>WUAM01000179.1:16209205-16241604 GCA_024336885.1 Actenoides hombroni | reverse complement strand
GAAGAGAAGAGAAGAGAAGAGAAGAGAAGAGAAGAGAAGAGAAGAGAAGAGAAGAGAAGAGAAGAGAAGAGAAAAGACAAAAGAGAAAAGTTCTACTCTAACTGTATATCCTGCAAGAATAGTCTTGAAGATAATAATTTCCACACCACCATCTGATCGGAAGACCAGCATCCTAAAGAAGACTAAATCCAATCTGAATTTTAAAAGCAGAGAAATTTTTGCTCCACTTAAACTTCAAAAGAGGACGTTGCAAGCTTAGACTAAAAACTTGGAAGGGATTCAGCTTGTGTCATATGTGATCCAAATGCATTCAACCCTCCTCAACCCTAAGTGTGCAAGACAGCTAGAAGGCGAGCAGTCACAGCATGGAAGGAATGAGGATCTCGTGGTTAAGCCATTAGACAAGGCCCCAGGAGATCTGTTCTCATTCTTCAGTTTGTCCACAGGCTTCCCACATGAATGTAGGCAAGCGGTTTAATCTCTGTGGGCCTCCCTTCAGTTCTGTGATGAAAATAAACCAATGATCCAAATTAGCTTAGAGAAGCTGACATTGAGTGGCCACTGAGTCCAGTTCTGCACGATGCAAACACTAACTCTTTTATTAAACCCAGCCTCTTTCTTGCTTTGCCCATTAACCGAGTCTTCTCCATAGCAGAACTTTCTCTTACTGCTCATACACAAAATCCCAGAGTCATCCATTTGGCTGTGGGTGTTAAAATAAGATGCATAAATTAGGACACAGCCAAAACTCTTTCCAGTTATGGGAGAAAGGCATTCAAGGAGTAAGTCAGATCTCTAATGGGCTGAGCCATCTTCAGGAGCTAGCTGTTATTCTCCAAAGGAGGGAGAGCAAGTCTGTGGTGACTGCACTCCAAACACACATATTTTGGATGAATGTGGAATACATCCAGGATGATGCATCTAGCATCGAATGCATCATAGAACACTTTGGTTTGGAGTGGACCTTTCAAGGTCACCTGGTCCAACCTCCCTGCAGGAAGCAGGGACATCTGCAACTAGAGCAGGTTGCTCAGAGCCCTGGCCAACCTTACCTGAAATGGTTCCAGGGCTATGGCAGTGACCACCTCTCCGGGCAACCTGGGCCAGGGCCTTACCACCCTCGGTGTAATAACTTTTTTCCTTCTCTCTGGTCTAAATCTCCCTCTTTTAGTTTAAACCCATCACCCCTTGTCCTGTCCTAACAGACCCTGCTCAATAGTCTGTCTCCATCTTTCTGACAAGCCCCTTGAAATCCTGAAAGGCTGCAAGAAGATCCCCCCAAAGCCTTCTCTTCTCTAGGCTCTTCTTTTCTCCCTCAGCCTGGCCTCGCAGCAGAGGGGTTCCAGCCATGTGTTTCTTGTGATGAGGACTCCAGAGCTGGACACAGTACTCCAGATGAGGTCTCACTAGAGTGGAGTAGAGTGACAGAAGACCCGTTAAATGTATTTATGTGTCTTCTTTCATACAACTGACATCCTGAACACAGTGTCCCTGTCACATGAAGCTTTTCAGTATAGGAATGAAGATGTCTGTGAGGTCTGGCATTGGTGGTGTTCGTTGTCACACAGACATTGCTATAGAAGGACAAAGAAATCACAGAAAAAAACAAGTTTCTGGTGCAAAATCCCAAAAGAAAAAGGTAAGTACTCTAGTGCAGCACTGCTGGGGCAGGTTCAGGGAAGTTTTTCTTTTCATTGGCTTTTGCTAGGTGACAGACTGGGACAGGGAAATGTTGAGTTACCCAAAGCCCAGGAAGATGTTATTGGCTGGATGAAAGAAAACAGAAGGCTGCCATCAGCGGAAACAGGAGGTGCACAGCGGTGGCTGGGAGCAGAGATGTATAGTTGCCATGTCAATCAGTCCTCCTCTTTCACTAAATGTTTGCCTGAGTGTGAATAGTCCCAAGATGAATGAGGGGTCTTTCATGACCTTTTTAATGTAAACAACTCATTTCAGTCTCTTAATGCTGAGGCTGCAGTTGAATTGTCTGTGCAGAAAGATACTATGAAGGGGTATAGCTTCTTTATTTAAATAGAAGAAGTGAAAATGCTCCTGAAGCTTCCACAAATAAGGTAAGGGAAAATAGTTTGCTTTGCCCAAATTAAAAAAAAATAAATTCACACACAGTTGGTAGAAATATGACCCTCTGCATGAGAGATTTGCAACTATCATGTAACTCCTCCGTTTCTACTGAGCACGCTCTATCCTTACCAGACACTTCTGGGGTCAACCGTCTGTAGGATCCACCTTCACAGGACATGTTTGCAGCCTCACAGTGCCCCTTTGGGAGACTTGGTGCACGCTGTAAGTTGGATCCTAAACAAATTTATCTGAACCATCTTTCTTACATTCAACTTTTCTGTGCTGCTATGCACTGAGCATGGTTCCTCTTATCCTGGCGCTTGTTCCTTGAGAGCAGAGCCTGACCCCACCTGGCTCCAACCTCCTGTCAGAGATCTATCAAGAGCCAGAAGGTCTCCTCTGAGACTCCTTTTCTCCAGGCTCAACAAGCCCAGGCCCCTCAGCCTCTCCTCACTAGACTTGTGCTCTAGGCCCTTCCCCAGCTCCTGTCAGGCCTCAGCCCATTGATCCAGCCTGGCCAGACCCCTCTGTAGAGCCTCTGGCCCTCCATCATATCAGCACTTCCACCTTACTTGTTGTTGACTGCAAACTGACTGAGGGTTGCCTCCATCCCCTTGTCCGGATTGATGAAAAGGATCTTAAACAGAACTGGCCCCAGTACTGAATCTTGGGAAATACCACTTATGACTGGCCACCAACTGGATTTAACTCCATTCAATTCACTGAACAGAGGGTGAGATTCATCTCCTCCTAGAGCAGACGTCTAAAGTAGGGCTGATGCAAGATACCCCAAAAATGTCTATTTCTTAACATGGATTGTAAAGGGAAGGATAACAAGTTCAGCTGGAGACATCTACATTATCATCAGCAGAATCTAGCTGAGATGACACTTGCTTTTGACAAGACCTTGTGCAGTTTGTTCACTGCCTGGTCATCCCCACATTCACTCTTCATTCCTTTTCCCTACCAGAAAATGTAACCTTCTCTGACATTGCCCTTTAAAAACTCCCAACAAACCAGCCTGAAGCCACACCAAGAGTTTGATGGTGGTGTTTAGATTTGCTTCCCTGTGTTAAGCTCAGGACACGGTCAACCAGTTAATAGTATTAACAAGGGTGAGATTTGCTGTGGCTGTTTAACATGAAAGACGTAAATGTCACGCAAGCAGGTACGAGACCCTGGGACTGAGGTCAAGGCTCCCATTGCCTGAGCTGGTGAACCAGGACGATGCTGCACCTTTTCTCAGTGTTTCCATTGGGTTCATATTCCTGGCTGGTCAGGACGGGTGGCTCTGGCAGGACCAAGACAGTCCCTAGTGCTGTGCCTCACCAGGTGGGCTGCAGTGAATGTGTTCAGCAAATGCTGGAGGCAGTTCAGGCAGAAATCAACATGTTCTCTCTGCCTTTTGAAAAGCTTTTTGGAGACATGAACTTGCATGACAATTTTTTTTTCCCTTGAAGCCACCTATACTTTAACCGGTACTAATTTGGCCTAAGCTCTTTTTAATTACTATATAAAGGTTCCCAATGCCCTGTGGCACAAAATTACTAGAGATCAGCTGTGACTAATTTCATTTTTCAACTTCACAGGACACAGCTCCAGCAAGACTGTTTATTGTTACTCACTTTGTTTTGTAAAGTCAAGTTGAATTTCAATCTGGCCTTGGAAGAGGTCAACTCTCTCACTTTTTCCATGTAAGAAAAGTGAATCCCATAATTTTCTTTCCAAATAAAAGCTTAGTTTCAGTCATACTGTCTTTCCTTAGACCCCCTCCTACAGAATGATAGGGAGACTTTCCCATATTTCCCCAGTAAAACAAAAAAAACCCCATTTTATGTCAACGGGTTGACCCACAGTATTTGACTACTTGAACCAACCTTTCCAGGATGCTGTACTCAGCTAAAGGGTTTTGCACTATTTTCCCCCACCTATCCCCAGCTGGTAACTGATAATACAATTCACAACCTGGCAAGTGTTGGGAATCAAGCAGAAAAATCACATCATGGGATCCCACTGGTCTCCATTTCACACAATTACGTCTCATTGCTCTTTGTTGCAACCTGACTTGATTCTAATAGTGCAAGAGTTATTTTCATCAGTCTATCGTGGCCTAGCTGTGATTTTATTCCCGTGTGGCAGATGTATCTGGTTGTCCTGTTCTGAAGACTATTCACTTGTGTTACTTGTCGATGGGGTACTTGAAGAGATGGTAGAAAGAGTATCACTCACTCAAAACGACGCTAATTAGCCTGTTGAGCATCACTGCCCACTACATCGCACCACTGCCTTTGCGTTCTCTAAGGTGCAGGATACACAATGGTACTATCACAAGCATTGACCTCCCATGCAAAACAATTTATTGACATGTGATAACTGTTAATTAGATGAGGTTGAGCAGCACACACGCTAGCAGTCCAGTGGCTCAAAATTTCTGGGTTTTACCACCTTCTGCATTCATGTGTTGCTCTTGCACTGGGTCTAGATGTTTGTCTGGTACCAACAGTTGGAACTGACTCGTAAGCACTGAAATTCTTTCTCTTCTTCCCTTAAAAAGTGACCCTGAAGGGGTTAACCAAGCCAAGGCAGCTGGAGTAGACATACCACTAACTTGTTCCCTTTAATTACTTTGCAGGGCACGAAGGAAGAAATATTGCCTCCAGGAGAAGAGCTCTTTATGGCAGGGCAAGTGGAATAAACCAGGAAAGCAGCATCACTAATTAACTTGCAGCGAGCTGCAGCACAATCCATGACTTCGTGAGGAGGAACTAAAATAGCTGCAGAATTGCTCTCATGACCTTGTTATCTGGTGCTACCGCACCAACGGAGGACATGGGAAAAGGAAGGGCTGCTCCACTGGGAGTGAAACAACAGATCAGCTATGTCATTCTTAATCTGCACGGGCTTTCAGACCACACAGTTTTCATATATTTTTATATGGCTCTTCAAATACACAGGACTTGGGGTTTTCCTTACAGTGCATATCATTCATGAAGGAAGATATCAAGTTAATGATCAGCAGTGGGTATCAGTTGCCCAAAAGAACAGTGTACAAAGTAATTTGTCTCCCTGAACAGATGAGAAATCTGGGTAAATATTCTCATGCAGAGCTCCTTGTTCTGGGAGCTGACTGGCTCCCGCGGGAGAACATATTCCTTTCCATATATGTAAGAGGGTGTTTGAAGAAGAAATAAATAATCCGTTCTCCAAGACCCATGGAGAATAGGCTAGGAAGTCATGTTCTTAACTTGGAGTACAGACTTTAAGATTAGGCTCTAAGCCTCCCATCTCTAATGGAGTGAAAAAATGAGGCACTGGAAATCATTGTGTGTGTATAGGTGGGGAATCTCCTTTCCCAAACATCTTTAAGGGCAGGTTTGACAAACATCTGTCAGAAGTCAGGTCACTAGGAAGAAGGGGCTAACTAGACCTCTGGAGGGTTTTCTTCAGTCCTGTGATTCCGTTCTGGAAAAGGGCCAAAACCACAACAAATCCCAAAGTGGATATTTAGATGGAGAGCAGGAGTATTCATCATAAGCTTACTTAATGCTACTATGAATTCTGGAAGGATTATTAAGCTTCCTGATTCAGGATTTACTTTTACTGAGCTGGCTTGTGACTAGATCTCTGTTGTGGACAGATTATTTTACATCTGCTGAATAGGAATGTTACAGAACTTAACATAAGATTTTTAATGAAGAGCGGGAAACCAGTCCAAAGAAAACTTTCTTATTCCTTCTACTCTGCCCTACAGAGGAAAAGGAAAGCCAAGGTCATGAGATCAACCAAGCTCCAAAGATGAATTCCCCTCTTAACACAAGACTCCTGTAGAGCTGGGGGGTATCAAAGTGAAGAGAAGTAAAGGAAGTAAGGAAGTTAAACTTTATATAGCCATAAATGATGCTTTCACACTTGCCACTTCCCTTGCCAGGGGAAAGCTATGACAGATCTCTTTTTTTTTTTCTTGTCTTGATGTTCTGTGAATGCCAATTTGTGGTGCAGAAAAAAGTGAAGCATTTATCTGAGTTTGACAACATATTAATAGCAGGAGCTGATTATTAATTTAGAAGGAGATCTAAGTGGCTTTACTCATGGCTCATGATGAATACTTGGTGTCCCAGCAGTCTTTGACTTCCTTGCAATTAGCTGGTGCCACCTATGCTTATTTTCAGAGCTGGCTGAGGAAAAATATGCTTAAGAGCTCATCTGCTATCATTTCAGTGAAACAGTAAAAGGAAGAACAAGGTAATGATTTTGTTAAGCCCCCAGTTAAGAATAATTCAGTAGATCAATACAGTTGAAACAGTCAAACTAATACAGTAGGTAATGAACTCCAGTTATGAGAATAAAATTAAAGAAAGTGAGTGTCATGGGGAATTGTAGACAATTTTGAAAGGTTACACAGGATTATCCCTGTAAGCCATCCTCGACCGACATCTACCCTACCTTAAAGGCGCCCAGTAGAGGCAATTGCTGCTCCAAGCAATTCCAATTTCTTTCACCCTCTGCTATCGTAGTAGTGCTTTTTCTCTCTGGTTTTGATAAAAGATCTCATCCTCTGCATGGCAAACCTCTTGACTGGAGCTGGGAAGGTGCAATGAAAAATTTCCATCTTTTAGCTATCAGCATTTCTGGGAGAAAAAAAACAAAACAAAACGGAATTCAAACCAAACCAAACTGCAAACCAAACAAATCACCCCAGCATCAACCTGACTATTCACCTTGGGTCCTGCAGGCAGCATTTGGGTACAAGGATAAATAAAAAAAATAAATAAAACCCTCCTTAATCTGGAAAGAGCTTCCTAAACCCTTGCAGGGTTTTGATGAGATCATGCTAAATTTGATCTATGCTGTGGTTTTGATAATGGGCTGTAAAAAGGAACAGGAGAAAGAACAACCAAACAAATAAAACAACCAACAACAACAACGATAAAAAAATCCCAACAAAACAACCCAAACAAACAAAACATCCCAAACAAACAAAACATCACAACCATCTGGCTTCCACAAACAAACTCTGCCCATGACATTTGTAAATACTCAGAGGTGAAGTGAGGCAGAGAACAAACTTCTTCATTTCCTGAGCACTTGTTAGTGGCACGCTTGGCTCAGAGAGGATGAGCAGGGTGGGGATGATGGTCTAACCAGCCTGAGATCCAGCTTCCAGCTACTCTACACAAAGGGGAGAGATGCCCCCTAATGGGTGATCATAGAATAATTTCTGAAATATTTTAGAATAGTTTCTGAAATCATTTATTCCTCAGTCAAACGCTTGCGTATTCACTGAAGTGTCAGTCCGTATTTCTCAAGATGCTTCTGAAGAACCTGGAAAGGAAAAAGCAACCACGGAGTACCATTGTTCACTCAGACCTTTTCCATTTTGCTGGTCTCTTGTCTCCTTCAATCCCTGTTTTCTCTTCTATTCCTCTCCTGGGAAAGTGGCCAAAGCCACTTTAGAAGAAAAAAGAAGAGCAAGGTTGGCCCCAAGGAATAGTAAACGTCTTGTGAGGTACAGGAAAGGTCATTGCCCTTTTATATGCATGACAAATGAGTGTCAATGAATATCGGGTGATGTGATGAAGAGGAGTCATGGTGAGAAGCTATAGCAGGTGTCCAATTTCTCAGAGAGGTCTGTGGACATGTGGGTTCCCCCCATAGCAGACGTGACTGGTTGGCTAATCCCAAATTTGGTACTAATGATACTGGTGCCATGAGGTGCCTTCACCAGTGAATGTCGAAAGTGGGAGGTGTAAAGCTCCTTAAGGATGTGTGAGATTTGATAGGCTCTCTGGGACATAGTAAAAAAAAAATAGACTTCTATACCTTCAATATTTTGCATTACTAAGCAACATGAAGGTGATTCATGGTCTGCTAAGTTCTGGCCTCCAAAAAAGTTCTTCAAACCTTTTCATTAAGACAGAAACATGACAGTACCTGCATTCTGGGCTTCACTGAATATCAAGCCAACACTCCAGACTACCTAGCAAGGATTCAAACACTTTGCAGAAGCCATTCCTAATCTTGCATTCAAGTGAAAGATTTTTTTTTCTTCCAAGTTTTTTTTTAATTTATTTTCCTCCAAGTTGCCCAGTTGATTTTACACTCTGGAACACAAACAGTTTATATTCTGTGCTTTTCTGATTATCTCTCCTCTCCTGTTGTCCTGTCACGATGCTTTCAGGTGCCTAAGCAACAAAGACAGAGTTTCTGGTTTTAGTTAAATAATCCAGTGGAAACTTTTACACCTCTTCTGAGCAGTACCTACACACCTGCCTATTGTCTTCCTCTAACTGCCTCTACTAGTGCTGTTTAATAGAGAAAAACAGCAGCAAACAGACTCTTATCGTGTCACTGAATCAGTACATGCCTGATGGCATAAGCCTTAATATGCC
Organism: Actenoides hombroni; assembly: GCA_024336885.1. Lineage (NCBI taxonomy): Eukaryota > Metazoa > Chordata > Aves > Coraciiformes > Alcedinidae > Actenoides > Actenoides hombroni. Next base: position 16,233,133 of record WUAM01000179.1, on the reverse strand, counting down.
TCTGATCATTTCTTTTTAAGGTTATGTCCTCCATAATCATCAACACAAACAGCCAAGAGCAAATTAGATGAGCCAGGTGGATTTATCTTTGTTTCAGGAGAAACTGTACAGCAAAAAATAATTGGCTATGGGTTTTGTTCACTGCACTGTAGGCACATAGCCAAAGTGAAATGAGAACAGATTGGGGAAGTAGTGGTGTTTTATGCACTGTCTGCGTTTGATTTATGTGTGTATCAGGACCCCTACATGGATTAAAAGAGGATGAATTAGATGTTTGGTGCCAATTTATGCCTTCCCTTGTATCCATAAGATGCCATTTGCTTTGATACTAAGGCTGTTCTAAGCTTTTGGATTGCGGACAAAGATTTTCAGGTAAGTGAAGCCAACACCTGCCTTGTGGCTCAGCAGCAGAGCAATCTAAAGTAGCCCTCAGGAAAGTACAATCTGGACTGTGTCTCCTTTCCCTTCCCATCTCTTTTTTCATGCTCAGGAGCATGAAAAATTCAAAAGAAAAAAAATTATGAAGTTCTGCAGAATGATGCTACAAACAGGGGAGTCTTTTAGGTTCATCACATCTCAAGGATGTATGTCTAAGAAATTTTATATCATCTTGGGTAAAAGGATTTCAGGTTTTAGTCTTGCATCTCAGGCCTGATCATGCTCTGAGTTAATCCAGACCTCAGGCATTGTTGACTGCTCACAAATTAAGGAATCAAAGTGCAAGTAAGTGTTTCTGTGCATATTGGGTGTCCAGTCTCCACTGCAATCAACAGAGAGGCAAAGATGAGCTGAGATGCCTATGTATTGTTTGAGCTGATCTCAGGCAGCCAGTCTGACCTTCAAGAGCACAGGAGCTCTAGACCAGGCTGCCCAGAGAGGTTGTGCAGTCTCCTTCTCTGGAGAGATTCCAAACCCACCTGGATGTGATCCTGGGTAACCTGCTCTAGATTAATCTATATTGTCAGGAGAGTTGAATGAGGTGATCTCCAGATGCCCCTTCCAACTCCACCATTCTGTGATTTTGTGAGACTTTCTCTGCATGGGCACAAAGAGTTCAAGAGCAGATGATGTTTCTGTAAAGAGAGAGCCTTCACTGCTATGCCACTACAAGCCTCATGATTCCTCATATTGTTTCTACACACCAAATGAGGACCTTTTTGAATTCCTGAGATATTACTTAGTCCAGGGTGGAAATAGTTGGATGCCATCAGTTATTTGAGTGATAAAGTCAGCAAACTTTCTTTTATCTGCATCAGTTTTGCAGTGGCTCCATGTTGGAGAGAAACAGTAAAGCTCACCTCACTTCACCTGATGAGGTGCACCATATCTGTAGATATTTATAGCATCTTTGTATTTTTTTCACCCAGAGTACTGTGGCTTAGAGAATGGCTCTAATTTCATAGTGCATTTAGGGGGCCTGGAGAATAATATAGGACTTGTGTAGGCTTCAGATCTCTTAAACAATCTATGATTATGGGCTTGACAATAATCCATGCAGTGTATATCTGTCTAATGATAGAGTACCTTTGGACGAGAGATTATATGTAATTTTGTTGCAGTTATTCTTATTTTTCTCCTAAATTTAGGATATGGAGAATGATCAGAGAAGGAGACCACACTCATTTTTCAGAGGAACCAACCCAGATTCACATCGGTGGGAGAAAGAGCAATGCCAAAAAAAAAAAAAATAAATAGAAAAGAAGCAAACATTTTTCGTCTCACTTTGCTGCTCTCTGAAGTTAGAACACTTCTTGTCCATTTGTCTCTCTGTGTCTACTATTCAGAAGGTGCTTTTCACTTACTGTTTGATAGTTGCCACGATATCCCATGAGAATAAGCAGCATGTTCCATCACAGAGTTTACCAGGATATGGATCCCACAAGAGGGGTCTTGTGGCACGAGATGCCACCAGGAGGGACACAAATGATAACTAAACCTCAAACTGCTTCTCAACTTGATCTGAATCCTGTTCTGGTGTGCTGCAGTCCTCCAGGATCCCATCTCTGCTCTTCTGCTTCTGGTTTCTTGGGTTTTGACCTACCTTCTGGTCATGATCCTGGTCTTTAATCTGTGTATTTTATCATATCTCCAGTTGGAATTCTAAACACTAAGGCAAAATGATCATTTTGGCCATCAATGAATCAAGCTTCTTTTATTTAAGGCTGCTTCAATTCAATTAGATAAAATAAACTCCAGGAAAGGCTGGCCCAAGATCCAGTGAGTTTGGCAAGTTAGTTGGGGTTGAATCAGAAGAAAAAGTTGGTTTGTCAAATCTGCCACAAATCAGCTATGGGAAAAAAAGGAGGTGGCATTTTCCCAACTATCTGAAGGGATATTTTCCACAAAATGATAGTCTGTCAGCATCCAAGCTCTCCAGCAATGGTTTGATAGATGCTCAGGGGCAGGTCTCGTATTTTAAATTAACCTTGGAGAGAACATTTAGGAAGACTTTGCCAGTGAACGTCAGAGCAACTTCTATCCCATAGAAAATATGGCCAAACATTGTCTTCTTTAGGGAAAGAGAAGGGAATTAAAACAACATGTTTTCTTGATCAGCAAAAAACCTTGATTTTGCCATCTCTCCTTTTCCTTCAATATTTCATGGAGGGAGGTGATTATTCTTCTCTTCTCTGCTTTTGTGAGAACCTACCTGGAGTCCAGCTCTAGTGTCCCCAACATAAGGAGGACATAAAACTGCTTGAGTGGGTCTGGAGGAGGCCACAGCAGTGATGTGAGGGCTGGAATCCCTCTGCTGTGAGAACAGGCTGAGAGAGTTAGGGGTGTTCAGCTTGGAGCAGAGAAGGCTCTGGGGACAACTTCTTGGGGCCTTTCAGTACTTAAAGGGGACCTACAGGAAAGCTGGTGAGGGACACATGATCAGGTAGTGTAGTGATAGGACGAGGGGTAACAGTTTTAAACTGAAAGAAAGCAGATTTAGAGTAGATATGAGGAAGAAATTCTCGACTGTGAGGCTGGCAAGACATTGGCTCAGGTTGCCCAGAGAATCTGTGGATGCCCCATCCCTGGAGGTGTTCAAGTCCAGGCTGGATAGGGCTTTGATCAACCTGGTCTAGTGGGAAGTGTCCCTGCCCATGTCAGGGGATTCAGATCTAAATGATTTTTAAGATCCCTTCCAACCCAAAGCATTTTATGATTCTATGATTTAAGTGGTCGATTTTTTACATTCTCAAAGCCTCTTCTTATTTTCCCCTGAAGCCGGTAAGTTTTGGAGAAACCACCACTCTGAATGTTTATTCTTCTTGACTCTGCACAATTAGTTACAAGACAGTAGTGATGTCTAGGTACTGAAGAAGCCAGGAAAGCCAAGAGACCTGAGATACCCATGATACAGAGAGAAGTGGAAGGTGGGGAGGTGGTGGATGAATAAACACTGGGTATGAAGGTATGGATGGAGCAGTTCTCCATTCATCATCTGAAATGGATGCAGACAGAAATGCCAATGAGTGCTGGGTTAGTTGTCCTTGTGAAGGAGCCTTTTCCACCCCATGCCCAAGCATTTCTCTTGCATGTCGTGGGAAAAGGCTGAGCAGCTCCATTAACATCAGTTTAAAATTATAGCACAATATTAGATAGGTGAATCTTATATGAAATGGAATTAAGAGTTGCTTTTATGTACAGTTCAAGAGAAAAAAAAAGCCCAAAAATTTAGCTAGGGTGAAAATAAGGGAGCAGGAGACTAATAAGAGTGCAGTGAATTTAATGGCTACTTGTCACCCTGCTAGTGTTAATTTCTGTGAATTTGAATTACCCTCTGAATTTGTCCTATCCATTGCTCCATCAAAATCACTCATTTGCAAAGGAAAACATTATCAAGAACAGACGCTGACAGAATTGAACATCGTTCAACTGTATTAAGTGCAGAACATCAGCTGCCTTTGAGCTTCACTCCGTGCTCCAATTCCTGATCCCACAGTAGAGAAGTAGTTGGACTGACCAAGCAAAGGTCAAGCTGACCAGGTGAACAGAGAAGATGAATGAACCTCACATTTCAAGGAAGACCACAGCTGTGTGCAGCTACCACAGAAGACAGTGTTTTGAAACACTTAAGCATGAAGATCATGAGAACATGAAGCTAAGAAGTAAGTGTGTGTTGCACATTAAATGCTTTTCTGATGTTCAGCTTGAAGAGGTGGGTAAAAGACTCCTGTTCCTATTAACTAATGGAGGTGACTTCCTCGTTTTAGTTGAAGGGTTTGGTACGGTAGCAACTTTAAAAGTCCCTCCTTTGAAATCTGCTTGAACAATCACTCTGGAAGCTGTTACGTTCTCAGTACAAGGTGTTTTTTTGGCCTTAGCTGCTCAAAACAGGAAGCAAAATGAGGCAACCAAGAAAATGCGATAAACTTTCGCTCTGCCTTCTCTCCTACCGTGTAAACCCAGATTACTGAGGATGGGAGAGCTTTTATCACCTTCTCATGCAGAAATGCTAGCATCTTAAGATAAGTGTCTCTGATAGTTGCTGCTGATGACCACATCCTTCCCGTTCCCTAAATCACCACCTGCAGCCGGTGCTTCAGGCTTCCTGTGCCACTGTTAAGTCAGCAAAGAGGCCCCCAGTTGCCTGCCCTGCTGCTCCTCGGCACAAGGAGGCTATAGACACACGTGATGCGGCCAACACGTCGATGGGTTTCCCCTGGTGCCTACCAGCTCTCCATATTAAAGAAATAACATGTTTTCTGTGCAGCCTGTGAATCTCACAGTGCCAGATTTAGAATGTATTTGACAGAGATCTACCTGGGGTTTAAGAAATGGGTGAAGTGTAAAGCAGAGTATCAGCCCTGAGGTCCAGTGAACCCTGAATGGAATTATAGAATTATTCATGTTTGAAAAGACCTTTAAGGTCATCAGTTCCAACCATTAACCTAAGTCTACCCCATATGCACCCCATACAATATGCTGTCAAGATGCTCCAGTCCTGACAGTGATGACTGAAGACACTGCCTCCTGCAGTGGTCCCTTGTGCCCATACTATACATGTTATTGGTATTTTCTCCAGGAAAGAGTAAAGAGATGTCCAGTAGTTGTGAACAGTCCTTCCTCAATACCATTTCACAGTAGTCCCATCCCTGAACCTCTATCCTTTGGTCCCCTCCTGCCTTCTTTTCCGAAAGAGGGTAGGATCCAGGCAAGCAATTTGATTTTGGCCTTGCTGGTGTCAGAGCCCACAGAGTTCTCATTAATTGGCTTGTCATATCATCAGGAGGGGCTGGCAACTATTTTTATAAATAGGAAAAAGAACGGAGACTTACCCCCTCATTATTCAGACCCCAGAGCAAGGACCATAAGGAAAGCCCTGATAGAACAAGGCATAGAGCTGTGAGAAGTCTGCCTTTCTTCCCTCAGGGCTGAAGAGGCTCAGCTTGCTTCTTTATTTTATTTTTTTTTGTCCTCCTTTCAATCTTCCCTGGCATTTTCAATCAAAGATGTGATTTTTCATGCATTACCCTTAGTCCCAAGAGGCCAGGCAACAACTCCTTCATGTGCATCCTGATGAGCATAGGAAGTCTGACTAACTCCACATTATTATTCGTGAGGACTGTGAGCAAAGGCAGCACTAAAAGGCTCATCTACTTATGGAAAAGACAAATGACTCCCCAAGGATGGAGGTGGAAGCTCCAAAGCATCATTCAGAAGTGATGAGCAGTACCTAAATGATTCCTCTTGTCTAGCAAAGATTAGATGTCTCTTGTTGTTTACTTCTTGCAAGTGAATCCTGCTTCTCTCTCTTGAGTACATAACACAGTTGTGCCAGAAAATGAATAACTGAATAACATCTGTAGAAAGCAGACCATGGAGAGAACAACAAGGCTTCACCATGAATCTTTCCATCAGATGTAAAACCTGGTGTGCTGTCCAGATCCCTTGCAGTTAAAGATAAAGCACGGTAGTAGGACATGAGTAACTCCAGCTCAGTGATGACCATACAGACTTCTTCAAGAGGAAGATCTCCTGTCCTACAATTCACAGCATTGTGGTGACTGAAGACACAGACCCTGACCTCAGCTGAGACAGAATCAGAATCCCTTTATTGTTCTAACAAGCTTCCCTAAATAGTTCTCTGTTTGCTGATGCTTACATTAGCATCAATTCCTTACCTGGCTTAACTCTTCTGATAGATACCTTTAAGACCCATGCACCCTTCATCAAGCACAGCTGTTTGCCTTTCCTAAATACTAACACAGAGAGCATCAGAGCCAATCAGCCCCAGGTTCATGGTTTAAAATACTATCAACATTCCTGCCCAGGTAGGCTCAGAGTTCCTGCTTGTTCAGGATGGCTGGTGGTCATGAGCCTCAGTGATTGGATTGCCCACCACACAGTACCATCTGTCCTAGGAGCTAGTTGGCCTCTGAAGATTGAGGTCTCCTCCTCCTGTACTGAACCTTCTGGGTTGTGGTGCTGCAAAAAGAAAATAATGGTCAGTTAGATGCAGACAGACTAATTAGTCCTCTATTAAATTCACCTCTGGGGTTCTTTGAAGATATGTCTCAAATATTTTTGTGTTCTTTCCTTTTCTATTTCTCACCCGTCCAAATGCTTCTTGGGAATTTGTGAGTTATTCACTCATGGGATGGGCTACTATCCTCAAAGGAGGAATCTTCTCTGCTGCCTCCCACACACTGTGACTGAGGCCATCTCCAGCACCAAAAAAGAGGACAATGAATCACATTACCTTGACCAGTTCTCAATGTTGATTTTGGTTTTACTGTTGCAGTTTTTGACAGTATGATCAAGCAATGACACCTATCTCCCACGGAGCTCAGAGCTTTTAATGGATCTGTATGACCTCATCTGGCTTGCCTTAAATATAAGGAAGTTTTGGCTACCAGGCTGTCTGTCTGTTTGTATCGCCTGTCCTTTCAAAATTGCTATGAATTGATTTCAAATCTCAGAGATAGATCTAGAAATCAATGGCCCCTCATTCTGTTGTTTAGAGGAATGCTGAAAAACTTTGATTCCGGTCAAAGAGCTCTCAGAGATGGTGGGAAAGTCTGATGTTTTTCAGACTATGCTAGCAAAAGAACTGTCAGGAATAGTGTTGGTGTAATTGATGTTAGCTGAAGGGGGAGAAATAGGCTGGATGACCATTCTGAGATTCTTTCTGCCTTATTTTCTGAAGCTCCATCTTCAGGACCTTGCTGTGTGAGCAGATGATGCATTCAACCCTGGAACTGATTACTTGGAACACTCCAGGCTGTGTATGGTCTGTACCTGCCGTTAGCAAAGTTTGCTGAGCATTCTTTCTTTACAGAGACTTTGTCTTCAGTTTCTAATTTTTATTTTTATTTTTTTTGGTAAATTGGCTAATTAACAAGTGTTTTGTAGCTGAGCTAAATTCCATTAAAGTAAGGGGAAAAATTTCTTCTCAAGTTCAGTCAGCTTTCAAAAGGTCCTTGTGTGTTCCCTTGTGATAAATATACCAATAGCAGACACCTGACACTAGCAAAATTACAATGCCCCAGTCTCTTTGTGGAAAAACTACAAATGTTTCCTTTATAATTATGCTGCAGAATCAGCTTTGCTATCTTGTTACAGCAGTAATGATTTGTGTTCGGGTAGTCACTCTAGCATTCTTTTCTTCTTGCCTCCAGAACTCACTTATCGTGGCTTTCATCATTGTGATTGCAGATAATTCCAAACCACCTCCGAGCCATAAAAAGAAACAAATCATCAAAACACTTTGCATGAGCACAACAGGAAGCCTAACAGGAAATCTGCCTCTGACAAACGCAGTACCCAAAAGAAGATGTTTCAAAGCAGCAAAGCCTCTCGTAAGGACAAGAACAACAGAAAATGTGTAAGATGATAACGATTCAGAGCAGAGTTATTGATTCCAAATCTCCGGACACATGAGGGAGGCTGTTGATCAGCAGGCAAAATACAAAATCTGAGGGAAAAAAGATTAGAGGGAATTCTTGGGCATAAGACTATGGTTTAAAGTTAGCTGAAAAACCAGGTCTGGGCATATTTCCCATTTGAACTGTCAGCAATAGGTATGAGTCAACCTGAATACCACCCCCAATCTTCTTCCGAGGTCACTGCCTTTGATTCACAGAAGAATGTTTAAAGTTCTATAAAAACATGCTCTTCCACAGGAAATGAGGCTGTTATCAGTTTCTGCCGTGCTTATTTTCTCTTACTGCTCCATCTGACATGGAGTGATCAGCCAGGCTTTGTCTTTAGGAACGATAAAGACATCTTTGTTCTCTTTTGGCGTGAGTCTCTTGTGCGGGAGTTAATAAACAAGTGTATAAACTCAGATAAACTCACTTGTTTGGTATTCCAGGCCCACCACATGGAGCTGTAAACTGCCAGTTGCCCAAATTAGAAGAGGATAAACTTTGTTTACCTCTGTTCACCCTTGGCTACACTTCGGCAGATAGATAAATCCTCACTAGGTGCCAAGCATTACAGCTTCCTGAACTGTAATGAAACAAGATGTAAAGCTCCTGCCATCCATTATGCCTCCTGAGAATCAGACTTTCAGAGACATATTTGCTTAGAAAGACAGACTGTAAAGCTATTTGCTCTGGCTCTTGATAGGGTAGAAGCAGAGTAGCAACATCTGTGCACTCTTCTGCCTGAGGGAGTTTGTCCCCACCGAGGTATGTCACTGGAGGAAACCATTGCTCAAGGTGAAAATAGCAATATCCATTCTATCCTTGGAGTGCCTCTGATGACCTTCTCCTATAAAGATAAGCTGAGAGTGTTGGGTGTTTCCAGCCTGGAGAAGAGAAGGCTCCAGGGAAACCTCCTTGCAGCCTTTCAGTACATCAGGGGGCCAATCAGCAAGATGGGGAGAGCTGGAAGTTAAATCCAGACCCTTGATTTTAATAATCCCATGAGATGGATCCTTCATGGTTTTGGCTTTATTTTATGAGCCTATCTATATATTTGGACTCCACAGCTTCCTGTGACAATGAGTTAGTGGATATGAGCTTGGCAGAAAAAGGCTTCCTCTCATTTGTTTTTGAAGTGCATTGCTCCAAAAATTCCTTGGGTGCTCCACTTAATTGGTAGAGGTTCCTGTTCGCTTTCTCCACCTCATCACCCTTCAGGAATTTATGGACTTACTTCACTATTTAACAAGCTGAAGAGCAGAAGATGTCTTTTCTGATGTGACCATTTAATTGTTCCTATCACCCTACTCTGAACCTTTTCTGATCCCAGCGTGTCCTCTCCTGGATAGAGAGGAGGAGAACAAAATTGCCAGAAGGACCTCACTACTCCACACCTTTAACCATGGTGGTTAACACACACTCGGAATATATTTTGTCTTCCAGTAGAGGAACAAAAAGACAGTCTTTTGTCCTTCCACTCTCTTAATGGAGTCAAGAACTTAGAAAAATTCAAACAATGCCTCAACTCTGATTGGTTTTAATTTATTTTTTTTTTAATCTGTATTTTAGTCAAGATCAACGTTTTATGTAGAGAAAAAAACCAAACAAAACAGATCTTGTTGATAGAATATTCAGTTGCTTGCTCCAACTCCTTCAAGGCCTTTTGGAGGTCTGAGCCTTTGGATTCTTGACTGTCTGTAATAAGATACGTAAGATTTTCTCATATAGCTTTGAGAATGTATCTGTTTATAGTTAGGAAAGTGATTCTCTAGAAACATAAGCCCCTTCCCCCAAAAGATCTGTTTCACTGTGTCTTTGAGTCATAGTGGATTCTTTAGCAAGCAAAACTAATATTTTACTCCTGTTGGCTCGGCAGAGCCAAAGCCGTTAATGGAAAAATCATCCCCATTCGGTTCCAGCTCAAGCCTCATCAACAAAATGGTTGGCCAAATTCCAACAGCAGAACTTTTGGGGAGGACTTGAGAGGCACACGCAAAAGGTTTTCATCCAAAACTGCATTTGTGTCTCTGGTAATTAGGGGAGCGGGGAGCACGTCTTGCATTTTGTACATCAAATGGGTGAAATCTGGAAGCCATTGAATGAAAACCAGAGACGGGGAGAGAATTCCAAACTTCGCCATTTTTATCAAGCTGGTTTTCTGATGAGCGGCTAGACTTTCATGTGAAGGGTTTGGGGTTTTTTTTGTTCTGGCCTGCTGCATGTTGAATGAAGGATGTGGAAATGCATCTGTGCCCAGAAGTCGATGATATTCATGGCTATTTTCATTTTGTTAAGGTTGCAGAATGGTGACATTAAAGAACACAGCTGGATGACTTCATGTTTAAAGGTTGGATATAAAACTCTGGTGTTCCACTTGTTTCCTTGCAAAAGAATCCAGTCTATATTGTTCTTCAAAGGCTTAAGTTAAAAGTCATCTCCCACAGCAAATAATTGTGATTCTTCTTGTGGCATTTAAAAAGTGCTCTCAAATTCTGGGTCCTTTGAGGTTGCTTTCTTCTACGGGTGAGGTAGAACCTGAGAAGAACACAGGAAGGTCTCTAAGGCCACTAATCCCCTTGTAGAACCCTTTCAATGTCAGGGAAAGCCCCATGTTGTCTAAACAAGTGTTCAGGGGTTTAGAGGGAGTTTGAGAGGCAAGTTCTCAATGGCAAGCTCTTTGGATCATCATGCCGTTGATTAAGTAGGAATTGTAACCTTGGTAGCTTGATGGTGGTGGTTTTCGTCACTTTCCCTTTCTTTCTCACATCATCACCCTTCACCAATAGGTGTTTTCTCATCAACCCCTCAGTTTTAAGAACTCATTTTATGTTTTCTACCTCTTCCTCGCAGCTTTCCAGGCTGTCTCAGGGACCACAGTTTTGGCATTCCCTGTGCTGCCGCTATCCAAGCGTGTAACACCAAGATGAGCATCCCAGGGTTCTAAAGCATTACTCATCATTACTTCCTGCTGCAAGTGTTGAACCTTGACACCCTCTTCTGCTCTGCAGTAGGACACCACATGGAGAGCGTAACCTCAAAGGCCTTTATATGTCTACCATGCAGCCATATGCTCCTGCCCTAGTGACCCTGGCCTCCTTTTGTAGTCAACAGAAAGAAATAGAATCTTTTGGGAGGCAATTTGTTGAATCTACTGTCTACCTGAGAATGTTCCAGTGCCTTAGGAACATTTATTTCTTTTAGCAAGCTGGAAAAGAAGCCTGGGCTGCCTTCACCAGCTCTAGACATGGGCAACTCAGATATCTGAACTAGAAGTCCTGTTTTTATGCCTCATTTTACTCAGCACCAGAAATCCAGAGACCCTAGAACACACCAGAGACTCAGTCAGTGGTTTTCTTTCAAAATTGAATTGATTACAAGAGCCAGCTTCACTCAGAACGAGCATTTGCATATAGCTGGTACTCCTTGAGGTTATTGAAAAAAAAAGCTGAAATTCTCCTTAACCTCACCATTTACATCTATCTCATAGAGGCCTTACTTCACAATCTACAGAACACCTCTCTCCTTATCTAGTTAGACGATTAACTTGAAATTTGTTCGATGTCACATTTGTGTGTGTCTTCATTATGGGTCAGCGTTCAGCTGACTTACACCAGTTCCATCCATAAATCTTCAATGAGCCCAAAAGTTCACTCTAAAACCTTTATGTTCCCTGGAGTTGGATGGCTAAGATTAATTGTTCTAGCTCCACATTAGTTTTAGCACAGCAATGTAGAACTAACCCTGTCTACGGTTGTGTGTATCTATCATAGAATCATAAAGTGGCTTGGGTTGGAAAGGACCTTAAACACCACCTGATTCCAACTCTCCTGCCATGGGCAGGGACACCTCCCACTAGACCAGGTTGCTCAAAGCCCCATCCAGCCTGTCCTTGAACATTTCCAGGGATGGAGCATCCACAACTTCCCTGGGCAACTTGTTCCAGTGTCCCATCACCCTCAATGGGTAATAGGCACAAACCGGAACCCAGGAGGTTCCAGCTGAGCATGAGAAACTTCTTTGCTGTAAGGGTGTCAGATCCTGTGCCAGGCTGCCCAGAGAGGCTGTGGAGTCTCCTTGTCTGGCAAGATTCCAAACCTGCCTGGACACTGCGCTGCTGGGCCCCCTGCTCTCGGTGACCCTGCTGGAGCAGGGTGGTTGATCAGATGCTGTCCAGAGGTTCCTCCGAACCCCTACTATGCTGGGATCCTATGATTCAAATATGGACTGTGATGACATCACCAAGAACTCTTTTCATTTCACCCACTTGAGCCTGTAGTGCCATTTGACAGTTTCTGAGGTATTCAAGGCATCCCCATGATGTTGGCGGATCATATGGGAGACTCAGAGGTACCTTATGACACAAATGCTCTTTCCTAGTCTTCTTTGATCTCTCTTACTTGACTTTTTTCCCATGAGCCTCTCTTCACGGTGTCCCTTGGTATGAAATCCCACATCTGACAAATCTATGTATGTTTTCCCAGGTAAGAAATGTCAAATGTTTTTTACAAAATTCCTGCTGAATGAGAAAAGGGATGAAGAGGGAAAAAAACCCAACAACTAAAAACAATGACAACAACCAAAAACCCCTCCACCTCTGAAAAGAGAGGAGATTAAAAAGAGTGAAAAGCAGAGAGGAGAGGTAAATACACAGTACTGCAGAGGGACTGGCATTGGTAGCAGCTTTAAATCACTTTGATGTCAATCTCCACTTGAGGTTAAATTCTCCAACAAGCGACACTGTATTTCATCATTTTTATTTTGTCAGCGTTTACATCCTTGAGTCTGGCAGTTTCACAAAGCACACACGCAAAGTGGGTCTTCTAAGGTTTCCTGATTCAGTTGTCAACCTCCTTCAATGCTGCTTTAGTGAGCAGTGTCTCCCTGAAAGGTCCTGAGAGATTTAGTCAGTGCCTATTCTGCTCTTTCAGAGCATTGTTGATTTACGTTTGCCTTTGAATTTCAAGGTTATGCAAAAAAATCCCCTTTTCCATGACTCTGTTGTGTAGTAGACTTCAGAATATCTGTTTCCAAGATAGCAAATTTAGCTCCTGACTTCTATAATGTCCCTGATGTTTTTAAAACATTTATCACCGTGCTGTGTATGTGTCTAATTTTAGTGATTAATTTGGGAGAACAAACATCTGACATCAATAAAACAAAGCCTCCTACATATATTAAGAAAATGGGAATCGCTAAATTATGCTGAGCCTATAAATATTGGACCTGGCTTGTCTCTTGGAAGCTCTCCGATGGTTTCACAGGTCATATCTACGCTTGTAATACTAAAAGGGAGTTGGAGGGTGAGCCAAGACAGGAGACTTCCATGATCCCCAGTCACATTCTTTAGTATAAACCTGATTTTTCATATGGATACATTAGAATTCACAAGTAAAATGAGTCAGGATCTTTCTGATGGTCCTGGCACAAAACTCTACAGGAACAACTTCTAGATCTCACTTGCTGCCAATACAAATGTGCCAAGAACCTGCTTTGAAACATCTCATGTCCTCAGATATTCTGCACCTACCTCAAGGATGATAACTGGCTTGTGCAGTGACCATGGTTGAGGAAGGAGAGCGATGAAGCAGCTGGGTTGGGTGAAGGGTGGGCATTGAGGGAACAGTGATTCTGAAGAAACCTGTCTGGGAGCTTTTGAAGGATCTGTTGTCAAACAGAGGCAATAAACCCTCTGAAAACTGGTTAAAAGAGGTGATAACATTGTTTCATAAGGAAAAATTTATTTCCTGTGAAGATAACAGATCCCTGGACCAGGCTGCCCAGAGAGGTTGTGGAGTCTCTTTCTCTGGAGAGATTCCAAACCTGCCTGGACAATGTGATGCTGGGCCACCTGATCCAGGTGACCTTGCTGGAGCAGGGTGGTTGGACCAGAGGATCTCCAGATATCCCTTCCAAACCCCACCATGCTGGGATTCTTTGATCAAGGACTACTTCAGTCTCCTTAGTGGACACCCTGGGAAATTCTGTTCCGGAAGGATGACTCTTACCCTTGTGACAGGGAATCCAAAACACAGATGTAAAACAAAACTGTTACACAGGATATACGTGCATAAGTACGTTTACAGTTACATTTGTGAAGATACTTCTTGGTTATAGGCCAGGCTGATGGGGTGTTGAGTTCTGACTCATGTTTTTTGAGCTCTCAGCTTTGGCAACGTGGGGCATCCTAAACCAGCCTTTAACAGGTGGTGATGAAGAGGGTTGGGAAATGATTCAGCAAGAACACAATATTTATGGCTATAAAGGCAAAATGACTTCTGGGAAGCTGGAGAATGTGGGTTATTTTTAGGAAAGAAAGGACAATGAAGTCTTGTCTACACTGTGAGTTTTCCCCAGCTCCCAAGCTGGCCTGGAAGCCGTCTGAAATCACTGTGTCAACAAATTCCAAGCTGCCAGAATCAATGTTGCCACCCCTTTACTCTGAACCAGATTTTGGAGGGTTTATCTGCTCTGTTTGACCACAGGACTGCATCCAGGGTTGTAACACATTGTTCCTCACCTTTGGAGGAGAGTGTGGGATCATGTCCAAAGAAAGAAAATGAAGCTGGAGAAGGGTCTACAGAATAAGTCTTACAAGGAGTGGCTGAGGGTCCTGGGCTTGTTCAGTCTGGAGCAAAGGAGGCTCAGGGGAGACCTTCTGGCTCTCGACAGCTCTCTGACAGGAGGTTGGAGCCAGATGGGGTCAGGCTCTGCTCCCAGGGAACAAGCACCAGGACAAGAGGAAATGGCTTCATGTTGTCCCAGGGGAAGTTTAGATTGGAGCTAAGGAACAATTTCTTCAACTCCCTTGAGGGTTTTCCAGGTCTGTCCCAGTCTGCCCAGGGCAGTGGTGGAGTCCCCATGATCCCTGGAGGGGTTTCAAAGCTGGGAGATGTGGTGCTGAAGGACATGGTTTAGTGGTGCCCTGGCAGTGCTGGCTTAACAGTTGGACTCAACGATCATCAAGGTCTCTTCCAACCAGAACAATTCTATGATTCTATGAGTAGTCTCGTGAAACAAGGCAGAGCTCTGTCTGCTGTACAGAGCTGGCAGACACAATACAGAGAAATTAACTATTTAAGGCCAAAAATGAGGCATGTGACAGAACAGGTTCTTGATCCCTAGGGTTGAGCTAACTCCCTAGCCATGGCACTATCTTGTTCTCACTGTGCTTCAGATCTTTTAAAAACTATTTCTATTTTTGGAACCTTAGAGACCTTCTTTTTCTCCACAAAGAAGAAGACTGCTAGATTTCAAGCCAAGTTTTATACAATACTTCTTTTTCCCATTTTCTTTCTATTGGAAGAACAAGGCCTAGAAGTTTGGAGTAAGAAGCTCTGAAAGCAGAAAGTCCTAGGAAAAAAGGGCACCCCCAAAACCATATTTTTGAAAATGATTTAGACAAATCTCATGATTTCTAGTCTGAACTAGAAATCTGGCACATATTGTGTGTACAAAATCACCACCTTCCTAATGAAGATACTATCTAGTTCCACGTCCCGGTCCCATTATTGAATCAGCTCCACCTAACCCAGCCGTGATTTACATCTAACCTGTTCTTAAAAGTCTAAAGTGAGAAAGATTTTAACACTTCATCACTCTCATCATTTGGAGTATGTTCTACTACCTGCCTTAAAGGTTTGTTTCTATAATTAAGCCCATTTTCACTTGTTCTGTCTGCAGTGGATCAGTAAAACACAATATTTTTTCGATCTTTGAGGTTTTTAAAAACTATTTCCGTGCTTTTCCTTGGCATTCTCTCTGGTAAAACTTCATTTCACTTTTCATTGCAGGCCATTATTTCTGCTTCTCCGATGCTTCTCTTCACCTCTGTCTGGACCACACTGACCTTCACCACTGTCTCCAAGTAGAGTGTAGGACATATCAACCTTCTCAGACCTTCACAGTAATTTTGTTTGTGTTTCAGTGCTCATTAAACTCTTGCCCATCATTTTCCATATTTTCCTCTCTTTTACAACAAAGGCGTTGCATTCTCCCCCTCCTTTCCTATTCACAAATGTTTGAATGTTGAAACAGTGTTTGGAAAACTGTGTTTATGTTGAACTGTGGTAAAGGAACCAAATAAAATAGGGGTTTAATTTTCTCCGAATCTTTAGTCCCTCTTATTCCTGCATCACTGAAAGGCTTTTCTAAAAGTCCCCAGACTGAACCGTTGCGTATATGCTCAGTAAGTAGAATCAAATGGACTCTTCTTTCTGTTTGTCTCTTTCCAGTACATAACAGGATAAAATATTCAGTTTGGGGAATTTGTCTGAAAAGACTTGGCAGCTTTCTGAGATTTTGTTGGCCAGTGGGACAATCAGATTTGGCAAACTAGCTAAGAAGTTGTTGAAAGAATTAAACCGTATTATTGGATCAGATGTGATATGGCTCTTTTGCCAGAGCTCCGTTTGGAGGTCTCATTTCCACTAGAGGGTATTTTTCAAGTGAAACAGGCTAGGTGGCTTTCTTATATGTGTGTAGCTAAAAAGCTCCTCAGATCTCCCCCCACAATGAACATTTTAATCTGAAATGAGAACAGAATAATTTTCAAGCATTCTTTGTTGTCTCAGAATTTCATGTTAAATGTCCAAGTCATTAGATATCCAAGTCCTTAGGCCTAA
Organism: Actenoides hombroni; assembly: GCA_024336885.1. Classification (NCBI taxonomy): domain Eukaryota; kingdom Metazoa; phylum Chordata; class Aves; order Coraciiformes; family Alcedinidae; genus Actenoides; species Actenoides hombroni. Next base: position 16,216,650 of record WUAM01000179.1, on the reverse strand, counting down.
ATCTTGTAAATTTACTGTTTATTTTATGGGTAAAATCTGAGTAGACAGCAGGTCAGTGCTTATGTAAGTCACATTTCCTTTATTCTTGCCAGTTTCTGGTGCTTGGTTGAGTTTTTAAATTCTGCAGAGCAGAAGAGTTGCTGCCTGAAAGGCTCAGATCAGATACTTCTACTTACCCCCTTTCTGTGGACATGAAACTGCATCCCCTTGAGGATTTTCCATCCTCTGTCCCTCAAATCACTTTCATGCTTGCAAAAGTCCTAATTAAAAAAAATGTAGGGCATAAGTTACAGCTTATATTGGACAATGATGTCGCACTGAGACTTACACGGGGAGCAGCGGGTTGGTGGGTTCTTGAAGAAAATGTGAAGTTCACCTGAAAATTTTATCTAGTTACCCAGGGTCGAACCTATTGTCTTTGGTAAACACAGGAACTCTCATGCACCGGCAAAAAAGCTCAAGTCTGTTGTCCCAGACATTATTCTTCTTCTTTTAAGTCAAGTCTGAACTTCCCAATGAGAGAAAAGGCCACCTTGCTTTTATTCCAGCATGGTTCTACCATGTTCAGCCTTGGCTCTTAATTCAGTCCTTGAGCTAATGTTTCATTTTTAATTAAGATCCAGGTTTCCCATGTGCCAGATTATGTAAGAACATACATTCATAGAAAATCTGGTGGGTTTATGTATCTTTTTTTTTTGCTAGTTAGCCCTGTTTAATGAGATTAACCTGGAAATGTATATAAAGATCACCTGCGATAGGTGGGTATTAACTCAGATATGCCACCAATCCAAAGTCCTCTACTCAGTAGTCCCCTGGTTATGATTTCTGGCAAATTTACCTCTTTTTCTCTGTTATTACAGCCCATATTGAGCTTCCTTGGAAACAGGTTGTAAACTGCCCCACTGCTTCATATCTTAGAAATGCAAAGAGTGAAATGTGGCCCAACTTTTGCATCATTCTGATGATATCCCAAATGTTAGGTGTAAAACCAAACCTTAGAAATGCACAGTCTTTGCAACACCACAGTGATGGCCCCTGGTCCATCTCAGTGTCATGGTAGATATCTCAGCAGTGCAGTTTCCAAATGTCCTCTTCCTACAAATCTTTCCCATGCATTGCACCATGCCCCTTGAATATAGGCCACCTTCCCAAATCTTCACTGAATGTCCTTCAATTATCCTGCTTCGTTGCCTGGGGGATTGTCCCTCAGGCTGGTGTGCAAAAGCTCTGCTGAGATCTATGTGCAGGGGTGGGAAAGACAGCAGTTTATTCAAGCTCCACTGTCTCCACCATCTCTTTCGCATCAGAGTTAGAGTCTCTGTAGCTTTTGTTTTCCTCTATAAAAATGCTAATAAACCTCTGAAAGTGCAAATAAAGCTTTTTCAATACAGGAACAGCTCCAGAAATGCCTTAGAAGGTTGATTTTTCTGATATCCAAAGCTGGTAGATGACAATTCTGTGACAATCAAGGAAATTCATGAGTCACTACTTCCGTCAACTAGAGGATGCTGAGGTCTTAGAATCTCCTGATAGTTTTCTTTCCAATCAGACATGGACAAATCATTCCATTGAAATAACTTCCCATTTGCCCTTAAAAAGTCCAAAATGTATTGGTGCTGAGAAGATTTTTTTTTTTTTTTCCAACTGTTTAGAAAAAAAATCTGGATAGGAATTTTACATTAAACTGAATCCCCTTCTTTATCTTGAGGTTCTGTTTTACAGCTACTTGTCTCAAGATGGCATCACTGGCTTGTGATGATCAACCTTACTGGCATCAGAAATCACCCACAGGGCAGCTCTTGGACATGTAAAGGAGTGAAAATTGGGAATTAAGCCCAGGACAGTTCTCTGAAGAAAGGAAAAGGAGGAGAGGCAATTGATTTATGCTTGGCAGGCAGATATTTCTGGCATGGGCATATCTCTGATAGGTGGTGGGGAACCTTAACAGAGCTAGGGTGGGGCTGACGTTACATTGCTCTGCAGGAAACGGTGTAGATTTGCAAAGCACTGCACAAAAAAGCAAAGGTCTCATCCCAAAGTATAGGGAACACCATACCTAATGAACCCACAAAAGAAGAGACAGCTCCATGCACGTGGCATCTGCCATCATCCACAACTTCCATCAGCAGGCGCTGGCACTGTCAGCATTTACTCTTTACACCAGCAACTCAACAAGACCAGGAGATGGGCCAAACATTGTTCTAATACCACCTATGCTGTTAATTTTTCAGCTCAGCCTCTAAGATGGTTTTTGGCCCAGGTTAACTAATGTTTTCCAAAACAATTCCTGGGTATTTTTCAGGCATTATCACAAGCCAGGAATCCTTCCAGCTGCGCAATTTGGATGCAGCCAGACTGTTTCAGATTTCAGCTATGTGGATGTACGCCCTGGTGGGGCAGATGGCTTCTGGGCCAGGGAATGGGTGCTGGCTCGTGTCTTTACCAGAATAGGTGTACCCTCTGAGGGCAACAAGAACAACATTTGTGCACAGGGTTGACAAGTGTCTATCCTAAATTGGGCTGTGCTTTGGTATGTTATGGCCATAATAATTGGACTGTGAGAGTCAAGCTGTTGGATGTGTACATCTGTGCTTCGACTATTACCATATGTCTGGGTCTTAATTATTTTTTTTGCTCGGAAATTTTTTCCACATATATGTCAGGCTGCTTACTATCTCCTTCCTTGGATCAGTTGACTTCTTTGCCCTTTCCTAGCTGTCTGGCCTAATGAACACTGTTGCTTTTGAAGATGAAGCTACAGCTCTGCTCCCTCTAGCTCTGAATTTCTAGCTTTTTCCCTGTTGCTGTCCAACTCTGTGGGAGGTTCTTTCTTACCCTGCTCCTACACAGCTCTGTCTCACCTGGTGTTCCTTCTCCACTATACACAACTCGTGAAGGAGCCAGGCTAAGACAACTAGGATCTCAATCAAGATTTAGAGATGGATACCCTCAACTGTGTTCAGTTTTGGGATCCTCACTTCATGAAGGACATTGAGTGGATGGAGCATGGCCAGAGAAGGGCAACAGAGCTGGGGAAGGGTCTAGAGCACAAGTGTGGTGACGAGCAGCTGAGGCACCTAGGGTTGCTCATTCTGGAGCAAAGGAGGCTGAGGGGAGACCTTCTGTCTCTCACCAGCTCCCTGACAGGAGGTTGGAGCCAGGGGAGGTCGTGCTCTGCTCTCAAGGAACAAGCACCAGGACAAGAGGAACCGGCCTCAAGTTGCCCCAGGGCAGGTTTAGGTTGGAGCTGAGGAACAATTTGTTCCCCTGGAGGGTTGTCCAGGGCTGTCCCAGTCTGCCCAGGGCAGTGGTGGAGTCCCCGTGATCCCTGGAGGGGTTTCAAAGCTGTGGAGATGTGGTGCTGAAGGACATGGTTTAGTGGTGCCCTGGCAGTGCTGGGTTAATTGTTGGACTTGATGATCTTAAAGGTCTCTTCCAACCAGAACAATTCTGATTCTCTGAAAAGCAAATACAACTGTTCAGTAAAATGAAAAAGTTTTATTTCCCCTCCTCAATCATATCTTATTTGGATCTGACCAAACAGAGCCCTGTCCTCTGCCTCTCTGTCCCTTTCATACCCTCCCTCAGTAAACCAAGCCCAGTCCCATGGTCCTCACCCTTTCACTAGCTCCCCAGTCCGATGAAAGCAAAGTCCTACTCCACTCCCCATGCCGTATCCACTGTGGGCATCTCCTTTCCACTGTTTTCAGGTGCACAATCCAGAACAACCACCACATGCTGATTTCCTTTTAGGAAAAGAGGCCTGGATGGGTCACATCTTTCAGGCCCCTCAAATTATATGGCCCCAAGACAATTGCTTACACTTAAAGAACATTCTGGTCCAGGTCCATTTGGTTCAGGGAACCGTCTCTGAGTCCTTCATGGAACTGAAGTGCTGGTATTCCTTAAGTTGTAAATTTGCTGTTGCCTGATAGTCTGTGCTCCCCAGGAGAGAGTTTTCCCAACAGCTATGGACAGCGTTCTCCCCGGTATCTCTCCTACTCAAGAACATGCCACCAGCCAGTGGGTCAGCTCAGCCTAGCTTTCCACCTCTCTGATGAAGAGAGAAAATGGAAAGGGGAAATGTGTGTTAAGCCCTTTCATTAATAACCAGAAACACACAAGACAAGTGACTCTCAGTGAATGTGTGTCCCCCCCCTTATCCAGGTATCTGCCGTCCCCAACGACTCACCCCTGACAGCACATTCCAGGCAGGACGGGGCTTGTGCCCTACACAGCAGTTCTGTCCCTCTCCCAGCTCAGCGACTCACTGAACAGAAAGCCACAGATATTAAAGGATCAGTCTTTATTTCTATACACATGGGGCATTGATCCTAGGGACTGTTTTATGGGCTGGGGGGGGGTGTGGAAATGGAATGGGGACAGGGTGGGGGAGAGCACGAGTGCGTTTCATTTATAAAGTCAAGCCCTGTTCTAATGAAAATCGAAGTTCTTGTTTCTTTCCCCCCGTATTAGACTCCCTGTCCTCTTACAGGAAATCTTAATAAAGTCTCCAGGGATGTTTAAAATGAATTTTTAAAAAATCATAATCCCCATATGGAAGCGCTGGCATCAGTAAGATACACCACTGTGTGATAGCATGGAGCCAGGGAAAATTTGAGAGCCTGTAAAATAAACTCATTAAATTGGTATTCTGAATGCATTGCCTATGGAGAAAGCCCCCCATAAGTTACTTCCTATCTCTTGAGCAAAGAAAAAGATGTGACTGAGTTTCAGAGCCAAGCCATTTGAGGCTAGAATGGATGGAAATCAGCACTAGGTCACGTAGGAGGGACAAACAGGGAGGGACAGATCCTCGCTGCAAAGCACAGAGCTGTCTTTCTGCTTCAGGGAGTTTTGTCTCAAAGCCATCCCTCCTCAATACCAAGGAACAAACAGTCCAGAGCTCATTTGGTCAGCCACAGGCAGATTTTTCACATGCAGGGGGATGGCAAGAGGTCTTGGTATGCTAGAAATAGCGTCAGGTAGAGACTACCATGATGGATCTCAGTTTTTGAGATACAGCAAGACAGGACCAAGCACAAAAGTGCTTGGAAGTGATGGCCCCAGGTGGCTGTAGACCCCAGGCTGAAAGCAAGACCCACTACAGAGGATCATAAGAACAGGTTAACTGTCCAAAGGCCACCAAAATCATGTATCCCTTCAGCATTAGTCTAGGCAAAGGTCCCTGCAGCCCAGCTACTTGTCCTGGATGGTAGCACAAAAATGCCCAGGAAAGGCAAAAAGAATAGGTCAAGTATGGACTAAAAATTTTCTAGAGGACTCTCCTGCTCTTGAGATAAAAGGAGGCTTTCTCTTCCCCAGAATAACAGGCTCTAGGCACAGAGTCCTCCTCACAAAGAGTGCCCTCACAGAGAGCTGTGAGGAACAGCCCAAGGAAAGGCAAATGACAAAAGTCTGTCTTGCTTTCCTTGTTCCCTTCCTTCTCCTCAAAGCAAAATGCACTGTATCACCTCTTTAGCTTCTCAACAGCAGATTTTGAAAGTGAACATGCATTTCCATTGTGTCTCAAATAGGAGAATTCCCATTGTGTCCTATGACCTCCCTCCAAATAATTTTGTTTTGACAGGCAGTTTTATGAGAAGAGAAGATAGCGAAGTTCAGGGAGGCTTCACCACTATTATTTTAGATCAAATCCCTGGAGCATCTTAAGAAGGAAATGTGCACAAAGCCCTGTTTCACAAGATCAGTGCTCAGGTCCCATCTATTGTCCCTTATTTTGCTTCTGACATTAAGCAGATTGCCTTTCGTGCCCCAGTTACCCTGCATGACACTTCTCAGTCTGCAGGAGTCCAAACTAAGGGACTCAGAACATCAGCAAATGAGAAAGATGTATTTTATTTAGCCAGAAAAGATTAGGACCATTAAAGTCGAGTCTATGTGTAGAAATGTGGGGAGTGCCCTGCAAAATGCTGTGTGAAATTAGGAGCAGTTGAGAGACAGAAGTCATCTCACAGTTATTGTCTGATGCATTTCTAAGACACCTTAGAAGTTTCAGAGTTCTGCTTCATGAGGGTGTTGAGCTAGCTGGTGCATTCACAGGAACATCCCCAGTTTCTCCTCCCAGTCCCTCTCCTCAGAAATAAAGAAGGAAAGAAGAAGAAGGAAAGGAGAACTTTTGCAGCTCTTTATTTCTGGAAAAAAGACCCTTTTCTTTAAGTGTGCAAAACCCTATCCATTTGAAAATGATCACCCCTGTCAGCAACATGAAGACCATGACCTACAGATGGAAAGATCCACCTCCAGTCCTGGCAATGTTTGGGGGTTGATTTTTTTTTGTGGGTTTTGTTTTGTTTTGTTTAAATTTTTTGGCTACTGGAAAGAAAACCACATATTTTTAACAGCTTTTTCTCAGGTTTGGGGCTCCACATGTCACCTGGTGGAAGGGGGAATCTCCCAGTGCCAGTGAAGACATCATCTGTTCTCCATGGGTGTAACCAGGTGACCAGGACAGCACAGGAGATCCAGATTTCTTCTTTGCTACCTCTCAAAAGCAAGCTGGACACAGGGAGTTAACTTTCTGAAGACAGAGCCATGACACTTCTAATATTTATATCTGTATTATGAAATCGATATGAAGCAGCAGTTCTTATTCAGAGACCCAAGGTGTAAGGAAGTACACAAAGAGAGGGAAAAAAAAGACTGTATCTTTTTTTTTGAGAGCCTCTGGGGCAGCTGTAATTACTGCAGAGGATTTCATCCTCTGGAGAAAGCTGCAATTTAGTGGTGAAAAACAATAATGAAATTTCTTACAATAGATGCACCTTGTGTGTAGTATCTCCTGGCAGATCAGCACAGAAGCTGTGCTTCATTTTTCACTGCTTTTCGTTGATACTAAAAGCAAAACCGATGAGGAAAAAAGGAGTGGGAGGAAAATAATATAGACAACCTTTTCCATGAGATTTTTTTCCCAAATGAACCAGAAATTAAATGAAAAAAAACCTCTAGTTTACCACATGCTCCTATCGACCTGCACATCCAGACTTCTGATCCTCACTGCAACCCCTTGGGGACACCTTGTTAGGCTGACTTAAGTTTTATCCACCAAAGCCAATTACTATTTTCTTGATGTCTCTTACATCAGTGATGTCCTTGGGATATTAAGCTACTATCAGTTAAACTCTTACCTCTACTAAGCAGTGGAGGAACAGTACTTGAATGAAATATGATAGTTCAGGTAGATAAACCAATGCCATGAAATTCATCTTTAGACTGGAGAATTATAGGATTATAGGATCACAGAATTATAGATTCATTTTGGTTGGAAGAAACATTTAAGATCATGAAGTTCAACAAATAACCCAGCAGTGCCAGTGCACCACTAACCCACGGCCCTCAGCACTACAGCTCCATGGCTTTGAAACCCCTCCAGGGATCATGGGGACTCCACCACTGCCCTGGGCAGCCTGGGACAGCCCTGGACA
>WUAM01000179.1:16197279-16209105 GCA_024336885.1 Actenoides hombroni | reverse complement strand
TCTTCTCCAGGCTAAACAGCCCCAGGGCTCTTAGCCTTTCTTCATCAGAGAGATGTTCCAGTCCCTTCATCATCCTCATAGCCTCTGTTGGACTCTCTCTAGTATTTCCCTGTCCCTCTTGAACTGGGGAGCCCAGAAGTGGTCACAATACTTCAGATGTGGCCTCACTAGGGCAGAGCAGAGGGGCAGCAGAACCTCCCTTGACCTACTGGACCCACTCTTAGTGCACCCTTTGTCTGCCTTTGTGGCGTTAGAAGAATGTTGTGTTGGTGCAACTTCTGCCCAGCTCCCATTTCCATGGGAATGGAGGAGGAGGAAGGACAGGGAGAGTGATGGCTGAAGGTGTTGGAGGGACAGAAACCCAACCTACATGGACATCCTGGGTTCTCACGTTGACCATCACTGGGGTGCTTTGTGGCCTTGAGCGAAGCATTGGCTTAGGTTTCCTCTTCCCTCACTCTTCTGTCAAAAAGTCAAGGAATTAGAATAAAACCTGCTTTAATCTAAAGTAATTTTTTGAAAAGGAAGGGCAAGCTTCTACTTGGCCTTAGAATATGTCAGGAAATATGTCAAAGCTTTAGTTGCCAGTAAAAGCCAGGGAGCTTGGGCAGGCCACTGCCATGGGTGTCACTGCCATGGGTGTCGCTGCCAAAAGATAGCTTTGCTGAAAGCTCTCTGGGCAGTACATGATGTATTAATGTTATCATTTTGTGAGGTGTGAACATCTCTGGCACTAAAAGGCAGTTGGTTCCCAAAGACTCTCCAAACAGCCCGTCTTTAAAGAAGGACTTTGTAAGCCTAGAAGCTTTTTTCTTACTAAAACTTTAACGTTGGGCTGTAAACTCTTAAGATGGGTGTACCTGGCAAGGTGCCTTCAGGTAGTTAGGGGTTTTTTTTGCCCAGTTGTCAAAAATGCTGAAGATTTTTGGAGTTCAGCCTTGAGGGACAAAATGCATTCGGTGCAATCCTGCCCCGGTCCTCTGCGGGGTCGGGGAGCTGCACGCTGCTTCCTGGGGAGCAGCTCTTGTCCTGCTTCCCCTCCTCTGACTTCCCAGGGAACTGCAAGCAGAATTCCCACGTCGTGGTGCTCTGTGAGCTGTGCTGGATGAGGATGTCCAGGAGGAAGGAGCGGGGATGGGTGTCCCAACAGCTCAGCCTTTGGTTGACCACGAGGTGGCTGCTGTTTGCCGTGCGGGGCTCGTAGCCGTGCAGGGCTCGTAGCACGGGCCAGGCCACGTGTGTGCTTCTCATGCCTTGGTGCAGGTCAGGTCTGATCAGGAAGCAGTGGAGGCTCAAGGGAAATTAGAAGCTTGGTTTTTTTTGTGGTTTGTTTTGTTTTGTTTTTTCTTTGAAGGCTCCCGTGTGCTGTTTGCAGGTGAACGTTGCTTTGAGTTCACTCTGGTGCCGACAGAAGGTCCCTTCCTGGAGCCATCTCTACGTTTTCATTTGAGAGATTCTCTTCCTGTGCTGAGAGCGCTGCGCTGCGTGAGCAAGATCTGGCATTTGCCTCAAAGCTCTGCTTCTGATTGGAAATTCAAGCTTCTGTTGGAACTAAAATACAAATATAGATGTGCTTCACTGGTGGCTCTGGTATTACCAGGATCCATTGCCATGAATCGGGCACTTGTGGCTCTTGGACCATAACTGCCAGTAAAATACTGTGGGGTTTTTTTATCTCTATGTTGCAGACCCTTAAAAGCTCAAACTGTTCTTTGTCCTAGGAAGAAATGACGCTGGAGGTTACTACTGAGATTAAGACCCAGAGTTTAAAAGCTAGGCTCAAAAACCCCTCCAGATTCAAAGCACTTAGAGAAACAGAGAATGAACTGAACAATCAGCCCTTGATGATAGCTCGGTTTGTCTGAAATAAAGAAAATAAGTGGATTGCTGGAACTGGGCTGCAGGGCTTTGTGATGAGTAGGTGATGGGTGTTTCGGTGGCAGGCCCAGATGATAATACTATCTCTTATCCAGATGATAATACTGTTTCATCAAGTCTGCCTTGCTTATTTAAGTTTCAGGAAAAGCTGGGCTACTCGTGCACCACGCGGTTCTGTGTACAGGGGTTTGAACTGTTGGTGCCTCAAAGCAGAACATCTTCCTGTGAACATGAATAACTACAAAGGTAGCAGCAGCTGTACGGTTGGAGTGTGTGGCTTGAACATCATTTGAAGTACTTTCTTCTAGTGGTGTGCACTGGTGAATTGATGTAATCCTTTCTTACAGGCCTTATTGAGTGGCATATATTATTTTACAGGACTTCTCAATAGTTCATCTGTCTCCCTCTTCTAGAGGGAGGGCAGTGGCAGAGCTGGTACAGTACCACTGTCTTGCTTCCTCTTCCCAAATCCATGTGGTATTCAGTGTTTTCAAGAAGCTGGTTTACAGTTACCTGTAATTTTCTGTCCAGACTCCTAATAGGCAGTGAAGCTTCACTTCTTTCTTCCTTCTCCATAGAATTGCCATGAAGAGAGACAAGGAAGTTGGTAATTTCTCCATCTATGCAGTCTGGGGAGCAGAAAATTCCCAGTAGTGATATTTTCCAGTTGTTACTGCTTCTGTCGCTTTCCATCTGTCTTTGAGGAGCCCTGCACTTCTGACAGGTTCTTCCTCAACTTCCTTGTTCAAAACTTTTCCTGGGATCGTGGATTGTTTTCCTCCCTTCTCTTCATCATCAACACCAGGGCTGAAGTCTTTCCTAAGTATTTTGAACAGAAGCTTCAGGTAGAGTCAGACTGCATCAGCCACAGGATTTATTTTCATTCAAATACAGGAGTGATTTATCAGACTGTGACAGGACACAGCTGAAGATCTGCTCGTTTCTGTGGAGGCCCCGTGGTTTGGAATAGCTGGAATAGCAGACAGTTCTCCAAACAGCTCGTGAAGGGCTTGTGTGGGGGAGTGGGTACGAGGAGCAAGAAACTTGATTGCCTCTGTTATTTGGGCATTGGTGCCATTCTCATGAGAAATTCATTACTACTTATCTGCAAACTGAACTCCCACAGAGCCAGTAAACAGAAGGATGTCTTGGTGCCTCGGAGCACTGTTCTTTCAAACCTCCATGCTAGATTATCTCCAGGCTTCTTAAGTTCCTGACGAGCTTCAGGAGAGCTGCCCTACAGCAGCAAGTGTTGTGGATCTGCCCTGCTGGCAGAAAATCCCTGTTCTTTATGCAGCAAAACACAAATGCAAGAGTGAATGAATTGCAATAATCACAAAATAATGTGGATTAGAGACTGGTAAATCCCCCACAATTTATGATTTCTCACTCTCCCAGTGCTCCACAAATACTTCTTGAGCAGGAAGGTGAAGTGCATGCAAGACAGGGAAATACTTTTTATCATTTCCATCCTGAATTAATGCTAAAGTTTGAGTCTTAACAATATTTGTGGGACGTGAGGTTTGCCAGCAGATCTGCACACAAGTGTGTTGGAGGCTGCCACCAGAACAGTGACTGTGACTGGATGTCTCTGAACTACTGGCATGCTAAGGATCAGTAATGAGATGTGGCCTGGTGCATGGACTTCCCTTAAAGAGACAGTTTCTAGGGGCATGGGTATGCAAATGGGAAAGAAGTTTTAAGTCCTGGTTCTTCACCGTGCCAGATGGATTTGGACTTGGGTTTTTTCCCCCTCCGAATCATAGAATGGTTTGGGTTGGAAGGGACCTACCCCAAAGCTCAGCTAGTCCAACCCCCCTGCCATGGGCAGGGACATCTGCAACTAGAGCAGAGTGCTTAGAGCCCCATCCAGCCTGGTCTTGAACACACCCAGTGATGGAGCAGCCACAGCTTCCCTGGGAAACCTCTTCCAGTGTCTCACCAGTCTCAGAGTGGAGAGCTTCCTAATTTCTAATCTACAGCTCCCCTCTTACAGTGTGAAGCCATCGTGCCTTGTCCTGTTACTACATGGCCTCATAAAAATTCCTTCCCCAGCTTTCCTGTAGGTCCCCTTCAGATACTGAAAGGCCCCCAGAAGGTCTCCCCTTGGGGAGCCTTCTCCTCTGCAGGCTGAACCCCCCCAGCTCTCCCAGCCTGACCTCCCAGCAGAGGTGATGTTTAACCATCTTAAAAAGCCCAAAATGTCAGGTGCAAAAAAAAGACTACTAGAATAAATTCACATTTAACACACACTGGCTTTGTTTCTTTCACGGAATTAAGATCATCCCCTGTCTCCCAGCCCTTGGGTGACCCTGATTTTCTCTCTTTTCACCAGTTTTCCAGAGCTGGCTGCGTACCTTGAGCAATGCGCAGCTTCACCTCCAGGTCCACAGGCGTAGAGACCACGGACTTGGTGAGGACCAACACGTTCTCTAGGCCGATCACGACCACCAAGTATGGAAATATCTCTCTGGAGGAAACAGAATCGGAATGGAGAGTGAGACCCTTGGTGAAAAAGCAGGGGAGAAACAAAACACAAATGAAGCAGCAACCACACATCCTAGAATCGCAGTGAGGAAACGCTCTCCAGTACTCTCAGCCAATTGCCTTCTCATTCAACATTCCGATGAGGGAAGAGTTCTCTATTTCAGCTGCTGGGGACAGGTTTTGCAAAGCTGCCTGATTTCCTGGAAAATGGCCATTGTAGACCAGCACTAAATTAGGCTCAATGCTTCCCAGTGCTCCTCAGAGTCTCTCCAGCAACGCTGAGGTGCAAAGCAGAGATGGACTTGGAACATGACTGCAACAGGCCCAGTAATAACTAGCAAGAGAGAGTTAAAACAAGAAGGTAGGGAGCACGTCCCACCAGCAGCAGTGAAAATGCTGGTAAATCACAGCTCAGTATCCCATGAAACAAAACTTTCCAGTATAAGTCTCCAGTGAAGAGCCTGGGCAGACATCCTGGGTGCAAAAGCTTCCACTGCTGCGGGTGCTCCAGTCTCGGGCAGCAAAGGAGACCTATGAAGGAGACCCCTGAAGGAGACCCCTCTGTCAGATGGAGATAAATTAACATGTGTGGAGCTCTGTCCTCAGAGCAGCAGGTAGCTCAGAAGCCTCAACACTGGGAACGTCATGAAGTCACTGTACCTAAAGAACCTAAATCCTCCCAGGGATAGTTTCTACCCGAGTCAAGGAAACACTGCAGTGCATTTGCTCTTCAGAACAGACACAGGCAGAAAAGTCAGGCTACCCAAGGTCACCACCATGACTTTATCCAACTCTTCTTTTCACCCCTACATTTTGCTCTCTCTCTGGAGCACTCCAGGTCCGAGGGGAATAGCTTTTCTGTGCCAGAATGTGGTAGATAGGAAACCTCCTCGTTTCCCTCCAGCTAAACTTCAGCACAGATCCTAAAGCAGAAAAACATCTGGCTGACACCACTATCTCACCCACTTCATTCCAACAGATTCCTTCAACAAAGGGCAAGCTGCAACAAGAGCAAGATTACAAAAACCAAACAAACACCCCAAAACAAACTCCACGTGCCCTTCTCCAGGTATCCTAAACAAAGCCAAGCTCTTAACAGTTGTGCCACACTTGGTACCTTCAGCTCCTGTCCAAAAGCTGTAGAGGTGAGTAGAAAAACCCCTCCAGGGATCACGGGGACTCCACCACTGCCCTGGGCAGCCTGGCACAGCCCTGGACAACCCTCCAGGGGAACAAATTGTTCCTCAGCTCCAACCTAAACCTGCCCTGGGGCAACTTGAGGCCAGTTCCTCTTGTCCTGGTGCTTGTTCCTTGGGAGCAGAGCCCAACTCCCCTTGGCTCCAACCTCCTGCCAGGGAGCTGGTGAGAGCCAGAAGGTCTCCCCTGAGCCTCCTTTGCTCCAGAATGAGCAACCCCAGGTCCCTCAGCTGCTCCTCACCAGACCCCTCATCAGTTTCATTGCCCTTCTTTGGACACAGTCCAGATGTTACCAAAGCCAGGCTTGATTTAACAGCACAAATAAGACAAAACATATCCATCACAAACTCCTTTTGAAACTGTCTCTGCATATTACAGAGGAAGTACAAGGTCCCCTCTAGTGGAAAGCTACGGAATATGTCAAGCAGGAGATCATGCAAGTCCTTCCTCACCCTGGCTCTGTAGCAGCTGGGTTTATTTCCTCCACACCACCCTTGCCATGCACTCACTATCAGGCTAATCTCATGAAAGCAGAGCTACTGTCATTGCTACCTGGATGTCTGAGCCTTGGGTCTTAAATCCAGCCTTCGGGCTCTGGGTTTTGTTGTTGCACTTAATGTTTTCAGCGAAATTGGCGCATCTCCAACCTCGTCATTAACAACTCACTTTATAAACCTTCAGCAGCTTCAGTAATTTTTTTTTTTCCAGTGCAATTTCTCCACCTGCTGGTATAAAAAGCAGCTCCCAAGCTGCTGTTGGTCAGTGTGCTCTGCTCCAGCAGTTCTGTTTTACACGCCCAAGGGGAAAATACCCAAGTTTTGGACCATGCCTGTAAATTTACTACCCTCCATGCCCACTCCAGGCATTAAGACATATTTTGTGAGGCAGGATGTTTTCCCGAGAGTCTGCAACCCCCAGAAATGTATTCCCTTCATTCCACTCATATGTTGTCATTCTGACAACTTAGAAACAAGTTGATAGACACCTCAGGTGACCGGGCTGGTCCTTGTCAGAGGTTAAATATATATATATTTTTTTTAAACACATCCAGTTTTTCAGTAAGATCAGACAAACTGGTGTGATCCGATATGTATGACTTTGAATGTATTTGCTGCCTGATCATGGCAGAAGTTAGTTAAGGTGAATTGCAAAGGCTCCAGCGCTCCCCATGCAGTTTGGGTTTCTTTTATTATTTTTTTTTGTGTGAGAGAGATAATGATTGTACTGGGGAGGAGGCGGTTAAGGAAGGAGCTGTTTTACTCTGTGACAGCTTAATGACAAAGTGAAGGGGCAGATTTTCTTCACTGAAGCTTTCGGATCAGCAATAGATCTGCTCCTCTTCCCTCTCACCAAACTGAGTCAACGTCTTCACCCTACACATCCTAAAGTGCATTAGTAGCACGATTAACAACACTATGTCGTGTTTCCAGCTGCAGGACAGTCTTTCCAGCCCAAATCACAGCTGGATCCCATCCTACGGCTGCTTTACCTGGGAACTAGAGTTTATGAGGCGTGAGCGTTTGCTCAGGCTCCCCAGAATACACAGTGAGCTCAAACAACCTTGTACAGGTCCCATGGTGACATCTCTGCACACAGGTAAAGAGTATGGACCGAATGCAACTTTAAAAAATCTTTTTTTTTTTTCCCCTTTATTCTCTTAGTGACTCCTTATGAAAGAAATCAGAGAGAGAACAGCAGAAAGCAGAAACTAGAATATGGTGATTGACATGTGTCAAGTTTCTGTGTGTTAGAATCAAAGTGCTTCCATTAACTCTGGCACTCAGAGTCTCTGCAGCTCCCTGAGTGAAGGTGTATTAATATGAACTGATACCTCACCAAGCATTACACATCCACATCTACATCCCTGTCCACACACAGCCTGGGTTACAGATCTGTGTTCCTGCAGGGTTGTCTCCTCTCCAGCTGGATATAGGACTTTTCTATTTCCTTTTGTTCCAGCTGAGAAAGTGGATAGAATTCCTTTTCCTGGTCTTATATACAGCCCAGTAGTCATCCTAAGCCATAAACCTGGACAGGCAGGACTGAGATTCAGACTTAAACATATAACATACATATTTTCCATGTGAACATAAGGAAAAACTTTCCTCCGAGGATGACAGAGCCTGGACCAGGTTGCCCAGAGAGGTTGTGGAGTCTCTTTCTCTGGAGAGATTCCAAACCTGCCTGGAGACTGTGATGCTGGGCCCCCTGCTCTGGGTGAACCTGCTGGAGCAGGGATCCTCCTAGACCAGATGATCTCCAGATATCCCTTCCAATACTCAACATGCTGGGATTCTGTGATACTCACACTCATCGTTAGGTATCATTGCAATGGGTGGAGATTCAGGGCTCCAAACACTTGTCTGCGTATAAGGGTAGAATTTCTGACCCTGACTTCTCTCTGTACTTGTGGCAGAAGAGGCAGTGAGCTGTTCATGCTCTTAGTAAATATTTCTGCTGTCGTGCACCCGTGCTCCTCAAGTCTTACACCAAGCCATCAGTAGCTCTGGTGCTTTTAGGGTCTTCCATGAGCTGACTGACCTCAGTAACCCAGAAGAACATGCCCTTCATTTTGCTGGCTTCATTTTCTACCAGGACGGGTTGGGTAGGAGAATTGATGAGAGAGGGGAAAGGAAAGGTGGGACAAAGAAGCAATGGTTTTGCAGTGATAGATCATCTCTCTCTGTCTGTTAAAACCACAGGGTGAATAGGAAGAAGGTGGATTAATATAAATCTAACTCATGGGGCCTGAGCAGAATAAAGTGCTGAAGATAACTTCCCCCTTGCCCCATGGAGTAGACAAAGCCATGCCAGTGTATGTGCTCAGAGATGGTGTATCCAGCAGAGACAAAAGGTAAAGTTTTAGTCATCACGATAGCTTGCAAACTATCCCCTATTAGCTTTTTCTTTTTTTAGCTAAGTACTCCATGGCTGCTCATCTTAAGGCGTAAGTCGCTGAGATATTTACAAAACACACTAGTAGTAACCCCTGGTAAAACTACTCTTCAGAATTTTCCAGGAGGTGAGAGGAAGAGCAGCCCCATAAAAGTGTAGCAGCTTCAAAACTGCTCAGGGAGAGAGCAAAGACATGAAATCCTTCAGCCCTGAGACCCTGAGACCCTGAGTGTCTCCTGCAACATGCTGAGCACCTTCACATCCCCTTCATCCCAACAGGCTCTTCTTGTCTGCTGCCTTTCCTGAAGGGATGATGAACTGAGTTCAGCTCTGCCTACAGCAGCGCAGATGCAATATGCATCCTCCTACAGCTTGATTTCTGTGCCTTTCATCAGAGAAAAGGAAAAGGTGGCCTAATCGTCTAGGAGATGTTCAGTTCTTTGTAGGAATTCCTTCAGCAGTCCAGAGAAACAGGCACCTGAGAAGGAAGGAAAGACCTCTTCCATGTGTCCCAGCAGCCCCTCAGAAACCACGTGAGCTATGACTTAGAAAACTCTATTCCTTGGGTTTTATCATCCAGAACTTACTTAATCCCTAAAATTACTCACATGCAAATGCTATTTAGGGAGGAGATAAGTGCTAGTAAATATTTATCAAACTCCTTAAGGTCCTCAAGAAGGACAAATGAATTGTGGCTTCCCATTAGTTCAGATCTTCATCTCTGTGTATTTCCGTGCTTATCCAAAGTCCTGATTCTCCCTCCAAGTTGCAGTTTGCTTCCAGTTATTATCATGTGTCTCTGCACAATGATTTTTATTTATAAGATACTCTCTAGACAAATGATCAGGTTTTCCTTTGGTGGACAAAAAAAACCACCCCAGTGATCTGGTCTTCAAAAGGTTATAAATCCATACATCCAGTGGCACTCATCAGCCTGAGAATAGGGCGACAGCATGTCCTATCTGTCTCCAGTGTTCTACCCACAGCAACTCGACAGGACCCTCCCTGGAAGAGCGTCTTTTAGGAAGGTCACTTCTTCTTTGCTGCAGCTTTGGCATTCCCAGCAGCTTTGCCATTAGTTTTGGTGCCTCCCCCTGATTTTGCTGCTTCACCTTCTTTTTCACCTTTCTTCCCACCACCTTGTTTCTTGTCAGTAGTGTCTTTTCCTCCCTTTTCTCCTTTTTCTCCCTTTCCCCCCTTTTCTCCCTTTTCTCCTTCTTCTCCTTCTTTCTTTTTGGCCCCATCTTTCCCTTCTTTCTTGGATCCTTCTTTCTGGTCCTTTTCAGCATCCTTCTTCTTGGAGCCTTTGGATCCATCTTTCTTACCCTGAGCTTTGTCCACTTTTCCAGATACAGTGGGAACTTCTTCTTTTTTTTCTTCTGCAACCTGAGCTGTATGCAAGGAAGGAAAAAGAAAAGAGGAAAGCGGTTAGCTTGGGGTGACACTAGTCAGGAAGAGAGCAAAACTCCTGCTCCCAGCTGGCAAATCTTGTACAAAGGGAAAATACTTCTACTAGGGCTTTGTCCATACAGCTATTTTGCTCCCTGGCTTGCAGGTTTTCATGGCTTTGTTTCAAAAAGATAGACCAATGGGATAAAGCAGAAGTGGTAATTTCAGGAGCTGAGTTGTGGATCTATTGGAGGAAATGGCTTTAAGAGATAAGCAAGTTTTGCAAAAAGAAGTGTAGAGGTGTGAAGTTTCCCATTACCTTCTTCTCTGAAAATCCCCAATACAGGGCTCAAATATGTACATAGATAATCATGTTAACTCAACTTAATAATTAAAATCAGCCAAGATGTACCAATGACCTGGGTAATACAATAGACCTTCAGCAAATGGAGGATGACTGGTGACTGATTAGCTTTCTTCAGCTGGCATCTAGACTTAGTCAAATTATTTGAGTCAAATCTTTATGAAGAAATCCTTTACTATGAGACAGAGGAACGGGTTGCCCAGAGGAATTGTAGATGACTCATCCCTGGAAGTATTTAAGACCAGGCTGGATGAGGCTCTGAGCAACCTGCTCTAGTAGAAGGTGTCCTTGCCCATGGCAGGGGGGTTGGAACGAGATGATCTTTAAGTCCAACTGAAGCCATTCTATGATTATAATTTTACATTTGTCACAGATTAAGGAAAGGTGACAGTGAACTGCCTCAGGAGGTAGCTTCATATGGGTCTTTGGTGAGATGGTTCAACCCCTACCTGGGTTGAGCACCTGTTCAAGCAGCCCCAAATCTCCCATCGCTATGGATGTCTGCGGTGTCACTTTCAAATGGCAGCGACCTATTACAGGTGTGAATCAAACCTGAATTTCTCTACGCTTACCTAAAATATTCCTTCAGTGTGCATGCTAAAATAAAATATCATTAGACCTTGGGAACTGGCAATTCATTTTTATGTACAAATGGGAGTAGAATAACACAGATTTTTTTCTTACAACTACAGGGGAAATCCCATTTAAAAAAAAAATAAAAATATAGGAGAGGAAGAAGTACAAAGAACCCAAACGCATTCTCTGCTTTCCGGACAAATATGGTAGGAACCAGGTGAACTCCCAAAAATTTCAGCTGGAGCAGCCTCAGGCCAGAATACTCAAAGGTATCCCAGGCCATGGACCCAGACAGTACATCTTCATCCAGAGCAAAGGCCAAGTCCTGCTTGTACTTCTCCCACAGACTGGGAGACAGAGCACAAATGAATCAATTTGTAGATAACATTTTATACACTGAACCCTAAAGTCCATTTTATTTATGACCAGTAAAAGGGCTTGCCATATATGACACTCAAAAAAAGTGCATGGAGAACCATTTATCAGTTAGAATAGTCCACTGTAATAAATGTGGGTAAAATAACGCCAAGGAATTAGAGCATTTAGCACTGTGATATATTCACAATCAATAGCATCTGACACAGAAATCTTTAGCACTTTTAATGGCCACTCAGTAATTAAAATTGATCGAGTCATCTTTCTGGCTTTGAGTGAGTCTACCAGGGGTTGTCACAGTATAAGTCTGTAAATAGTTGACAAATACAAACAACATATTTCATGACCAGATAAATCAAGGTGGGTTGTGAAATGTCAGGAGGGAAACATGGGAGAGCATCACACTCTGTACAGATGAAAACAACATTGAGACCCTTGGGGCTGTTCAGCTGGAGAAGAGCAGCCTGAGAGGGGAGCTGAGCAATGCTGAGCAAGAACTAAAGGGCCCCGGGGGGCAAGAGGCTGGGGCCAGACTCTGCTCAGTGGTGCCCAGGGACAGGACAAGGGGCACCGGGCACCAACTGGAACCCAGGAGGTTCCATCTGAGCAGGAGGAGCAAGTTGTTTGGTGTGAGGGTGTGGGAGCCTGTGCCAGGCTGCCCAGAG
>WUAM01000179.1:16149714-16163973 GCA_024336885.1 Actenoides hombroni | reverse complement strand
CTTATGCCTTTAATGCTGCTTCTGTGTGATCTTCATCATGCGTTAAGTTGTGGTGAATCATTGTCACTTTATAAGAGGTAGTTCCTGCTGACTGGGGTGTAGCAGAGGACAGGCTCAGCATGGGTCACGTGCAGGCTGTCACACGCTCTCAGCAGCAGGCTCTGAATAGCAGGAAAAGTCCCGTTTCCCAGGGTTTCCGCCTGTGAGCTTCAGCAAGTGCAGAAACTATACAAGGGGACAAGAAGAAAAAAAAGCTCAGGAGCTCAAATTTGGCGAACCGCTAAGGGAATCCGCTTTGGGTGAAAAGGGATCAGATATGAGAAATGCCACTGGGCAAAGAAAAACACACCCTGTCCTTGCCTCCTTTTTTCTCTTGCTGCCTTTTTGTCTCTCCCAGCACATGAGCTGCAGGAGCACAGGGTCACAAAACTTCATGTCCCTTTCAAAAAAAAAAAAAAGCAATTGATTTAACAAAACAAAAACGATGACGACAACAACAACAACAAAAACCCCTGCAAACTATTTGCCCAGGTTTCGTAACTGTCTCCCTGGGCTCTGTGGGTGTCTCATCTAATGAACAGGCCCAGATCTGTGTTTCAAGCGAAGGAGGCGGCTGGACGTGGGAGGGAGAGGTGGGAGGAGAGAGCGGCGGCTCTGGGAGAACCGAGTATTTCAGGACTCGGAAGCTCAGAGAAGCTGCTGCCACAGCATTTACCACGGGGGATTTATTATTATTATTATTTTTTTTAAATGTTTTTAATTGGCTGCCTTATGCAAGGTACGTTGCTCTACGCGCGGCGTTATTTTTGGGGTTCGTGACCAGCGTTGCTCGCTTGGTTGGTTGCTTGCTTGCTTTCCCAGTGATCCCGAGGCTCGGTTTTATGCTTAACCACGTACTATAGGAGGGGTGTAAGATCAGCCTTAGTAGGCTGAAGGGACTGTGCGATGAGTACAGGTGCTGAGGTGGAGTAAAGTTTGGGAGTGTTTTCTACAGGTAGGAATTTTACCTGTGCAAGTGACCAAAAGCGTGGAGGTGCATTTTCCTGGAGCATAAAATGCACCCCTGTGCTTCATGTAGACAACACCTTGGCCTTGAATAGAGAAGGTATGTTGTCTTTAAGATATTTCATTCCCAGTATGGTCTCGGCTTGAGGTATTAAATCCTCTGCTTCCTCTCACCTTGGTTTCTTTCCGGAAAGAGAAGCTGGAGAAGCATATGTACACACAGTCCCTCTCCTGCAGGCAGCTACCTGGTCCTGTTGTGTGTTGGGGCTTGCTCCTGTTTGGAGGGAGGGATTTTCCAGCCTCACCTGGCAAATACAAGCCTGATGAAGTAAGGCTGGAAACCCGTGCATTTGTGCTGGGGTTGCACAGCTTGCCTGGCTGAGTAAAGAAACAAATACCCAGCTAATTAGTCAGGGCGAGAGAGGCTGATAAGCTTGCCTGGGTTTCTGCAAGGGAGGGAAGTGGTCAAAAGCTTTCAAGTGTCCCAGGTGTTAAGTGAAAAGTCTGGGTCAAAGGCCCAATTATAGGGGAACAGTGACACACTTTAAGACTTTAAAAAAACCCACAAACAACTGCGTGTTTAGAGTCAGAAAAGGAGGAGCCGCAGTTCGCAGGAGGGGCTGTTTTTAAACTTTAGCTTAGTTTAATTTGGACCTGACCCAAAGCTGTGTCTCTTTGTCTGTGGAAATTTCCTGTGTCCTGGGAGCTTCCTAGACCTTGCAGCTGCTCCTTGAACTTGATAGTTTCATTGCTGCTACTGCAATGACTTCAACTTCTAATGAGACAAGACTTCTGAGGATCTGCAAGGTAACCATGCAGAATTGCCCTTCAAGACCCCACCTTCAATTTAGTAATGCATTTTGGAGGCAGAAAACATCATTGAGTTCAAGAGGGATAAGATAAATTCAGGGACAACAGGTCCATAGACAGGTACGAGGAGAAAGGCTGCACCCTTTGAGATCTCTAACGCAACAGTCGGTTGTTGGGGCAATACAAGAGGAGTGGACTTCAGAAAGTGGCCAAGGTTATGTTCTCTAAATAACAGCTCTCATTCTTACTGCCAGACCAGCTAGACTACTGGCCTAACCTGGTTGTGTATTGTTTACATTCCTGTTGAATTGGAAAGGGCTCATGCAAAGTACTTTGGGCTCAACAAACAGGAATTTTCTTGTGAAACAGTTTTGTCAGAGCTCTGACCAGCTCTTCAGGTCATCAAAAGACCTGGGTTTTGGCACTCAGGGAACTGTGGCGTCTCAGAATGATGATCAGAGGTTAGGAAGCACTGGTGACTCTTTGCAGGTCTGTCATGCTTTCAGTGGCTTGTAATTTGTCCTCCAAGAGCACCTGAAGGGTTGGATGAAACACTAGAAGCTTCCTACTACACTCAAGCCTTTGGAAAAGGCCTCGGGCAATGAGGAGAGAGAAGGAAAAAATTGGCAGTTCTTCAGTCAAGATTGTTGTTAATGTTCCTGGAGAACATGGAGAGTTTAAAGGACCCAAACAGAAAGCAGAGGAAGGCTGGGCACAAGGATTAAACTGATCCAAGCAAGCTGTGGTTTGTTTTTTGTTGTTTTTTTTTTTTTTTTAAATCTCCATTCCGGTTCCTTTGCATGGACTTCAGCCCTGCCTCGTTTCTGGCAGGTACTGGGGATGGTGTGAAGTTCCTCAGTTTTGTACAGGTCCCTTGGTAGGGCAAGGCTGGGAGGTTTTGTAAGTGGTGTTTTGTAGTTACATATCATTAGGTTTTGGGCATTTCCTCTAGCATAAGTAAATGTCCGTGAGATAGGAGGAGAGGCAAGTAGTGGTGTCAAAAGGAAGGACAGCCTGGCAGACAGATCTGGATGGATCCAGAGGCTCTCTTGTGAGTATTTGGTGGAGCCAGCCCTCTCAAAAACGGCTATTGTCACAATTTTATAATGATTTTCTGTCTTTTAGCACAAAGGAAGTAAAATCCCCTCTGGTCCTACTCAAGTTCTGGAGGTGATGACTGGAGAAGATGGTTCAGTGGGATGACATCACTGTACATTGTACTCTATCTCATCTGTGAAGCAGTTCTGCTACCAGCTCTCCCGTTGTCACAAGGGACACTCCTCTGATACTGTTTGTGTCTCTGGGTCGGTCTCCAGGCTAGAATACAGACTCTGATACTCAGCCTCTGACTCAAAACTGCTTTGGTGTAGATGGTAATGCATATTTGAAACCCCAGATGTGTAGCAGTCTGTCACTTTCCTTGCTTTTTGAGGCCATGCTGAAGTCCCATTTGCTTTGGAAAAGCAGAGTATGCACATTGGGAGTATGAGGCCATGAGAGAGGAGGTCCTGCTCCCAGAGCTGTGACACGAGAATTGTCTGTAGCTGTCATCTTTTGCCTTTCCCATATTTACACTCCAACGGAGAATCACTGAGCTCCCTCTTCTCAGGATCTCCTTTCCTCTGCTGCCTCCAGACAAGCTGTAGTTGTTTCAGGTTTGGCTTGGAGTTTCATTCAGTAACCCCAAATCATCCTGTGTTGCGTTATGAATTACTGGGTTATGCTTCTGCATGCATAAGCTGCTTGTAATTGATAATGATAATGAGAGCTACAAAGCCACAGGGGATTAAACCACTAAGTAAACATCATCTCACCTCTGGGCCTTATTGTACTTGCTTTGCTATTTGGAAAGCTGAATGATATCCTTCATTGTGGTGACAGTGATCTCCTCTAGCCTCAGCTGTCAACAAGCAAAGGGTCTTATCTGAACTATTTAATTCTGCAGCTACTGGAGTGAGACCAGTTATACCCAAAGGTCCACTCATCTCATTAAAGCTGGATTAAGTCCAGTGTCTCACATGCATCTTTTTGGTTACAAAGGGTGTCTGGGGTGGGTAGTTCAGCCTTCAGACACCCAAAAAGGGCAGATGGGTTTTGTCCTTTTGAAGTCAGCTAGACGTTTCTGTTTGTTTTTATTGGGCTTGGGGAGTGAACTTCCTAAGGAAGGGAAGTGAGTTTCCAGTTCAGGTTTGGGGAAGAAAGACAAAAAGCTGGGATCAGATAAGGTTTCTGTAAAGATTCTGCGTTCCCTGTTTTGGGGGAAAAAAACCAAACCAACGCAAACAAACAAAAAAGCTTCCTGTTTTTCTGTCTTTAAGAGGGACAAAGACAAAAGTCTGTGGAGGAATAAGTAGTTCTTCTTGGCCTGAGAAATCAATTAAGTAACTTCAGCACTTTCTGAAGAGTACTGGTTGCTCGTTTGACCCTTCATAAGTTCCTGACCACATGCTGCTGTCCTAAATGCGCTGAGATTGTGACACGGTTGATATTTTGACAACCTTGCATTGTCTCTTCTTTCAGTGCTGGAGGTCCTGCCGTGCAGGTGACCAACAGTTTTATGACAGATGCGTAAAATCAGCAATATCAAGCCAGGCTGTCTCGCCCCTCATGGTGCAGAAGAACATGCCTGGAGAAGAACACCACAAAACTGGGAAAGGTTGTAGTAGTTCTTCCTCTCTATTAGTTGCTTGCCTCCTCAGGGACTTCCTGAGCTGGAGTTGATGGCTTCATTTTAATTAGCTTTCAATTGATTTTTCCTCCATGGACTTGTCCAGCTGCCTTTGAAGGTGTTTATAGTATTCTCATAGCAACGATAGACTCCCGTGGCAGTGAGTTCCATGGTTTAGTTAGGTGTGGTGAGGTCAAATGTCCTGCTGTTCGTCCTGAGCTGGTCCCGTTGCTTGAGGGTAGAGACACTTGTGCTGTGCTCCAAATGTTTGCTGTGTGGTCTTGTCTGTGCTTGAACCTGGACTGACCAAAAGCTTGAGGGTCTTCGGTTCAGGGTGAGAGCCTTGAGGCATCTGTTGATGTCCTTGTGTTTTTAAGCTGTGTCTACCTACTTCCATTGCTGTGCTGCTCAGCAGTTTCCCTTGGTAAAGAAAATGATGAATCAAACCCTGACTTGTTCCTTCACGTGGTGACATTGGCATGTTCCCCCTATACCATGCAAAAGACTAATCCATGTAACTGCTACCTCTGTTCTTTTCTTCCTCCTTTTTATGTCTTGGGATTCATGGTTTTTAGTGTCTTTCTCCTCTGTTTAATCCCAGTTACCTCTTAACTCACACACTGTGCGTTTCTGTCCGCTTATGAAGCGGCTCCACCGAGTCAAACATTAATTCATCCCGAGTCAGGGCCAACTGAGGCTTGACGAGAGCGGAGTCTGAATGGGAGAATTTGCTCCAGCAGCATCGGTGTTGGTTAAACAAAGTCCAGGATTGTTTTTTTCCACATGACAGAATGGTCTTTGTGCCAGCCTGAATGCAGACTCAGCTGGAGCGGGACACGTGATGGGGGGATGTCTGTTGGAAACATAGTTAGGACGCAGGAGGCTACTTGGCCCCTCCAGAAAAGCAGCAAAAGGTGGGATGGAAAGAGGAGTATTGTCTCGGTGTTGGCCAGCAGCATTTGCCTCCATGGCCTTAAGGAGATCCCCAGTTTATGGAGTATGAATTGAATGAGATCTCACCCTGTTCATGGGCATGTTTATGTGATGATATATTAAACTCTGCTAGGGAGTGGGTCCAGGTTAAAAAGTAATCTGGCAAAGAAAGCTAAGGTCCGTGGTGCAAACTCAAAGAAATCTTGTCTCTCCCCTTAAAACCAACTCTTAATTCTAATCCATTTTTAAATCCTCAGAGGACCCCTGTTTTTGATGACATCAATCATAATCATATAGATGTTGAGCTGACCAAGAGAAAGAAACATAGTTAGGGCAGTGTTCATTCTGGATTATGGTCCCAACATCCCTTATGTCTCACACTGTGATGTAAAGCACTGGCCTGTATTGACTCGGTCTAACAATAAACTTTTAATAGGTTTATCTGCTAATATCTGAGGAGGAAACTCCCTCCTGGCAGGTTTTGTGTGGAGCTGTAGATTATTCTGCCCTGCAGCGTGCATCCTTTAGAGCTATGTGTTGCTTGTGGAAAGTCCCAACACTCATCCAAAGGGTGAGTGAGTGGCACGGGATGAATTCTGGGCATCTAGAAGACATCCTGACAAGCAAAGAGTTCTAAATTTCACATGGTTTAGGCTGTATCCTGCTGTAAAGTGGAGGGGACAGTGTCCCGATGCTCTATATTGCATTTTTAAGATGGTTTTTAGATGCTTTAGCTCAAAGCAACACCATTTACTGGCATGAAATTGACCTAGAGAGTGAAAAGCAACATCTGAGGATGAGTTTCAGGTGTACCCTGACAGAGAAGTATCTTTAGTACCTCTTGGCTTCTAATCTGGAAGGGTTTCACTTACTTCTGAACTGGAGTTTGAATTAAAGCAGCTTTATCCCTGCCTCTGTAAAGATGATGTACTCACTTGACACTGGCTGTAGTAGGAAGGTACATCAGCCATGACTTGACTGCTTCTTAAAGGGCAAGGTAGGGGAAAACTCGACGTGTCTGAGGACTGTACATGACAAAGTGATAGGCTAGCCTCATTTCTGAGGCAGTCAGCAGTAGAAAGATGATGAGCTGCAAGGATGGATGAGATTGGAAGGGCTGCAAAAGCATAGTGCCCTTTAGGGTGACTGAAAGAAAGAGAAGAGTTTAAGGAGGGGCTATGGCAACTGTGATGGTGGCATTTACATCCCACCTGGTTTAGTATTAAAATGCCCCAGGTGCTCCTTAAATCCGGCACAGTTCATGACCAGTTTCTTCCATCTGAGAAATGCTTTTGCGGACTGATGACTCTAGCACAGAAGGGGATTCACAAGAGGAAGGTGGAAAATTAATAGCTTGTGGATGTCCAGTTTGTTCCTTAATGTACAGGAGCTGATAAGATTGACTCGATGCATGTTTCCATGAGCAACTTTGTGCCACCTCTGAAGTCAATGGGGTTTTCCAGGCATTGTCCTAGTGGAACAGCTGCCTCAGAGCTATGGACTCCAAAGTAGAAAGGGTTTCTATGCAAAGTCAGCATTCTATGAGGCCCAGTATTCCACCAAAATGTCTCTTTGCTTGTTTTCCTATCTACTACACCCACGCTTCTGGCAACTCTCTGAAACTGGGTAGAACAACCTGTTGTGGCACCTCAGGACACGTATTGATGAAATGTGCATTTAGCAGCTTTGGACAAACCCTACTGAGGATGGATGTTCCTCCAGATGACCCAGGCTGCTCTCATCTGCTCGATGCTCAACAACCACTTAGGTTGGTATTATGTGCTGCATCACCCTTTCTTCTCCCGTTGTTGTCACGCTCAGTGGACAGGCCAAGAACTTGATGAACCACAGAGATCCTGTGACTCCTATAGAAGTTGTTTCTCCAGGTCTTTTTCCTGGTTCTACAAGAATACTCTTATGTGTCCCTTCTCTAATTACAGACCTGTGCTGTACAGCTTTCTCACACCTTCCTTTAAGGAGAGTAAACAGTGTCTCTCACTTTGGAAAATGTTCTCCAAGGGAGATCTCTTTCCTCGTGGGAGCCTGAAGTAAGCTGGTGGCTGTTTTGTGTTGCCAGTGGAAGTCTCTGTCCTCAAAGGCTGTGAACTTTCTGATTCTTGCGCATAAAGCCTAAAGCCAGACGCTGTGATGCTATGTGCAGCCTTGTGGACCTTTCCTTGGAGGTGCACCTCCTTTGGTTCTGGCCATGGACCATCTTCAAAGGTTTTGACTTCCTAGCAGCAGAGCCATGCATGAAGAGCAGACTTAAAACTTATGAACAAGCTTTGGAGTGGTTCTGCTCAAGTTTGCCCTGTCTTTTGCAGAGAAAACACAGAATTGCAAAACCACTGAGCTGCCTGAAAGCCATGTCCAGGCTGGGGGAAGACAGCATGTGACAGCCTCAGGCTTCTGCTCAGTGCTCCCGTCATGTTTGCAATCAGATTTTCACATACAGGAACGTACAATGTGACCTCCGCGTACCCTTGCATGGTCCCGATTGTTTCCTTTGCCTTCCATGGCTGAGCCAGCGTTGGTTTTGTTTGCTAGGTGATGAGCTTCAAATCTTCTTTGCCTGACTGGGCTAGAATAAGTGTGCAAAAGCTCTTCTCACAGAGCTGATGGGGAAAGCCTGGAAGTGGTGACTGAAACTCACGCTTACCTTATTGGGTGACGTGATTTGATGTGATGTGGCAACTTAGGTTGTTTTGTGGTGCCGGAAAGGCTGTTTTGACAGCTGACTGGTGCTGCTCACCCATTCAAAAAATGATCCCCGACTGTCATGGTCAGGTAGGAAGTAGCCCACAAATTTTCACAGGAAGGGTGAGAACGTGGTTGCTAAAACCAAAAAAGCCACCACCAAACTCAAACGAAACCACTGTGTTAAATCTGTATCAGGTTATAATGGGAAAGGGTGTTCAAATGTTTCTGTTGTTTGGGTGGGGTTTTTTTTTGTT
This sequence comes from Actenoides hombroni, assembly GCA_024336885.1. Classification (NCBI taxonomy): domain Eukaryota; kingdom Metazoa; phylum Chordata; class Aves; order Coraciiformes; family Alcedinidae; genus Actenoides; species Actenoides hombroni. The sequence goes on along the minus strand of WUAM01000179.1, from coordinate 16,155,603 downwards.
TTCACAGAGTTATCTTGGATGTCTGCACAGGGTTTCTCAACACATGTGCTGCAGGATGGTAATGCTTTGGGGTCATCCCCATAAGGTCGGAGGTCAGGTCTTCATGAGTAGTAGACCCTCAACAAAACCAGGATAGCAGATGGGCAGGAGGCAGAGTGTGGGAGCAGCTGATGCTGGGAAGGGGTGATGCTGCATCCAGATCAATAGGTCCACCTTGGACATACAAAGTTCTTCCAGGTGACCATTACAGAAGTAACCAAACAACACTCAAGTTGAAGCAGTGGTGTTCTTGGAGTGTTGTCCACGTGCTCCTCAGCCCTGAAGAGGCTCCTCAGCTTCCTGCCTCTGCTCATGGGCTATCATGGTCCTGTGGAGCAACTCTGTGGGTATCTGCACCCTTGGTTTGAGACACTCAGTTTCCATTAAGTTGTATGTAATGAACGGGTGGCTTCTCTGGTTGTTTTGCTGTGAGCTTGGTATCTAGTGCCCATTCTTTTTGTTCTGCATGGACCAAAACATTTCCTTGTGCAATTAAATAAGGACCAGGTGGAGACACCCCATCATATTGGAGCCATCTGAAATTGATGGAATCGTCTTCCCTTCTTCCCCAAAACCAGACAGAATAGTCAAGCTTAAAAAATACAAATAAATAAAACATGCCAGACTGTTACTCAGTGAGCCTAATACGACCCCACCGATAACCTCCTGATTAAGCCAACTTCATATGCTTAGAAATTTCTAACAAGCTTGAGTGGTCTCTAGGACCTGTGAGGAACAACTTTATCTATGTGTCTATAAAACTGGGGATTAAGTAGGTGCAGAAAAAGAAATGCTTAGATCTGTCCTGTCCTCCTGGTGCTCTGGGGTAAAAGATGGCTGGCTGCTGGTCTGTTTTGCTTTTTTTCCTGGCTCAGTTGCCTTCACTGGGAGGGACCAGGAGGAGTTTGGATTCCAGCTTTTTGACCTGTTTGCACTCCTAGAATTTTCCTCTGGGGCAAATCACCAGCGTTCCTGCAAAAAATAGCCTTATGGTCATGCAGACCTTGGTGTATGAAAACTTGCAAATTAATGATGATACGGAGTTTTTTAATGTTTCCTGTTTTTCAGACAAATGAAATGTAAGAGGCCGTGGTTACTAAGGAGAAAACATTGACATTCATCTGTGCTGTTGATTGTGTCTGGATCCAACCACTTAAAACCAGGCCATTCAAAGGGCAAATTGTCCTTTGTTCTTTGACACCATTTCATCCCAAGCTCCAGGATCACTTCTTAGTAGAGTTTGGTGATTTTTAGGGAGCTCACCTTCTTATCTAGCAAAGAATCCACCCACATATGAAGCTTAAAATTGAGACATTCCTCCCCCTAAGTCTCCCCACTCAGGTGACCTTTGTACAGTCCATACTGAGATGTTTGAGGTGTTTCTTCCCATGAAGTATCAAGGAGGATTACGTTTCTATGTTGAGCTTCCTGACCTCTCAACACAAGGAGAATGACTCCCACCTATTGTTTGTAGCCATCAGGGTAGAGGTTCAGGATGTCTTGGAGCATGCCACCAGCAGACAGCTTCACTTCAGCTCTTCCTGGCAACAGTGCAAAGACTCTAGTTACATCTGGGTGAGCAAATAAATTAGGTCTAGCTCCACAGCCAAATGGTTATTCCATAATCTCTACATAGCTACATTTCTCCTTACTTCCCAAACCAGCACAACCATGTGCAAGCGGCACGTTTCTAATGGTTCCTGGACCATATCTAAGAATCATCTGGGAGACATGCTAGTTGGCATATGTCAAAACTGCACCGAAGTCTCTGCCACCAGTTTAGCAATTTAAATCTTTGCCTTATTCTTTTGCTGTTGTGAACTTTGCCTCTGAGCCTTCACTAGAAGGATAAATGTGGACAGACCATATTCGGTGCCTTGAGTTTGCCGTTTTTGCTCCACAAAGTTAAAAGAATCTCAGAGTTCTGTATGTTTACCACCGTTAGTAAGACCAGCCCATAGCCTTCTGCCCATAGTATCTGATTCTGCTCATGGTATCTTCACCACCTGTCCGTTTTCCAGATCAGTCTCTTGAGACATGTTATTAGCTGGCTCTGCTTGCTTCTTCTGATAGATTTCTTTTGGGAGGTAAGACTGGGAAGAAGGAACCTACTGGAGTTTGCTCACATGGGTTTGCTGCCCTTTTTTTTTTTTCTTTTTCCTTTTAAGTGCTGCCCACTTCCACTTTAGGCAAGCTTTCCTCGTTGACGCAGAGGTTGTGACATACAACCAGCAGTGCTGTGTCCTACTAGGAAAGGAGCAACAGCAGACCTCAGTTCCTCTGGAGGGTTGCACATTCGGGCATGGCTGGTGCAGCTCTGCAGCTCCGTACGATAGCTCTTAATGCTAAAAGATGCAGACTGAGGCACCTGGGCAGAAAATTGGTGAGAGAGATGGGAAGAGATGCTCTGCTTCATCCTTTGCACCTCAAGAATTTTCTTCTGTGACAAGGAATCTGACGTTAAGCAGGATTAACACCTATCAAGAAGTTTAGGGCTTTTCCAGTCCACCTGCGGAGATCTTCAATTTGGGTCATCAGGAAAATGGGCCTGTAGCCTCTGTGGTCTTCTGTGACACCAGCTCATTTGAGCTATTGGGTTTCTGTTTCCTTTTCTGATATTTTTCAAATGCTTTTTGGGGACAGTGATTAGACCTATGTGCTCTGTCAAGAGCAGGAGAGGCTGATGGTTTATGATGAATGCTGAAGCCTTGGTAGATGGATCCTCTTGTGAGGGAGTTGATGTGTACCTTCTTTGTTGTGTCCAGGACATGTGCACGGCTGAAGCATCTGCATCTCTGCTCCAAGTGGAGGAAACCTTCTCAGCATGCCTCGCACGGATAGATGGCCTCATCCTCAAGCCTCTGCTCCAGGCAGGTAGGTCAGAGAAGACTTTTTTTTTGGTCTATAGTTCTAGTCTTCAGTTATTGGCACACCTCTGAAAGGATTTATAATAAAAACTCCATGGCTGAGGACTTGCTGGAAGCTGGTTTGCTGGAGTAAGTGGTATGTAGAGATGTTTCACTTAAGACAGTGAACTCTTAAGGATGCCTATGGTCTTTCATTCAAGCTTTGGTCTGTGGTTCCTGTTGTTTCTGGAGGTTAATCTAGATTCTCACCCGTAGCAGCCTGTACAGCTGCTCCAGGGCTTGTTTCCAGCATAGTGCATGGAAATCCACAGTGCTCACACAGACGCGACCCCTAAATGGTGCCCCTCCTGCCTCCCTGCTCTCTGTCCACGGTCATGCCCATCTTTGAAGGTAAAACTTGTGGGTGCAGGTTGTGAGCTGGCAGTAAATCAGAGGAGCTCCCCTGAAAGAACAAATTGATATAAATATTCACAAGCCTGTCTGGCCGAAAGTGGTGTGACTGGATTAGCCCCATAGGCTGATTTCCCTTCTCATGTCACTACCTTTTTGGTCTAGCCTCCAAGGAGACTGGGAACAGCCCTTTGGGCCATGGGCAGAAAATGTTCCTCTGGTGCTTGTGTCTGAGCTGGGGCTGAGCCTGGCAGGCTGCCTTGGCCACATGCCCCACAAGAACGGGAAGGACAAAGCCTTTTAGTATGGATAACCCATGTAATTACTTACAGGTACACAATCCTAATCATCATCTCCTTCCTCCCTGGCATTGTTTTCCTCCAGTATATCTGCATTACACTGAAAAATTGCCTATATCTAATACTCAGCCTAATGTTTTCCATGAGATTTCTTGGAGCCAAGGCTTTCTTATAGCCTTTTTTTCCCCTCCCCATCTTTTTCCTCAAAGAGCCTAGTGACCAGAAGGGAAAGGAGAACTTTAAGCTCTTCCTGCTCCTGAATGATCGTTTTCAAGCTCTCTGGAACCTCACAGAAGAAAATTACCGGATACTGAAACAAAAATGCAGCACCTCTGAGTCATTCTGCATCCAGGACATTTACACTGTCTGGAAAGGAGACCTGTTTCTAAGCCTCTACATCCAGTAAGTTCAGAAGCGTTTTGGAGTAATGTAAGAGACCAAATTTGTCAACTGACTTGTAGGTTTGGTGTCATCAATTCATGTGTTTAATTAATGCATTGTCCCTGTGACTATGCTTGTAAGAAGCAGATTTTTTTAATTTTTTTTTTTCTTACAAGTATTATTTTTTAAGGCATCTTAAAAATGGGAAGTGGACGGGGAGGGAAGGCTTAGAATATGTGCCTGGGTAATTTATGAGAGTGAAGCTTGAGCTGTCATCAGGAGCAGAAAGGCATACACGAGCAGGTTTGCAGGAGCCATAGGGACAAGGAGAGATGATGTTTGCTACACACAGTTCATATCACATCTTTTGGGGCATATTTTTATGCTTTTGGCAAAAAGGATATGATAAAAAAAAAGATAGATGTAACTTGGTGTGAAAATCACACAGTCCTGTTGCTGTTTCTGTAATGAAGTACATCTGCTCCCCATCTGTCTGCAATGCAAAATAAAAGGTTTACCAAGAGCACTGCAGCGTGTGTAACCTGTGCGGTGATGTCCTACCATGAAAAATGGTTATGGATACCTGAGAAGACAGAAAGATATGACAATGTTCAATCCTTCATTCATCACCTCGGCCAAGCCTTTGCCAGGTGGGCTTGTACCATCTGTGCAGTTTGGCACCCACACAGGAATGGGAAATGGGTTCCTGGAGGTTGCTGTTCACGTAGTCTTGGTTTTGGTGTTTTTTGTGCATGTGGAAGGACTATTTTTTGTTTAGCTTTTACCTGGATAGCGTCATTTTAGACAGTGATGCACAACAAGCTTTGCTTTTATGTGAACGGGGTTTGGAGCGGTGTGTGGTGTTCACAGAATCACAGACTGGTTTGGGTTGGAAGGAACCTTGCAAGGTCATCTTGTCCAGCCCACCCCTACACGGAGCAGGGACATCTGCAACTAGAGCAGGTTGCTCAGAGCCCCAGCCAATCTCACCTGAAATGGATCCAGGGATGGGGCACCAACCACCGCTCTGGGCAACCTGGGCCAGGGTTTTGCCACCCTTAGCATCAACAGTTTCCTCCTTAGGTCTAGTATAAATCTCCCTCTTTTAGTTTAAACCCATCACCCCTTGTCCTGTCCCAATGGGCCCCGCTAAAACATCTGTCCCCATCTTTCCGACAGGCTCCCTTGAGGTACTGACAGGCTACCAGAAGGTCTCTCATTCACTGATCAGTGAATTAGATGCCTTAAAAAGGCATATAAAAAATGAAAACTTGTGCTGAAGTTTCAGATGACTCAAAGCAGAAATTTGTCTAAAGGTCTCACTTCCCCCCCCCAGTTTGAAACTAAAACCTTTTTTTTTTGTTGGGTAACATTAAAAAAACCCCAAACAAACAAATAAAACAGACAGACAAAAAAACCACAAAACAAACAAACAAAACACCTCCCAAAAAAAAGAAAAGAGCTGGTTCCTACCCACATCTGCTGACTCACTCTGCACAGTCCTGATCCTACAGCCTCTCGTGCTTACTGGAGTGATATAGGAGGAAGCAAAGCTGCTGTTCAGGGGCCTGAAAACCAGCAGTAAATACAGGTCCCTGAAAGATGTAATCGATGATAATTAGCGTGGACATTATACAGGGCTTATCTGAAAACACGCCTTGGATGAAAGCGTGGTATTTGCTGACAAAATATGGCTCGATCTCCCTCTAGTGTGAGATGAAGACACATCGGCCTGGGACGCCTTGACTTAAATTTGCCATCAGTAATACAGATACTTCCACTTCAACGGGCAGAAATTCATCTGTCTGAAGCTGGTGGCATCTTAAGCTCAGTTTTGTTTTTGTTTTGGTTTTTTTTGTGTGTTTTTTTTTTGTTTGGTTGTTTTTTTGGTTGTTTTTTTTTTTTTTTTTAAG
>WUAM01000179.1:16131711-16149614 GCA_024336885.1 Actenoides hombroni | reverse complement strand
GGGTTTCAAAGCTGTGGAGCTGTGGTGCTGAGGAACATGGTTTAGTGGTGCCCTGTCAGTGCTGGGTTAATGGTTGGAGTTGATCTTAAAGGTCTCTTCCAACCTAAATGACTCTGTGATTCTTTGGTTAGTTTGGACTGCAACCAGGGGTCTGCTGATGAGAGCTGTGGTGCACATTAGTGATTAACTCGTGGTGAACTCCATAGTGCTAGTACCTAATCTTGGCCAACTACATCCTTACAGACAGCAGCTCTGTAGTGTGGGCATCTGTACTTTGGACAGGGCAGGGAGACAATATTAGATGTAGTCTTTACTTAATATTTGAACCATTTTATTTTCTTCTGTTTGATGTGTTATTGATCAAAATAGTGACTCCTTAAAATGTGTTACTTGTGGGCCACTACTGGCTGTGCCATCTGGAGCCCAAATCCTTGATAGATCATAAGGAAAACTGGGGCATTCTGGGTACCAGGGATGATTTGGGAGTGCTATCATGATAGCTCTTTGAGACTTTCTTCCTTAAGTGCTATCTGAGAAGGTCTTTTGCTGTTAGTTGTAGCCGTGGTGTTATGGAACGTCACTTAAGTGTTAAGAACTTCCTTCCTTCTCCTGCTTTTCTTCAGTCTCCAGGTCTATTACTCTAGTGTGGAATAGATGTGAGGACAATAAAAGAGGGACTTTACAGTGCTGCTAGTCTTGTTCTGTTCAATGGATTGACCAAGTGGGGGCATAATGTGATGTTTATTTCCCTTTTGCTCCAGGGAAACAGCTTCCAGAGTTTTGATCTGAAGCTCGTGTGGGTAGATGAAGACTGCAGGGAGAAATCAGCTCCAGGACTGTGAGTGAAAAACTTTCCAGCTAGAGGTTAACAAAAAAAAAATAATAAAAAAATAAATTAACGTGATTGTGAAACTGAGGAAATGTTTCAAAACTTTGTCCCATCTCCTTTCCACCCACTGGGATTGGTTCTTGGTGTTGGGTAATTGCAGCACCTCTGAGACGGGATCACAGCAGCTTGGTCTTGTGTTGCTCGCTGCTGCTGCCATTTCGAAATCAACCAATCATAAAATGGTGTTGGCTCCAGACTTAGAGAACAAAGATGAGCTGACTAACTGTGTACCTCTTGAGAAGGAAAAACTGTCTGCCAAAGCACCGTTAGCTTCTGAAGAGGAGTGGGAAGAGTGGGAACTGCTGTTTGCCTGAGAAATGTGTTTTTCATAATGTCCATAATGTCTTTTGCTTCACAGGTACAGCCTCCGCATTATAACCCCAGAGGAAACGTTCTTTCTTTCTGCCAAAGACCCGCAGATGAAGGTTAGCAGTGGGAATGGTCTTTCTGTTACACCTGAGATTCTGTGCACCGAGTTTTGAATGAGGGGAATGTCGTGGAGAGAGTGGCAGCTCTGGAGTGGAGACAAAACCTTGACTACTGAGTGGAAGTTGAAATCCCATTGCACATCAGGTTTTTAGCTTCCTGGTCAGAAGATGGATTAGTGGGCTCTGCACCTGCTTAAATGTAGCTGAGGCAGCTCCTCTGTGATTTCCCCCCCCGCCCCCCATTTTTAAAATTATTTAAAGCAGGCTAATAAGCAGTGTGAGGTTTGTTGTTTGATTTTATTTATTTTTTTTTTTTTTACCCCCTCCCGTGGAGCCAATACTATATTAGATAGCTAAAGGTGGCTTAGATGAAGGATAGCTGGGTGCTGGATGTGGTCTACTCCAGACTGCGGTATATGCCGCAGAGCTTGAGGCAGTATGGTCCCATCAGCATGGTCCTGTGCCAAGGCCAATTAGTGGTGGTGATTGTCAGGTTTAAGTGATATGGAAGCGTTGTGGATTGGTGCAGTATCCCAACTTGCAGGACCCAGGAGAACACCTCCTGTTGTTGCTGGAATGGGTCTTAACTCACCAGCCCAGTCAGCTGAATAGCACAGAATTGATGGGAACCCAAAAGCTTCTTGCTGCTTCTCCTGAAGTCTCTCTTGCTGAGAGCTATTATACTTTCTTCACTGGTTAGTCCATCAACTCCTGTTCCTGTGCCCTCAGGCTGTTTGGCAGTGGAAGCTGAACCAGGCTGTCCGCCAGGCACTGAACGGGAAGAGAGATTTCCCACTGTGGGGCAAGACTGGGGAAGGGACCGAGCCCCCATCCTGCCGCTTCTTCACCTACGTCTTCAGGATGGAGGGCAAGTTCAAGAGCGCATCCTACGAGGGCGAGTGGCACTGGGGAAAGCCGCATGGCAAGTAAGGAGCATTTTTTTTTTTTGGTCTCTTTCCTAAGCAAGAACATGTAAAGGTGGCCCTGCTGTCTTCATGTAGCACTGCCTGGATCCAGTGGATGCACAGGTGGAGGTATTGATGCCACAGAGTGGCTGTGGACAGGAGGTGACCCATCCAGTGCTGAAAGTCTGGACCACAGACTCCAGGCTGGTGATCTCTCAAGGTGTGCCAGCCTCTCTGGTCCCTGCCTTACCTGTTTGCAGATGGGAAATCTGGTATCGAGGACAGATTCACAGGGTGGCAGTTGGGACACATTTGCTTGATTTCAGGGCTTAGTCAAAGCATGAGTCCTGACATGTGATCTATTGCACTGCAGATGTCATGCTGGTGATACTGGTTTATGCAGTAAGTTGTAGAGGCTGCCTCTAATAATGTGGTAATGATCACATTGCATTAGCTTATGCCTGTAATTAGGACTTAGATTTGAGCTAATGTTTATTTGCAAGATCTCAGCCTGAGGGATAAAATCTTACCCTCATGATGACAAAAAAACACCAAAGCAAAACAAAACAAAAAAACACAACAATATAAAGCCTTTGTTTGTGAAAGTGAGAGAAGATTTGTCTTGTGTTATCAAAATCTATTTTAACAGCCAAATCATTATTAAAAAAAAGATACAAAAGAGGCACAATTGCATTTTTTGGGAGCATGTGAGCTGTTCACTAAAACCAACTGAAATTTAGGAGTGAGCTCTGCCAAAAGGGAATGGTCTGTAAATCGAATGTTGAATGGTCCCCACCAAAATCTCTTTGACACCACTACAGGCTGGTTTGGAAGTGTTATACTTCCAGAATTTTACAAAATTTGCTTACAGTTGCTATTGAAGCAATAAGGATGTAGAGGCTTGGTTTGAAAGAACCTTTAACTAATAAGAATATCCAAAATCAAAAGGTTAATCCTGAATCTTCTGTGGAAGACATTGTGCCTTGCCCCAGAATAGCATAAAATCACAGAATCATTGCATGGTTTGGGTTGGAAGGGACATAAAGGTCATCTAGTCCCAACCAGGGGCAGGGACACCTCCCACTAGACAGGACCTCAAAGCCCCATCCAACCTGGTCTTGAATATTTCCAGGGATAGGATCTCTGTCTGCAACCTATTACAGTGTCTCATCAGCTTCACAGTGAAGAATTTCTTCCTAACATCTGATCTAAATCTACCCTCTTTTCAGTTTGAAGCCATTGCTCCTTGTCCTATCGCTTCAAGCCCTTGTAAAAAGTCCCTCTGCAAGTAGGTGTTTGGAGTAGAGCTATGCCTGAGGCAGCTCTTTACATCATCCCCAACTTTCCCAGCACTTGCACTCCTGACAGAGATCTAAAAACCCTTGTGTGCAGGCAGAGGGACAAGCACCTCTCCTTGCTCTTTTCCTAGAGCTGGAGAGCTGAGATGGGGTGGAATAAGTCCCCACACCTGTATAGGTGAGGATTTGAACTGCTGGAAAACTGCTACTAAAACAAGGTTATGGAACAGCAAAGCTGGCCTTGATGGCTTGTTCACCTCTGAGGATGAGGCTGGCATGGCAAAGCACATGAGCAGAAAGCTGCAGTGGTGTCAGTCAGGGTTCTTCAGCAAGAACATCTGCATTCTTCACTGTTCTGTCCCAGTGTGGCAGAAGGAGATGCTCTGCTGGGAAGTAGCTTAAACCATCGCCACGGCTGGAGCAGACATTCTCTCTGGCTTGCTCTCCTTTTGCTCCATTCCCACCAGCAAAGCAAAAGGAGGTGTATTTTAAATCCACTTGAAATTAATCTGCCCGTTTCCCTGTAAATACCAGAAAAATAGCTTGTCTCATGTAGGCATTTAAAGCAACAACCTCGGTGAAAGTCAAACAAATGCGTCATGGTTTTGGTACCTCACCATCTTCTCTTGCCTTTGGTTGGGGAATGTGTAGGGAGCTTGCTCTGTTTGGAATGATGAAAGAATTAAAACAGAGAGTGGGTGTGGGTGGAGTGGGGGACTGGGAGGGAGGGAAATGCGTTCGCAACTGGGCACGGCTGTGCAGTAATTTGGCCATCATCACTGACTGTTCCTGTCTCGTTGCTGCTTGTTACCTCGTGTAATTATTTCTATAGCCCTCCCCCAAAACAGATGGAGAGATAGGAACCCTTTAGGCCAGTGCTTGTCGCTTTTGTTTTCATAGCACCTGGCACAATGAGGTTCTGGACCGTGGTGTCATTATGTTGTCTCTGGGGATGCGCCATGGATCCTCAGATGGCTTAATCACCTTCTGCGCTGCAACTACAAAAGGATCATGTGGAAGGACCTAAGTGGATGACCCAGTAACTACAGAATCATAGAATCATTTAGTTTGGAAAAGACCTTTCAGATCATCAGATCCAACTGTTCCCCCAGCACTGCCAGGGCACCACTAAACCATGGCCCTCAGCACCACATCTCCATGGCTTTGTAAACCCCTCCAGGGATCATGGGGACTCCACCACTGCCCTGGGAAGACTGGGACAGGACTGGACAACCCTCCAGGGGAACAAATTGTTCCTCAACTCCAACCTAAACCTGCCCTGGGGCAACTTGAGGACGTTTCCTCTTGTCCTGTCACCTGTTCCTTGGGAGATGCTTTGGAGATTAGAGAACTTCAAAGAGGACTCTTCCTGCTCATTTCAGGGCATGAAAGAATTACAGTATTAAATTCTTACAATGTAAAACCAAAGTCGCCTGTGTAATGCTTGCTTCAATTTGCAGGGGGACGCTGAAGTGGCGTGATGGACGCAACCACGTTGGAGACTTCAAAGAGGGCTTGGAGCATGGGTAAGCTTTAGAAGACAGGGTATTTCTTGTTATCAAGATAAGCTAAGAAACAGTTATTCCCAGAGGTACAGGGACACTGGTGTCTTCTAGGGGGATTTGATTTACTGCCCAATCTGAGCTGTTTTAGACTTAGGCTTAAAGTTGAGTACGTTGTAACCCAAAGCAAGTGGATTGACAGTGACTACAATAAAAGAAGTGTGGGTAGATGCCTAGTTCAGATGCAGGCATTTCCATTCAGCTGGATGAATCTGACCCCAGATTTCTAAATCTCGGTATATTTATCCACATGAAACACCTTGAAAAAGTTATTTTTTTTTTGCTGTCTTTAAAAACCTCTCTCAAATGACGAGCTTTCAGGGGAAAAACCCCATCCTATGATATTTAAACATTATTTTTCTGAAACTTTTTGAAGGCTTTGAGTTCTTATTTCTATATGACTTCCAGGATAGGTAAAGCTTTAAAGGGGGTGGGGGGGAAATAATATCCTTTTGCCATGCTGACCTCTGCCGTATGCACCTTGTAGGTTTGGGATATGCCTTGTCCCACGCCGATCTGAAGACCGGTATGACTGCTATAAGTGCCACTGGTATGAGGGCAAGATGAGAGGCTATGGAATCTGTGAGTAAGTAAAACCCAAAGATGGACTCTGGGGAGGGAAAAGACAACTCCATATATTTAATTTTCCCACTTCACTGTGAAAGGCTTAGTGTAAGCCCCAGGGTAATTAATTCAGGTGCCAGAAGCTTTTGTTTTGGAGGAGACAACACGGTTTCTTCATGAGCCCTGAGTCTCCTGAGCAGTAGAATAGTGAGACCTTATACCATAGCATCCTATGTCCCACATAGGTGAGGATATAATTTTGCATTCAGGCTGGTGGTTGCAGAGCAGACAGCGCATGGTGAGCCATCAGCACTGGATGGGCTTGGTGGGGCACACAGCTCATGCTGTCTCCATTGACCACTCTGTAAGGACTACATCTTGTACAGAGTAGTTCCTTAAAGAAGGATGGGATTGTTGGTCTAGAAGTTGTAACTGTTATTCTGAAGGGAGCTGGTTCTCATGGGTGGCTTTTCTTGCTCGCTCAATTTCCTAGTTTAACCCCAGAGCTTCACTTAAGAAGTGGAGTCTGAGGTTTTCCTATTTACTCATCAAAATGCTTCTGGAAACAATAATTTACACACCTGCATCTCAAAGAGCTGATGAGTATTTGAATGGACCCTGGTCTGTAAAGCACTGTAATGCTCTCCTACGGGGCCAGGCTGAGTGTTTGGGGTTGTTCAGCCTGGAAAAAAGACTCCCTGGAGACCTTATTGTGGCCTTTCTGTATCTGAAAGGGGTCTACAAGAAAGATGGGGAGGGACTTTTTACAAGAGCTTTTAGTGGTAGGAAGATGGGTAATGGCCTCAAACTGGAAGAGGGGAGATTGAGATTAGACATTAGGAAGAAGTTCTTCACTCTGAGGGTGGTGAGACACTGGAGCAGGTTGCCCAGGAAAGTTGTGGATGCTCCAGCACTGGATGTGTTCAAGACCAGGATGGACAGGGCTTTGAGTAACCTGGTCTGGTGGGAGATGTCCCTGCCCATGGCAGGGGGGGTTGGAACAAGATGATCTTTAAGGTCTCTTCCAATCCAAACCATTCTATAATTCTCTGCTTGTGGGCACATAGTGGTGTCCCAGCCTTACCCACCTTTCATTTAGAAATCCAGGAAGGGCAGCAGAGGCCTGCTCAGCAAGCTGTGGGTATAAACCAGTTTCATTAGCAGCCTACAGGGTTAAGTGGATGGGTCCAGCTTGCTTTTGTTTATGTAGCAATGAGTGCAACAGCACCCTCATCTTTGCTTAAGTCACACATGGCTTGTAGCCAAATGGGTTGGCCAACGTAAAGACCAGACTGCCCGTTGTTGCTGCACATACTCGCCCCTGCTTTCACTGAGCCAACTGTGGCAGAGGGAAGCACAGAGCCCAATCTTCTAGCTGCTCACTATGGGATAAACCAGCTTCCTTCCTATGGTCTGCTTGTTGTGCTCCGTATTTATGAGTCAAACTCGAGAGTACAGGGCGTGCAGAAATCTCTTGGGAGCTTGGAGCCAACTGAGTAATGTTGTGCTGGTGTCTCTGGTGTAAAATGTGAGAGCATGTTGATAATTTTAGATGATAGCTCTGCTCGGCGTTAAGTGCTTCCGCTGTTGCAGCAGCAAAGATCTGCTGACCAGTATGGACAGAGCTAAGGCAACTTCTTCTCAGGGAGGATGAGAAGGGGTGGTTGGTGAGCATAGAATGATGAAGGCAGATCTGGTTTCCTGCTTGATCTTTGTCTACTCCCACTCTGGCTTAACCAGTGGACCCTGCAGCCTGGCTGGTGAGAGGTCAAGGACTGAGTGGCCTCTCCCAGGACAATTGCAAGCCTAAGTGTTGTGTCCTTAGGTAATGTTGAAACCTATTTGTGGAGTGACTACCTTGGGTGATGCACATTCCTAATGGTGAACTACCACCATCTACAGAGCTATCAGTCAAATATTTGGAATATTTAACAGGCAGATGAGCCCAATCTACCCACTTGCCAGTAGTATCTATCAAACAGGCACAGTCTTAAATTCTGTCTCCCTCCCTGCAGGTATGGGAATGATACGGTCTACAAAGGTTACTTCAAAGACAACGTGCGTCAAGGGTTTGGGATACTGGAGAACATCTCAGCTGAGCACCCATTTAAATACACAGGACAGTGGGAAAATGACAAGAAGAATGGATATGGAGTGTGGGAAGACAAAGATAGGTAAAGGTGGTATAGATCAGAGCTGGCTTTAGCTGCCTGACAGTTTTGTGCCTCTGTTGGTAGGGGTAACGCCTCATGTTTTGATGGGGGACATGGGGATGAAGGGGGGATGTGTGCAACCTCTTCTGCTATAAGGCTTGAACTCCTGGGAAGAAGTTATATGGATTGAGTCTGTGCAGTACATCTGGCACTTGTGCTGCACATGGCATTATATCAGGTAAAACGGGTGAAAAGTGATGCATCAAATGGACTAAGATCTAAGAAAACAGGGAAAACCCATCATTTGTTTTCTGTTGCATTCCAGAGGGGAAAGATACATAGGGATGTGGCTCGACGATCACAAACATGGACAAGGCATTGTAGTAACCCAGTCGGGTGTCTGCTATCAAAGGACATTTCATGCTGATAAAATGGTGGTGAGTACGCATTTTCAGTGGACTTGCTACATCAATGGCATGTGGAATTCCCCATCATGGGCAAAACTAAGATTTCACTTCATAATCTTTAAGGGAAAACAGAAAGCAAGAAAATGTAAGAACTACTATTTTAACACACTAATGTTTTTTGAAGAACAATGACTAGCTTAAGTCTTGTTTCTTATCATCTTCTTGAGGTGCAGGTGGGAACTAGATGTGAGACTGTCATTTCTCCTTGCTCATGCTGAGATGTCTTATAGGTCTAGCTGTTTGACTGACCATCAGGTCACAATTATAGACCTGAGCTCATATGTAAAGCTGGGCAGTTATATCATAGAATCATTTTGGTTGGGAGAGAACTTGAAGGTCATTGAGTCCAGCTGTTAACCTACTACTGCCAATCCCACCACTAAACCATGTTCATCAGCTCCTCTTCTATGTGTGTTTGAAACCTCTCCAGGGACGGAGACTCTACCACTGCCCTGGGCAGCCTAGAACAGGCCTTGACAACCTTTGCAGGGAAGAAGTATTTCCTAATGTCCAACCTAAACCTCCCCTGGTGCAACTCGAGGTTGTGTCCTCTTGTCCTGTTGCTTGTTCCTTGGGAGAAGAGCCTGACCCTCCTCTGGCTCCAACCTCCTGTCAGGGAGCTCACGAGAGCCAGAAGGTCTCCCCTGAGCTTCCTTTTCTCCAGGCTGAACAACCCCAGGTCCCTCAGCTGCTCCTCATAAGACTTGTTCCCCAGATTCTTCAGCAGCTTTGTTGCCCTTCTTTGGATACACTCCAGCACCATGATGTCTGTAGTGAGGGTCTATGTATGATACTAGATATTAGAGATCCTTAAGTCTTTCCCTCTCCAGGGCGAGCTTATCTATGACAAGCTGGCTGCCTGGTTCACTGAAAGTTTAGATCTTGGTGGGGATAGCAAAAGGGATTGGCATCGCTGGAACTGGCTTGGAAATAAAAGCATTTCTTCTCATGAAAAATACATGCTTAAAAAAACAAACAACCCCTTCCCCACTCACCAAATTAGAACAAAATGTTTAGCATGGAAACTTTGTCAGAAGGGCTTTCCATAAAAACTCCATCTGCAGGGAACCAAAATAAAGCCGTCTTTTGGTCTGCCAGCTGCCAAAGGCTCCTTTAACTTCACAAGGCTTCCGGGTGGGGAGCAGTCACTTCAGGTTTCCTAGTGGAAAATTGGTATGGCCAAGAAGCTTCCCTTGGAAACCTTTTATTTTTGCCAGAAAGGGCGCTTTCCATCAAGAAAACCATTCCAGTGGAAAATGTGTTACAGCTCTAAAAGCGACCGTGTTTTCTGGCTGGTATGGGTACGGATAAACCTTCAGGGCCCAAACCATGGGCTAAGCCCCAGTAAGAAGACTCTTCCCCCATTGGTATAAACTCTCCTGTGTCTGTTCTGCATCTTGGTGCTCCCGCATCTGAACTGTGCGCTGCTGTAAGCAGCTGTGGGAGTTGGGAGGTAGTGGAATGAGTTATTTTGTGAATGCTTTGGAGCAGCTCGTTAAAGCCCCGTTGACTGCACAGGAAGGGACAAAACGACTTTGACATAGCAGCTGCCTTCCTCTTTTCTCTGAATTGTCTTGTAAAGAATGACGTAGTTGACTACAATCACTTAGAAGTCATAGGATTGGGAGGAGCACGAGTTTGACTCGAGTTTGACTCGAGGTTGACCCGTAGAGCAATTTTTGGTGGCTCTTCTAAGATAAGGAACCTGCCTTTTTGTTTCATGTTCTAAGGAAATCAATGTAACTGACCTGTCATTTAAAGCCTCCTGACCACCCATTGCTTCTCCTCTGTGCAGTGATGCCTAATGGGTTGTTTCTAGAGCATCTCCTTGCTTTTCTCTTGAGAAAAAGTGCTACATTGGGCTTTCAGAAAGGTTCTCAGAATTGGCAGTGCGTAAATATTCCAAGCCAGTGTCTGTTTCTAGATGAATGTGAGTAGGTAGGAAGTTAATGTCATGAATTCACTACTTCTCCTTTCAAATGAAGGGTTCTGGGATTCTGCTCTTGGAAGATGACTCTGTCTATGAAGGGAACTTCACAGAAGATCTAACGTTTGTTGGAAAGGTGAGCGCTTCCTTCATCTCAGCCTTGCTGGCTTGCTTGCTATTCAGAAGGACTGATGGATCCATCTTCCAAGTCAACGCCCTCCTATGCCATTTCGCCCAGTCCCCTAGAAAATAACATTTTCCTGGTTTTTGGATTTATTTTTTTTTTATTTTTTTTTACCCTACGATTAGACTCATTCACAGAAGGAAGGCTGCAGCTGAGAGACTTCAACTAGCTGGGGGCTTCGTGCATTGTGTTGGGTTTTGCTGTTTTGTTTACACTGAGGGTTTGGGTTTTTTGTTGTTTGTGGGACATTTCTGGCTGCACTTAGCTGCTTTTGTATTCTCAGAACAAACGTTTTAGCCTTTGTAGTGGTTGGGAACACAGGAAATGATGTATAAACCAGAGTTGCAGCATCAGCGCTACGCTAATGTAACTGAGATGTTAACGTAGCTGAGGGATCATTGCAATCTGGACACTGCACTGACACGTTCAACGTTTTGTGGCTGATCTTCAGCAGAAATATCTGGTCAAAGTGCTCATAAAGTGCCCTGTTGCAGGGAAAACAAGTCCTCTGGCTTGTTCCCGAAATCTATGATGAGTCTGACAGGAAGTATGTGGTTCTATCAGCCCAAGTGGTTGTCAACATAGACACTTGGCGATGATTGCAAATGAGCTCTGTCATTCACTGACTTGTCATGGGAGGAAGAGTTTGTCATTATCGTCTTCAACCGGAAGACACGGGGTAGATTTTGCAAAGACTGCTTATAGTGCTTAGCTCCTGCTTCCTCCAAAGATAATGTGTAGTTTGAGCGATCAGTCTAGAAAAATCTGTTTTTTATCTAAAGGTGGAGTGCCTCCTGCTATTAGCAATGAGGGTTTCAGGCTCACGTTCAAAACCAGACTCGTTATGATATTATTTGGCTTTGGACTTGATTTAATTAAAACTCCTAAGTTTGACTCAAGCTACTGCATGTCTCCTGTGTTTTCCTCAGAGACTTTAAGGTTTTTCTTGGTAGCAGCAAACATCTTGAAATCATTTATGGTGAATATCATGTGATTCTCCTTACCTGCGAGGACAAACTTGCTTGTGGTTTTAACAAGCAGAGGAAAAACAGAGAAGAAATGGAAGTTTCATGTGCTCACTCTAGCTTAGAAATAGCAAGTGTCAAATTTAAGCCAGAAAGTTTTATAACTCAAAGAAGATATTGGGTATTCGTAAAGCACAATGCAATGTTTTACTGGGTGTTTGTGGTGGTCTTTCCCTTCCAGAATCCTACATGTGTCATTCAAGAGCAAGGACATGCTTACTCCAGTGACTACCACCTTAATGACTCTGGAAGATGTTCTTTGTCTCCGTTTCAGGAGCTGGCTCTGCTCAAAAGAGAATTTGAGATCTCAGTCCAGCTTGTTTCCTCTCACTAATGAGCTCTTGGCAGAATAACCCTTTGTTTCTCTGTTGCAGGGAAAGCTGTCCTTTGCCAACGGCTTCATTCTGGAGGGAACCTTTACTAACAAATTGGGCCAAGGTCTTCAGACGCACGGCATCTTGAACACATCGAATGAGCAGCTGGATGACAGGATAACCAAAGCGTGAGCAACAGCTGCTGACTTCTTGGGTCATAGCTTGTATTTTGAGTCTACCTAGAGGAGGACTGGATCAAACCCTACAGGGATCAAAGCAGCACTTGCCTGAAAGAGTTGATCCAAAGTGCTGGGTCCTGCAGTTGGGTCACAACAAATCCCTTCAGTGCTCCAGGATTGGAAGCCACATGTCTTTGAAACCCTACCAGAGATGAGCACTCCACCACTGTCCTGGGCAGCCTAGGCTGGGCCTGGACAACCCTCAAGGGGAAGACATTTTTTCTCAGGTCCAACCTAAACCTTCCCTGGTGCAACTTGAGGCTGGTTCCTCTTGTCCTGTCACTTGTTCCTTGGGAGAAGAGCCCTACCCCACCTGGCTCCAGCATCCTTTTGTGGAGCTGTTGAGAGCCAGAAGGTCTCCCTTGAGCCTTCTCCAGGCTCAACAACCCCAGGTCCCTCAGCTGCTCCTCACCACACTTGTGCTCTGGACCCTTCCCCAGCTCTGTTGCCCTTCTCTGGACACGCTTCACAATTCCCCTCTGAGGGGAATTCCTCTTGCAAAACCCAGTTCAATTTCCTCTGCTTTACTCCTTAAAACATTTCCAGTCCATTAGAGTTTCCATGTTGCAGAAATAGATCCTGTTTCTTGTGTTTTTCAGGCAGCAATAGCTATTAGTAGTGATCGTTACACTATCTTCTTGTTATCAGTTCTTTTCTGCAGGCTTTCAGTTGAAAGAAGTAGCCTATATTTAGAAGGATTCATAAGTGGAGCAGAAAGCCTGTCATCAAATCACCACCAAAGATTCATGTTATTCATATTCCACGCGTCAGGAATTTTTCTTCATCCAAAGTACCTGGTTGTGAGGACAATAGGCTTGAGTTGCTTTTCATTGAATTACCAGTTAGGCACAGCCATCTTTTCCTGCTCCTGTAGTTCGTGTGTTAATATCTGACTCTGGAGAACTCTTCTGAAGTCTAAAATAATTGAAGAAGGATGCAGAAAAGCTTAATGACATGTTATGTTTTTCAGTCAGCTGGGCCTTCGGGAGTTCCCAGTGGAGAAGAGGTGGAAGGGAATCTATGACCAGTTCCTGGAGTTCATCCATTCTGGCTGCAAAGAAGAAATGGAGGAGTCTTTCACTGGGTTCCACATACAAACGAGCAAGGAGCTGCGGAAATCTCAGGAGTATCTCTTCTGCCAAAGGTACGAGCACTGCATGTCCTCATTGCAGCAGAGGGGCCTATTTGGGTAGAGAAGGTAGTGGTTTGCATTAGGGTCTGCCATGTGCTATGAACCCAAGCATTATCCAGTTGTTCCTACTCATAAAATCATTAAATGTTTGGTTGGAAAATTCATTTGTGTTCAAGTCCAACCGTTGCCCCAGTGCTGCCAGGGCACCACTAACCCATGGCCCTCAGCACCACATCTCCATGGCTTTGAAACCCCTCCAGGGATCATGGGCACTCCACCACTGCCTTGGAAAGACTGGGACAAGCTTTGACATCCCTTGTGGGGGCTGAAGAAATTGTTTCTCAGGTCCAACCTAAATCTCCTCTGGGGAAACTTGAGGCTGGTCCCTCGTGTCCTGGCGCTTGTTCCTTAGGAGCAGAGCCCGACCCCGCCTGCTCCAGCCTCCTGTCAGGAGCTGTCAGAGGCAGAAGGTCTCCCCTCGCCTCCTTTGCTCCAGGCTCAACAAGCCCAGGGCCCTCAGCTGCTCCTCACCACTCTTGTGCTCCAGCCCCTTCCCCAGCTCTGTTGCCCTTCTCTGGCCACACTCCAGCCCCTCAATGTCTTTCTGGGAGTGAGAGACCCAAAGACATGAGGCAGGAGGATGAATTTTAAGCCTGAATTTAAGATTCTTCTGTTGAGACTGATTCTTTTATGTGAAAATCATTCGATTAGATGTGAACATCTAGATAATGCAGGTGACCTAAGCCACTGGAACCATTCCTTTGAAAAGGGTAGAGAAAGAATCATTTGTTCTAAGATCCTCATTTTCCTCTTGGAATCTACCTGCAGTACCAAATTGGATTTATCCCAGTGCTGCATTGGGTGGTTTTTCATCCTCACTTCTCGTCTTTTCAGGGGGACTGAGGATGCATCCTGGAAGACAGAAGATATTCTTGAAGACCTTGTTCAGAACCAGGGGCTGGAGTCACTGCAGAGTTATTTAGAGAAGGTAAAGTTTAACACCATATTGATTGATGGCAAAGCTTCACTTTTCATTCTCAAACTGTCTCGGGGAATAAACAGCTGCTGGAAATGAGCCATAAACTTCTGTGCGCTCTCAGTGGTGGTTTTTCACTCAAACAGCCTTCCTCTGAAGCATCCTTTGCTCTCTCTTGAATATCACAGAAAATCTCATCCGAACAGCAATGCTCCTCTGCCTGATAATGGGAGGAGAATGGGCTTGTAGAAGCAAAAATAGGCCAAAATCATAGTCAATTACCTCTAGGCTTGTTCTCCTTTGCTGACAAGAAAAGGTTGGGTGGCCTTCCAGTGTTGTCCTCTACTGATGGCAAGGGGTGACTTGTAACATCTGATTTCCATCTATTACACAGGCATTGAAGTCTTCCCTGCACCCACTGGGAAAGTTGCTGAAGGCCTTGACGATAGCTTTTCAGGCAACATATTCTGGCATTGGAGCCAACAGACACTTGCTGACTATGGCACAAGAGGAAGTCAAGTACTATGCAAAGAAAATATGGGAGTTTTACCAGTAAGTCAGGCACGCTGAGCCCTTCCAATGGGTCTGACTGTGGAGGGCTTGTGGAATAACCATTGGGATCATTGTTTCTGGTGACGGTTGCTTTATTTCATGGCATATTTCTGGGGAGAGATGATTAAGAATGGTGCTAAAGAGTTATTTGCAATAACTGAGGTCATATGGACCTAGAAAACATTTATTATGCCCATTGCTCAGTATGTGACATTTAATGTGATTAAATCCAACAGAGTTATGGAAGCTCAATGAACTGCTGCCCATAGTAAGATTTCATTTACAGAATCACAGACTGGCTTGGGTTGGAAGGGACCTTAGAGTTCATCTAGTTCCAACCCCTCTGCCATGGGCAGGGACATCTCCCACTAGAGCAGGTTGATCAAATCCCCATCCAATCTGGCCTTCAACACTTCAATGGATGGTATATCCATGACTTCTCTGGACAACCTGTTCCAGTGTTTCATGTCTCAAGACCTTTCAGATGCAGTGTGGTTAGGGAGACACAATTTGCTCTGCTGGCTTGGCTAAATTTCGTAGGGTGATATGTCTACTCTAAAAATAAACCCAGGCAATCTCTCCTGAATGCCCATGTTAAGTTTATAAAGTTTTGGCTTGGAAATACCAAAACAAACTCAAACTAATTCTTCAGAGCATGAACATTCTCTGGTGTTGATAGATGGATTAGAGAATTGGTTGGTATGGCATGTCCTGAAACCTCATATTTCTTGAGTAGGAATACAAGGAGCTGGTGCTCAATGAAGACCACAGTTAGGATGTCCAGAGATCTCTCCAGAAGCTATGAGGATTTTTGAAATGCTTATTCACTCCTGGCAGCTTCTGCTGGTAATGGAGAAAGTCCTCAAATAGTGAAACTTGAACACAGAAACAACCCTGCAAGGATTACAGAGAGCTTCACAAATTCCCCACTTGATTGCTGGGACAACTCTGCTCCTCATTTGTGAATAACAAATTACCCTTAAAAGGAGGAGGGAGGGAATAAACCTTGTTTCTGCTCTTCTTCTAGGGGATTGCTCCATCTGGCACTGGAACAGAAAGGCCAACCGCCCGCCAATTGTGTGGATGGAGATACAAGGTATGTGTCACCACTGGTTGTTTCATGTTAAGCTTCTTGGGCCTATGGGCTGTCTTTTAAAATACATTAAGTGGTCAAGTGATGCTGTTTGTCCACTTGAGTCAGGTTTAGTGACCACACTTCTCTCTGAGAAAAAGCTTCTCATGGTTTTGCTTGAAGCATGAGAGCAACTTCTAATCATGATCGGTAACAGAATAGAGTGATGAGTTGAAGGGACATGTGGTTCACAGCCTTGCAAGGCAGGCCTGGAAATAGGAAGTACAATGTGGGAAATGTGGCAGAGGAGGTAGAAGACATGATGATCCTAACACAAGAATGTAGGAGTAATTGTGGGAGATCCAGATTTAGGGTTTTTTGGGGTGGGAAGAAGAATCTTAGTTCAGATGTCCACATTTGGCTGGGATTTCTCTTTGCTGTTATCTGCAGCCATCCCCACATGGGCTGAATGAAGCCAAGAGGTTGGTGGAATGTTAAGCAGATGGAAAAGGGCTTTATTTGAACCTATTTGGTCTTTGTCTCTTAAGAAATAGCAAGTGCTCTACTGAAACAACTCAGAAAGAACAGCTGGAGATAGGTCTCTGGTGCCCCAGATTTCTTCCAGTGACTAAGAGGATCTTGTTGAAAAATGATCATAGAATTGTTTTGGTTAGAAAAGACATTTAAGATAATCAAGTCCAATCATTGATATCTTGTCTTGTCCTACACTATAAGATAAGCTTGCATCTTCAGTGTGTGGGAGCACAGATGAGGGTTATATAGGTTACTACCATCCAACTGTGACGTTAAACTCAAAGGTGGAGGAAGAAGGGGAGAACAAGGAGAACCCCTTGTCATCTCAGAAGCTGCCACTTCCATTGTGTGCTGCGTGGCTCTTGGTAATACCAAGGTTATAGGTGTCACTGTAGGACTCTGCATTGCTTTTCTCCACCACAGTGACCAGAAGGCCTGTAGTGTGGTCCTGCCGCTGATCTTGCCCTGCTTCTACCCTGAGCTTTTCATGCTCTACATGCTCTATCATGAAAGAGAAGATGATCTCTATTGCCAAGGGATCGTGGACCTAAGTCTGTTTCCTGACATCAAGCTGCTAGAGTTTCTGGATGTGCAGAAGTAAGTGACATCAGCATGGTACCACAGGGTACGGGCTGGGAAGGTAGCAGCCAGGGAAAGCTCTGCTGGCACAGGAGCAGAGGACATATAACATGTTCCTGGGTCTGTCATTGTCTGTAGCCTGAAGTCTTTCCTGGGCTGCCAGAGGAAGTTCTGTCACAGGTTCCCAGCATGGTAGGGGTTGGATAAGAGGGTGGAGTTAAGATACGTTTGTCTGCCTTCTAAATCTCCTCTCTTCTAATCTCCTTTCAGACACCTCTGGCCTCTGAAAGATCTCACCCTGACAACCAACCAGGTAAGAAATGATGCTTTGGTGTGTTAGTGAGTTGGCCTTGGGGCTACATGGTGGTGCTGGCTAATGGTGGAGTTGCCATCAGAGCTATGTGATGTGTGTTGGTCAGTTTATGATCTGTAGCTGCTGCATCTGAATTTCCATGGATGGGAATAGGAGTTTTGCATACAATGGCTTTGTAGCTTGTGGTGTTCCCTAGGGATCAGTACTTGGTCCAGTCTTGTACAACATATTCATCAGTGACCTGGATGAAGGGATGGAGTGGACCCTCAGCCAGTTTGCTGATGATAACAGAGCTGGGAGGAGTGTCTGACACGCCAGAGCTGTGCTGCTGTTCAGAGAGATCTGGACAGGCTGGAGAATTGCACAGAGGGGAGCCTCATGAAGTTTGACAAGGACAAGTGTAGGGTCCTTCACCTGGGGAGAAATAACCCCCTACACCAGTATACAGGGGAGGGGGGACCTGCTGGGAATCAGCTCTGCAATAAAGGGGTTGGGAAGGAGTACTGGTGGACAACAAATTCACCAAGAACCAGCAACATGCCCTTGTGGCCAAGAAAGCCAGTGACCTCCTGGGGTGCATGAAGAAGAATGAGGCCAGCAGGTCAAAGGAGGTTCTCCTCCCCCTCGACTCTTCCCCAGTGAGGCCACCTCTGGAGTAGCGAGTCCAGTGCTGAGCTCCCCAGTTGAAGGGAGACAGAGTCCAGAGGAGGCTCTGAAGATGCTGAGGGGCTGGAGCATCTCTGTGCTGGGGCAAGGCTGAGAGCCCTGGGGCTGTTCAGCTGGAGAAGAG
>WUAM01000179.1:16095301-16105756 GCA_024336885.1 Actenoides hombroni | reverse complement strand
AGCTCCATTGCCCTTCTCTGGCCACGCTCCAGCCCCTCAATGTCCTGCTGGGAGTGAGGGGCCCAAACCTGACCCCAAGATTCTAGGGGCAGCCTCCCCAGTGCCCAGTCCAGGGCGGACAATCCCTGCCCTGGTCCTGCTGGCCACAGCAGTGCTGAGACAGCCAGGATGCTGGTGGCCTTCTTGGCCACCTGGGCACACGCTGGCTCATCATCAGCTGCCTGTCAACCAACACCCCCAACTACATTAGCAAATCTGTGACGTGACTGTAGCTGCTGAAGGTGAGTGTCCCTCTGGAGCCTGATGGCTGGAACATGCCAAACACGTTAGCATTGTGCTCTCAGCTGCTGATGTCACTAACCCCACACCACTTTGTCAAGGGACTGGCTTAATGGGAGCTGCCAGCCTGTGTTCTAACTATGATGTCATTGTTTTCCGGTGGTCACCAGTTCACTATAAGGAAGGGTGATTACCAATCCATTCTCCTCTCCTGGCTGCCTGCTTCTGACTCCTCTGTGGCTGCTATTTTTCCATAGCCAGAAGTATATTTATATTTAACTTGTCGTTTGGTTAATTGCAGAAAGTTCAAAACAAAGTGCCAGTCCAGCAAGTTCTTAAATAACCTACGGGATAAACATAATCACGTTCCTTCTCCTATCTTAAAAAAAAACAACAAACCCCATCAAATTTTGTCGTTTGTGCAGTTCAGGTGCTTGGATTTAGGAGATTTTAGGTGGATGCACAGTTCAGTCGTCTGAAGAAAACACGGTGGAGATGGAAACCTTTTCACAACAAGAAGGATGACCTTTCTTACTATTGTTGCCTCTAAAATTCCAGAGGGAGTGTGTGTATTTTTCTGGTTTATGTTTTTGTAATCCAACTCTGAATTCGTTTGGAGAGCTGGTGAATTTTTATCTGTTAGGATTTGATTGCTATCAACACGCCCAAATATTTTTTTATTCCTAATTGGTGACAAAAGACCAATCAATTATTTATTGCCAACATATTAAAAACAAGTAGAAATATGATACAATAACCAAGAGGTGAGCTTATTTCTCTGCCCAGAGCTAAAACTGCACTTCAGCAGGGAGGATAATGTGTTGACGAGTCGTCAAGGGCTGTAACTTGGAAAAGCTTGTTAAATTTTTAAGGAAGTAAGTCTTGGGCATCTGGCACTAAAATGTCAGCACAACAACTTAGAGGAAAAACAACCTGCTGGTTTCTTAAGCACTGAGTTATTCCAGCAAATTGGACTTCAGTTCCTGATGGTCTTAAGGCTGGTTACATAAAATAATTGGTTATACAGCCCTACTGTGCTTAATTTCCCACTGCTCTGCTCTGTTTGCATCCGAGTCGGTGAGTCAAGGCCCTCGTTCTCCCACCCCCACCTGCAGTTGCACTGTTTCAGTTGGAAATGTCAGGAAAGAAAACTTGGAGGTGATGGAAATCCTTACTTCTCCAGCTCCACCAAAACCCTTGTTTGTTCCTCACCCGGAGCCTGTCACCATCTATATTCTGTC
Source organism: Actenoides hombroni (assembly GCA_024336885.1). Taxonomy (NCBI): domain Eukaryota; kingdom Metazoa; phylum Chordata; class Aves; order Coraciiformes; family Alcedinidae; genus Actenoides; species Actenoides hombroni. The sequence goes on along the minus strand of WUAM01000179.1, from coordinate 16,104,236 downwards.
ACAAGGTGGCACTCATGGACTGTTATTTTCAACTCTGGGTTGCTTTTTTTTTTCCTTCCATGGCTGCTCACATGGTGGAAATACTGAATATTTGTTTAATTATTTTATCCTAAAAGCAGAATCAAAAAAAAAAAAAAAAGCCTGTTATGCATCCCTGCCTCTGTGTACACACCAAATATTACAGAATCGGAATCATTTAGGGTGGAAAAAACCCTTGGGATCATCGTGTCCAACCATTAACCCTACTCCACAAGTTCACGTGTATGTGCCTATTTTCAGATAGTGTCCAGCTGGAGACTTAGAGGAGAAATATCCTTCCAGTGGAAGGTGAACTTGAACTGCCTCAGGGTGTTTTCACAACTATCACAGGCTCATCTGGATCCTGTCTCTTTATACTGGCCCTGCCAAGCTGTGCTTCTTGCCTGCTTGTTAGAAGTAAATACAAAAAAAAAAAACCCAACCCTCTTCCTTTTTCCCATGAGTTTTGGCTTGATTCCAACTAGAAGAAGAATTTGTGATGGCTTTTTCGACTCACCACCTTATCTCCAAAGTGTTTTCTGACTGTGTTTTTAACGTGGACCAAGCCTCGTGGGTGTTTAAATGCTCAGGGAGGTCTGTTCGATAACAAAGATTCTTCTGTGTGGGTCAAGCCAGTACCTTCCCAGCCAGTAATATCCTAAATAACAGCTGATAACAGCAACCCAGGATTAAAAAGTGCAAGAAATCCTCCGGTGCGTCTGCAATATAACAACCCAGGGCAGTGTTGTCTCAATCCTATAGCTCAAAACTGGCCTGCACAAGTTGGATTGGGTTTTTTTTCTCTCTTTCAAGGCTGCTGCATTTTCCCTGTGACTGAATATTCTCACTGTTTTGAGTTTACCTTCTCATCCTCGACCTGGTGGCAGTGAGTCCCAGCGTGACAGAAACGAGAGAAAATTTGCTTTTGAACTGTTTCTACCTTTCTATTCAGTCCTCTCCCCCTTTTTTCCATTTTAAACTAGAAAACTGCTGGGGAATGCCAGATCTCCTTCTTCATCCCATTCTTTTTGCCCACTTGTGTCACGTTCCCCCTCCCCTCCTTGTCCTCAGCGAGATTAATGGAGTCAAATGGATAGACTTCTGGCTTTTAATGAAATAATTCGCGTACGGTGACACTCGGCTGATAAGGAACACAAAGAATCTCCTCTGGCTGTTTGCTGCTGTAGGCAGGTCTGTCTTTCCCTCCCTGCTTTCTCCTCTGAGGGAGACCACGGCAGTGATTTCCCATGAGCCAGTGTGTTGGGTGTTTTGGGGTTTTTTTTCAGTGCTTGGTTCTTAGCCCCTCCACAAACAAGGAGCGTTTGCACAGGGTAACACTAGCACAGTGAATGACTCGCTTGTCTTAAATCTTGACGGTGTCTGAGTCCAGTGACTCTCAGGCTGATAACCGAATAATTCCAGGGATTAGGAGTTTGCAGTAATTACATGAAAGGGATTTAGGGTTTGGTTTAGCTTTTTGTCTCCCTTTTCACGGGGGGAAGTAATGCTATCCAGAGCTGGCGGGTGTGCACTGTCCGTCGGTCAGCCAGCTGGGCACCAGCTCTTTGGAGCTCTGGCTCCTGACGTGCTTCTCCTGATGTACATGCGAGCTGCTGTCCTGGGCTGGGTCAGCCCCTGTGCTCTCAGGTGGCAGCAGTAGTGTTGGCTTCTTTCTTGGTACCTCGAAGTGGGAGAGCTGCCAGCATCCTGGCTTGTGTCAGCACTAGTGTGACCAGCAGGACCAGGGCAGGGACTCTCCCCTTGGAGTGGGCACTAGGGAGGTCACCCCTGGAATCCTGGGGTCAGTTCTGGGCCCCTCACTCCCAGCAGGACATGGAGGGGCTGGAGCATGGCCAGAGAAGGGCAACAAAGCTGGGGAAGGGGCTGGAGCACAAGGGTGGTGAGGAGCAGCTGAGGGACCTGGGCTTGTTGAGCCTGGGGGTTGCCCCAACCCACATGCAGGACCTTGCCTGTAGTCTCGTTGAACCTCCTGAGGTTTGATACTCCCACCAGTCCTCTCCACTGGTACAGACATTGGCAATCTGACTCTGGGAATTTCTCTTACAGCCACAGGACTCCTGGGAGGAGTGGTGCAGCCCAGCTCGCCGGTGGGAGGCAGAGAAGGGATGGACAATGACCAGGTCCAGCTGCAGCAGCACGAGAAGGTATCCCAGGAAGAAGCAAAAGAGCTTAAACAGGTATAAATTGAGATAATTTTGATGAAAGTTGTTTCACTCCCTCGGCTTCCTTAACAACAGACGTTATCATCAACAGAAACATTGTCATTTGCCTTAAAATGTTCCTCTCCTGAAATGTAGTGAGCATCTATTAAAAATTAATTAAGCCTGTGATTAAAATACACTCATAACTTGGTATTTGTTTCTTAGCTGTTTTGAACACATCAGAGATTACCAGTAAAATATATTAAGTGATAGGATTATAACCCAAGGAAAATCCTCAACCATCACTGATTTTATTTTATTTTTTTCCTGAAGATTATGAAGATTAAATCAATTTTCAATTAAATCACTTTCATCTTTTTTTGCATTTCCTCTTAGACTCTCCTATTCTTTTTAGGAAGGAGCAGCAGTTTTATTTCGGAAACATCCAGAAAAGCTGAACAGAGTGTTTTATCAACACAGAGAGAACTTGTAGTCAGGAAATAATTATACAGTCTGGCAAATTAAGAAAGGAGGAAATAGGTTGGAGATTTTACTAGGAAAAACAATAATTATTTAAAATAATCCAGTCTGATGTTGTTTCTCTCAATGGCTCTTGAAGGAATTTCTCTCATAGCTGATGATCAGAACTTTTTGTGACAGATCTTTGATCTGAAACAGTGAAGTGACTGGGGGAAACAAAGAAATATGGTTTGAGTGGGCTGTCCATTATAAGAGGTTTACTGGTAACAAACACAGCCACATCAGAAGATGGGATTGAATATTAAACTTTTTTTTTCCCCTTTCCTCTCCCGCATCTTATTCTTTGTCATATACCAACTGTAGCTTGGTGATAGTGTCACGTGAAGTCTTGGCTATAATTCTGTTTCCTCATAGCCAAATCCAGTTTTCCAGACCCTTTCATTTATTTCATAATTGGGAATTAGAATTTGAGTCCCAAGCACTTTGCAGTGAGTACAGCTGATAAGTTCTTGCAGGAAAATACTCTTTATTACAGTTAACCAGAAGACAGTTGGAGAAGTGAGAGTTTTAACCTTTGCAGAAGGTTAATTTCAGCAACTTCTGAAATTTTCTCTGCAGCCTTAACAGTGGTAAAGGGCCAGTCTTATTGAAAACAAAACCAAAACGCTTTCAAGGTCAACTAGAGCTCAAAAGACAATTCCGGTATTTATTTATACCACACCAAGCCAAGAATTTTTAAGCCAGTTAATGGTTTGGGGTGAGCTTGTGGGGTGGGATGGTCTGGGAATGCCAGACTGACAGGCTATGAATTGGCCTGATTTTTTTTCCCAGTAATTGCTGAGTATCTATTCCCAGGCCTCTAATAGTCATTCCAGTCATGAAGAATTTTAAGGTACATGCCATAATTCTTATAAAATTCCTGTTCCTTTTCTTTACTACCATAAATCCCAGTTTTAGATGAAAAGCATTGAAAGGCCAATGATATCTTAACGTGCATTGAGCAGAGTGGGGCCAGCAGGTCCAGGGAGGTTTTTCTCCCTTCTGCTCTCTCTTAGTGAGTTCACCTCTGGAGTATTTTGTCAATAGCAAAGTTTGGATATTAAAAACCCACCTGGAAGTGATCGTGGGCCCCTTGCTCTTGGTGACCATCCTTTAGCAAGGGGGTTGGATGAGATGCTCTCCCTTCCAACCCCTACCGAGGCCTTGACAATCCTCAAGGGGAAGAAATTGTTCCTCAGGTCCAACATCAACCTCCCCTGGGGCAATGTGAGGCCGGTTTCTCTTGTCCTGTCTCTTCTTCCTTGGACAAAGAGACCAACCCCACCTGGCTCCAGCATCCTTTCGTGGAGCTGACACAAGCCAGAAGGTCTCCCCTGAGTCTCCTTTGCTCCAGGCTCAACAAGCCCAGGTCCCTCAGCTCCTCCTCGCCACCCTTGCGCTCCAGCCCCTTCCCCAGCTCCGTTGCCCTTCTCTGGCCACGCTCCAGCCCCTCAATGTCCTGCTGGGAGTGAGGGGCCCAAACCTGACCCCAGGATTCCAGGGGCAGCCTCCCCAGTGCCCCATCCAGGGGGACAATCCCTGCCCTGGTCCTGCTGGCCACAGCAGTGCTGGCACAAGCCAGGATGCTGGTGGCCTTCTTGGAAGAACTTGGGGAACAAAGCTTTGCATGGACACCTCCAGGTAGTAAACTTGCTTCTTTAAGAGAGGCAAGACCTTATTTCAGGCCCTGAATCATACACAAGGAGGGATCAAATCACGTCATTTTTCTTTTTGGTGCTTATCCTACACGCTTCCAGTTTGGGAGATTCAACGTCTCTTCCCTGTTACAGCAGAAGAACCCAAAGTGTTTCTTTTGGGGTAGAAACAGAGGGAGTTTTTAGCTTGTAGTTTTGGTAAGAAGAGGAAAAAAAAAAAGGTAGATGAAATTTGATCCACAGTTTGGTTTGTCTTTTTTTTTTTTCTCTTGGGCAGCCGAATTGCAAACCCCGTTCCTCAGGCAGCTGTATTTCTAACTGCTGGAGATTTATGAAAGGAGCTGAGGGTGATTTTTACGAGATAAATCTCCCTGCTGGGGCTGACATCCAGCTTTAGGGAGAGCCTTTTGTCTGCGAAAAAAAAATAAATTCCCCTGCCCTTCCAGCCGGGTACGATATCCCTCACTGCTCTTCTCAAACCAGTAACTCACGTGGCTGCGAGCGATGGGACTGCTCTGGAATTCAGCCCCCACCTGTGGATAAAGGGGCTGCTGGTGTTTCACCACAGTTTTCAGGGCAGGGGCTGGTGATATATGTTGGAAAAGGAAAACGAGGAAGCAGAGTTTGCCGGTTGTTACGAAAAAAATAAAAAGTGTAGAGAGTACATTCCCCCTTCCTGTTTTACTGAAAGCCACAGATTTATTCTGTTAGACAGACTGCAGTTCTGGGATCTTCAGCAGTGTTACCTGGACGTTCCTGTACCACAGCAGTTGATGTTAGAATCATAGAATGGTTTGGGTTGGAAAAGACCTTTCAGATCATCAGATCCAGCCATTCCCCCAGCACTGCTAGGGCACCACTAAGCCATGGCCCTCAGCACCACATCTACAAGGCTTGGAAACCTCTCCAGGGATCATGGGGACTCCACCACTGCCCTGGGAAGACTGGGACAAGCTTTGACATCCCTTGTGGGGAAGAAATTGTTCCTCATGGTGAATTTACTGTCCACCAGCACTCCCAGGTCCTTCTCTGCAGAGCTGCTTTCCGGCAGGTCAACCCATCACCTGTAACATTGCACAAGGAAGAGACAATACCAAAGAGATAATGATAGAGACAGCAAAAAGCTGATATTTACTCTGATTTTTAACTTCTAATTTATCCCCAACCCCATTTAAGCCTAACATTTCAGATTTGAGGGTTTTTTTTCTGCTCTGTTGTTCATTGTTAAATTCATCTCAACACTGCTTTTCAGGGCAAGACCCGTGTCTTTCCCACCAGCACACTTCAGGATCTGATCCTAGAGTCATAGCATCATGGAATGGTTTGGGAGGGAAGGGACCTTTCAAGGTCCTCTAGTCCAACCCCCCCCCACCCTTGCAGCGAACGGGGAGCTAAGACAACAACTAGAGCAGGTTGCCAAAGCCCGGCAATGACTCCTTGCCGTGGGTCCGTTAACGTTTCTCAGCGCAGCGTCTGGTGGCTCGCTGAAAGCTCTCGGCTCTTTTCTTCCTGGCAGATCCTGAAGAAGCTGAAGGGCCTGGCCTTGGAGACCGAAGCCGAGCTGGAGAGACAGGACGAAGCTCTCGACTCCATCGCTAGCTCGGTGGACCGCGCGACGCTGAACATCGACAAGCAGAACCGCAGGATGAAGAAACTCACGTAGCGCCCGCGGGAGCAGCTGGGGGTGGGGGTCGTGAGGAAGAGGAGCGGCCGGGAACTGCGGGGGGGGGGTTCTCTTCGAAGCCCCTTTCTTTCTCAGACTCTGGGACTGCCTGGGAGGTGTTGACGGTGGCGTTCTGGAATACAGTGCTGCTGTTGAGTTCCTGAGGGCTTTGAAAATGTTTCCAGGCTTGGGTGATGTTGGAAGGCTGGGTTTTGGGGTTTTTTTTTTAGGATGAAAAAGGCCAAGACTTTTTAAGTGCGGGTGAAATGGTGACGGTGGATTCTTTACTACAGAAAATCTGTACATAGGAAGGGATGTGATAGAATCTGAATTGACTTTTATGTGCTTTTTTTTTTTATGTTGCTACTTTTGAAAGGGTGGGGTTTTTTTCACTGCAGTGAAGGAGAAATGAACTGCATATGAGACTACTTTAGATGATTACAGCCTATTAATTCTCTCTCAAGGTCTTATTTAAAACAGTTAATAGCTGAACTAAGGGCCAGATGTCCAACTTCAAGTCACTGAGGCTTTTTTGTTGTGAGTTAATGCTGAGGTGAGCAAACAATGGTGATAAAACCTGATGTTTCCCATTTTAATAGTTTTCAATTGTGCTTTTAACATACCCAGAAATTTTCTAAGAGTAATGAAGACTTAGTGGCCACAGCTCTGTGTTGCCACGTCCTGGGAAATCAAGAGAAGGTTGATGTGCATGTATTGGTAGAGACATCTACTTACTGAGCAGATTTTCTTCTTTCTGTGCCATTTGATAAATGTTTTGCTTACTTAAGTCACTTAGAAAAAGCAAATGTCAAAGTTAAATACACGCTTCTGCTCTCCAAAGGGGGACTGCTGATCTTTGACTCTCATCTACACGTTTTTGTGTGGTTTATTTTTTCCCCTTTAAGCTGCACACGTAGGGAAGGAAATGATTTTGGAGTGGAGAAAGTGATTTTCTTCCAGGGTGAATTTATTCAGGTCTTGGAGTTCACGGTTTGTCTCTGTTACTCCCCCACAGTGGTTTCCTATTTTTGGTAATGATCTGACATGGGGTGTAGTGTCTTCAGAGCATCATGAACATAGTGTTCACTTAGTGTGGTCCCTAAATAGCACGTTGGGTCAGGGCTGCCACATCTCTGATGGATGTTAGTGGAAGATCCCTTGTCCCTTTGCTTTTCTGTCCTTTGTTTTCCAAGGATCTCTGTACAGCTCATAGGACAAGAGTAACCAGCCTCAAGTTGCCCCAGGGCAGGTTTAGGTTGGAACTGAGGAACAATTTGTTCCCCTGGAGGGTTGTCCAGGGCTGTCCCAGGCTGCCCAGGGCAGTGGTGGAGTCCCCGTGATCCCTGGAGGGGATTGATAGCCGTGGAGCTGTGGTGTGGAGGGCCATGAATTAGTGGTGCCCTGGCAGGGCTGGGGGAGCAGTTGGAATCAATGATCTTAAAGGTCTTTTCCAAACCAAAGCATTCTCTGATTCTGTGACTCATGAGCACTAGAATGTCAGGTTTGTTGACAGGTATCTTCCCACAGTGGCAGAAAACACCACCTTGGTGATTTGAAGCCTGTACAGGCGCTTAAAAAGTGAGCACTGAGGGGAGGGGTGCAGACCGAGGGCACTGCCAGGGCTTGTGCCCCATGCTGGAGGGGGCAGAAAGGCAAAGGAGCAGCCAGGCCAGGGGACCCCAAACTGGCCAGTGAGATCCCAGCCCATGGCTATCATGTCCAGTACAAAGCTGAGGGGGCAGGAAGGGCTCGTCCCTCTTGGCCGCTTTGCCCGGCTGGGCTCGGCTCCTCTTCTGCGTTCCTCCTCGGAGCATCCCAGGAGGACTCTGTCCCTTCTGCCTTCCGTCCCTATCTGGGTGTTCCTCAATCCGGCATCAGGATCCAGCTCCTGAACATAGCTCCCAGCTGCTGTTGGGCCCAGACTGGGACTCTCCCAGTGCCAGCTCCACAGCAGCGGTGGTGACGGCGATGTAACTGCCATCGGGGGAGTTGGGTTCGATACTGGGTTTGTGTATATTTGTATATATTCTGTTTTTCTTATTATTTTCCTGTTCATTCCAGCTGTTCCAGTTGCCTTTTCCCATTGCTCAGGCTCTCTCCCTCATTCCCTTTGCCTTCCCCTTTGTGGAGGGAGAGAGGGGGTTTAGCAGAGAGCATCTGCCAGAGCTCTAAGGGGCCACCCAGACCCTAAACCCTGACACTTAGGAAACTAAAAAAAAAAAATAATCTTGTGGCTGAGATGTCTTTATTCCTCCCACCAATTCCTTGGTGTGGAGCTGACAGCCACTGCCAGACGATCCCTGGGACCACTGGGATGCCGTGCCGCCTGCTTACTGGGCTGTGTTAAGGCTGCTGAGCACCCAGCTGCCTGCTGCAATATTGTAGGTATGTCTGGATTTAAATGGAATTCCGACCTTGAGGTTGCTGGATTTATGATGATTTGGGATGGTTTATGATGTTTGGGGGCAGGAGAGTGCAGGTTTCTTTGCGTCATCCGCTCAGCGCTGCTGCTTTGTTCTTACAGCTGTAACCTCTCCCTCTGCTCTGCCCCATTGAGACCAATTCCGGGGTGTTGTGTCCAGTTCTGGGCACCCCAGTTTAAGTGGGACAGGGAAATACTGGAGAGAGTCCAACAGAGGCTGGGAGGATGCTGAAGGGACTGGAACATTTCTGATGGGGAAAGGCTGAGAGCCCTGGGGCTGTTTAGCCTGGAGAAGAGAAGCCTGAGAGGGCAGCTGAGCAATGCTGAGCAAGATCTAAAGGGCCCCGGGGGGCAAGAGGATGGGGACAGACTCTGCTCAGTGGTGCCCAGTGACAGGACAAGGGGCACCAACTGGAAGGCAGGAGGTTCCATCTGAGCAGGAGGAGCAAGTTGTTTGGTGTGAGGGTGTGGGAGCCTGTGCCAGGCTGCCCAGAGA
>WUAM01000179.1:16067695-16086054 GCA_024336885.1 Actenoides hombroni | reverse complement strand
CTGGAACCCCTCTGCTGGGAGGCCAGGCTGGGAGAGCTGGGGGGGTTCAGCCTGCAGAGGAGAAGGCTCCCCAAGGGAAGACCTTCTTGGGGCCTTCCAGTAATTCAAGGAACCCTTATATTATATAGTTTCTGATCTGCCTTTTAGATGGGTATCGCCAGAAGTGGGCTGAGTGATGGCTGTAGAGCACCTTGCACAAGAGGACATCTGAAACTCAGGTTCACATGTCCAGACCTGTCTGTCTGTCTGATCTGGCCATATCCATGCACGATTTTACCAGCCTTCTTTTTTTTTTTTTTAATTATTTTTTAAAGTAATTTGGCCCAAGGTATTTCTTTATAAACTTAAATAGAGTTTGTTTTTTTTCTCTATGATTTACATGTGTTTAAAAAGAGGTGAAAAAAACCCCCAGTGGTCAAAGCCAAAATGGGGGGGGGGGTGGGGGCGCAGAAACTTCCCTGTTATAAGTGGGTGTTTATTAGCTCAGGTTCTCTCTGCCATTCGTTTTTACTGCAAGGTGGAAAACGATGCATTTCAGGAGCTTTATACCTTTTTCTTCTGCCCGCCCCCACTTCAACCAACTGCTCTCCTCAGACTCCTTTCCCTAATGGCTCTCCAAAATAATAACCCATGGGCATTTGCTGTAATAAAGTACAAAGACCTTGTTCCAAATGAGTCCGACTGCAAGAGAGGAGCCAAAACCAACTCAAAATGAGATTTTTCTCACTCTGTGAATTTGCTATACTTGGAACTGGCAAATAATAAATTGAACAGTATGTGGAAAAACATGCAGCCCTAAGGATATAGGGCCATGGCTGGCACTGGATGGGGCCACAGGGGCTTTTACTTTCTAGGCTACAACACAGTTGTGGTTCCCAGCTCCAGTGTCTTTCATCTCCTTTTAGATTGCATTTTGCAAGCTTGAGTCACCTCAAGAAGTTCTTACCCACCTCAGAGGACTGGAGACTCTTTGGAGGGAGATGTAGAGACTAAGCAAGTCCTGGATTCAGGATTCTCTAGGTTCCCTCTAGAAACCATGGTCAAAGACAGGTTGTTACAGAGGGCAGGGCAGCTCAGCTGTGTGAGGACCTGAGCTGGAGTGTCTCCTGAGAAGACCAAGTAGCCCTGAGTTCTACTTCTAAATTAGAATCATAGAATCACAGAAGGGTTGGAAAGGACCTTAAAGATCATCTTGTTCCAACCCCCCCTGCGATGGGCAGGGACACCTCCCACTAGAGCAGGTTGCTCAAAGCCCCATCCAACCTGATCTTGAACATATCCAGTGATGGAGCATCCACAACTTCCCTGGGCAACCTGTTCCAGTGTCTCATCAGGTGAATAACCTGATGTCAGCCAGCAGGTCCAGTCAATGTTTATCTAAACAAAAACGCTCCTACTGCAAAGTGTGTTTTCTTCAAAACATTCTTCACAAAAGGGTCATTTTGGAGTTTTTTTTAAAAGTGTATTCACTGGTGAAAATTGAATTTATGTTTTTGAACCATTCTTTAATGAAAACTGTCAGCTAATGACCTTTTTAGTGAAAATCTTAATTAGAATGGGGAAATGTTTCTTCAATTAGACATTATGAAGCAAAGTTTGTTTTCACCAAACCAGGAATATTCATTTTTTAACTTTCAAAAATTTCCACCTTTGTTTTTTAGGTTTTTTTTTTTCCTTAAACTAGTTTGACATTCAACAGCTAAATCTTTTCTCAGAAAGTTTTTCCATGATTTTCAATAGATATTTTCTCTTTTCTTTCTCAGATTAGTGAAAACAACCAAAACCAAGCCAAAATGTCACCATTTCCAAACAGCTCCCATCACTCGTCATCCAACGTGTTGTTATTTGAGGGGTTAACCCAGAGGTACTCTGACCAGGTTCTTCCTAGAGTGCCTAAATCAGGGCTCTGCATCCCACTCTGGGCATAGATGTCCAAACCTCAGCCATCACAAATCCCTGACACATGAAGTATGTGCTGATGTGAACCTACCCAGAGCAGTTAGACAACTGGAGGGGTAGGGAACAGACCAACTGAGCACTTAAATCTGCTTCAGTGTAGAGTTGCTTGACTTTGTTCCAGCTGTCGGGAGTGGTAGTTTACAACACTAACTCTCACTGGAAGCGTTTAGTTCATAGCGAGATGAAATAGCTTTTAAAACTGATGCATCCACATTTGCAAGAGGTTCTTTTACTGTCCCCTAAGTCCAGATGTAGCTTTGTACTGAAATTGTAGAATCATTTAGATTGAAAGAGACCTTTAAAAGCATCGAGTCCAACCATTAACCCAGAGCTCACAGTGCACCACTAAACCAAGTCGCTCAGCATCACATCTCCACACCTTTTGAAACCCCTTCAGGGATCACGGGGACTCCACCACTGCCCTGAGCAGCCTGGGACAGAACTTGACAACCCTCAAGGGAAAGAAATTTTCCTTGGCTCCAACCTAAACCTCCCCTGGGGCAACTTGAGGCTGGTTTCTCTTGTCCTGGCACTTGTCTTTGAGAGAAGAGACGGAGTCTCACCTGGCTCCAACCTCCTGCCAGGGAGTTGGCGAGAACCAGAAGGTCTCCCCTCAGTCTCCTTCTCTCTAGGCTCAATGAGCCCAGGTCCCTCAGCTGCTCCTCACCACCCTTGTGTTCCAGCCCCTTCCCCAGCTCCGTTGCCCTTCTCTGGCCACGCTCCAACCCCTCAATGTCCTGCTGGGAGTGAGGAACCCAAATACTCTTTTGGTTGCTGGAAAATTATCCTTAGTTCTTTGGGAGCAACTCACTATTGTAGCTCTTGATATCAACTAGGCTTTGTCATAGAGAATGAGCTTTTATTGCTCAACAACAGTAAGTCTTCCCACTGAACACAGAACATGGTCAGAGATTGGAAACGCCCAATCCAACAAACAGGATACACTTAAAAAGAGCTCCTGAGCCAAAACCATCCCAGTCGTATAACTCCATCACTTAGAAGCTCTGTACCCCACCAAATTTCCCTATTTAAAATGTCAAGCAATTTCCAGGAGCAACTTGGGAGGTTTAGGCCCCATTTGATTGTAAACACCTGCTAATATTTTTAGTAGTTTCCTTCCATTAATATTCCTCCTCTTTCTTTTCTCTTGCTCTGGTATTTTTACATATTTTTATTCTTTTTTCTTGCAGCCTCAAAAGGGTGGTAGAAAAAATAAACACTAAGAAGGAAAGTGAACCCTGGGTTGGCTGCGGGAGACGTGAGAAGCTGCAAAGTAGTCGTTTTCTCCATGTAAGAATTTTATTGGTCCTATATAACTCTGATACTCTTCCTAAGTCTCACCCACTGGAACCCCAACTGTTAGCAATAGCTTCCCTGCGTGGAGAACTAGATACTGGGAACTAAAAAGCCAAAGGAATTTTGATCTAAAGTTTGATACTTTAGAACCTTCTCTTCTCCAGGCTGAGCAACTCCAGTTGTCTCAGCCTGGCCTCATAGGGGAGGTGCTTCAGCCCCTTCAGCTCTTGCCCTTCAGTTTCTGAGGGTCTAGTCAGTGTTGCATGATCTCAAGTGAGCTGAGCTTCAGACCAACCTTCGCCTTCCTGTTTGCATCACCTCACTGGAATAGATTTTTCTTTCCTTTCTGTTGGTGACTTCATTCTGCTGGTGTCCTCAGGCTTTTGCTCACCTATCTAAATTTCTTCTGACTCTCCAGTATGAGACTTCAGTAGGTCATCAAGCCTTATTATTATTAGTTAGTTTTGGGGGTGTTGGAATGTTCCAGCATTACCAGGGCAAGATCCTTTCCTCCCTGGTCTACCTTTTTGTCAGTTTGTGGATGCCCTAGTTTCAGTTTTTTCCTTGTTGTTTGCTGCCTTGTGGGCACCAAGGCGTCTGCTCAAGCTCCTGGTTGTCACTGCCAGATCAAACTCTTCTGCAGAGCATTGACACTTTTGGTCTGGTAGACTTATAATCACAAAATCAGTCATCAAATTGCCAGAGCTTAACTTCTTTGATACTTCTAAGAGAAAATGATGGAGGAATTAAATGTCACCAAACATTAAACATGACCTGATCTGTTCAATGTTCTACCAAGTGAGTGTGAGGATCTCATGAGACTGTAGGTCCTCCATAGCTGAAGGGTATGTTCTTTACATAGATTGCCCTGTTGTTGATTTCTGTCAATTAGCCATTCCTTAGTGGTTCATTCCAAGTGTATCTGCTGTTCCCAATCATGAAGGACAAGTTCATTTTGTGATTGACAGATCTTATCTCTGCTGATTCTCTTCACACATAGCTTAGACCCCTCCTGAAGATAAATTCCAGTAGCACTTTCTCTATGCAAAGTGGCCAGCCCTGTTATATAGGAGCTGTTTAACTGCTGCACCTCTCCTGTGCTTTGTTGTATTCCCAGAAGTCTCTCAGACAACTCATGCCAGACACCGTGGATGAAGGTCATCTATCACTCAGACTTGGAATACTTCCATTAACTGCAGGTTGGACCATCTCCTCTCCTGGTGCTGGTGTGGTCAATGAAGTAGTGGTAATTTCTCCATAATACTGTTTTGTGGATGGGCTGCACAACCCCTCCCATGGCTGTAGTTCACATACTGGCTGCTGGGTGAAGTCAGGAGATCATCTGGTGTAGTTTCTATGCTAGCCAACCACAAAGCTGCTCACAGGCTTCCACAGGAACTTCTGCCCATGTTCTGCCATAATTTTAATCTCCTTTCAGCACCATTTTCTCCCAGATTTCTCACTGTACCTCTGTAATGAACTCACAGTGGCTCTCTTTCCCTTTTTGCCCAGGTTAAAGCATCTCTTATTTGGCCCAGCATGCTCTGAGATCATGAAATGCTATGATGATATGTATGTAATTCCTTGGTTTGCTGAAGCTGAAGTAAATTGCTACTTTGACCTGATCTGGCAAGTCCAAGTCCCTCAGGCTGTGCACCAAAGTTTTCAAACATTTTAAAGGCAGAGATTCAAAGTTCAGCACCAAATCAATATGTCACTAAAGTTTCGTGCTGGTCAAAGCCAGGATTGTTGCCCAGCCTCAGATCTGTTCAGGTTAATGAGGAAAAGATGAAAACTTTGTTTTGGGTTGGGTTTTTTTTGTGCTCTCCACTGTTACACCAATACTAGAGCTCAGCTGTGGTTTCTTATCTGAAAAATAAATTCCTTTCCATTTTGTTCATCTCTGGTCTTTTGAAACTTACCACTTTATTCTACATATCTTTAAGTCATAGTTTTTTCTGTGCTTGCCCTTGAGCCGTCATTCCACTTAACTGTGAACAGGAAAGAATAAAGAAGGTCACCACAGGATTTTTGGCAGAGCACAGGAAGGGGGAGGGGGGGGAAGAAGGAAAAAGAAAGTGATTTTTTAAGAGTCCTTTTCATGAGTCAGAATTTCATCTTAAAGAACATAATTGCTCCGTTGCTCAATTGTGGTTTGGGGTCTTATTAGCAGAGGGAAAGGGAAAAAAAAAAGTGCTTCTTCACTAGTCAGCCCTCCTCCAGACGCCAGGGGCTGTGCCAACTACTCAGGGATACATCTGCAGAAGGGAACATTAACTTCTTGCTGCCTGTTTGTTATTAAGACCCTGCTCTGGTTGTGTAGCATGCTGGATGCTGTAAAGCTGCATTTATGTCTCCACAGAGGGGGCAGAGATGGAAGTTGGGAGAAGGAGACAAGGAACAGAGATGTTTGAGGAAACTCCCTGCAGCAAGTGGAACCAGGCCACTGCTTAAACACAGCAGTTCTCAGGTCTTAATACACACACAAAGCTGATGATTTGAACAAATCCCCCCTTGAATGATTAGATTTTCTCCCTCTACCTTCTCCAAAGTGACCCTGGAAGAGCAAAATGTGAAAGCCAGTGGTCAAATGCTGCATCCCTTCGTTACTTGTTCTCCCATCATAGAATGGTTTGTGTTGGAAAGGACCGTAAAGGTCATCTAGTCCAAACCCTTGCCATGGGCAGCGACACCTCCTGCTAGACCAGGTTGCTCAAAGGCCCATCCGACCTGGTCTTGAACACACCCAGTGATGGAGCATCCACAGCTTCCTGGGCAACCTGTGCCAGTGTCTCACCACCCTCAGAGTGAAGAACATCTTCCTAATTTCTAATCTAGATCTACCTTCTTCCAGCCTGAGACCATTACCACTCCTATCACTACAAGGCCTTGTGAAAAGCCCCTACTAATTTGAGTCAGTCCTCCTTGGAGCAGCATGTCCGCAGTCAAGGACTCTTCCTTCAGATTGAGATGCCACCCAAGGAAACTTCCTGGGATTGAATGAGCTGTCCACCCTCCCTTTTGGTGAGTGAACACTTCTGGAGGTAGATATATATGTGTATATCTTTGAGTGAGCCCTCACCCCTTTATGTGCATGTGGTCCCTTTTTGGGTACCCTTGAGTGGGAGGTGTTCACTTTTATGAGTGGGTGTGAGCACATTTTGGGTCATCCTTCTAAAAGAATATTTGCAAAACTTTTAAATTAGTTGTGCATTATTATATTCCCTCCTCACATCCGAACTTGTGATTTAATTTGGTGCCTTGGAGTACCGGGTCATTTTTGTTTGAAATGAATCTGCATTTTGGGCAGTTTCTGCAGCTTGTTTTGTGTGTGTATCTATGACAAGGATCTTAAAGATCATCCAGGTGCAAGTCCCCTGTCATAGGCAGGGACACCTCCCATTAGAGCAGGTTGCTCAGAGCCCCACCTGACCTGGCCAACTCTTCTGTGGGTCAACATGGTTTTGGTCTAGTTTTGGCTGCTGCAGAGATGCTTTACTGTGACCTCAAAAAATTCATGCCATCATTGTTCCATGTTGGTAACATACATCCCATAGGTCTCCAAAGGGAGGGTGCTGAACTGCAGACCTGCTGCTCTGATGAGAACCAACTCAGATTATGAGGGATGTTTTACAAGGGCTTG
Organism: Actenoides hombroni; assembly: GCA_024336885.1. Lineage (NCBI taxonomy): Eukaryota > Metazoa > Chordata > Aves > Coraciiformes > Alcedinidae > Actenoides > Actenoides hombroni. The sequence continues at coordinate 16,079,156 of WUAM01000179.1, read as the reverse complement.
TAGCGATAGGAATGGTAATGGCCTCAGGCTGGAAGAAGGTAGGTCTAGATTAGAAATTAGGAAGATGTTCTTCACTCTGAGGGTGGTGAGACACTGTGCTGAGAGCCAGTGTGCTGCGAGCAGTGCTACGTGCACAGAATTGGTCTTGGATTGGTTTTCTTAGAGTACGTTTTTTGCTGTCTTTCTGACCCCTCCCTTTCCCAGGTTACAGTTCTGTCCAGCTCAGAACGTATCATGACATCAGCTTGGGTCAAACCTGACAGATCTTTTTGGTGTGAAGTGAAAAAACAATAAATGAAAGTAAAAGAAACGAGCACGTCTTAAAAAAAAAAAAAGGAAAAAAGATTAAAAAAAAAATTATTATTTGAACATTTCCAGAATGAAATGTTTTGACTGAGGGGTTAGAGACAGGAACAAACTTGCACTGTGCTTGCAAAAACAAAACCCCAAACTCCCTTATCTATACCTGAAATCATCAGGATGCTTAGCGATGAGGCCACATCACCACTACATCTCCATGTGCTGATGTCAGCTTGAGAGGCACAGCAAAGGGTCTACCCAAGGTAGAAGTTCATGCTGCAGAGGATCTACCCCCAGGACGTGCTTAAACTCTTCAGCTTTTGAAGGAGCTGAACTTTCTTTCTCTGTCCCAGTGGATATTTAAACATGACACAAAGTGTGATAATTTTTATAAGGGAGAACCCACGCTTAGCAGATAAGATGTGTTCCTTGGTAGCGAAATAACAGGAATTCGGATCAGGCAAAGGAGTTCTCTGCAGCCAAAGCAAATATTTCAAGCACCCAGCTATAAGAGGTATCATACTGGAGATATCTCTATTGTCTGGTTAGGGTTGAACACCCAGGGCTCAATTCAGATGCTTATGCACCAGGACTTGGGACCATTTCAAGAGCCATGGAGCTATGGCTGCTGTTCCAGGAGGTCACTGCCATCTCCCACCTGTCCCTTCTCTCACCTGCCTGCCCTTTGTCAGGCTCTCAGACACCCCAGGGTATCACAAAAGCCTCAGGCATTTGGCATTGAGTGACCACACTGAGCTTTACTGTGGCGAGTGGAGTCCAAGGTGTGGTCCGGTTGTCTAAATACAGATGTACAGGGATACCTGAAGCACCAAGGGATATCTGAGATAGCCACCCAAGCCGTATGGCAGAGCCACGCTCCTGTCTAGAGGCAGTGGGAGAGCCAGTGGAATATCCCAGGGCACCTCAAATAGGCTCCTGTGTTCAAACAACTGAGCTGATCTATCCCATTTTGGCTGAGCATCTCTTCCGTGGTCCTTAGAGCTCTTCAAGATCTTCTCCAACTTCCAGTTATATGAAGGAACTCCTTTAGGCCACCGCAAAGATATTGCTCCATGAAAACAGCCTTCTTTTTTTTTTTTTTCAATTTTTATTTTCTGACAACTAGAACAAAATCAGCAGAATTAAAATGATCTCCTCAGCCAGCACACTACAGAAGTGGGGATATGTGGCCTGAGAGGGTATTTTTCTTGTCCCACAGAAAAAGCAATCTGCACAAAGAAGGTAGAACCAGTAAGCCCATTTTCAAATGGGGAGGGAAAAAACGAGGTTTTGTGTGTGTGTGTGTTTATGTGCATGATCTGGAATGTGGCAGTATGAATAGGAAGTGATGTGAGTAGTCCAATATCCAGAAAAAACCAAAAATTAAAAAAAAAATCCAGACCAGAGCAGAAATTCCTAATCATCACATTCCCGCTCCATCGTTTTAATCATAAATCCATCTTTCCTAATTTTAACAGATTTATACCAGTGTATGTTTAGTAACTGGAGTAAATCACACGTGTGCAGAAGCGAGAAGGTTCTTTTTGGTTCATTCCTGTGACTGCTCACTGCTAAGGGAAAACATTTTGTTCTGAAGTGAATCAGCAGCCGTGGTTTTATGTCTGTCACCTTCATTAGTAGGACCCTCATTATTCTGCAGCAGGCGATGGTGACGCGAGTGATTGATTTGAGACCTCATCCATGGCAGCTCGCCTGTCCCCTCCCCCTGTACAAACAGCTCCACTTCCAGACGTGTGAGGATGCCAAGTTCACTCCTTTCTGTAGACAGCTGGACTTGCCAATTTTGCTGTCATTGTGCTTTTTGGTCCCAAAGGTCATGATTTTCAGGCAGAGGCGGGAGAGCGGATTTGGATGATGGAGGAGCCAATCCACATTGTCACTCTGGCTTGGAATCAACCAGATGGAACATTTCTGGAGGTGTAGAAGTGCCCAACTCATCTCCCTGCCAATTCTTAGCCACCACTGAGACCTTCAGTCTATAATAAGGGGGATGGACAACCAGCATTCACTGATACCTGCATGGAGGCATCTACATTTCCATATTGCATTCTGTGAGCCCTCCTAACACCATCTCATCTAAAAGGTAAAGTATGAGTCTTCTTCTGTACCTAATATGCCTTTTTTTTTCCTTAGAGGGCTTCTTTAAAGGTGGCATCATTTTAAAAGTAGTGCAGGAGACATTGGGATTTTCAGGGTCTCTCTTTTAGAAGCACTTGTAAAACCTTCTGCAGAAGGTTTTCAGCACCAGAGCAGAACAAATCACTTCTTTAACACAGCACAAGGACAGCGCTTCCCTCAGGTGAGGAACAATGCAGGCTGACATTTCCAGTAGTCAAAGGCAGTACGGATGGTGCTGGGGATAGATCCTTGAACCTTCAAGCCCAGCTGTCTAAGCCGTGACTACTAGGACCTTTGCAACCTTTAGTAGCACATGCCTATCTCTTTGTAGAGGCGTCCACTCACCACTTTGCATCCTTGTCCTTCAACTCAGCACTGGAGCCCAGGGCTGGCTTCCAACTCATTTGTTTTCTGTGGTTTGGTATTTGTCAGCTGGTTAAGGGACCAATCTGTTCTTGATGCTCAAAATTCCCGTGGCATCCCCTACCCAAGAAGCCTACAGACCTGGGACTCAGCTTCAGTGGTGAATGAGAATGTGAGTTCAAGCTGTTGTCTTTAGAAGAGGTGTAAAACCTTGCTTTGATGACATGAGTAACAGAGGCCTCATGTGAAGTTAATGCCCATCACCCTGTCCTTGAAGTGCTGACTGGAGAGCAGAGAGTTGTGTACTCTGCTGCTCCCGGGAGGAAATGGAGAGGAAGAAAAGAGGAGGGAGGAACGTTTGATTCTTTTCCTTATCTCTCTGTTCTCCCACTTTCTCTTATCTCTGGGCCCTGTTTGTTTTTCCCAGGTGCATGCAGGTAGCTCCTCCAGTTTGTCATTTTTTCCCACTAGGCTCTTCAGCCGTGAATGGAAAGTGTAAGTACCTTGATGAACCCATGGACAGAAAGGAAGCAACGAGGGGAGCTTATCTCAAACTTGCAAAAGCTTTTTCAACAACCCTCGTTGCACCTGTGTGATGTGATTAATTGAGGACTTCATCCGGCTCTCAGATGATCTCTTTCTCTCCTCTAACAAAACGATAGCAAGATTACCTTAAACTCTCCTAAGATCTTTAATAACAAGTTTGAGGTTCTCCTAATTACTTTTTGGTTTCAGAGCTTTTAGATTTCATGCTTTCAAGTATTTCTCCATGGCCATTGGACTAGGATACCTGTCAAACAGGAGCTGGGATTGCCACATCATTGATTTCACACAATAATAATACCGACCCTGCAGCACTGAGAGCTTCCAATCCCTTAAAGCTCAGCCCATCCCGGAGGCAGTGCATTAAACCAAGAGAGACACAAACTGTCATCCTGGTCATTCTTTGAGCGCAGGGTACCAAGTTTCAGGTGTTGCCAGGACTCTGACCCTCCCTGGAACGCAGAAAAGTGCAAATTCAAAACAGAACAGGAGGAAAAATCATCCAGTTCCCAGCTTCTCCAGTGCCAGGCAGTTTGGCACTAAGCAGCTTTTTGCTGCGTGGTGTCTGGCAGTGCTGGGTCTTATTTTCAACAAGCCCCCGTTAAAGGATTACAAGGGCCTAGTTAAAATAATGCCCTTCGAGCTTATTCATTATTGGAAAGAAAACAAGAATAAACAGAAAGAGTTCTATCATCCACAGTGTTATTGCTTGTAGTGCTTTGAAAGAAGAAGAAAAAAAAAAAAGGGCAAAACTGGCAAGTATTAGAGAAATGCATAAAGACACACACACGCTTGTCTGCAAGTATAAAGTGAGTTTTGTTTCATTTCAGGTTTATAGCTCTCCAAAAAAAAAAATAAAAAATCAACAGCTCCCCCCCCCGCCACTTAATCTAATTACTCCTGATATTTTGCCATTGCATTAAAAGTTTTACCTCTAAGAAATAATCAATTAGAAAAGAAAAGAAAAGGAAGAAATTCCAAAAGGGAGTTGCTATATTTACCCTTTTAATAGACTTGATTAAACCTGTAAAGCCAACAAGTTCCACATCGGCCGGAGAAACAACAACAACAAAAAGTCGAATAGTAAATACTGTTTGCCACAAGTGATCACGTTTTCCACATAAAACAGCCTTGCGTGGAAGGCTGGATGGCTCAACGGAGAGCTAATGGAGTAAGGAGCCTTTCCCCTGAAGGCTGCCAAGATGAACTTCATCCAGACTGGGACAACAGTAAACACGGAAGGTCCCGATTCTGCTGTTCACAGACCTCAGACCCTGCCGAGGTGTCCTGTGCTCTTCAGCAGAAAAAATTCATTTCTTCACTTCTGCAGATGGAGAGGACCTCAAGTGAATGGGAGCCGAGTAGGGTTCTTGGGGAAGCCACCCCAAAAACAGCAGCTCAGAAGACTTTGGACACCCTGATAGTTTCAGCTATGGTCCGTCATCAGATGTCATCATCTCCAGAGCAGAGATAGCATTGTGCCAGGCTGTCTATCGGATGCACATCAGGAGCAATGCATCTGGTGCTCTGGGGCACTTAACAAGGACAGGCACTCATGATGCTATGTGATGAGGGCAGGAGCGGTGATGGGACTGATGAAAATGCCATGCTGAGCTGCAACAAGGAGATCTGCTATGAAGAACAACCCTGCTAGATGATTTATCAGCAGCAGCTGTCTTCCCAAGGGCTTTCTTCTTACCCAGGACTCACACACAGGTAGAGGGTAAATTTAAAGATTGCTTCTGGTATTTGGAGTCAGCTGGAAAGATGCCAAGGTTGGGAATGAGGGAATAGGGAGCACGAAGGATGGCTGAGTGAGAAGCTTCAGGTCTAGTGGGGTGAAAAGAAGAATGAGGCAGAGACAGTGACTGGACTTTCATTTACCAGGTCAGGAATAGGCCTTTTTCCCCAAATCCATGTCTGACCATAGGACTGGCCAAACTGGGCCAGCTTAAAGACCCTCTTTGACTAGGACATCAGCTGATTCCTAGAGGATGTAACAAGAGGGCAAGTATGCATTGCTCTTCTCCCGGATAATGCCTTGGCTTCCACTAATTCATTTCCAGAGGTAATATATTTAAGAGCTGTAGGTAAATCTGCTTTTTGAATCGTTCTAACTATAGGCAGCCACCTCTTGTTATGACACGGAGTGTCACAGCTCGATCAAGTACTGGCCGTGCCATAAGCTGGTTTCATTTGACCCCCCTCTGGTTCTTGCACTAGAGGAATCCAGTAACAGTCAATCCCTTTTCACTTTCTTTGTTTGCCCTAACAATTTTATAGTTCCCTCTCATCTCACAGCAATTCACCCTGAAGAGGTCTATTGTTTTTCATGGTTCGTCACAAGCACAATGTTCCTTCCTTTTGGTCTTTCACATTGCCTTTATCCAAAAGGATATTTTCTTGAGTTTTTCCGATCTTGTTTAGCTTTATAAACAGCAGTACTTGGCAGAAGCATTGCTTCTGCTCTGAGGGAGACAGGAAAGGAGACATTTTCTTCAGCCCAGTGGCCTGTTCCAATGTGTCTGCGTCACAGTCACACCTGCACTGGCATCTAATGCCACCAATTTCAGCAGCCTGCTTTAATCAGATTAACAGAAGAGGCAGAAAGGCTCAGCCTTTAATTAACTTATAAATATTATATTATGGTCAGCTCCATTGTTTTCTTTGCTGGACACAAGGCCAAATTCCCTGGAGACAGTAGTTCTACCATGGCAATCACAAACAGGATGCAAGGTCCACTTTCTGGCACCAAGGCTGTAGTATAGAAAGATCTGTTAAGCTCTTATGTCTCCAGAAGATGGTAGTCACATCCCAATTGCCTTTGGGTTCAGTGCCTGCAACAAATTCCCAGAGTATCCAGGAATGGTTTGGGAAGGTGATAGCTGACCAAGACTAAAACTGTGCTATGTGTTATTCTAACAGTTGACTGGTATTTAGTTGGGGTTCAGTGCCTGGTAACATTCCTTAGCTCAATGAGTTTACTAAAATTGGTGTAACCATCCAAGTCTTGTGGATGAAGACACAAAAGATAGGGGTCCTCGTCAGATCCATCAAGTTTCATTTGGTGAGCGTGAGAAGCGCAACTGTTCTTTCCCTCAGCTTCTCCACAGCTAGATCAGTGAGTCCTTGGTGAGCGGGCAAAAACCTGATTGCCCCAAATTGCTAATATTTGAGATTTCATCTGATATAATCTCAGGTGCAGCCAGCCAGCAGAGACTGTAATCTGATCATCACCTGTAACTCATTTCTTTCTCCATCTTTGTAGCTGCAGAATAAATCTCTGGCCATGTAGAGGTTAGCTTCCAACTTCTAAGTTTATGTTTACACATTACATTTTCTCCATACCTGAGAAGTTTCATTCATTTCCATTCTTGTTGCATATCTCTCCTAAATTCCCAAGGCCACACTTCCCATCTCCTTGTCCTGCCCAAATATGCTCAGAGTCCTCTTGTCTGAAGAAGATGCAATGAGGTGTAAGGACTCTGTTCTTCTATCCTTTTGCCCAACACAGGGCAGAGGTAGGAAGACATAGGACACATCATGGAAAACCCTGGAGGCTCATCACCACCAAGGATGGAATTCACCAGGTGTATGAGTAACCACACCTGAAAAAGCATCCCAGTCCTTGTTACTGGTCAGAATGGAAGAAAACAGCCCTTTTGCCAAGCAGTAAACAACGTTGTTAAATTTATAATCAATATATTGCTGACCAAAAGACCTTTCGATTGCTTGCAGTTAAAGTAGCAAAAAATCTGCAGGTGCAGCAAGTCATTGTATAAGAGAAGGACAATATTTCTGGAAAAATAGTCTTTGGCTTAGTGACAAATTCCTGCTTTGCATACTCTGCAGACATCCCAAGTCAATCCATCCACAAGTAGGACTGAAAAATGAGCAAGCTCCTTAGATCCTGAACTGCAAAGTTGGACTAGATGACCTTTACAGGTGGCTTCCAACCCAAACTATTCTATGATTCTGGGATTCTATGAAAGTTGGAGTGAGACCATCATTAATTGATGAGGAGACCATCATTTCCGGGAGACTTTTTGTTTCAGCTGCCTCAGTACGAAAATAATTAAAAGAATTAAATAATAAAAATAATTAAATTAGCAAATAAAGAAGTAAGCACAAAATGGGACAAAAGCTGAAGGAAAATGTTCCTGAAATTTGGCAGAGGAAAAAGAGAATAGAAAGTGGAAAATCTTAATAAAAGTTTTAGTTTCAATGGACATGTGGGTGGCATGGAGCGGATGGTTCTGTCTTTTTCAGACAGCAGGATTTATACTCCATTTTTTTCCTTTATCTTTGTTCCAACAAAGCATTTCTAAGCATGTGCGTAACTTTGTGAGTCCATCAGCATTCCCAAAGAAGTCAGTGGTACCATATGTTCCAAGATAAGCAAGGGTTTAAGCACTTCAAACATTCAGGATTCAAAACAGATCAGAGACAACAAAGCAAGCATGCAATAAACACAACGGCTCACTCCTAAAAAGAAGTTCTGAAATATTTTGTGTTTCTTTTTGTTCTTTTTCTTTTCTGAGAAAATTCCAACTCTGGGAATCTGGTGATTTGGGGAAAACCTCGGATTTCATTGGGAGCCAGAAGCATATTCCTAGCTTCTGTAATTGACAAGTAAGTCTCAAAAAAAGCTACTCTAAAAGTCCGAAGTCTTGACTTTTTGTTAATTAAAATGCTAATGGTGAAGGGTCTAGAGCACAAACCTGGTGAGGAGAGGCTGAGGGACCTGGGCTTGTTGAACCTGGAGAAAAGGAGGCTCTGGGGAGACCTTTTGGCTCTTGACAACTCCCTGACAGAAAGTTGTGTCTTTTTTGGCGGAGTTGGTCTTTTTCTCCCAAAGAACAAGTGACAGGACTAGAGGAAACAGCCTTGAGTTTCACCAGGGAATTTTAAGTTGGATGGTATGAACAATTTCTTCCCCAAAATGGTTGTCCAGACCTGTCCCAGTCTGACCAGGGCAGTGGTGGAATCCCTATGATCCCTGGAGGGAATTCAAAAGTGTGGAGATGTGGTGCTGAGGGACATGGTTTAGTGGTGCCCCAGGGTGTGTTTTGGTCTAGATATAAATGCAGGTGTGTATTCAGGAATGCCATGGAGACAGAGATAAACCTCATGTTGTTCATATGAATGTGAGAAAAAAAATTAAGTGAGAGAAAATTTTTGCTATCGAGACAGAGATTTTGAACTATGCAAAAGAGCCTTTTGCTGCCATGGTCTGGGAAATGGAATCTCAGCTGCAGTCAGTGTAAATTCATGGATCTCATCCTTGTGATACCTGAGGCTCATTTCTCAAAATCCTAAATATTGGCAAATTTCTCAGCATAAAGAATGCCAGTGTTGACACTGGCAGTGGGTTCTGGTTTCCAAAAAGAGAAACAGTGGCTTGTTCTTCAAGGAGAAAATAATGGTGCAGATCACGGAATGTGAAAGCATCCAAGATTTTATAAAAGAAGACTTAAAACTACAGGACAAAGAGCCTTAAACATTGTCGAGAGAAAACCAATTACGAAGTAGGAGAAGCAAGGGAAAAAAAAAATTACACATTTAGCCTGCAAATTGAAGGAGCTTGAAAATAATAAAACTTAACAAAGGGTTAACCTTAACTTAACTGTTAACGTCTGGGATTGTTCAGAAAACTGGCCTCCCAGAGAAGACTTTTTTCATCCCTTGAAAAATAATGCAAAACTTGCCAAGTCAAAACATCTGTGTCTCGTGTGTTAATGCAAAATTGTTCACCCAGTTTGGGAAAGAGGCATAAACTGGGAAAGCTTAGATGGAAAAGGTGCACCCAAAAGTTTGGAGGAACAAGGGTTAACTGCAACTTCTTCTTTGGGCTTGAGCGTAGAAGTTGATGTTGAGGGAACAGAGGAATCTCAATATTTAATAGAGATGGGAAAGGATAGGTAAGGATTGATATTGGCTTAAAACTGGCAAATTTTGGAACAGGAAGTCACAAAAATGAACCTCCTGATTTATGGCTAATGGAGATAGTCGCTGGGGAACCTGTTGAACTCCAGGAGTGGGAAAAACTGAGGCTGAAAATTAGATGGTTGCAATACGAGATAGCCTAGCAAGGTGGTGAGCTCATAATCAGCCTGGATTTGCAGATGGCTAATAACCTTGTGATCGGTGCCCAGAAAAGCTGTGGAAATTCCTTTCAGAGATGTGGTCCATTTGAAGCCAAGGATTTGTACGCAAGCTCTTTGCAAGTACATAACTGCTCTTGCTGCCAGAAGCAGAAAGTGTTACACCAGCAATTTCAGGGATAGTCATCCAGGAGAGCTGGGAATTGCCAGAGATTTCAGATTTTGGATTTATAACTGTTAAAATTCTCAGTTGCTGGGGGCAAGTGGAAAGTCCTGTCTCCAACCCAGTGGATGGCACTGGTTGTGTTAGGACATCTTTAGCTGCTCCCGATGAGTGAGCCCAGGCTAACTGCATAAATGAACCCAATTAATCTGGTCTGAAAAGAGGTAGGAAATGATTGCACCTAGCCCAGCATTTTCAAGAATGAAACGCTATTTCGGCCACGATAGCTGGGGGTGGAAGACTGCAAGGTGTCTGCAGACAAATTCCTGACTCGGAGTGGCTATAGCCTCCTGGCTGTTTCATACCACCTAACTTTTCTTCCCCTAAGTTGTTTAATTTGAAATAAGGTGCATATTCATTTAATATGAAGTAAAATCATAGAATCACAGAATAGTTTTGGTTGGAAATGACCTTTAAGATCATCAATTCCAGCTGTTAACCCAGCACTGCCGGGGCACCACTAAACTATGTCCCTCAGAACCACATCTCCTCGGCTTTTAAATACCTCCAGTATTAAGTCCTAATTAATTTTCACAATCCATGACCTTCTGGAGAATATGAGCAGCCCCACATTGCAGCGAGTGACACTGAGGCACAAAGACACATCTTGCTTCATGTGTATCTCAGTGTCAGGACCTGGCAGGGGACTCATTGCCCATAGAGGTCATCCCAGCCTTGGGTTTCATACCTGGTTCACCATAGGTTAGAGCAGGATCGTGGTACTGTATGAACACTCTGTCTCCTCTCTGAAACGCTCAGACATATACAGAAAGGAAAGAAAATAGCTGTGGACAAGCTCAGGGATTTAAGACACAGAACTCCAGGCTCTGCTCTGAGAGGTGTAAATCCCTGGAAACTGGTGCAGTTCCTCAAGGCTCATACCAAAGCTGTTTGGACCAGAAATTAACTTTTCAGCGTTCACACCACTGCACATAATTCCCACATTTTCAAATTCACCCATTTCAGGTGTCTCAGGTCGCTCAGGTCTTGCAGCCAGGGTCCCCCCCCTCTTCTCTTGATGTCACAAAGACTTGAAAGCAAAGCTGCTGGCCGAATGCAGCTCCATCACCACTGCCTGTAAGGGGGAGATTTACAGCTCTCGTTACATACCAGAGGAGTTAAAGGCCATGCACCTCATCGGGACCTGTTCCCGGTTTATAGCTGCCGCCCACCAGCCCCACTAATGATCCCAGATAATCGCTCCTTGAATGTTCCCAGTCACCTTGACTTGCCGCTCTCTGCCCGTGAGTCATGCTATGAGTCTGCAACATGGTATGCAGGAGGAAAAAAAAAAAAGGGAAAAAAAAAAAAAGGAAAAAAAAGAGCATTCTTACATCTGGCTTTAATTACTTTCATTTTTAATTAAGTTCTGCAGTTTTAATATCAATAACCCTGGCCTGGAAAGACTTGCTTTGCTTGGATGTTTGTTCTCCATACAGGCAAATACTGCTGGTCACTTATCCCATTGCCTGTAACCTCTGAGGGTCTTTGTCAAATGCTACTGGAACCCACTGAGCTCCTGGAGGGCATGGATCATACAGACTAGACTGGGCAGTTCAGTCTTCTCTTGCTCACCTTGAATCCCAGAATACCAGTGTGGTACGGGTGGGAAGGGCCCTCTGGAGATGGTTTGGTGCCACCCCCCTGCTCCAGCAGGGTCACCCAGAGCAGGGGGCCCAGCAGTGCAGTGTCCAGCCAGGTTGGGAATCTCCCCAGACAAGGAGACTCCACAGCCTCTCTGGGCAGCCTGGCACAGGCTCCATCACCCTCACACCAAACAACTTTCTCC
>WUAM01000179.1:16031605-16048307 GCA_024336885.1 Actenoides hombroni | reverse complement strand
GGCCTCCCAGCAGAGGGGTTCCAGCCCTCCCAGCATTGCTGGGGCTCCTCTGGCCCTGCTCCAACAGGTCCTTGTCTCTGCTGTGCTGAGGACTCCAGAGCTGGACCCAGCACCACGGGCGTGGACTCTTAAGGTGAGAAAGTATCTGTAGATCATCTTGTATAACTCACTGTAAAACTCAAGTCTTATAATTTGACCCGGTGACCTCTGCATTGGATCCCATAACCTGTGTTTTTCTCATCGCTGTCTCCCAGAAAGTCACCTCTCTCTGCAGATTAATCTGTGCATTTACTTTCAACAACCACACTCGTTTAATTAAAACACAATATGGTCTCATCTGAAAATATTTTACCCCCCCTTCTTCAAAATCATGCTGACTGGCAGCAGTGGTGTTCTTCTGCACAAATATCTTATCTCCTGGACCCTGTGCTGTCTCTTTCTTAAGCCTTCCTGTATTAGTGTCAGACAAATTAGTGCATAGTTATGCCAGTTAGTCCACTTTTCCTTTTTGAGCAAGGAAGGAGATCCAGAAAACCATATTTAATATAAAAAGCTAAAACTGACCACTCTGGGTCCAGTCAAATGTTTACCCTGTCCCAATATCCTATCTGCAGTTGAGGCCAGTAGCAGTAATCTAGGGAAGAGTGGAAGAATGGGGCAAACATACATTAATGTTGCGCTGTGATCTTTTCTCTGTTTTTCATTGCTGTGATACAGCACAAGCAGCAATCAGACTGGTTTTCCAGGTTTCAAGCCCAGGTAAAAAAACCAAATGAAAAAAAGCCAAGTAGACAAGAGGGTAGGAGTCTATTTATGACTCCTGAAATCAGTTGCACGTGTCTGGGGAACGGCTTTTTGTTTTCCTTAGGAAACTGCCAAAGCCCTGGTCCTGCAGCCAGTCAGCTCTCCAGGGAGTTATCTGGGCCTACTGACTTGCAAATGCAGAAGCCTAGGAGATGATTTTAAACACCATTTTTCATTATAGGTGGGATGGAAAGTTGTTTCTTGGGATATGGATCCGGCTTCCCGCGCCTTGCTAACTACAGAACACAAATATGTCTTGAATGCCCCACCATCATTCCTCAAAGCTTCATCATCTACGTCTGGAAATGGGCATTTATTTTTATTACAATGTCTGTCTTTTCTAAAAATACTCAAAACAAATTCCTAGGGTCCTGACAGCTGTGGAATGTAGCTTCTCTCATCATATTTCTCCATTTAATGCTGTCAAAATTATTGGCCTTGTGCCTTCACCTCCTTTCCCTCATTAGATTTGAACTTGGATCGTGCAGGGAAAAAAAAGGTGGGTGTAATCACACTGGTGTTCCATCTGCCTTCCTGCCTGTCCCTATTGTTGGGTGCACTCACTGGCTCTACCAGACAGAGCTCTCTGAGGAATTAGGTACCTACAATGCTTATGAACATTGACGAGCAATTTGAGGAGAGAGGAACAGAACATAGGTGGTGGTATTTCAGTCCCTGGTCTTCTCTGAGATGAAAGCTGGGCATTCAGCAAGCATGGTCTCCTTGGCTGGAGCAGCAGAAGGGGTGGAGAAGAGGAGATGGACTGTGCAGTGCAGCACGGAAAGGAGGAAATGCTGTGTGCAAGGGAGGGGCTGGAACGCTGTGGTGAGACAGGGACAGAGTGCAGAGCCCAAGCCCATGAAACCTGTCTTCCTCAGCTCCACTGATAATGCTGCAGTGCTGCTGTAAACAAAAATTATCTTGTTTATGTAATTTACTTCTCCCGATGTTCAAGAAAAGCTGTAGTGATTTCAGTCACACAGAACCCATGTTTGCTATCCTAAAAAACTGTTCAGCCAGCAGGTAGTGAAACAGAATGACTGTAGGGCACTATGGAAGACATCAACCTGTCTGTGCTTGGAAAGGATTTGTATGTGCTTCCTCCTCTCTATCACAGATTCTAAAGAGTAACCTTCTGTCCCCTGTAAGCAGGGGAGAGTCCCTGGGTTCTTAGCTAAGTAAGTTAATATGACCTCTAACATGAATTCTGCTTCATAAACTATGAATTTTTCATCACTTCGTGGATAAACATTGATTATTTTAAATGAACTTTGCTGGTCCATGCATGAACACATACAGTGTCTCTGCTGAAATGCAGAAGCCAGCATGCTTAAGTGTGCAAAATGCAGCAGTATCTTTCCAAAAGGTTTGCCAGAGTCGCTGTCTCTTGACCATCATGCCCGGGAAGCATGGATAATTTTTCACATGAGTCACAGGGGTACAATTTCCAGACTGAGTCAGCTTCTTGCAGCATAAAGAAACATGGGCTGGGCCTCCAAAAGCCCTCGTGCCATTTCACAAGCGTGAATGCAATGAAACTAATTCCATTGCACAATGAGGTTCATCTTATTTGCTGGAGGTTGTCTTTAGAGAATGAATGTGGACGGAGATAACCAAGCTTATATTGCAATAATAGGAGATTAAATGTTGCAGCTCTGGCTTCCTCCTCCAGAGGTGATCAAAGGATAAAACGAATCTGCCTAAGACCGGTCTGTACACCGCAAAGGCTCCTTTTCCACGAGGGAATTAGAAAATGAGCGTCATCCATTCCATGTAAAGCACTGAAGCGAAGAACTGGGGTTCAGCATCAAAGACCCAGAACTGGCGAACAGGATTCATTTGAAGCAGTAACCCCCCAAAGACATGTGCATTCCAGTGCCTTTATGTCAAGATCCCATGAAAACCAGACACAAAAATATTTCTGGCTTCTAACATCATAAAAAACCGAGTCTTTAGCTCCTAGTCCTGAGAGAGCATTAGCAGCAGGGGTTATCAGGGAATCAGATGAAGGTTTCATCCCTCAGCAGCAACCTCAGGCACCCGCACTGATGTTGGCGTGACAGGGCAGAATGAATCGGTATGCAGAGAGGAATGTGTTTTCCCATCTGCAGAGCAGACGTGGGGTTAGGGGAGAGGCTGTGACTGAACCGTTCCCTCCACTAAATGCCAGCTCATGGCTCTGGCACACCAGCTGACCTCACTGCTTTGAGCCCACCCTTTGAACAATATTGTTTCTGCTGACAGTCCCCTGGCTCTGCTCCATCCCTAGGATCAGGTGTCTGGAGGCTTTTATTTGCCACATGGATAGTGTGTTGGCCCACAGGATCTTGAAAAGCACAGCATGAGGCTCTAATAATACTGAGGAAAGATCAGATGACGTGGGGAGTCTTCCACTTCAAGAAGCGTGAATGTGACTGAGATCATCACATTCCTCAGACACCTTCTTCCCAGTAAAGGAAAACTAAACCAAGTCTGTGAAGGAAGTTTAATCAGTTTGGGACAGACCCTCAGGAGGAGTAACTCGGCATCATTCCCCTCATATCCATGGGACTATCAATCATATAGTTGTAGGGAAGAAGGAAAGTAATTTCACAGAATCACAGAATGGTAGAGGTTGGGAGGGTTCTCTGGAGATCATCTGGTGCCACCCCCCTCCTCCATCCTGCAGGGTCACCCAGAGCAGGGGGCCCAGCATCGCAGTGTCCAGGCAGGTTTGGAATCTCTCCAGAGAAGGAGACTCCACAACCTCTCTGGGTAGCCTGAGATTCTATGATTCTGTGACTCTGAGACTTCATCCTCACAGAGCAGAACCCAGTCGGGTGAGGTGCTGTGTAAGGACAGAAGCAATTGTTCCAAAATCAACTTGCTCTGCTCATTCAGCTACATAAGTATAGTGGGGAGACATATAAATATAGTGGGGGAAAGAAACTGGGTAAAACTGGGCAGAACATTAAGGTTTAGGATGGATAGGTAGACAGACAGATGGATGCTGAGAAATCAAAAGGACTGAGCATATGGATGAGAAATAAAATAACCTGTGCATTCACTTCTCCCCTCTTTGGGCAGAGAAAATGAGAGAAATGAAGAAAGGTATGGCAGGAAGGGCGGAAGGGATGGAGAGATAATGAAAGGCTTGAATGCTTGTAATGCATCCGCTTCCCTCTCCACTCAAAACACACCACAGTGCAGGTGAGGCAACGTATGATTTCCAGCTGTTTACAGCCACAAAGATTCATATGGTTTACAAATATTTGCCCAAGAAAAATACCTTTGCAGGACTATCCTTCTTCCCCCCAGCCTCATATTCAAATGAGCTTCTTAAAAGGAGGCTTTTCTGAGACAAATCTTGGAGACGACGGGCATCCAGAGTGAGCAACACCCTTGATTGGTGTTTTCATCTTTTGCTGTAGCTAAGAGATCTGCAGGCAAAGGAATACTCAACAGACAGCAAAGCCAACAGACAGCCAAAAATTACAGCTATGCCTCTAGTGAGAGCACTAACAACCCTCTCAGACTTTTATCAGAAGATTTGGGGATCAACAGGGCCAAAACACCTTGGTTTTTCTGTAAAGGGAGCATTCTGGTTATAGCCATGAGATTGATGGTGATGAGTGGTGGAGGGTGACACTCCTCATCTGACATCCTGGGGCTTCCCTTCATTGATGCAGATAATATCCAGTAAATGCTGTTTAAGAAGGACTTAATCTTGCAGGCTTTTTGGTTAGTGCATTGGTGAAGTTCATCTGAACCACGCTGGATTTTAGTCCAGGATGAGATGAGTTGATCTGTGGTTGACATCCATACGCAGCTAGATGGACTGAGTGCTCCCACATCCTAGTTCATCCTTGGGTGAGGAAGGGTTGATAATGCTGCCTAATCTATCAAAGTCCAGTGTCTCAATTGGCACAGGTAGAAGCAAGTGACGTATGAATTGTATTATCTTATTGCAAATAGTACCTTCTAGAACATTATTTTGGAAAGCTCTTCATCAAATTAAGTCTCAAATAAGTCCATAAATACACTTGTTGAGATGAAACTAGAGTCTTTGCACTAAATTGGTCACATGTTCTTTTTTTTTCTGAATTAAGAAAGGCATATCTGAAGAACCAGTGTTTACCAATAGGCACTTGGCTGCATCTGAGGTCTGTGGGTGCAGCATTTAATGAACTTGTGGCATCAGTGATTGCAATGGGCCAAACAGACCATTGCTGCACATTGGGTTGGGTGGTGGCCATCGTTCAGCAAGGATTTGCTTCTTTGATCTTTGGGTGCTGAAATGGTCTGTCCTTGAAGTAGCAAACAGGCTGGAGACTGCTTAGGTTGTTCGAGAAGAGATTGGTTAATCTTGAATTGTTGAGGCCTATTCTTTATTCTACTGTTGGCAACGTGTCCATGAAGCAGGACATGCTGTCACAGGAGGAAATAAAGAGATGGATGAATGTCTTTGAGGAAGAGCCAGATGGTTAAGTGAGACAGCTGGCCACAGACAAACAGAAATTATGGCTAATGATCAAGGCAGGTACCAGCCAGAGTCAACAAGCACCGTACTGGCTCTTTCCAAATTTAGTGTCTAAACTTAGCAGGGCACCCTGATGTGCATGTAAACCTCCAAACTCTTCCTCTCCTGGAAAATGTTTTCTCTTCTCTAATTTCATGCAGCAGACGTCTACATTTCCAAGAACAGCATTGGTGTCAGGTTTGAGAGTTTGAATAGCAGAAAAAAAAAAGAGACAATATCTCATCTGATTATCCTGAAGTGTGTGTATAAAGTAATATCAGAAGCTCAAAAGTTCTGATGGCGTTTCAACATCCATCTCTTGCCACTAAACCCTTCCCTTTTGTTTGGTTGGTGGCATCCTTAACTGTTTCTGATAAAGACGATCGATGCAAACATCCCACCTCTCTGACAGACACCCAGGAATGGATGTTTCTGAGCTCATGGTTCATCCTGAGGACATTTACACTGAAGTAAAAAACCCATTTGTTGCGTAAGGAGGTCAAAACTGGAAATATTATATTTTTGTAGGCAACATTATATATTTATAATGGAAGAATGTCTCCTTCTCTGTGTCACAATTTCTTTTTCTCTTTTTTTAATGATAACATTGTTCCGTATAACTTGATTCAGAGTTGAGACAGGTTTAGACACTGTAAATGTTTGGGAAAAACACCTGGCTCATTTCAATCTGATATCCTGGCTCATTTAAATTTTATTTCCTCAACAGAAACCTATTTCAAGACCAAAAGCCATACCGTCTGTCATCTGGAGTTGACGTTTGCTTTTGCTTGCAGAGCGACAGCCCTTTGCGGTGGAGTGACCTCAAGTGACATTAACGCGCCTCCTGCCAGTTCCCAGGTTTAAGGAGAATGATCTTTTTGCCTTTTGCATAGTTCCAACCTCTGTCCTCTAATTCTCCCTTTTCCTTTCAAGATTCAAGATTACTTTGCCAGACTCTCTTCTGTAAGGCTTTGCATAAACCGCCAGGAACTCAAACCCACCAGCAGGCAGGAGAACCCTGAGCTTGCCCTTTCCCCTGCAAACACACACGTTTTCTTTCCCAATACCAGCAATCCCAGGGGTTGTCCCCCCCAAAGAAAAAAAAAATCCTAATAAAGGTAAGCGTGTACGTAAACTTTGGCGAGGGTGGGGGGGGTTGATGAGGTGTTAAGTGGAAATTTCTTTACTTAGCAGCGTTGATTTGTGAGTCTTTTGGGGAAATACACTGTGGCCTCTATGAAGAGGCTCTAGGTTGATTTTAGCCTTATCCCCTCACGTTGCAGTGATAAATAATAATAATAATGATTTTATCTTTTGCTCTGTTACACCACAATTCATCTAGTGAGCCCAGTGTCTGTGAAAAGAATCATTGCTATCTTGTTTTAAAGAATTTATCTCTAGCTTCACAGCAGACTACTGAGGATAGAGCCAAGGTCTCAGCATCCTGAAATGCTGGACTCTGAGGAAAAAGGGAATTATTAAGACGAGGCTGCCTGCATTTAAATAAAACTTATCATGCATACTTCAGCTATTGAAACCCAGGCTGGCTGGAATGCTGGGGTTAGCCAGATTACATTTCATCATACGTGCACGCCTGACAATTTCACTTACCTAATTCCTACATTCACAGAAAAAATAAAATAATAAAAAAAAAAATGCCAGTGCTTCATTCGCACAACAAATGGATCCTATTAACTTTGGTTTTAACTTTATAGGTCCAGGCTTCCTGGTAATGTATTGTAGGGTTTGTGCCTCAGTTCTTCACAGTGAAGTAAAAATATATGGCCAGGTTTCAGCTACGGCATCCATTTCCTTCTTGGGAAGGGGGTTATGTTTGTGCATTTGGAAAAAAAAAAAAGTATAAATATTTATGCCCAAAGTTTCAGAGGTTCAAGTTGGTGAGTTATCTAGTAGGTCAGAAGGTCAATTCAGAAATCATCTGAGGTTCAAGCTTTCATGCCTCAGGATCTGCTTGGTATGAGATGGACTGAATTGCTTCCTATGCTGGTCCCCACCCATATCCTGGTGAGGTTAATCTGGTTCATAAATCCATGCCAGCGCTCATATGCACTGGTCTGGGTACTCAACCCCTAGGAAGGTGCTTCCATGTTTAAGAAAGATTAATGAGGGGGTTGAATTTGGCCAACTTAACAGTGAGACAGGATCGTCCCTACTCAATTAAAAGTCAATCTCAAATTAATTTGCCCCCTGGACCCTGCCCTTAGGGATGTAGTTGGAGATTAATGTAAGTAAATGCAATTTACCCACCTTTAATGCCAACTGCTTTGAGCAATGAGAACAAACTTCACTTGTTAACCAGCTGTCTGGAGTCTGGTTTCTCTTGCACTCTGGCTTCTGGGAGCCATGCAGCTCCCCCAGATCTCTTCTCTGTTGCCCTGTATCTTGGACTAGCTTTTGAGTTGGGGCAAAACATTTGCAATCCACCTCTGAAGCAGGAAAAGTGAATTTTTTTTTTTTTTTTTTTTTCCTTTTTAAAATTTTTATTCCCAGAGGAATGTCTGTGTTTCAGTCAGTTTAAGGTGTCAGGGCCAAGGCTGGGCTCTGTTACGTTGAGCTCTGGAAGATAGGAAGACTGATTTTATCTGGTCAAGTTGCCTGTTTAAATAGATGGTACAAAGACAGGGGGAAGAAAAGAAGAAAGGGATTTTCATCCCCTCCTCACCCTCTGATTCACATCCACACAGCAATTCCTCTGTGTTTTTTAACTGAAAGGGATGATATCAGAGCAACGCTCACTTCTCATTCGATCCGAGCGGAAAAGACAGAAACAAGAAAAGATCCCCCAAACTCTCGTCCAGCCCGAGAGCTGGCAGGGTGCCAGGGAATGTAGGGAGGACTGGGCTGTGGGGTGGGTGGAATGCAGGCCTTCCTATCTCTTTTCCCAAACATTCCCTTTCTGCAGCAGACTAAATATTTTCACATGCTGCTGCTGGAACACCCAGGTTCATGGTCAAACAGAGGCTCAGCGAGCAAGGATGGCTTCACGCTCTCGGGGCGATGGTCCTCGTTACAGCCTGGCCTGGGGCCAACTGCCTGGCACGGGATATTGTGTTGCAGTTTCCCTTCCTTCATCCACTGGTTTTTAGGCTTTCATCTCCTTCTGTGTGGTTGGGGTTTTTTGTTTTGTTTTATTTTTGTGTTGTTTTGTTTTCTTTTGCTTTTGTTTTTTCTGGTGTTTTTTTTTTTTTCTCCATTGCCTTACCCTGATTTCATATTATATTGCTTGGTAGCAGTTGATTTCACCCCACTGTGCAGTGGGCTTGGTTGTCCTCGGGGAATCTGGTAGAGAAGAAGCCTCCAGGAAAGTCATGGTGTGACCTTAGAAAAGCCCATGACCGATGTGTGCTGAGCTCGTTCATCCATAGCTTGTGTCTGACCACAGTTATCACACTTTAAGGAGTTCAAGGTGAGTCACTGCCTGGGAGTGAGCAGAATGAAGTTTGTGTTGCAGCACCCTGCCAAGAACTTCTTACCTGGTCCTGGGTAACTTACTTAACAACTCTCATCCACCTCTGTAGGGTTGAGATGAAAGTGTTTTCCTTACTTCGTAGAGGATATTCTAGAGCGTGTTTATTTATTACTTTTAAGTGCTTTGGTGTTGTATGGAAAGAGGCAATAAGAGCAGATAGATAAATTTCTTGGTGTTAGAGGTGTAAAGTGATGAACAGGACTGACCTTTGGTGATGGTCTTCACCTCCTTGTGTGGGATTCAGCTACTGTATTCATCCATGTAATGGCAGCTAGTTACATGTGGGCTGGGTATCTCTGACCTCACTATAATTGAGGGACAGGACAAGGACTGATGGGTTTAAACTAAAAGAGGGAGATTTAGACCAGAGAGAAGGAATAAATTTTTGATGCTGAGGGTGGTGAGAGCCTGGCCCAGGTTGCCCAGAGAGGTGGTCACTGCCCCATCCCTGGAACCATTTCAGATGAGGTTGGCTGGGGCTCTGAGCAACCTGCTCCTGTGCAGATGTTCCTACTGACTCCAGGGGGCTTGGACAAGGTGACCTTGAAAGGTCCCTTTCTACCCAAACTATTCTATGATTCTATGATCAGTGTCTTTATTTAAGCTATATTTCTGAGCTCTCTCTCCCTTATCCAGTCCCCCAGTGGGAAGTAGTCATGTTTTGTTTGGAGGGCTTGGCACTCCTTGCACCTGGAGTGGATGGCAGTGTAGTGTTTGTCTCTTATGACTACAGAGGATGGTTCCCCACTTTTAGCCACGCTTTCCTAAGTGTAACCTACCCTTCTTCCCCTCCCCAGCATATGTATTTGCTCCTTAATTTAGTGATGAAGAAAAGTCTCCAGAATCTTTGAGTAAGGTATAAATTTTCCTAACACAAGTAGATCACTTCCCATAGCTTATCTGAGTTCTTACCTGCAAGGGACCAGGGAATTCCGGTAGAAATACTTTTTTAATCTAGTGAAACTTTGTCAACAGAGAAGTGTTACTGTGACTTTACATGGAGCCTGGTAACTGTCACTTCCTTCAGCACCATTGCTTTGGCAGATTTCCACTGATTTGTTTCTGGAAAACCAACATATATTCAAAGCTGTCCCAAGATAGATCAGAATGGAGCTATATTATGCTATGTATATAACACAGTCTGAGGCCATCATGTCTTCCTCTGATGAACCAGGCGTTGGACGTTATTAGAGACAGAACATCCTACTAGGTGAAATACTAGACAACCAAATACGTTGGTGATACATTTCAAGTCCTGAAGTCCATCAAGGTGGGACAACTTCCCCTGATGATCATTGATCGAGAGCAAAATTTGAGGTTTCTCAGCATGCTTACTGTATTGGCCAGGGGTGGGCATTGGAAATCAGGGACATGTCGCATCTTCTTTTTCCCCTCCTGTGATGTTTTGATAACACTTGTGTACTAGGAAAGGAGAAAAGTAAGATCCGCGCACGTTTTGCATTTCCAAGTATTCTTTTCATAGGGTGATTTATGTTAGAATAGATTTTGAGGTGGGTTTTCTCTACATTCCTGTAGCCTTTGCTCAGTGTACCTCTGGAGAGTATCTATATCCCTCAAAGGGACGTCTCATCACATGCTAAACAGTCTGAATGATTTTCTCGATATTTCTCACAGCTCAGGCACTCACCCTGAAACTCGAACAACTGTGTGTCCCTGGCTAGAAACATCAGGACCAAACCAGAAAGGCAAATATTTCTGAATATTGTGAGCCTTGTCTTTGTGGTGTGTGTTTACATAGGTGCATGGTTTACTCGCTGTCTTCTATGTAAAGGAGGTCTCTAATATTAGTGTTAAAGGAAAAACAGTGTAGTGGGGTGTGATCATGAGTCAAAACATTTGGATTCTCTGTTTATCCTCATCATCGACCTGTTATGAAATGTTCAGAACGATTTTAAAGACGTGTCTACTGACCAGTTGAAGACAGAGTTGCAACCTGCCATAATGTATTAGCTGAATCCAGATGGCACAGGAAGTGGGAGTTCTAAGGATACAGTAATTTAAGTTTATGTGAGAAAACAAATGACTTGCCCAGGAGGGTCTGTGCTGTTACTGTTCAACAAAACCTTTACCTTCTGTCTAACCTTTTTAATTGTCCATGGTAACTAATGCCACCGGGTTAGATCCACCTTTTTTCGATCTACTGGAGCTATAGTGGCTCCACCACAAGCACGTGGAGATATGAGACAAAATGTTCCACAGAGGAGAATCTGAAAAGCCTTGAACAACTGCTAGAGCTCAGAAGTTGTCACACTCCATTATTTGCAATTCACCCCACACCCATTTTCTTTCCACATTCACATTTTTTACATTTTTTCCTCCTATTTTCAATCTGTTTGCTATTTTCTCCATGTTCCCATTGTCAGAGTTGAGCTCTGGAAAAGGGAACGTTTCCCACTGGTTCTTCCTGCGCTTGCTCAGGACAGAAGCATTCTGGCTTTGACTTCTCTTGGGAGGACATTTTATCTTAAACAAATATTGAATTTCTGGGATTAATATACCAGCTGGTTAGGAAACAAAACAAGCCAGTTCCAAGAAGCATTTGCTTACTGATAGTAAGCAAGATAGAGTGTGTTGACTGGGTCTTGATGAATTCTAATTATAGAAGACCAAATTATAAACATTAGTAATCTGTGAATTTGAAATCAGTACTTTAACAAGTACAACTACAGTGGTTTACATGAGTAAATGTCCTAGGCTTGGTCTACAGGATTATTTAGCTACCTAACTCCTGATGAACTGCACAGACTACCAAGCACAAGAATTAAAGTCAGATACAGATACAGACACAGACACAATTCCATGGCCCTGAATGGGCCATCAAGTTGAACTTCAGTGAAATCCGAATGCAAAGGTAAAATTACCAGACTAAGAATAGATGTTCTGCTTATAAGAGCAAAGGGTTTGTTCCTTATATTGCCACAGAGATTTTGATAGACTCTAACAACCTGTTTCACCTTTTTAAGGATGGTCTTTCCATCTATGAAAAGAAGCAAGAAATATCTTCCTACCTCATATATTTATGCCACAAATAAGTTTGTTATGACAATGATCTTGTATTCTTATTGCTGGCTTTGAACACCTGAATTTTCCTGGTTTCTAGTGGGAGTTAAGCCTGTCAAATTCCCTGGACTTATTAGAGAGCAGTCACAACTCCTCTCAAGTTGCCTAATTAAAAGCAAGAGGGCTGCTAGAGTGTTTTCCTTTACAACCATAATCCCTCTCACGTTTTACTCAGCTTTGATTGTATTGGCCACAAGTGGCCTGTGAAAGTCTGTGCCAAGTCATATGGCAGGCGACAGGCATTGGCTATGGCTGTGGCTAGGGAGTGAACATACCTTGCAACAGACTCCACAGAGGCCAAAAAACCTTTCAAAGTCCTCTGCTCCCTTGTTGGAGTAAACCCTGCTTCCAGCTGATCAGTTTATCTTATCTTGTGAATTTGTTTTCTTAGGACACTCTCAATTGTATTTAATTTGAGAACAGAAATCAACTTTTGGCAGTCTCATCAGCAAAGTTTGGTATGGGCCCCAGTCTATTGTAGCATCATTGAATCACAGGATGTTTTGTGTTGGGAAGGACCACTAATGTAATTATTCTGATTGCGGATTTTAGAATCACAGAATGGTTTGGGTTGGAAGGGACCTTTCAATCTCATCCCCCCTGCAGAAAGCAGACACATCTGCAGATAGAGCAGGTTGCTCAGAGCCCTGGATAACCCCACCTGCAATGGTTCCAGGGATGGGGCAGTGACCACCTCTCTGGGCAGCCTGGGCCAGGCTCTCACCACCCTCAGCATCAAAAATTTTTTCCTTCTGTCTGGTCCCTCTTTTAGTTTAAACCATCATCCCTTGTCCTGTCACAACAGGTTCTGCTGAAGAGTCTGTCCCCATCTTTCTGACAGACCCTTTGAAATCCTAAAAGGACCCAAGAAGGTCTCGGAGCCTTCTCTTCTCCAGGCTGAACACACCCCCTCTCTCCCAGCCTGGCCTCCCAACAGAGGGGTTCCATCCCTTGGATCATTTGCACATTGTAGAATGAGATCATATATCTCACTGTAGGAAATAGAAATAGGTACTTTAGGATGAGTTTGACATCAGACATCAGCTTTAGGAATAGTACCCTCCAATGCAATGACTAAACTGAATAGATCTCCCTTGGCTGTCAGAGGAGCTTTGGATGATCGTCTCAGAAGGTCATATCTCCATTGTAGACTCTCTAAATTGAAGAGAAACAATTGCTGCTCTGAACTTGACTTCAAATTAAATTTCCTCTGTGCTAGAAGAAGTGTTTGGCCTGAAAGATTTTTAAAGTCTTCTAATTTCCACAAGATTTCCAACCTCAGAGAAGAAATTGACAGCTAATGAGTGGATGACATTCGTGAAATCATACTCTTCAGATTCCTCAACTGGCAACCGTGAATTGTTTCCTAGGCACTATAAAACCCCAGAGATGCACTGAAATGCTCATTCAGTTCACTGATTTTCACCTGTTAAGGTATTTCTTCAAAGTTCCTCAGCGCACTTTGGAAAGCAGCTTCTTTTTGAGCTAAAGTGTCTATATAGACAGAAGAGTTGTTGTGCCATCATGGAGCAAATCTTCTTATTGGCTGCAGGACTATAATTCCTTCCATGAGCTGTAACGCTACACGCACGGCTTTACTGCTTTAGAGTTATTTTAATAAGGATTCCCCTTAGGGCTGTCCAGACAGCAGATGGCATCACACGTGAACATTAAACTCCTGAACTGAGGCTCCAAACCTATTATGAAGCTTATAAAATACACGTGGAGGCTTTAGGTGAAGCGGGACAGGCTGGAGGTTCTCGATTGCTGAATGCACAGATAGAAAAGGTCTCTCTTTATTTCCCGGCACTGGCCCAATGGCTGACTTGTCTCTGACTTCTTTTCACGAGTCCCAGGACAGAGCTAAACGCTCTCTCATTTCTTGAGCTGCTGGGGCTTTGTGCCATATAAATTTCAAGACAGGCCAGTCTTTTTTTTTTTTTTTTTTTTTTTTCCTGGTGTTGCTGCTTCAGTTCTGGGTTCAGTTGCCGGAGGGCAGGTATAGAGTCAGTTCACAAGCAAAGAAATTCTTTAACAATACTGAAAGTTCCACACAAAACCTAAAGTCAGGGAATAAGCAAATAAACGCTAATCCACCTTTCTGGTTGTAAGCAGAAGAGGGCTGATGATATCTGAACTCAGCAGCAGAAAGTCTGCAGTGCCCTGAAACATCTTCTCATCCAGTAATGCATTTCTACCAACCTCTGTGTCCCAAAACATAGAGATCATAGAATCAGTGAATCGTTCCGGTTGGAAAAGACCTTTAAGACCATTGAGTCCAACCGTTCCGCCAGCACTGCCAGGGCACTACTAAATGATGTCCCTCAGCACCACATCTCCATGGCTTTGAAATCTCTCCAGGGATCATAGGGACTCCACCAGTGCCATTTCTTTTCATGGCCAATGGCTATTTTCAACTATACAGTGGTATTGACCTCAGAAAAGAGTCTTCCAGAAATAGAAAACCCACAAACCCATCTTTTTCTCACCATTCCTTCACTGCACAGGGAAATTTTTATTCCCTTTTGTATTCATCTCCAACACAACCGTCTCAAGTGTATGGCCATGCATTTGGGGATTCTTTGATGAATCAGCTGAAGTCACACACAGAGAACAGATTGGATAATGAAATCTGAGCGCATGTGATTGCCGTGCAGATATTTCAAAGGATGTGGTTTTCACGGAGACATTCACTGTGTTTTATTTGGTGACTTCTTGCATTAGTCTTTTCTGCACTCATTACAGCCCATTCTTTATCTTTTATCTTTTAAATATGCCTAGGCTTGATGAGATAAAGGAGAGGACAGGACAGAAATGAGGATTTCTATTTGATGGTGATTTTGAACAGCAAGTCTCCCACGTGAACTTACGATATTGTCCCCTTATTTGTGTATGCGTATTTATTTAATCAATTTTTATCCTACCATCATGGTGCTGGGATGAACCAACTGATCAACTGGTAAATTGACATTGATATGCAAAGGTTCATAATGTAACTCTGAAGAGGCTGTAGTGATCTATACACAGATTAGATGAGGAAGATATTTAAAGGTGCAAAACCACACTAATTTAGAGTAAAACAAATCTGATCAAAACTTCCATATGACTTAAAAAACCAAAACAACACAACACAAAACAAAAAAAAACAACAAAAAAACCCACCCTGATTTTAATCTTTGCACCTCATTTTCTCTTTTGGTAAAGACAAGCAATAACCTTTCCTTAGGCAACAAGGGAATTTCAAAAGGAATCATATTTAAGTCTTAGAATGTCCTGTGCTGACAAGAGCCAAGGAAGCACCTTAGACAGATACAACCTGAATTCCGCTTTTCTGCTGGGTTTTACTGTCATGTGCAAGCTGTACAAGTCCAGTTCACTGGAGATAGTTGCTTGAGGGCAAATAATGCAAACATAGTCTATTTTGACTTTCCACTGGCAGAATTCAGAGCAGAAATTTTTCCTTGACACATTTGCAGGACTTGCCAGGAGAAATTCCAATCCCCAGCATATTTTATGCAGCTAAATAAATACCATAACATGAATAAACATCGTTAGTAATTGCTGATTGAGTTCAAGCCCCTCCAGTTTTGTAGGGGAAATGTTTTATTATAAACTTCTGTGAAGTCCAACCTCACACTTGGTGATTGGCTTGAAAAAAAGACAATATTTTCTGGCAATGAAAATTGCTAACAAGTGAATACTTTTCCGTCTTCTTTCCTAAGTATACCAAGACTTTACCATTAAAACATGATTGCTGCTGGAGTGAGAAAACAGTAGCAACCCAGTAGCAATGTTCTGCATTTTTATAGTGCCAACCATCTAATGGGCTCAACACAGAATCCTAGAATAGTTCTGGTTGCAAGAGACCTTCAAGATCATCGAGTCCAACTGTTAACCCAGCACTGCCAACACGAACAAGAGCATAGTCCTATGATCCCACTGGAAGGGTTTTGCTGTCTGAGCTGTGCTACAATGAATTTAACAGCCCTGTATAAATTTGAGATGGCAAAAATGTCTCCAGTCCATGTGAAATGAAGGTCATCTAATGTCTTCCTCTTTAAAAAAGAAAGGATAAGAAAAGACCTCAAAGTATAGTAGCTCAATAATTAACTGTATGAAATATAACACATCAAGACCTTTCTTTTTTTTTCTTCATTTGTAAACTGAAACTGTGTCTTCCACGTGTCAGATATGTACTCGAACCACCAGACTTCTAGCTGGTTTTTAATATGTTTTTTTTTTTTCCTCTTTGTTTTTGATTATAAACTCCAGCCCAGAGCAGTGTCATCTTTCCCAAGAAAGACCCTGGTGAAACTGGCACACTAGAATTACACAAAATTGCTTGGGGTTGTGGTAAGTGATGGAATGTTGCCTTTCCAGAATTTATTAATCTGAATATTAAAATAGAAAGAGTCTCTTCCAGTAGTGTAAATATTATGAGAATGGAAATTAAATTTCCATCCTACAGGAAATTTGGATAATTTAATACTTACAGACTTTTAAAACAGGAATGAAAAGTACTGATGATCAAAGCTTTAACAGAGCATAGTGCTAAAAAATTTAGGTTGATAATTTTGAGGCCAGATGAGCAGGGACTTGCCACCTTCCTGAACTGCTGCAGTGCCTCATGGGACCTGAAGTTTCCCTTTCTGCATCGTAAGCAGTAGTTTCTCTAGTTTCCAAAATGCATCTTCACTGTTTTTTGCCATTTTATTTTACATCATAGAATCATAGAATTGTCAGGGTTGGAACGGACCTTAAAGATCATCTAGTTCCAACACCCCTGCCATGGGCAGGGACACCTCCCACTAGAGCAGGTTGCTCAGAGC
>WUAM01000179.1:16002158-16031500 GCA_024336885.1 Actenoides hombroni | reverse complement strand
CAACCTGTTCCAGTGTCTCACCACCCTCATGGTGAAGAAATTCTTCCTAATGTCTAACCTGAATCGACCTATCTCTAATTTTAATCCATTCCCTCTAGTTCTACCACTGCCCAACAGCCTAAAAAGTCCCTCCCCAGCTTTCTTGTAGCCCTCCTCAGATAGTGGAAGGCCACAATAAGGTCTCCCAGGAGCCTTCTCTTTTCCAGACTGAACAACCCCAATTCTCTCAGTCTGTCCCCATAGGAGAGGTGCTCCAGCCCTCTGATCATCCTTGTGTCCTTTCTCTGGACATGTTCCAGCACATCCATATCCTTTCTGTAATAGGGATGTAATCATCCTGATCTACATGAAAGATTTACTTCTGAGAAAATAATGTTGAACTAGATCCTTTCCCTTTTTTAGTCTTTTTGTTTTGTTTTGTTTTGGGTTTTTTTTGTCAAAGAAACACCCAGATCAAACCAAAGCCTACAATCTTAACCTAACCCCACCCATGCTGACACGTGAGAAACACAGCATCTAGTCCCAACATGCTCTTTAGATGTTATGCCACAGCCAAGAAGGTGAGAATAGCAGAAACTTTGGAGTTCAGTGGTCTGACCTCAGGGTAGAAGACAAGGTGATAACTGTCCTCCTAAACTCTCCTTCTCAGAAGCCTCAGTCACTTCCAGGACCACTCATAGAAGAAATACCTGCTGAATTACAGCAGACTGGCCCGCCTGCAGTTGTGTTATTAAGGTATGGATGCTCAAAGCCTTCAAAGAAAAATCTTTCAGTGTTGTCTTCCAATTTGCACCATGACCATGGTAAACTCCATGTTTGTGCTCATTGTGCCTCCAGTTTGGGAGGCTCTGTGCTTCCTAATGTGGAGAGAGACATTTCCAACCTAATAGTGTATTCGCTTTTCTTGACAGACTTTGCAGACAACAGTTGGTGAGCCTGCCAACACTGGACTAGCAAATGAATGAGAGCAACACTCATACGTGTCCAGAAATGAATATGATGTGACATCTAGACTTGTTTTTCTTCTGGGGATATCATGACAAATTATTCTGCTCTTGTTTATTTCAGCACAGTCTGAAAAGCCATGAAGAATATTCAAGTCACTCTGGATTTGCTGTGGGACAAGGAACGCAGGATGTGGCTAGATCCAGTGAACATATTTTTCAATCAGATTTCCATAAAATATCCCCCCACCCCACCCCAGATGCACAGAAAGAAAATAATCATAATATGGAAATAGAGCTGGTTGTGAAACTTCCTTTTGCCCTGTGAGAACTTCAGATTTTAAAAGTTTTCCAATCAAAACTTGACAATTTTTGCAGGCCAGTAATCAGTGAAAAATTCATGATGGGTCATTTGAGATATTTTTGGTCTTTTAGGTCCCTTTAAAAAATAAAATAAGAGTAATAAGAATGATAAAGCAAGAGCCATTTTAAAACAAAATTAAAACATTTGCTTCAAAGAAGCTCAAAGCTGTATACAACAACTCAAAAAAAACCCCAAATACCAAAACCAACCCATAATTTGTTATTTTCTATTTTTTAATGGCAATTTTTGTTAACAACCTGAAGGGAATGGCTGCAGCTTGGTGAATCGGGGCTCCTCTTTCTAGGAAAAAATGTGTTAGCAGAAAATTCTCAGCCAATTCTAATCCATAAATTCCATCGTTCCTCATTTCCTGAACAAACAAGTGTGAGGAGGAGGAAAGAGAGAAAAATATGCCAAGGGTTGCCAATGAAATGAAAAGTTCCAAGTTTAGGCTCTTTCTCTTTTCCTCCAGTGACCCAGTCTGCTCCTGAGAGCCCCTCGCCCCATTCTCAACGGCTCTGCAAGGAAAGGGGAGTGGGAGCTCCACATGAGACAGAAGCATATCTCCTTGGATATCTTATGGAACAGGGAATTATAGTAACTTGGCCTGGTCTGCAACAATTTATCAGGGACTGGAACCTCACCTGGCATACAGATTAAGAGCCTGAACAAAAGATTCTGCTCTTCTGCTCCTCTCTGGTGAGACCCCACCTGGAGTACTGTGTCCAGCCCAGGGGGTCTCAGCACAGGAGAGAAAGGGACTTGTTGGAGCTGGGCCAGAGGAGCCCCAGAAAGGGTGGGGGGGAGGGAACCCCTCTGTTGAGAGGCCAGGCGGGGGGCACTGGGGGGGGGGGGTCATCCTGCAGAGGAGAAGGCTCTGGGGAGACCTTCTTGGGGCCTTTCAGGACTTCAAGGGGGCCTGTCAGGAAAATTGGGACAGGCTTTTGAGCAGGGCCTGTTGTGACAGGACAAGGGGTGATGGGTTTAAAGCAAAAGAGGGAGATTTAGAATAGAGAGAAGGAAGAAATTGTTGAGTCTGAGGGTGGTGAGACCCTGTCCCAGGTTGCCCAGAGAGGTGGTTGCTGCCCCATCCCTGGAACCATTCCAGGTGACCTTGGATGGGTTTCTGATCAGCCTGCTCTAACTGCAGATGTCCCTGCTCACTGCAGGGGGGTGGACTAAATGATCTTGAAAGGTCCCTTCCAACACCAACTATTCTATGATTCTATGATCCTCTACCATTCCTGATCAGGTGCTTTGTCCCAGCATGAGCAATCCAGGTTTTTCAGATGACTTATTCACACTGTGGTGAAGATGGGTGTCTGTATCCTAGGAACTCAATCACAGTAAAAGCTTTGTTACCCCAGCTGTGAATATTTCTAGACCCTTCTGTAGATTGGAGAGAATTTTCCCCAGTTGGTCAAAGGCTCTTCAGATATCCAGGCTGTGTGTTCAACACAGGAGCAAGCTGCCCATCCCTACAGAGGTAGCTCAAGGTGCAACATGAGGAATCAGGAAGGAAATTACTCCATATGGAACCCAACCCACACACCCTCCAACAGAAAAAGTTCATTTTTTCCAGGTTTATTTTCCTGGAAAGCTCAGTTCAGAGGTTGTTTGAAGAACAGTCTTGTTTGTGTTCTTGTTCAGTTTAAACTAGGTTTTTACTGAATGTAAACTAGGTTTTAAGTGAATGCTGGAAATTTTCTACATTGGCCTGATGTTTTCATAGAGAACATCTTGAGCTTTTACTCTAATATTTTGACCCACTGAGAAGATGGCAGAAGTTATATCATCAGAGAATAAAACCAGGGACTTTGATAATCAGTTAGCTAAATCCCATCCTAGTTAATATGCTATCGAAATTGTTCAGTAACACATTTGGAGTTTGAAGAGTAGTTTCAGGGAGAGGACTTGAGAGCTCAGCTGTGCTATCAGGGTCATGCTCCTTTACCTTGCTGCTTCCAGTTGGATTACAGAGAACTTGTCCTGTAGACATATATGAATAGATCTTTTTTCTCCTAATTTGTGAGCAAATCGAGGGAGAGCACATAATTTCAGCTGAATATTTTTTTAAAATAAGTGTTTTTTACCAAATAGTCAGAAGAATATTTGAGTACAAACTCAGTGTTTTTCAGTCTTTGCTCCATGGTGGATGGAGGGTCCCCATACCTTTGTAAGTTGTTTTGATGCAGCAGGATCTGAATCCAGAGACTGAAAATCTTAAGGTAGCAGTTTTCCCCAAGGGAGGTGCTTTGTGATGGATGGTGTCTTCTATTAGATAATTTGATTCTTGAAGGTAATTCAATACTCAGTGGAAGAAATTCAAGCTGCCTTGCCTTTTCTGTAGGGCAGGAGCTCCACAAAGCACTTAACTCATCCTGAGTCAGGACTTAAGCCTGGAAGGAGGCAAAACCCGTGGGCTGTTAGGATGAGGGAAACTGGAAACGGCCTTCAACTGTCAGATTTCACTCATTCGTGTTAACCCAAGGTTTCCCCAAAGGTCTGCAGAACAAATTCCTTCTGTGCAGGAAGTGCTTGGGCTGCGAAGGAAAGTGCTAATCCAGAAGTTCAAAGCCTGTGTGAGGAAATATAATGCTTCCTCCAGAGACTTTTCAAGGGAGAGTGGTTGACCACAAGAAAATAAAGGCTCCTGCAGCTGATCGTAAGCCTGTGTGAGAGGGCTGTTGAGGAGGCACCTAGGAATGATTGCCATTCCAGTTTATGAATCAGCAGGGAGGGAGCAGACCAGGCCAGCTTCTGGGAGATATCTGCTGCCTCTTGTACCATGGGAATCCTTCAGGGAAACAAAGGGCAGACAGAGGAGACTGGAGACTGTGGGAATTCAAGGCATAATAGATCATGATGATGGGATTGACACAAGCACCATAGAGGCATGACAGTGCCTGCCGTGAGCAGAGACCTGAGCTCTAGTCCAACAGTGCTATGTCATGTAAAGTTAAGGCACTTGGATTTTCTTCCTCTTGTTGGTATTTCAAGACAGAAAGATCTTGTGAGCATGAGTTGCCTTGATCTATTTGTGTATAACATCTATTTCAGCTGAATCTGAATTTCCTAGGTGAGTAGGAAGCCAAATAGATCCAAACTAAGGGAACTTCAAGGTTCATTCAAAGAATCATAGAATCCCGGCATGGTATGTGTTGGAAGGGACCTGTGGAGAACATCTGGTTCTAGCTCCCTGCTCCAGCAGGGTCACCCAGAGCAGGGGCCCGAACACCACATTGTCCAGGTAGGTTTGGAGAAGGAAACTCCACAACCTCTCTGGGCAGCCTGGGACAAGCTCTGGCACTCTCACAGCAAAGAATTTTCTTCCCCTTTTTCAGGTTGGACTTCTTGGGTTCCAGTTTGTGCCCGTTGCCCCTTATCCTGTCTCTGGACACCACTGACAAGAGTCTGGCCCCATCCCCTTGAAGTCACGTCATTAGCTTCAGAAGGATTACCTCTAAGTACCTCCACCCTTCCTAGCAGAGGCAGAGCTCAGGACTGAGAATGTAAATGTAACTTAAGTTTCTGAAAACCAAAAAAAAAAAATTAACTCACCTAGATGTGTTCACTCAATTTTGGATCTTTTCTGAACTGAGTTTTTTTCTTGGGTAACTGGTACCACATCAAAATGTGGTGATGTATTTGAAAGCACTGACCAATATGTAACATCAGAAGAGAATCATAGCAAAAGATGTCAAGGTGATACTTTGAGAAACAACCTACTTCACTTTTTTTTTTTTTCCTCTGTCCAGAATAGAATCAAGCCTACCTACAATGTGCTGGATTTGGGTTTTTCTAACCTGCTAAAACCTTCTGCTCATAGAATTTTCCCAACAAACTTTTGACGTGTCTACACTGGACAGATGAATCCAGCCCTTGACTGTTTGAGAAATATGGTAACACTATTTAGGAGTGTTTTGACTTCATTTTTTTACCTAGAAAATGGGGATGTGTTGAGATGGAGTGTTTGAGGAAGAATTTATTTACCAAACTGGCTATCAGGCACTGGAACAGATTGTCCAGAGAATTGCTTGAGTCCTCATCCCTGAAGATATTTAAGAGTTGCGTAAATGTGGTGTTGAGGGATATGGTTTAGTCACGGTCTTCTCGGTGTTAGGTTAATGTTTGGACTACATGATCTTAAAGATCTTTCCCAATCTAGGAAATTCTGTGATTCTGTTTTGTTGGGAATACAGAAGTCCTGGTGAAGCTTTCTTCATGGATGTTTTTTTCCAGCTGAATTTCTGAGCACACTGGAAGTATGAGATCCCCCCAGGAATAGATATTTCCTGCCCATCAGGGATCTCAGTCATTTTCTGTGTAAGTTATCCCTGCTCAGGCTTTTCCTCTGCCCAATTCAGATGAATTACTTGAAACTGAATCTCTTGTGACTTGGGTAAATATTTTATCTACCAACCTGTTGCCTCCTTTTGGTCAGTTCTCCTGTATTGTTTTCTACTGTTTCTTCTGTTTGAGCTTGCCTAAAGAGTCTTGGTTTAAACTCAATATGGACTGAACATCAAAGGGATGTCCTTTGCCTTCCTAAATAATGCATTTAGCTTTAATAAAACATGAACAAGGCTCATAGCCTGTGGCTTTTGGAACACGAGTCACAACACCTCCAAAACAATTTGTGATGTTCCCTTTGGGCTTGCACAGGTTGGTCATGTGTTGGCTTGAAGTCTGGGCTGAAACTGTTTCAGCTCAATTGAAATTAACTTTCCGAATGTATTTACTCTGAGCAAGATCCATGAAGTGCAAACACCCCAGGCCTAATGGTGTGTGGCAAATAGAAAACACAACTCCCACTCATTTGCTGTGATAAATGATCACCTCTGAATCCTAATGGCAATGGCATTCTATCAACGTGTTCAGCTCCTACCCAGCACCAGGCGGATGGTGGTGGTGGGTGAGCGTGGAGCTCAAATGATATTGCTGATCTTGGCAAGGCCTGGGTAGTTTAACAAGCCTGATTAGATACTAAATAAATATTGGCTTTGCAATATGCTCCCCAGTGTTTAACTTGGATAAAAGAGGCCGCGAATACTGTTGCACTGGGTGATCTGGCAAGAGGCACAAACATTTTAAAAGATCCATTCAGACTGTGACAAAAGGATTTGAGAAGGAAATTTTGGTGGAATCATTTTTCCCTAATGGAAACCCTCTGTTCTGCAGTAACTGAAGAAAATCAGCCAGCTCTTCCCCTCATCACTTCAATTTGCATGGTACTGTAATTTGGAGGCAAACTGGTTCTGTGAAAAATAAATAAACAAACAAATAAATAAATAATTGTCCCCCAACAGACCCTGTACGACAGGTGAACAACTATGGACAATTTCACAACAATGCAGGGTATTTCATGATCCCTCTTAGATCCAAGAGCGTGCTGGAGCAGAGAAGTGAGAAAATCAAGGTATCATCAGAAATGAAACTTCAGACACTTGTCAGCTGCTGTCCCTTTGAGTGAGTGCCAGCATCTTGCAGATGATCTTGCTTCTTTTAATGCCGTATTAATTTGCTTTGGTAATGAAGTTTTCAATGATGAAGACAAGGCTTGTCACATCCGGCTGCATGTGTACAGTCATTTAGCATCACTTGAGGTGCCTGTAAGTTATCTGAGATGCAAGAGTGGAATGTAGGGTAGAAGACATAAGGGAGAACCAGCACTCTTTGGAGCAGTAAACAGAAAAAAAAAGGTGCTTTAAGGTATTAAGCATACTTTAAGGCATTTAAAATGCCCCATCTTTAGGCAACGGAGTCCTGTTCTGGAGTCCTGTTCTGTGTCTCCAGTGGAGCTGAGTATTTATTACAGGCTACTAACTTTTAGCTAATAGTGTAACAAAGCCTAAGAGCACTTTGTAAGAAACACATTTAGGTAAACTCAGGACCAATTGTCTTGGGAAAGTCTTGGGAAGAATTACTGTAAAGATCAGCAGTTAAGAAAAAATTATGAGGTCAGACCAAAGGAGATAGAGAGCTTCTAATGTAGAGAGTTTGAAGGAATGGGCAAAATTTTTCTCCACATAAGGAGAAAATAATCAGCTTTCCAGGCTGATAAATAGGTCAGACATTAAGACCTGAACATCTAATTCAGCCCGTGTAAGTGGCTTAGATATACTAATAATTTTAATATTATTATTAATCATAATAATAATAAAATGACCACACAAAAGTAAAGGTAAGAACTGAGTACCTGGAGAGGAGGAGGTAGTGTCTTGTGACCCTGCTCCATCAATTATAATTTCCACGATCCATAAGGGCCACGTCAACCAAAAACCCTGTGCACCAAAGTATTTGTTGTTTCAAACCTACCCCAAATTTATGTTCCCAGAGGGCTGTGCAATGTAGCACTTTATCCCTGCTCCCAGCAGTGAGCAAACCAGACCCACAGCACCCTGGGTGCTTGTCAGCATTTAATCCTGCCAAACTAAAATCTCGCTTGGGTTAATTAGGTGCTGCTCCAGGTGTTTGGGGCCGTTTCCTTAGGCTAGCCCCTCCGAGATGAAGGAATGAATGGGGAGGCTCCTCCCCTCCCTCGTGTCATCTCCACGCTCCTCCAGTTTATTGGCTCTAGTCCACGAGGAGTGACCAAGTACAAGCTGAAGAGACTTGTGTGCTTCACTCCCTGTGGCATCATAAATTATATGGGGTAAAGCATTACCTAATTCATTTAGCTTGCCATGCTCAGCTCGCCTCAGAGGAAAACTCAATGATTTTAAGAGCAAATATTTGGGGCTGTGATGGTGGAGGTTTTGTGTTAAACTGAGAAAAAAACCTTAAGTAGTGCCTGAAGGGAGAGCTGGCCATCAGGTAGGTCTCAGAAACTTGAGGTTCAGTAGTTTCTATCTTACCCTGGAGAAGATCTACATGACTGTTGTGGCAGACGGTGACAGATTTACGCCAAACGAAGTCCCATATAATATTAATGTTCATATCACCACTGAAAACATGCAAGAATACTTGAATATTTGTAATCTTTCACCAAAAGGGTTGTCAAGGGCTGTCCCAGGCTGCCCAGGACAGAGGTGGAGTCCCCATCATCCCTGGAGGGGTTTCCAAGCTGTGAAGATGTGGTGCTGAGGCACATGGGTTAGTGTTTCCCTGGCAGTGCTGGGAAGGTCACAACCTCACTTGTGACTGACTCTTCTTCCTGGGATGCCCAAGGGAAAAGCTATGGAAAAATAAAAGCCCAAAGAGTGCAATGTGGTTTTATTTGTGCAGAATTAATGACCCTGTTCTCTGTCACAGCACAAAATAAGCTTTTCCCAGTGAAAATCCCGCAGAAGTGCAAGACACCAGGCTCTCCTGGTACTCTCCTACACTCGATGGCAGCTCTGCATTGAGGTAGAAAGAACCATCCTACTTGAGATAATGCAGTGGGTGGGGTTGGAGTAACAAGAGCATCTGTATTTCCCCATTTGTCAAAGAACTTCGTCCCCTACCCTCATTCCCTTACCCTGCAGCCAGCACTTGATTTTTATTGCAGGGCTGGTTGTCACGGAAACAAGCTAAAAAGAGGTAAGGTAGTGTTGCAAGGTTAAATATAAGCAAAGCATTGAAAGAAACTTCAGCTTAGGACTCCCTTGTGGCTGCCCTCAGAGCTCGTAGAGCACTGCTGCTGAAACGGGACCCAGGGAGGGTGTTCAGATGCAGGAGGCCACTGTGAGTTACAGTTATGGGGACAAACAACTGGAAAAGAGCTTACCTGGTGTTAGAGAACTTCTAGCCTCATAGGCACAAGGTGGGTGGCAAGGTCCCATGGAAAGGAAGAATTTTTTTATTGGGTATTTCTTTGACAAAGCATAAAAGTTGAGAGTAGAACCCATGCTCACTGTTCAATGGGATCGTCTCTCCAGGTGGTTCACAGCACAAC
Organism: Actenoides hombroni; assembly: GCA_024336885.1. NCBI lineage: Eukaryota > Metazoa > Chordata > Aves > Coraciiformes > Alcedinidae > Actenoides > Actenoides hombroni. The sequence continues at coordinate 16,022,313 of WUAM01000179.1, read as the reverse complement.
CTCATCAGTGCCAGTCCCACTGATGTTGTCCTTCCCTATGCTTCAAAGTGTAAGACCTTTATAACAGAAGAATGAAAGCATGTGCCTCTGAAGGAGAACAGGAAGGAGAATCTACAGGACTCTTGTCCAAGGGAAAATGTGAAGGAGAAGTGTCCTGATTGTCTTGTGAGTTTTTCTTTGCCCTTTGGGTAACCTCTGTCAGCCAAACCAGTTACAGAATGTCTGAACTAAAAATAAATGCGAGGGATTAGGATGAACATGATGCAAAAAAGTCCTTTCCTGAATGGTTTTAAGCAGAAAATGAGGGTGAATGCTGGAGTGAGAATTCAGTTTGTGGCCAAGGGCTGTGACAGCAGACCATGGCTCCACCAATGAAAATCAACCTGCTGATGGTCTGACAGGTGTACTGTTCTAAGATGCTCCAGAAGAGGGCAATCACGTACACACAATCTAGCACAAGACAGCAGCTCAATTCTGCTTGGGCTCTTTACCATCTTGGAAACTTTACGATTTCTAAGGCATTCTCTTGAATTGTCCCTTTGGCTCTGAGATGTCAGAGTATTTGAGCGAGTCCACAGCTGGTGTTGGTGGTGGCCACTTTTGAGGGTAAAAGTATAATATTTTTTAGACCTTTAATAAATACAGACCAAGACTCACTCATATCGTGCCACATAGGTTAAAATTCTCCTGCTGAGGTCATCACGTGTAGCAGAGAGAAAGGCAGTGTTTTTCAAGCACTTCTTGCTCCAGTCTGAGCTCCCTGGGGTCAAATGTTTGTTGACATTACAACACCCAGCAGTTAGGTACTGTTTCCTGACGTAACCAAATCCCTATCAGAGCAGAAGGTTTAAGCCCTTGTTTAAAAGGAGTGTGGGATTATTGGATAGATCTTCAAACTTCTGCTGCATTGTAGGAGTTGTGTATTACGAGACCATATAGGACACTGGTTGGCATCCTTTCTGAGGAGAAGAGCTTTTGAGCCCACCACTGGTTTTTTCTGGAGACTAGGTGCTTACATGAGTCACAGAGTAACAGCATCGCATGGTTGGAAAAGACATTTAAGACCATCTAGCTCCTTCCAGCAGCTGGTCAGGTTTGGCTTAGGCACACTATATTGTGCTGAAGTAAATGGACAATGTGACTGAGAAAGGCATCCTTGACTATTTTGAGTGGTGCCTTGAATATTTTTTCAGGGGTGCCCATCAACAGAACAAGAGGCAACAGGCACAAATTGGAACCCAGGAGGTTCCATCTGAACAGGAGGAGAAAGTTCTTTGGTGTGAGGGTGTGGGAGCCTGTGCCAGGCTGCCCAGAGAGTCTCTTTGTGGAGTCTCTTTCTCTGGAGAGATTCCAAACCCACCTGGACACTGCAATGCTGGGCCCCCTGATATGGGTGACCCTGCTGGAACATTGGGGTGGCACCAGATGATCTCCAGAGGTCCTTCCAACCCCTACTGTGCTGGGATTTTGAGATTCTGTGATGCTGTGAGTGCCACATTACTTCAGTAACAACCAGTCCTCTGAGCACCTCTCAGTTTGTGGACTGCACTGAGTTCAAGTAGTCAAATGAAATGCAACAGCCCAATATGTGAGAAGATGAGCAGGATCTCTGAGGTTATTAATGGTGTCTCAGTGGCATTTAGGCACAGGGATTTAGACACCTGAAAAACAGCAAGGCCATCAGCTGTAGGAGCGAGAACTCAAGCATTCTTCTGGGCTACCTTCATCAGGACTGCAAACAGCCATCCTGGCTTTGGAGCTGGATCTCAGAGGGTCAGATCCTCTGGCCAGAGCCACACGCAGTGTCAAAAGTATTATTATTTTTTTTCCCCAGTTAGGCACGTTGCCCAGACTGTGCCCTCATTTATCCCGTAATAACCTCGCAACATTAGCAAGTGTCTCCATGGGGATCTGAGGACATTTAGCACCTCTCAGAGGGGACTGAGATTTTGCCAGGCCTGGCCCTAAAGCTTTATTTTCCTACCAGAAACTCTTTCTGCAAATGGTTTGTAGAAGCTGTCAGTAACCCTGATGGGCTGAAGGTTGTTAGCAATTTGGTTTAACAGCTCCTTGTGGTTATTTTTTTTTCCCTCTGCCCCTTAATTGAAGTGGAAAACAGAAATTCCTGTCAGCATGTGTGCATCTGCTTCTGAAATCTGCCAGCATCACATGACATTCATCATGTCCTGCAGACCAGCAGATCCCTGAAGCTTTTCCCAGCAGCTCTTTTTGGTGAAGGATGGTACAGGTGCTTCTGCAAGTCACCTCCTTATGAAGATCTACAGGGGATTGTGGTAGCAATTCAGAAAGAAATGGGAAGAAAGGTCTTCTCAGGTCACAAGAAGATTTTTAAGAGTATTCTTTTCCCAGGTTCAAAATAGATAATTTCTATAAGCTCCACAAAGCAACTAATGTGAGGTCTTGTGACTATTGGATAGCTCTCAGGAGGTGTCTGTCTCTACCATGAACCTTCTGAAAGGTCTTCAGTGACTCATTTTGCATGTCTGGACCTCTGTTTCACCTTCTATAAATTAAGGGTAATGGTAATGATTTCCTTTCCAGTGTTCTGAGAATTATTTACAGTAGAGTTCAATACACCAGATCATTGGCAACTTCTGTGATTCTCCCCATTCTCCAAATGCACCACCAAGTGCTTTTCATTTAATGTACCTGCACCAAAGTAGGGTAAATAATATGGCCTGTGTCGTGCTTTTCAGAGGGGAAAGAGGGGGAAGAAAAAAGAAAATGAAAGGAACAGTTCCGAGAGATGATACTTGGAGTTGCCCAGCTGTGTTTCTAACGTCATGTCTCAGATGTTGGTCAGGTTCCAGAGGCAGAAGTTCTTTCCAACCCTATCTGGAAGGGGAAAAAGCCACTGTCAGTAAACACATTTAGGGTACTTCTCTCTTAATGAATTTGGTGAGAGCCTCTTATTTATTTTTCAGGGAAGTTTTTAAGCAAGCCAGCTACAGGTTACGTTGGGTGTGAGAACACCAGATCTTTAAAGGAAAAGTTCTCTCTGGGAGCTTTGTGTAAACTGGAAGACCTGTTCTGTACATGGTGTGTAGATCCAGCTGCTATAGTCTCTGAGTTAGGAGAGCACCACATGGGTCAAATGATGAGTGAGGGGTAGGCACAAGAGTTTATGTGCTAAAGGAATGGCCATACTCTGAGGCTGCAGAGATGAATCATGTCATCTGTGAAGAGGAACAAGACTTCTCTGTGAGGGCAACTGTGGTCCATGTCCATGTTTATGAACGTGCTTGCCAAGTGTGGTGGGTAGCATCCTGAAGAGTGAGGGAAGATGAAGTGTGGTATGAGCACATGCAATGCAAACTTGACTGGGGGAGCTTGAGATGAGGAACTGATGTAGGTGAGGTTTACGCAGGATGACTCTCATTCTATTATCACATTTGGATTATCCCAAGTCAGACCATCTTACAGCTGCTCCAATTTATGGACTCTCACTATGGTCTAGAGGAGAGTCATCCAAGGGAAACCTTTGAAAAAATAGCATCATCAGAGTTTTCTCTGGCATTGACTTGATTTTGGGGCTTAGATCTTGGCTGTGCTAAATCCAGTGAAGGCTTTTACTATTGGCTTCAGAGCAGTTAGGCTGTAGGAGCTCTCCTTCTTGAGGAAGTCTCCAAGCTCGAACACAAAACAGAACAGTAATGCAACGGAGCTGCTGTTTTCTATAATTGCCCTCATTGCTGACGTTCTATTTTTCTTCAGTCAATCAACTCCTGCCTTAATTACACTTCAGAGAGCCTATGGACACCAGTATTTGCAGGGCTGAGTCCCAGAAGCATTTACAGACCTGCTTTGTTTTTAAATGGACTGAATTGTGTTGCCTGTTAAAATAAATGCACTTGTCAAATCCCTTTCTTCAACAGCCTCGCTTTACACCTCGCTTTGACAGTGTAATAATGTCTGTAAAAACAACTGAAAGGCCATTTTCTACCTACAGCCTCTCCTCAGTCCTCAAACGAATGGCAGGAAGGGGGTTGGAGAGTGAGGCATAATAAGCCTGCACTCCAGGATGGTGTCACAGGGCTCAGCCCCTTTAGCATCACTATCAAAGACAGGTGAAATTAGGAGAACTGTGTGGACTTGAGAAAATACTGGGGGGAGGAAAGAAGCTAAGAGGAACTGACAGATATATTCCATGCAGATTATTAAACGGAGGGGAGAAGCTGTGTTGCTGTTGTGAGTTGTGGGGCTCTGGGATGGATGGCCTGATGGATTCTAATACAGCTGTAATGTAAAGGAACAAGGGCAGAGCTCTGAGGAGTCAATGTGAATTATAACTGTCTACCCCAGGACTGGATTTACTCTGGGACTTCCCCAGCTATCAGCTTCTGGATTTGAAACCTTCCCTCATGTGACTTCAATAAAGAGGCCCAAAGAATTGCCACTCGCACACCTCCTGGTGCAGCCAAAGAGTTAAATCACTTCCCATCACTGAGCAGGATACAGAAACAACTTTTCCTCCTGCATCCGCAGCTGCCAGCAGAACTCGGTGACAGCTTTATAAATCACACCTGAAGCAAATAAAAAATGCCGTGTTCAAAATGAGCCCTTATCTCTTCTTGTTTGCGTTTGGCTATTTTCTTTCTAAAGGTCACGGGTGGAAGCAGAAGGAGCCGTCACGGGGTGATGTATGTTGCCTTTGGCACCAGGAGACTAATTTGCTGTTAGGGCACAGTAACACGAAAGTGAATGGCAGAGGTGTGTGTATGAGGGGGAGGGTTGGAGGGGGTGGGTGAAGGGAAGAGGCGAGGAAAGTTATGAAGCAAACACACATGTTAAAGAAAAGTGAAAGGGGGAAAAAAAATAAGAGCCGTTATCTGCACAGCCTCCAAAACCCATGCAGCTGTTGAGGAAAAATGGGAAGGACAGATGAAAAACAAGGATTTCAGCCAGCTCCCATCTTTGTTTTTGGGTAAACTATGAAGAATCACTTTCTTTTATGTCCAGAAGAGTCAGGTTCCCTTTTACCTGTCACCTCTCAGATGCCATCTAGTTTGGATGCTTGCTGCACACCTTATCAGGGGGTGACCATAATAAAAATGACCTATTTAGTCATGGAATCACTAACCTTTCATCCTGGAAAGGAGGTGGGAAGTAGGAGGGAGCTGTTACAGAGCAGCAGTAGTTGCATTTGCTAATAAGGCAGTAAGAGAGTTCAGACCAGAAAATTTTTCTCAACTTCTATGTAATGCCTCTAAAAAGTTATGTCTGGGCTGGGTCATCACTTTTGGAAGAGTATTGGATGATGTATAACCCACTGCCCCCTGGGGAAATTGTTTTAGTGGTTAATACCTCAGACTCTAAAAAAATCAGCGTTATAGTTGAACCTGAATACGCTGAACTTTATCTCTGTGTTGTTGTGTCTTGCTGTGTCTGCTCCTGATAAACTAAAGCATCTGCCTGTGGCTGGACACCAGCAACACAGAACAAAATTTCAACAATCAGGTTCCTCCTAACTTGTCTGAAATGGAAAGAATGATTTCTGCAGTTCTTAGCAGTGATCTGTCTAAAAAGTGGCTTGCTTCATGAAAAAAAAAGTAAAAAAATAAAATCTCTGGGTAGATCAGTGAAAATGGAATTTGTCCTGGTGCAAGCCAATGGTTTCTCTCTGAACACCCCAAGACCATATCAGTTGCCCCGAACTGCAAGAAATGACTCATACACAATGATTTGTATCTTTTGAGATGCCCTTTTCCCTATTCAAAGAAAAAAACACAAACAAACTATTTGCCTAAGGTTCCCTGGCAACACTCCTGGTGCTGAAGCAACCAAGCAAGCACAGGTGAGGCCATTTTAATGTATGTCAAATTGGGCACCAAAAACACTGGTCACCTGAGGAAATTTAAGCCAATTCTTACCCAGCTCAAGAACTCAAAGCACTTTGAAAACATGAAGGAATTAAACCACATGTCCCCTCTGAGGTAGGTGAAGTATTTTTATCCCCATTTTACGGATGGGTAAACTCAGACAGTGAGAGGTTAAGTGACTTGTTCAGTGTCACAGTTGGTTGAGGAATGAAAGAGGTGATGCAACAGGCAGAGACTGACCTGAGATGCATGTGTGTATCTTTTTAGTCACACTTGCTCAAGAGTTTCTTTCCCTGTAAAGCACATAACTCCGTTTCACCGAGTGCTGGTTTAAAGTACATGCTGTGTGCAGGGGGTGGTAATGGAGCCTGTGGATGAAAGAATCAAGATGAGGTCAAACAGGAACACAAGGACAAGTTGGCACAATAGTAGCTGGATAAAAGGATTAAGGAGTCGGCTGGGCTGTAGAAACAGGAAACTCTGTCTCTTTCTGAAGCAATTGGAATTAGTTCAAAGTGCCCTGCATGGGATGTAAAAGCCCTGGGCTTTGAGGGGAGCAGGCAGGAGCACGTACATGTTTAGATGTGACCCAGCAGAGCTAGAAGCAGGATAGATCAGTTGTTCGGGCCAAGACTCTAAAACTAAGGAGCTGAAATTCAGTTCCTTGCTTCTTTTGATGCTTTCTTCGGTGACTTGAGCAAGCAGCTGACAGCAGGAATCATCTGCTTTCTGTTAGAAGTCTAAAATGGGCATGAATCAGCTGCCTACCCATGGGCAAAGGTCACTGGAGGTGCCAAAAAGCATCAGCATTTGATATTGGTCTGGCAGATACGACACAAGACTTACAGAGATCCCAGACCTCTGGAGCAGTATCTGGAGGTCATGTTGACACTCCATTGCTTACCAAATGGTACTAGATGCCTATTTAGTCACCTGAATTTTCTTTTTTTTGCTGTATGAAGGTCATACAGGTCAGGGTTTCCATGTGATCTAGAGCTCTCCATGTGTGTGTGGCCAATTGCATTTGAGATGTCCTGGCTTCCAGCTGCTGATCCACATGGTCATGGGGTCCTTTATCATTTCTGCCAGCTCCATGCCAACGTGTTGACAGGTTTTTTCCCACACTGGGCACCTCCATTTAGTCAACTGAATGAAGCCTCTAATCAGTACAGCAAGTGTATTCCAAATAATGGTTCAGGTCACCCTGCAGGTCACCTTACGAACACCTACGTTTCGTTTATATTGACTTTTGACTGACTGTTCAGCCATCGGTCTCCCACAGTGAGGTCAGTTTGCTTCTATGGAGACAGTGACATAAGGATGTCTGGCTGATGAAAAATTTCAGGTGATGAAAAAGGAAAGGGGACAACAATGTCTCTGAAACGCAGATCCTGTTTGATTTTCCATGCTCATGTTGAACTGAACAGAAATTACGCGTTGTAGAAGAAATATCTCATTTCGGATAGAGAGGGAATATTTGTGTTTGTCTGTTTTCTGCATATGTGCCAACTCAGCCAGAAGGCAAGACAGTTTTTTCTTAAACCAACAATCCAGGGAGAGCAAGGGACAGCTTCAGCAGGTGATTGAGTATGTGGAGAGCAATGATCACTGGAAATACCATCTCTCCTTGACTGCAGAAGAACCAAAGGAGCTTGTTTCAGTTGTCAGAGTGTGGATGGCAGCAGCCAGTTGGGTTCTTTCAGGTGTCTTTGACATGCACAGATTGCTGACAGACCTGACACAGGGCCAAAGGGAGACAACCAGGATCTGGTGACCAGTCAAGTTACCTGAGGAACTCTCAAATGGCCATGTGTGTGAGCAACTGAATCAGGCCCCTGATGACTCATCTAAAATCCCACAAAAAGACTGGGGCAGTAAGCTCTGGTCTTTGCCCTGTTGAGTGTTAACATCTCTGCTCTTAGCCAACCTTGGAGGAGTAGCTCTGAATCTTCCTCTTTGGCAGAGTCCATAATCTCACCTGCAAGAAGACAGCTCAGAAAAATCATCTGAAAGAGGTTTTGAAGACTTCACCCAAAGGCAGCATCAAATACAGACATTTTACCCCAGAAATTATTTATGTAACTTGTATTTGAATCTCTAATAACGGAGGCTCCCTGCCTTCTCCATCCTTCCACTGATTACAGGTGTCACTAGAAAGTTTTCCCAAAAACAATATTCATGCTGCCTCTCTATAAACTTCTGCGATTTGAACATCTACAGATGAACTTGTCCACCCTGGGCTCCCTTTGTAGTCAATCAAGGTAAACAGGCATTTCTAAAGTAAGATATACTGGACCCATTCTTAAGTGTCCCATACTCTGTCCTTGACTCTACTGCTTCTGTGACTATCTTCAGTAGCACAAAGAAATCCTGTCCCAGTTATTTTATCATTTATCTGGAAGAAATATACATCTGTTTTTCCCACCCAGTGCATGTGGCCTGTGCAGAAGTCTCTTAAAGGTTTAAGATAGGTCTTTATTTACTGAGTAATTCTTTATTCTGGTAGAAAAAAGATTGCTTCCAGAATAAAGATTTTTTTTCCTTCCGTCTTTGGTCATGTTATTTTTCCAAATTTCTTATAATTTTTTCTTTTGCTATACTCCATTTCCTGCTGATCTCAAAACTGTGTTAGAAACAAAAATAATGACAAAAATTACCCAAGAAGGTGGGTTACGGAGACAGAAGAAGGACATATAATCATGAATTTTGTAGATTTGGCCTGAGTCTTTCCTGTTGGGCTCTTCCAGATGGGCCACCTTCAGGTAAGAAAGATTTAGCTTTCCTCAGAAACAGGTTTAACCCTTGACTTTTCCACAGTGGCTGCCAAAGAGATGACCAGTAGCTCCAAAGGAGCAGTAGTGGTTTGGACATGACAGACATCCATCTAGGAAGGACCACCAGCTTACGTTTATGGAAGTCAAGAATCCAAGACACCTCTAGGAACCTGAGGTTCTGATGCTGTTGGCCTTTGTCACCATGGAACCACTGACCCAGGAGAGTTGATGGGACTTAAAACCCATTTGCTAAATATTGGGTTTGTGTTGTTTTTGCCTGATCCTCCCCATTGGGATTCCTAATTGAATTACTTGCGCCGTGTGTAGCACCAAGACGGTAATTACAGAAGATCTTGCGTTCGCTTGTGCTTCTGCTGTGGCTGAGCAAATAGGATTAGAATTCTTCCTCCCAAATCAGCAGTGCAAATTAAATGTTTATTCTTTCATGTAGGGAAAATGTCAGCTGCTTCAAGTTACCTGCGAAAGATCTCAAATGATTGGGAATCAGGAAAGATAACAGTCTGACTTCTGATTGAAAGTGGTCTGTGGGTCTGGGGTTTTTTTCCACTATTTTTTTCTCTTTGGATTGCGATCAACTCATTAACTGAATACATTCATGATTTTTTTAATTTTTTTTTTCCTTCTTCTTCTTCCTGTTTTTCATTTGTTAAAGTCAATAAAGGTGCTCAAGTCAGAACTGATCATTTTACTTATATAGCCTGTAAAATTCCAGGCTTAAAAGGATACTGTCAAGTCAAATTTAACTCCAAATTAACTTTTGGGCTGGGAGTCAAGAGACATGAATTATAATCCCAATGACCTGCTGTGTGACCTGCTTCACCTCTTTGTATCTCGGCGTGCCTTGAGGTAAAATAGAGATATAATGCTCCTTTCTGTATCTCCTGTGATGGTCTCACGCTTCCAGGCACCACGAGACAGCTGTGCCCCCTTAAAGAAGAATGAAATGGAAAGAAAGGTTATTTAGTCATCAGAGAAACAGGCTGTGGAGTTGCTGTTAGCGTTACGAGGCCAAAGTTGTCCCTATTGCAACTTTGCTGACGCCAAATGGTGCTGAACATATTCCAATGTGTACACTCCGCTTCCTGAGGGACGTCAGTGGTGAAACGCAGCCAGTTAGAAAATGCGACCCAAAGAAAATCAATCTCTGTGCTCCACCTGCCCAGAAAAGTTCACTCATGCTTATCAGTGCTAGTCTCAGCTCTGACCTCACACAAGTTGGGAAGTCACTGGTGAGGCTGTGGGAGGGATGCCAGCTTTCTGAACGCTGCAAAATTTGACCTCTTTTTCTGTACCATCCCATGTCCTATCTTGCTTCCGAGGGTTATTCCAGAAGGGACACATGGAGAATATCTTATTGCATGATGGTGACAAAGCAGCAGGTTCTAGAGCAACTCTTTTGTGGGCTCTGTCAAATCAAATGCTTCTTTCCTTCTCCTTCCATAAACGCAGCTTTTCTCCTGCTCTGGGAATCCCTCCACATGCAATAAGACCAATTGTCAATATAAAGTAGTATCTATGAGTGGTGTGTGGAGCACAGAGCAGGAGAGGCCACAGTCCTACCCGAGGTTGGTCTATAGCTGCAGAGAATGTCGGAATCAATAGCAGAATCATGGAATCATTTAGGCTGGAGGAGACCTTCAAGATCATTGAATCCAACTGTAAACCCAGCACTTCCAGGTCATCACTAAACCACATCCCACAGCACCGCATCTCCACAGCTTGAAAACCCCTCCAGGGACCCTGGGGACTCCACCACTGCCCTGGGCAGCCTGGGACAGCCCTTGACAGCCCTCAAGGGGCTTGAAGAAATTGTTCCTCATCTCCAACCTAAACCTCCCCTGGAGAAACTTGAGGCCATTTTCTCTTGTCCTATTGATTGTTCCCTAGGAGAAGTGACTAATCCTACCTGTCTCCAACGTCCTTTCAGGGAGTTATCAAGAGCCAGAAGGTCTCCCCTGAGACTCCTTTTCTTCTGGCTCAATAAGCTCAGGTCCCTCAGCTGCTCCTCACCAGACTTGTGTTCTAGACCCTTCCCCAGCATTGTTGTCCTCTGGACACACTCCAGCACTTCAACTACATCTGATCTAAATACATCTAAACTTGAGAACTGCCAATGGTCCCTCAAAGCTGACATGGCCATGTATTAATTAATTCCTTCTCACTCAAGCAACAGAAATACCCACCTTGTATCTACATGTAGATTGAGGGTATTTTGCACAAACCAATGCTAACCTCATGATTGAATTTTGGCTTTTCCTTTACCTGGCCAGGGATGGCGGACAGTAATCTTGGTGGAGGGATGCTAAAAGGAACAAGGTAGAAAGGAGACAGACCATTGCATTGCCTATCTGCAGAGAGGGGAAGCCTTCACACCCCCCTCTGCTGAAGCCATTACCTCTGCTCTCTTTCCGATGGCAAAAACAGGCCGTTTATTTTGAGGTAGAAGAGATTAATGTGACTATCGGGACTGGGGGGAGGCAATGTTCTGGCCGACAACCTGGTTGCATGCATTCCTTCATGCGCCTTTTCAATGCAGCCCATGATGACATTGAACCTTCTGCAGTGTCCTACTCACCCAAACCAGCTGTGAGCTGCCCACCCAAAGGGGAAATCCACACGGGTTTTGCACCTCATCTGTGGTCCTGCTGAGCTGCGCTGCACCCCAACGCTCAGAAAGCTCCTGACAGATATGGCTTGGGGCCAAGCAACGGCTTGACTAGTAGTGATTTTACAAGCCCTTCCTTGTGTGGCTAATTTCATGCCCCCTTCCTCACTCTGGGAAACACAAGGGGACAGCCATAAATTTGTGATACATCATCGCTTGCGCTCTAGGCTGAATGCAATATTCCCTCAGCGAGGCTTCATTAAGAGGAAATTCATGCCTTAAACACCTTGCAGCCTGCATTTTTGACAAGTCATCACATTTTTGTGTGCCCTGCTTTATTTTAAAGCCCCTCTAGTAGTGACATTCCTGAACAGAGGCTGCTTTGCAGCTTGCAAAGGGGGAGCCTTTGTCATCTGGGAGCAGTGGAGAAGGAAAAGTGCGATGCAGAATATGTATTACAATGCTGGGGAGCAACCTGCTCTGTTGTTTTGTCTTCAGGGACACCCATACTTTGTTGGGGTTATTTTTTGGCAGGCTGGTCAGGACAAGAAAGAAACCTGATATCTTAAATCTGTAAGGGAAGAGGAAGCCGTCTTCAAACTGCAGAGCCCGCCTTGAATTGACATCTTTCTCATTGCCATGTTGCCCCTGCCCAACCAATTTTACCTGTAAGTACCAGAGGTTAATCCCTCTAGTACTCTTCATGATCACCTGGGAGAGATTTCTATGACTCCTGTGCTATCATTTTTATTTTGTTTCTTTGCAAATGTTTAGCTCTCAGCCCTTGGTCCGCAGCAAAGTTGTAGCACAGAGCGATCAACACATTTAACCATGGACAGAAAACTGATGCCAGGAGTTCTCCTCAGAATTAAACCAGCACAAATAAGGACAGAATGAGAGATCTTTTAAAATAAATACTTTTCTTTAAGATATTAAGTAGACAGGGCAATGTTTTTCCAGCTTGGATGACTAAGGAGAACCCAAATCTGTGTGTAAACATCAAAACAGAATTTTGATCAGAATTTTGAACAGATCCTGGGGATCTCCACTGAATGGTAAGTAATAGATAAGTCATTTTTATTTTACCTCTATTAAACTCTCACACCAATAAAAATGGAACAGGAATTCCATTCCCTAAATAATCACCATCCCCTATCAATGCCTTTACAGAATACATCAGGAAGACTACAGGGAGAAGAGTCTACTTTAAAGACCTGAAATTCCTACTGCCTCTGAAAGCAGAGAAATCAGTTGTGTCTGAAATGTTTAGATGAACTGTGGAGCCAGATGTAATGTTTTTTTCCCATCCAGTGCATTTAATCAATATATCTCGTACACTTGATAACCTCGTGGGTTATGTGAGTGTGAAGTCAAACAGATTTGCTTAATCTAGTTTCATTAGTAACTTAAACTAATCCTGTTGATGCTAAACTGAAGAAAATCAAGAGGTGCTGATAAACCCTGATGTAGCTGTGCTATGAGTCCTACGCTGATCTTAGAATCATAGAATGGTTTGGGTTGGAAAAGACCTTAAAGAATATCAAGTTCCAAGCCCCTTGTCATGGACAGGGACATCTTCCACTAGATCAGATTGTTCAAAGCCTCATCCAGCCTGGCGTTGAACACTTCCAGGACATACTCTTACACATTCATAGAGTTTAAGAGGTTTCCTGTCATTAAGGTTGAAATCATCAAATGGTCTGATGGTCAGGTAAGACTGACATACAACCTGACTCAGCTTTGGCCTGGGGAAATGCCAAGGAGTGCACAGAAATGAAGAGAACTAAGGACGAAGCCTGTGAGACTTAGATATGACTATAGGTGGCCTAAATAATCTATGATCTATTATCTATGATTTATTATCTATGATTTATTATCTACCTATTTTTTGCAAGCTGTCTGGTTTACAAGCACTGCACCTTCCAGCCACAAACCAAAAAATTACTTCTCTTGCAACCGCTGCCAAGGGTGGACATTACAGGAGAGTCTCAGCGGGCCACTTCTAACCCTTTGTTTTGTACCACCAGTGAAGACCCTGCAACTGGGGCCTCGTTAATGATGTGCAAGAAGGAATTAGTTGTGCCCCCATAGAACAGAAATGGGTGAGGCTTTCTGGGATGATCAACCCCATGGGGCAGGTATAGCAACTGAGCTGAGAAACAAGACTGAAACCCTTCATATTTACCAATCTCTTGTGTCCAAAAATGCTTTCAACTCACCGCCTTCTCAAACCAGGATGACAGGGTGTGACCCCACGTACTTCGTGCAGTGAGTTTCACCATGAGGAGCTGAAGGTCAAACACACAGTCAAGATAATGTGGATTAAACCTGTCACCTGTTACATGGATGTGTGATGATGGGCTCTTTGCCCAGCCCAAGCCTGAAGCTCACCTCTTTCCCATCAAGGGTTAGCTAAGCCAGAGCACATCATTCATCTGAAGACTACGCACATGGACAGGTACTACAACTGAGCCCTTAACTGTGAACTCATTAAGCCACTGGACTTAGTTATGGGTTCTTTCCCTGACCAAAGCAAATAAATATCTTTCTATTCTTCATTAAATTTATATCTACCTTTATATGATTACTGCTATTATGTACATCATTAATATCATTAGTATAATCAATATACTGTCTAAATTGGAAAAAATTGACCCTCTCCTTCTGGTTTATCATCCATTTGACTGTGAAAACTGGGCTGAAAATTTGCAGTTGTCAAGGCGGATTTCACTCTGAAGACACCTTGCCACACAAATGGTCCTTTCTTTTTCTTCTGTCTGATGCAAGAGGAGAATTGACCCTGACTTTGCAGATGAAGAAAGTTCATCTAAAATTCAGCTAAATATATTTTCCAGGAAGAAAGATTTTGCTTGGGTGTTTGATCACTGAAAAGAGAGAATAAAAAGAAATAAAAGAAATGAAAAAAATTAAAGAAATGAAAGAAATATAAAAAAAAATAAAAGAAAGACCTATTGATTCCAAGCTTAGGTAGTACTTTGCTGCTACCTACTCAATCTCTGCAGAATCCTTTCTTTTTGGGCTTGATCAAGGACATAAATCATGGAAAAAGTAAGTACTCTAGGGCTGAATTCCCAGGTTGCATACGGGTAAAAGGGTGGAAGGATTCATGGATCTAGCCTCACATCCTCAGACTTGGAAACCCCCATGGAGCTGTCAAGTCCAGACTGTAAGAAGTATTTGAACATCAAAGTGTCCTGGAGGCCAGGGAGAGTCAAGAACTTCAGTTGCTTAAAAAAAATTGGGCCTTGGTCTCACTTCTGTCCTGTGACAACGCTTTACAAAGGGTGATGGTATCAAGAAGACTGTTTATTAAAGATATAAAGTATTGACAATTACTAGGAAAGAAAAAAGGTTAAGTCAGGACCAAGAATATACCTTTTTGCTGTAGTTTAAGAACACACATGTGCTAAGGGGGGAAAGAAATCCACATGAGAACACCAGTTTCAAACTAAATGGGATTGTAGAAAAGCTTTCCCCAAGGGAGTGACTGCAATGGTCTGGCTCGCTGCTGAAATAGATGGAAGAGGTCTCTGCAAGGAGGTTGGACAGGAGCAGAAGGTGGCAAAGGCATAGGCTGGATGAGGTGACTCGTCTAGGGAAGGACAGTAGACTCAAAGGCTGACTCCATCCCTTTTAACTCCTCAAGCTGTGCCCAAGTTGAAAACCTACTTCCCTTTCAATCTTACTTCACTTTTCTTTTGCCTGAAGACCTGTTTGAGGGTAAATATCTAAAGGCTGCTTGACGTAGCTTATCTTCCCTTTGAAGACGTTTTGCTGTTTGTTTTTCTTCCACTCCATGGATTTCTTCATTTTCTGTCCCTTCTCTTTGGCTTCAGTCAAGAGGATGGAATAAATTAGCAAGCAGCATGTGAACCTCTGCTCTTGTTAGTTACACCTAAATACTACTAAGCCTATTAAGTTTATTCCTGGAACTGTCCTGTGCTACCACCCCCAATAACTTTTCTGTTCAGTAGATTTCATTTCCTTTGTTCTTACTTAATTTACTTGCAGCCAGGGGCTCCAGCAACCGACCCATTAGCTTGCTGCTAATTAGCTGGCACTAACAGCCTCTCGTTATTCGGGAGGCTTGGAGAATGTTTGCTCGGAGTCACATGGTGGGACAGCCTTTTAATAACAGCCACCCTGTGTAATTCTGCCTTTCTTCTGGCTCCTCATATGGGTATCCAAGCTGAGTCCACCGGCACTGCCAGGGGGTATTTTTATAACAGATGGAAAAGGAGAGGAAGGTATTTTTGTGACACTCTTTTCTCTGGAGAGTGTTCCTCCTCCGGTGTGTCTGTGAAGGGTCAGGGACAATGTAGCACCTATTACTGCAGAAGGCAAGGACACGCAGTTGCCTCCTTCCTGCCTGTCCCTGCTACAGCAGGAGGTCCGTGATGTGCCCCACTCTTAGCGTGAAACTCATCCTGTTATCTGCCACCATATGCTCCTCACTGAGGTCCTTGATTTGGGTATTAACATCATGGTGCTACTCTCTTCTGCTCCAGGACGTTAACTGTAATTGCCAGAGGGCTGGCAGACGGATGTCCCGGTCACCTCCTCCCACCACCGTATGGGCTGGGAAGGGGGGTCCAGGGTGCCACCCTACCCCACAGTGTGACAGATGTTATCCTATCACACAATCTGGAGCATGTACAAGGGCATGTTTACAAGGGCATGTAGTGATAGGATGAGGGAAAATGGTTTTAAGCTGGAAAAGGGTAGGTTTAGATTGGATTTTAGGAAGAAGTTCTTTACTATGAAGGTAGTACTAGAACAGGTTGCCCAGGGAGGTGGTGGAGGCCCCATCCCTTGAGACATTCTAGGTCAGGCTTGATGATGCTCTGAGCAACCTGGTTTAGTTACAGATGTCCTTGCTTACTGCAGGGGGGTTGGACTAGATGACCTTTAGAGGTCCCTTCCAATGCAAGGCTTTCTATGATTCTATGCATCTTTCATGCTCACGCCTTTGTTAAAACAAATGAACAGAACCAGGTAACATTTCAATTGCTTTTCAAAGCTCAATTTAAGTCATATTTTGTCAGTGTCCTGTAACAGGTTTTGACATTTCCAAGAGTATCTTGGGTGTCAGTCTATGGCTCATAAATTCAAGGTGGCAACAGGAAAAGAACCCAGGTCCTATTGTTTACAGACTGCTTCCATGTAAGCTAGGGATGGTCTTCATCAGATGGTTTCAAGAAAAGTTTGTGACATAGACCTGGACAATGTTTATTCAATATGCTGAAGGCTGGACTGACACACAAAGCTAATGTCCAATGAATAAAAACACCATTTTAGTGGAAGTTCATTCCAGATTCTGGAATGATTGAAGGAAAAGCTCTGTCCTCGACGGACTTATGTGCTTAACAAATCACAGAACTACCCCCACTGAGCAACTCACATTTGACTTTACTATGAATTCACATCTTTTTTCTGTGTCCTACTGAAATGCTGCCTTCAGCTGACACAGATGTATCTGAAGACCTTAGGCATTGAAGCAAGGGAACAAATGTCATCTGCCATGACTTATAACCTTAAGGATCCTTGGTTTATGAGCAGTTACAGTTGTTGGTGTGTATTAGTGACAGCATCTTCCTGCACCACCTACTTTTGGAAAGGACTTCAGACTTGGATTCTCCTTGACTTAATAGGAAATTATTACTCAAGGAAAGGCAGGAGGCAGGCTTGAGCTTTCTTTGGGAAATCATTTGTGTCAGCACCATTTAGATACCAGTCCCAAAGTGTGGAAAAATGCCAGGAGAAAAGCAGTCTCAGTGAACATGTGTAGGCCAGGAAAATTAATTTTATTAGGTAAGAAGATAGCCAAGCTCCCCAGAAGCTATCTCAAAGGCATTTCCTCCCATTGTTTAGTCCTTTACTTTTAGCATCACGCATTCTCCTTTCCCCTCCAATCAGAGTGTTTGTCAGGAACCGTCCAAAGGCTGGAGGCATTTGTCATGGAAGTGGCACGTAAAAGGCAGCGTGCCACAGTATCCATTGCATGTCAACAGAGCTCTCTTTCAAATACATTGTAAACAGCTTACTTTGGTGGCTTCCAGGTCAGTGAGGCTTTTTTTGTTGTTGCTGTTGGCTTTCCTATTATTCAGTATCTTGTCCATTTCCTTTTCCATGTATCATGATGCTCCATAGAACTTTGACATTTATTAGCCATGTAAAGAACATTTTGGAGGAATCATTTAATCATTTCTGACCTCTTCTCCTTCCTCTCTGGGGGTAATATCCCGCACATCTACTGCTGTTTGTTGTTGTCTGTAGTCATGCTAGAATTCTGCCTAGATTCCACTCGTTGATCAGTTCTACTTCTGATCAGAAGAGGACCACCTCCTTCCTTGTAAAACAGGGCTCTATAGGACACATGGTGAGTCCATGCACTGAAAACTCAGGCTAAGGATGTGTTTTCACAGTTGCTGATGCAGATTGTTCAATGTTGACATCTCACAGTTGAAAGCCTGCCATGATCATAGAAACAGGCCTTGTGTGTGCTCTCAGACTCTCTCTCTGGTGGTGGCTTGTGCTAAAGACATTACACTTGACAACACCATTGATCTCAAATGCAGTAGTGGGCTGTTACCATGATTCACCTAATGAAAATGAACTTATTAAGCTGAATTCGGTAGCTGCTTTGATCTTCTGGACATTTTCAAAAGGTGAAAAGCATTTCATTTACCTCCACCTGCCAAAAGTTATAGCTGTATCTGAGCATATAAAAATAATCAGAGAATCAGAGAATCATTTTGGCTGGAAGAAACCTTTAAGATCATTGAATCCAACCATAAACACAGCACTGCCAGGGCACCACTAAACCATGTCCCTCAACACCACATCTACACAGCTTGGAAACCTCTCCAGGGATCATAGGGACTCCACCACTGCCCTGGGCAGCCTGGGACAACCCTTGACAACCCTCAAGGGGCTTGAAAAATTGTTCCTCAGCTCCAACCTAAACCTCCCCTGGAGAAACTTGATGCTATTTCCTATCTTTGGAAACTCTCTAGCCCAGGCTGGACTATGCTCTCACTGAATTTAAACAGAGCTCCTGGACCAGTGAGCAGAGGGTGGAAGCTCTAGGTGAAGTTGGATGATGCAATTCAGGGATGTTAGTGTACCCAGGGCCCTGATAGAGGTGGTCATTTTAGATATGCAAGGTTGTCCACTGTATCTGACTTGTCATGATGGAAAATGCTAGTAAAACTGTGACCAGAACCTACATCTGTAGTTTATGGTGAAAGCTCAGCTATCTGCTCTGTCAAGCATGGTATCTGTTGAACAACTTCCACAAAGGTACTTTGTTTTCCGTTTTAATCCAAAAATTTAGTGGTCCTTATGTTTATTTGTTATCTTGAAAAATGACACCACTCTAAAGGATGTCATGAAATAAAAAATAGCCTAGGAAGAGAGATGCCTTTTCACCCAGTTAAATCTATTTAGAGCTGCTATGCTCAAAACCACCAGTGAAATCCTGGGAGAGACACAGTAAATTGGTATATTGCCTACTCAGGCTAAGTCACAATTATTACTGCATTTTTTCTTTCCAAGATATGATCCGTTTTCAAGAAATATGTTGAAAAAATCAAAATATTTTAATGTAGAGTTTAGTGTGTTTAGTTCCTCAGGAGAAAATAAAGCAATAACGTGGTTACAGATTTTAAGTGCATGCAAATACTTGCAAATAAGTCAGTCAGATTAGATTCTTTGGATATGTAAAAGGTATAAGTCACCATGGTCAGTGCAATTGATGAAATAAGAGTGAAGTTCACTTCTTCCTAACAGAAAGATCTAAATCAGCTGAGATGAATCACTATCTAAACCAGCCCCCATAATAAGGGAAATTAAAGGCTGGAGTGTTGCTGAAGGTAGAAGTTCATTGTCCTAAACTGATCATATAATCACAGAATGATTTGTGTTGGAAGGGACCATAAGGATCACCTCGTTCCAACCTCCCTGCCATGGGCAGGGACACCTGCCACTACACCAGGTTGCTCAAAGTTCCATCCAACCTGGTCTTGGTTGACAATGATCCTTGATTAAATAGTTGCTATTTTTGACAGATACATTTAGCATAAGCCCCGTTCAGATTATTACAAAAATGACACTGTTACAGAAATACAAATCTAGGAGCAATGTTACCTTTCTTTGTTAACCAAAGGAAAGAAGCACTTAATACAGGGCAAAGCCTTGCTGGGAATTTGCCATCCTTTTCAGATTTTCCACCTTCTTGGCCTGAAAAACAGGGTAAGTAACATGCTCGAAATCTCCTAAGAGTAAAATTCAACAAACTATATCCTTTTAATGCCCAGACTACTTGATTTATGTGTTGATTGCCAGCAGTTAAGAAGCATCTATCTCACAAAACCCATTTGCACTAGCTGAACACCAACCCACGTGTATTTACATCACTTCCACATTAACATCACCACTTAGGTCACTGTGACCTTAAAAACCGTCAAAATTCTCCTTGGCTCAGAAATGACTTCAGAAGTTTTCCTCATTGCACAGTGCCAGAACATCCTCCATACCCCATCCCCACACATGCCAGACTAACAAATTAGCACATCCGATGGCTTTCCTGCCTTGTTACCCAATTAACGAAAACCAGATGCCTTCTCCTGTGTCAAATGCAAATTGTTTCCCACATCCCACCATGCCAACAAGCATCACTTCCAAGCCTCTGGGCTCCCAGGGGCCCAATTCCTTTTGTTTGTACTGACATAGTTGCCCAAAACCTTGAAGGAATTGAATAAAGTAGTTACTTGATAGTCTGGTCCTGGAGAAGATGGTGAGGTTGAACCTGGCTGTCATGGTGAACAGAGCCATGATGTCATTGTCTCCCTTGTCAACCAGGCAGCTTTGCCGCACTTCAGTTTCAGGGCACA
>WUAM01000179.1:15957940-16002148 GCA_024336885.1 Actenoides hombroni | reverse complement strand
CAGTGGGGAGGGGTACCGGGCCTCGTTAGGGTGACAGACCCGAGTTCTCCTCTGTCCCCTTGTAACCACCACAACTTTCCCGCACTTCAGTTTCACGCGCCCCCCCCCCCCCCCCCCCCCGCCCCGAATCCCCAGATTAAAGGAAAACACAACTTCCTTGTCTATGCTTCAGCACCTGGGTACCAGAAATACTGTAGGTTATCTGAATTTTCAGTAGACCTTACTTTTGTAATGGAATCCCACCTAATATATCTTAAAATGCAAGCTGAATTGCGCCCTGTCAAAAATAGCAGTGTCAATGTGTAACGGAGGTTTCTAGCTCCCAACACACCTGATGGAGATCTAATCAGTCGGTGGAGCTGAGAGGGTGATTTAGCTCACCCTACAGCCAACAGCCGCAGGCTAAGCTGTATCTCTCTGTAGGCTCCATTACTGTGCTGGCTGTTATCCCAACAATCCATTCTCAAGGCACTGGCTTTATCTTACCCAATAATAAGCATCTCTAGTAAGGTTGTCTACATCCAAGATAAGTTCTTTATCTTCCTGTACAGGTAAAAGAGAGAAATCAACACCATAAGAAGGAAATTATGACTCTTTAATTTAGATTTCTAGCTTAGGATGAAGAGTCACTGTCTGGACACTGACTTTAATGGGACACTTGATGATTGGCTCATATGGACACATCTGCACTAAACTACAGATTTATGGAGTGAGGGGAGATAGCTGCAGCTCTGGATGTCTTACACCCCCATCAGCATGCTTTTGGGTGGAGACAGTGTGTGCTGATGCTAAAAATGTTTAACACTTCGGCTCCTAACCACGAAACTGGAGTGGGGTACCTGTTCCCTGTTGCACAGTGTAGGCTTTCACAACCTGTTACAGGAGGTGTCTTTGTGCAAATCAATCAAATTGTCAAGTTGTGCCAGAGGAGGTTTAGGCTGGACGTGAGGAACAATTTCTTCCCCAAAAGGACTGTCAAGGACTGGCCCGGGCTGCCCAGTGCAGTGGTAGAGTCCCCATCCCTGGAGGGGTTTCAAAGCTGTGGAGATGTGGTTCTGAGAGAGCACCCAGCAGTGCTGGGTTAATGGTTGGACTCAATGATCTTGAAGGTCTTTTCCAATCAAAATGATTCTATGATTCTTAAAACCAAAAAAAATCTATGTGATGGAATAGCACTGCTCTCTAAGAAAGTCTTTGGCTGGTAATGTTGAAAGATATTTGGGTTTTACAACGGTGCTGAAAGGCTGCCAAAGGGATGATTTGAGAGTGGAGAAATTCTTCTTTGTTTTTTTGGTTCTTCTTTGTTTGCCTAAGGTGGTTGTTTTTGGAAATGCAGGTTTTGAGGAAAAAACCGCCTGGAATTCAATCTCAAACAGGAAAATCATAGTGGGGAAAGTGAGAAGTTGTTCGCATGGATGTTAGAAATGCTCTCTAATCAGACACCCATTCCTGGGGAATTAAAAATGCCCACAAAACATGGGAGCCAGTTCAACTTGAGAAGCTAACACTCCCTTCAGACCCTTTCAAACATGAAAATGGAGCCTTAAGACCAAGAGTGTTCCAGAGTGGTGTTTGAAAAACCTGTCTTGGAGGAGTGGTGTGGCCATGGGATGGTGCAATGTGCCAGGACTCAGGAAGCCAGATCTGTACACCATGAAGTGTGACTAGCCAGCAGGAGCCCAGGAGCCATGGATAGACGTGTGTGCTCTGATTTCCCCTTCTGGAAGACAAGGATAGTATAATTACATCCTATCTAACGGAGACAGAAATTGCTTCAAGAACCTGATATCAAACTTTAAGACTTTGAGTGCCTC
The DNA here is from genome assembly GCA_024336885.1 of Actenoides hombroni. Taxonomy (NCBI): domain Eukaryota; kingdom Metazoa; phylum Chordata; class Aves; order Coraciiformes; family Alcedinidae; genus Actenoides; species Actenoides hombroni. Next base: position 16,000,334 of record WUAM01000179.1, on the reverse strand, counting down.
AGCCCCATCTTGAGAACTGCTTGCAAGGTTTGACCCATGCTACAAGACCCTGAAGAGAAGACTGAGAGTGTACATGATCAATGCTTATTAATATCTCAGCGTAGAAGAGCACAATACCTTGCTCATAGCTAAAAGCACAAAGTTCTAATCTTGATTTATACTCTACTGTAATGAATATAAATTTGTAGGACAAGGTTCTTGTTTAAGAAAGACGCCTGAAGTTTGCAAGTCCACCTGACCTCCTGCAGGTAATGAAGGCAGCTAATAAGAAAGCTGAAGCTCACGATCCTTTTTGAGCCTAGAGCAAGATGATGAGCAAAGCAGAAACGAACATGATAAATGATCAGGATCTGCTGCATGGTAAGGCCTGAACAGCAAAGGAAAACCCCATCAGGCTCCCTTGCCCGGAAATGCATTTATCTCCTGTGAGCTCCTCCAGCCTCCTTTCACCGCAGTTAAAAGCCAATGATGATGACTATGCAGGAGGACAAATTGTCACTCTGAACAGATTCCCATAGCGCGTGACAGGATTTTGCCTGTGAGGAGAATGGAAGGCTGAACCAGTGGCAAGAGATAAACTTGTCAACTTTGCTGCTGATACGCAGGAAGGTCATCTCACCCAAGGGAAGTTTAAATAAACAAGGGGTGCTCAAGGATACAGTGAACTCGACGGTTACTCACAGACTGTTCTTCCAAAATACAGCATTGTAAAAGTTGATTCGTCTAAGCCAGAGACACCAGGCAGCAAAAACTAAGAGCTCCCTTCAGATGAGTAAAGTCTCACAGATTTTTTGTTTTCTCTATAATTAGCTTCTTCACCTCCTGAAATTAGAGGGCAGCCCCGCTTCTGGTGTAGGGTCCAATGTACCAGGTCATCCCTAATCTTGACCCACACACTGACCACAATCAGGACAGTTGGGGAAGGTTTAGAGCACTATGCTCTAGTAGTAAGAAGTAGGAAGAATGTCCTGCAGACCTCCTGCCCAAGAGAGCCCCCAATATATCATCCTGGTTTGTATCAGAAACTGTGTGGCCAGAAGGAATAGGGGAGGGATCATCCCCCTGGATGGGGCACTGGGGAGACTGCACCTTAAATCCTGGGTCCCTCACTCCAAGAAGGACATTGAGGGGCTGGGCTGTGTCCGGAGAAGGGCAACAGAGCTGGGGAAGGATCTAGAAAATAAGTGAGGAGCAGCTGAGGGACCTGGGGTCATTGAGCCTGGAGAAAAGGAGGCTCAGGGGAGACCTGAGGAACAATTTCTTCAAGCCCCTAGAGGGTTGTCCAGGCCTGGCCCAGGCTGCTCAAGGCAGTGGTGGAGCCCCCATGATCCCTGGAGGGGTTTCCAAGCTATGGAGCTGTGGTGCTGAGAGACATGGGTTAGTGGTGCCCTGGCAGTGCTGGGGGACAGGTTGGACTTGATGATCTGAAAGGTCTTTTCCAACCAAAATGATTCTATGATTCTACGAGTTGACACTGTGATGCTGCCCCTTTGGGTGAACTTTTGTGGGCCTTCCCTCCCAACATGCAACTTGTCATGTATTTCTCCCTATCCTGGGAAAAGACAGGGCTGTGCCTATTGAGTGTCCTGTGATCAGCCCAGCACGGAAGCACAGAGACACAAGCAGCCTGGAGCAGTGTCACTGAGCAATGAGCTGTAAGGAAAGTCTACTAAGTCCTGTCAAGTGAGGCTGGGACAGTTGACATTGATAGAAAGGTATATGAACTCACTCTGAAATTGAGGAAAAAACATTCTATCAAACTCATAGATTAATGACACTTTCTTTCTTTGACTTTTTAAGCCCGTGGGAACAGTAGATCTCGGTGCTGTGTATTAAAAACTACTTCTAAACACATAAACTTAACCATGACTGAGAAGGTTCCTTGGTATAAAACCATGTCCTAGGCAGGCTGTAGGGGATTCGTATGACTCAGGGCCCATTTGTAGAAGTTAGCTGACACGTGGCTGTCCTGTTTTGGAAGACAAATTGTTCCACACCAGGTGGTTTCCGGGCCACAAAGTGGTTGCAAGTGTTTGCCTAGATCTTTGGTAGAGGGAGGTTCTAAGATCTTAGATCTGTGTAGGAGGCCTTGAGCAAGACAGAGAAGGGGGCAATGTTAGTTAAAGGCTCTAGACACTGTTTCACATGCTGTACAAGCAAGAGAGGAAAATAGGACCCAGATTAAGCTAGGAAGCAGGAACAGAGATAAAATTGTACTTGAAGGTAGCTACTGAGGGTTTGCTGTCAAAATGAATGGATGCATCAAGCTGGGGTATGTTGGCATCTGTGCTGGCTCTGGAGGTATTTGCACTTTCTTTCAGGACAGGAGCGGTGGACAAGGGAAGGATCTTGTTATATTTGCAGATGACATGAAGCTGTTCTGGACTGCAAGGTATGTTCCAAAACAGGATTAAAATTCAAATGACCTTGGTACAGTGGAGAATGGCCTGTTAAAAAAAAAAAAAAAAAAAGTCCCAGTGGGTTGTAATTCAGAGGAACTTTTTTTTTTTTTTTATTTCCTTTTCAATTCCACTTGAAACAAAAGGAAAAACTTCATTGCAAAACATGGAAATTTAAAGGCAGGTGGCAAGTTCAAACCCAATTAAATAAGGTTGTTATTCATAGCTGGGTGTGAATATGGGACCACTATGTGGGTAGCGAGAGTGTGTAACTCCCCAACACCGGCTGTTTTAGACACAAAAAGTTTTCATGGGGAAAGTAAACAAATCAGTGGAAGAGAAAACCATTAAAAGGTACAAAATGTACAGAAATTGTGTCCAGCTTAGGAAGTCCCAAAGGCAGAAATTGTTATAGGCTGTGAGAGCATTTGATGGAAGCGTTGCCATACGCTCACTGCATTCTTGCTCTCGTTTGGTATTTGCAGCTTTATGAAATTGGATATTGTGTTAGGTAGATGTTTGGTCTGACCTATTTGGCTGTTTTTACATCCTAAACCCCCAATAGGCTCTGGGCCTTGGAGCAAGGTCTTCAGCTTGTCAGTTAATTTAGTCTAGCTCACCTGCAGCCCGCAGCACCCAGCAGGAGACAGGTCCATTTATAAGCTGACAGGTTTCAAACAGGAATTTTTTAGCAGCTGTTAAATCATATGGTAGGAGATGCTCAGGTAGATTTTAGCAATGTAAAGAGACAATTTTTATGAAGAACCTGGAGTTCATCTGCCTGCATCTGTTTCTCCCTCTTTTCCTCTTGCAGCTCACACCTTGTCTCCAATACAGGACATTTCCTTGGTAGGTTGGGATCAGTCCTCACTCAGGCATATTAGAAAATTGTATGTTTTCCACACCCAGATGTGGGGAAATAGCACATAAACCACCACAATGGATACTTGCCAACCTACACCTCAAGTTCTTTCCAAGAGAAGGACAGTCAAGTATTGAGGAAACTTAACACTGAGAGCAGTAGTCTGAAAATCATAGAACCACAGAGTGCTTTGGGTTGGAAGGGACCTTAAAGATCATCTAGTTCCAAACCCAGATCCTGCAATCATTGTCCGCCAGAAGTTTCTGGTCTTATAGAGGGAGGGAAAAACACATTGTAGTCCCTTTTGCTAGTCTAAATCTTGGAAGTTCATGCACTAAACTGGGGATGGGACAACCATTTCTTTCCATAGTGTCTGCTGCAGGGATGGGAAGGACTGTGCAGACATAAGCTAGCAGAGGAAGATAAATCAGATAACTACTGATTGTGTCCTCTTTGGGTGGAAATTATATTCTCCTTCTTTCCAGCACCAGTGATGAGTTCCTCTTCCAAAGACAAAGTAGAATGACCTGCCCAAAGGCACATGGTGGCAGTGCCAATAGTGGCACCTGCTTTCCTGGAGAAACTGGGTTGTGCAGCTACAGATCCATCAATACAAATTTACCCTTGTTCCATTCTCTCTGCTTTTCTCATGCTCTTTTTCCTCACTCTGTCCCTCCTGCCATTTCCTTCTCTCACCTGAGAAAAGGATGAGCATTATCTCCAGAGAAAGTAATTCGGGAAGTCAAAGGCAAGCGAACCTGCTTACCTACACTTGACCAGAAAGAAGAATATTCCCTGGCCTTTCAACAAGCTTTCCACTGGCTTCGCTTTCAGGATTAGCTTTGGCAGCTGCAATGCCTTTGTTCTTCATAAACCAGGCAGAGAGCTGTAGCAGACCTATGCTGGCCATGTGTCCCCAGCCATCAGCTGAACACAGTAAGCACCACTGGGAACACAAATTCTGACCTTCAGATGCCATTGATAGCTATTCAGGGAGAAAAAAAAAAAAAAAAAAAAAAGCAAGAAGGGAGATGCATCAGAAGAATAAAACCAAAACATTTTCTTTGCAATTCTTCTGGGCCATGTAACACTGCACAGCAGCTGAAATAAGTATCTCACTACCAGTTCCTGTTGAATGGGGGTTTGACCATAACAAACACGTCTTGCCTATTATGTCTGGTTTGAGACTCAGATGGAGACCTTGCAGTTGCTCCAAGGAGAGTGGAAAAGAAACTGTGCACCCTCCTACCCTTAGAGGTAGGCTGAGCTGTTTGGTGGTGTTAATCTCGGCTGGCAATGAATCTGTCAGTAGCACATAACAGAGATGTAAAATAGCGACAGGGTGAGCCAGGAGGGCTGAGAGGAGCTGGGTGTCAGCCCCTCTGGGTGGGCTTTTCTTTCCCTCCTTGCCTTTTAGGCAGTTGGTGGTGGGGAGGACTTGTTCACGTGTCTTGGCACACTAGGACATCTTTGTAATAAGGGTTATAATGAATAATAAAGCCAACGCAAGAGCTAGCACTCAAAAAAATGCACTGAGACTTCAATGTCTAAAAGAAGCGCTTCCTCATGATGTGGACTGGCCATGATGTTCTGCATTGCCTACCTCTTTCTGTCAGGTACAGCTGTTAGACAGCTGCCCTATTGCTCCCTGGACTTCAATGTATATTTGAGGTGGTTAAAGGAAACATTCTCAATTTTTCTAAATATTCTGGGGGCGAAAGATTATGTCTAAATGACATAATTATAAGTCATAAATATTACTGACAGTATAACGGGGATATCATGATTATTTTTATATCGGTGAAGGAGGGGACAGAAAAACCCTCCCAAACCAGACCTTCTCTGGTAGTTTGGGAGAAACCAGAAAGCACAGTCTCCAATTTCAGAGCTGGAGGCCAAGACCCAGGCATGATGCTGTTTGCCCAGCAGAAGGAGCTCTTGACTATCAGAAGGACATCTGCTGCTCCAATGTCGCTGAACGAGCTACTTCACCAGGTGCTGGCATTTCAGTTTTCTGTTCCCTGCCCAGAACAGGAGCAGCTTTGAGACCCATTGGGTTTCTTGTCTCAAAGAGGACATGTACGCCTGTGGAAAATGTAGGTTATTTACTTAGGTGCTCAGGTTATCATATCCTATAGGATGTGGATGGAAAGAAAGAAGGTTATCTAAAAATAAATGAGCAAAAGTGGATTGAGACCACCACCTTCTAAGGATCTGAAGTGAACTGCACCCTAGAGAATGTCCCACATGGAGCTCTGGGGTTCATAGCATAGAGTGATAGGGTGGCATGTAGACCTTCACATCCACTTCTTGATTCCTGTTCCATCAGAACCCAAAGAATGTCTCACGTATTTTCCCATATCCTAAATGCAAGGAGTGCCACCAATATCCAACACCTGCAGGAGCTAAAACCCATTGTGATATGTCCAGAGAAGAAAGCAGAAGAGACTGAAAGCATTGTCTATGTTTGAAAGTCCTGCTGTAAGCAGACGTTTGTTCACTAGAAGGTCCAAGATAAACTCAAGAGATTCATACCAAGGAGAAATAAAGGTGACTGAGGGCCTGCAGAAGTCAGGGGAGACTGATGTGAAATCATACTACACAGTTTGTGCAAGTGTGAGAAAAATGACATGAGGGAAACCATGAGAAAAAACACAGGTTCTGAATTTCTTCCAGTGATCAACTCTGTGAAAAAAAATCCCATCCCCTTTGCAGGGAATTTTACATGCTTAGGTGCTGGGCAGTGTATTTGTTATTCTATAGTCACTTTGTACTTCACCTAGACTGAAAGAAGAACAGGCATACAAACAACAAAGGAATACAGCGGATCATAAAAACTAGAGGAATTCATGTTTCAGTTCCTTCTTAAAGCAGCTTTTCTGGTGTTTGAGCCACTGTCATTATTCTTTCTATTTATACAGAGCTTCTGAGCATCCTGCCAGTCTAGAGCCCTATTGCTCTAGTTTTATTATCATCCTGTAAAAAACATTATTGTTTCCCCAAACACCATATTGCCTGTGCAAAGCAACACAGACTTTTTTTTTTGTATTGTTTCATGTACACAGGCTACGTACCGGGGAGGGCTGAAAATAAATACGTAGCTAAAAATAATGTTCCACATCTCCCTAGTTCTCTGCAGGCATGAATTTCCTACTTTACTTCCTACCACACAATATCAAGATCATGTGCATAAAAGGAGTTAAAAAGGCAGACATTTTTCTTGCTAGGATCCCATTCTAGCCTGCTTTAAACAAATATTTTGGCTTGATGTAGGAGTGGGTTGCAAATTTGCCTTTACAAGGGCTCCGTTGCTCCAGCTTTAATTTTATGATGCTGAAGCAGAAGATGAAGGTATAACATGGCCAAAACATGTTCCTCTAGACAGGTCATTACAACGTTGTAAGAATTAAAATCCCCCAAGGAGCACATACATCATCTGTGATGTATGCCAGACCGAAATTTCGGGAGCCCTCTGTGACTTGAACTTGAGTAAATTGAATTCACTGGGTACCTTTGTCCCTAGGAGACAGGAAGTTGTTTTTGTAAGCTTAAGGTGGTAGTAAAGACAGGGGATCACTTCATCTCTCTCTGCAACTTGGGCACTTCTGCAGCGGGTGTTACCATACCTGCTAGACTTGTTACAAAGACTCTTACCTACGAGTGAAAGATATGACCACGCCTGCTGGATAGACCTGAATTTGAGAAGTTTTTGTAGTCTGACTTTGCCAAAATTTGAGGGGAAAAAGGTTGAAATCAGAAAAAAATGGAGCAAATGATATGATTAAATTCTGCCCAAAACAGGTCAAGCCTATCCTTCAGTCCCCAAAGGAGCTACACCCAACCCACAGGCCAGTAGTGTAAGTCCTCCATTAGAGAATCACAAAGTCATAGAATTGTTTAGATGGGAAAAAACCTTCAAGATTGTCAAGTCCAGACATTAACCCAGCACTGCCAGTGCACCACTAAACCATGTCCCTCATCACCACATCTCCATGGCTTTGAAACCCCTCCAGGGATGGTGACTCCCAACCGTTAATTTAGAAAACTCAAAAAAGGAACAGTCAACAAACCGTAATAATAAGTAAACTTCTCATCTGGTCTAGAAGATTTGGAACTTTAACTTCATAGTACCTATTATTCTCATTTGGGAAACTGGGAAGCTGGATAATACTGCCTTAAACAGAGTGTCTGGACCTCAGCTGTGGACTTTGAGCCTTTTCTGGATAGTGCTGGTTTCTTGTTTTGTCTGTACAACACCCTGAGCAGTTCATGACTGGGGCTCTGAAGAAATAATACAATATATATATTTTTTTCTTTTTACTGTTTTGTGCGTTATTGGCATTATTATTAGTCTGAACTCATTCTTGTTTGAAGAAGCTTTTGAAAACCTACGGCAAAAGGTTCCACTGGGACCTGCTGACATTCGCGTGTTTTGCTTCGTATTCCAAAATGGCAAAGAGTTGTTACGAGCTGAAAGGAAGAGAGAGAATCTCCAAAGGAACCTGCAGACCCTGCTGACTCTCTGAATCTACATAAGTCAGGGAATTGAGTGATAAACCAAAGATCCCAGGTTATGGGGGTGTGAAGTTTGCTTAATGGAGCAGACATGGTAGAACCTCTGGGCAAGGGGCAAAACACCTGTGAGATGCTTTCCAAGCAGGGGAATAGTCAGAAGGTATGGGAGCTGGCAGGCAACTGGCTGAGAGACGTGGGCTGTCCTCTGATTTCCCTTTCTCCTGGGCCAGCTCGTTGACCTGGTTGACTGCAGGGTGTCTCTCTGCAAACTCTTTTTCTTTTTGTCTGGTCTAAGCTATGCAAGGCAAATCCGAACAAGGATTTTCATTAGAGACTTCCAAGGAACACCTATCTGCCAGAGAAAAGTGTTCTGGCCATGCAAGAAATGGCAAATTTCCCTCTGAGTCAGAGCTGGATTGAGCCAGAAGGCCAGGAGGAGGGAGGTTAGAACTGAGGAGCAGATAGCAACAGACACACCACAGCATTTCCTAGCCAACCAGGTTTCAGAGTCAGGAAGGGGTTACCAGTGCCTCACGCAACTCACATCCCAAAATGTACATCTGATGTCAGTGTAACCCGACTATTGCCATCCAGGTCTCCTGCTGTGTCATCTCAGCAGGAGGGTGCATATAAAACCCTGAGTAATTTCACCCCGAGCAACTGGTAGGACAGAATATCTAAGGTCAGATTCTTCTCATCTGACTTCAGACTCTTAATTAAGGCAGTTAATTGATGTCTCCCTAAAAACAGGAAAAAGAGGGAGAAAAAGCTCTCCAGATTGCAATGCCAGTCTGAGATATTCATTGGGTATAGGAGCCTGTACTGTGCTGTTCAATAACCTGATTTTCCTTATTCCAAGTCTAAAGGTAAGAGACATAAGACATTTAAGTCCATATATAATTTCAGTTCTGTGATTGATTGACCCTATTGATTTAAAGAAAGCTCCTGTGTTTAAGTCATATCAAATTCTTCATCATTTTCTAGGAAACCACACTTTGATTGTATGTCTTTTGTCCTAATCCATATGTTTTTGAGAAGGTGAAATAAACTATAGTGTTTGGGGCTTTCAACTCTGAACAATCTGTATATGGAGCATTAAGTGATTTATCAAGTATTATGCATTTTACTAAAAAACCCGGAGGTGTGGGAATAAAATGTCATGGTAGGGGGACAGAAGTGTGGTGGAAAGGCAAATGTAGGATAAAATAAGAATCAACATCATCACAAGTACAACCATGAGAGCTTCACAGCTATTGATAAAGCTGCACCCATCTGTCCAGATGAAATGGGGACTGGGCACCTGGCTCCCATGGAAATGTGTTAAATGGTCTTGGAGAGCTATGGTTTACATCCCCTGAGGTCACCAAATTAATCAAGACTCTCTTCTTCACTGTTTGGGCCGAATATCTGACAGAGAAAACAAATTATTTTGACCACAACACATGCGTTTCTCAGCATGATGGTCCAAACAACAGCAAGGCTGGGGGATCATTCCTTTGGACACCATGGTACATCACTTGGCCTCCAAAGCTCTCCCAGTCCAAGATCTTCCAAACTATAGAGTCAGGATGGGTTCTCGGAGTTCAGGACCAGTAAAGTCTCTGCAGTTCCCACATTTTCATGTGGGTAACAAGGACACTACAGGCTCAAAGTCTCTTGAAGGGAGAGCTCCATTGGGCATTTATTTCCTTGAGGGACTTATAAGAAAATAAGTAGTAAAAACTGCTTTAAAAAACAAGGAATGCTAAGCCTGGAGAAAGGGGAAGAAAACCATCAGAACATGGGCAAGGCAGATTATTGCAAACAAAGCATTCCCAAGGCAATGCCCAATTTACTTTAAGTTCCAATTAAAATTGGAGAAGGGGGAAGGGAAAAAAGGTAAAAAAAATCCCAAACAATCCAGAAATATTGCTGATGTCTGTTTTTATTGTTTGGTATTGACCAGGGAAAGAAAAAAAAAAAGGCACCACCCAGACCCTTTCTCTGATTATTAACAATGTGATGGAAATTTCATATGTTGTCTCGGTTCCTAAACACTTCTCAGCCACATCTGGCACTGCGAGCTCCTTCCAGCGTGTTTATGTTCACAATAAGAACATTTTTTCCAGCCCTGTCAACAATTAATGTTTCCCCTATGGGGAGGTCAGAGGTTGTCCCTCAACTCGGTCATTAAAAAAGACTTGGCTTTGAAGTGCCTCCCTGGTCATCATTTGTTGCTGCGTGTCTGAGTTGCAGGACAGAATGAGGACAAACACCAAGGAGACCTGGACTTTGATTGCTTCTCTTCCAGCAGCAGATGAGAAGAGGTGGTGTATGGAAAAAGGGTACTGCTATGATGGGGTCAAGCCAAGAGTTCCCTGAGGGTGAGAGGGAGGTGGATGCATGTCTCACCTCTGCGGGATCACAGTGGGCTTGTGGTCCTCCTGGCAATGCAGAGGTGTGCAGTAGAAATGAGTCAGTGCCTTTGATTCTGATTTTGGCTCCCTATCACAATTCCCTTTGATGTCAGGGTTTGTTTGCAGAGAGAAGGCATTTTTATGGGTGCTCATCGAACTTGCACAACTTCCCATTGGAGGCCAGGGGATGGAAGAGGGAGAGCAAAACCCAACAAAGCCCCTGAGGCCCAAGTCCCAAACCACAGGAGCCACAGGTGAGCCAGTGTATTCTCAGAAAACAAAGGAAACTCAGCCACGTTCTTTCTTCAGGCAATAAAAGGAATCTTCAGCAGCACAGCCTCTGTCCAAGCTCCCTCTGACTTTGTGGGGGCAGGTGGCAGCTCCAGGAACTGGTTGTTCCCATGAATTGACATACCATTGCTGATGAGGTTCCTGCAGCCCTGTACAAGATGGGGTTTAGGTACCTAAGCAATGAATTTTGGTTAAGTGTTTCTCCACCTATCACAAAGTTAGTCGTGAGCCCTCACCCTGGACTGGTAAGCGCCATCAGTCCTGAGCCAGTCCTTACCCTAGTTTTAGAGAGGAACAAGAGGATTGTTGAGCCTGGAGAAAAGAAGGCTCAGGGGAGACCTTATACTCTCAACAACTCCCTGAGAGGAGGCTGGAGACAGGAGGACGTCAGTCTCATCTCCCAAGGAAAAAGTAATAGATACAAGAGGAAATGTCCGAGTTACACCAGGAGATGTTTAGGTTGGACGTGAGGAACAATTTCTTCCCCAAAAGAGTGTTCAAGGCTTGGCCCATGCTGCCCAGGGCAGTGGTGGAGTCTCCATGATCCCTGGAGGGGTTTCAATGCCATGTAGATGCGGTGCTGAGGGCCATGGTTTAGTGGTGCCCTGGAAGTGCTGGGTTAATTGTTGGACTTGATGGTCTTAAGAGTCTTTTCCAACTTAAATTAATCTATGATTCTAAGATTCTATTCTATGAAAGGCAAGAACAATATGAAAATGAGAAGCAGAATTAAGTTAGAAAGAAATGATTGGGCAAATTTATGCTGGCTTAGTCAGTCGGTGGAAGGAACACAGAGCAGAGATATTCTGAGCTCATCAGCTCCTTTACATCCTTCCAGACCTGAGAAGTGAGGGAGATGAGGCACCCAGCTCCCTTGCTCTGATCTTGTGCATTCCTGAGTTCACCCAAGTGCAATGCTATGCCTGAATCATGTCTGTCCATCAGTCATGCAGTCAACAGGGAAGGCCAGGTGTGTTTCCACAGGGCTGCTGGGACTTGTGCTGAAGATGCTGCGTGCATAGGCAGGAGTTAGTGATAGAGTGAGGGTGGAGATTCATCTGACTTAACACATTTATCTGGTGTAGTGCAGCCTCCACTGCAGCTAGTCACCTCAGTTCCCCTTTCCAGGTCATGGAGATGTATTGAATATAGCCTAGGACAGGCTCATTGTCCTCTGGGTAGATGCTTAAACAAGGTCAGAAAATGTACCTTGGAAGTCCTGGTTTCTCTCCATTGACTATAAAGAGGAGTTTGGGGTGACTGACCCAGCTGGAGTCTTCTGTGCTGTACACAGGGGAGTAAATGAAATCCCAGAATGAAAAGGCATCCCTGAAATGAAAATGCACCTCAATCTTGAAGTTTTTAATTTACCTTTTCAATAATCAGATAAAAGCATGTCACCATTTACTGTTGCAAGAGCCATGGCCTCATCTCCTGGTTGATACTGAAAGATATCCTTCTGCTGACTCTCTTCCAGCTCCAGATCCGGCCTCTTCAATGGTCAGAAAACATCGTGGTACAGATGTAAGTGGCCATAGACAGCTATACCCACACACTCTGCCAACCTCAACCAGATGGAGATGCTCTGGTTCCTAGAAGGAGGCTGTCGGGCCCTTATCAGAGCTGTACCTGCCTGCACAGAGAAGAATGTGTGAGGCGTGAATTCCATTGGCTGGAAAGGAAAAGGGCTCAAGTTCCTTGATGGTGCCCAGGAGATGAGTGGGGAAAGGAAGCCAAAGATAACTTGACCTTCGTGTATGCAAAGGCATGAAAACAAATGCAAATTTGGCAGCCGCCATGACTCAGAGGGCACAGATGTTCACCCAGTGTGTTGTACGTTAACAGTAAGAGGAGCTTTTTGTCCAGAGGCCAATGCTTTGTCTGTTCTCTTCTTATCTTTGGTCGCTGCTCAAAGGAAGCCCTATTTGCTGCAATTCTCTCCTTCCTTTCTCCCCTCTGTGGGCACATGACAGGTATTCTTCAGTAACAAATGTAAAACCAGTTGTGGGTTATTCCAATTTTTAAATTAGCAGAAAAGCCAGCCCAGGCTATGGCAAAGATCGTGGTGGTGACTGTTTGTTCAGGTGACAGATCTTGCTTTCATTGCTGGGACTTCTATTACATTAAAGGAGCTGTTTGTTTTCATGGCTTTGCAGAGGTTCTCACTGCAATGCCGATCCTTAAATCCCTGGGTAGGAAGAGACTGCGATTTTTATTTTTTTATTTTTTTTTAATACAGAAGGAAAGGAATCCATGAAGCAGCAGGACGTTAATGATGAGTTCCTATTTTATATAGAACAGCCAGGGAATGAGAAGTTAATTAGTGCTGTCTCCGTCCTGTTCCCACCTCCAGGTAGCCAAGCAACGCTGGCATCTCTTTACCTTCCTATATTTAGAGGAGGTAGGAGCATGGATGTTATCAATCTGAGAAATGATACTCTGATGACAATACTCTGTGTTTACTTACCTGTCTGTTGGTCTATGCATCCATCTACTCTTCCACCTCTTGAATGTCCCACAGTGATTAATGATTTTCCATGGCTCCATTTTTAACGGCATCATTGGCTGTGTCTATTCCGTTAATTAAATAAGAACAGGGAGTAAAGTTTGTCCATGAGGACAGGAGGCATAGACCGGCCATGTCTACATTGCATAGTGCTTGGGTAAGGATCTCCTTTGCTTCACATTTTGCTTGTGAACCTTCTTGTTCAGCAGGTGCTTTGTTTGTTCAGAGTGTCTTTAGGCACTTTAGACACATTAGAAGGCTTTGATGAAGTCCAACAGTAGTGTCGTCACAGGAAAAAAAAAGATGAGCAAACATATTTCCCTTTCTTTGGGGTGCAACAAGAGGACAAAGAAGGGTGTTTGAGCTTGCAAAGCTTTCTAGGCTAACATTGGAGGACTGGAGGATGTAGTCTTGCTCATTTTGCTTGTCCCCAGCGTCTGATGTGCTGAGTTGAACTGTGTCTGGACCTTGTCTAGGAGAGGGTTATGGACCAGAACAGCATGAAGGGCAGGTCTGAGCTTGTATTTGAACACTTTTGTCAGCATAGACACAGTCAACAGGGTCCTAATTTTCAGAAGATGGGCATGCGGTAAAAACCGACCCCATTGGAAGCCTCTTGTAAACTCTAAACAGAGGAAGCTGCTTCTCCCCGAGCCCGTGCCTAGACCTGTCGTTATCCATAAGCATTAGCCAGAAACAAAACTCCCTCAAGGAACCTTTGTTTTTGCAGCACAAACCACTTCTTACTCATCAGTAACAGGCAAATAAACCATATCTTTTTAATTAGCATTGAAGACTCTGAGTCTTGGCAGTTGTTGAATTTAAGTGTTTAAAGCGTCTCCAAGCACTTTTCTCCTCTCTGTGCTCCTCTGATATCTCACAGCCCTCTGGGAGCAAACAGCCTCAAGCAAACGCTTTGAGTCTTTGCAGCCTGCTTTGCTCCCAGCTTGAGCAGAAGCCAGGACAGCTGGCTCCTAACCTCTGCCCTTCAAGCAGGTGGTTACTTCTGCACAGCTAAAACTGATTCACAGCTAACAGAGTAAAGAGGAGCTTATTTATCACCTTCAGCCACAATATAAACTAACCTCTTTCCCCTGGGATTGAACATGGCCCATGGTGTTCGTGTGAGGAGTGCTTGAACAGATCCCTGTTTAATCGTAGATGGAGTTGGCTCTTGCAATGCAGGATGGAGAGGAGCGAACATTTGCCTGTCTAGATGTTGTATCATGTTTTTCTGGCTCACTGAAGGAGGAAGAGTAGCAAATGGCTTGTTGATGTCACCCTTGCACTGTACCTCATAGTTTACACCACCTGCCATACTTGACCCTGAAGCCATCCTCATTCCAGCATGAAGCAAAAATGTCATTCTTAGAAAACCCTGTGTTTTTAGTGTAGGTTGCCAGCAGGTGAAACTAAGGGGGCAATGTCATCCTTCAGAAGATGACCATCTGGAAGAGTTTCATGCCACTTCTATCCCACATAGAGATATGGGGGAAGGAGGTGAAAAAAGGCCTTGCAGAAGGGGATGGATCCCTTTAATAAGCTAATTTTTTTTTTCTTAACCATCTCCTTCACTGAAAATCCTTTATAGCAGACAAGTGGGAAACAGAAAGATGGGATAAAGGAATGGAATTTGCTTTCATTGGATTCCACATAGCACGCTACGCCAATTAGCAGAGATAGGAATTAAAGTCATCATTTAATAAGATCATGTCATTGGGCTTCGGTGGAATTTTCTGCCTTATCTGGCATGTAATCTTATCCAGTTTGATTTTAGCAAGAGATCAGGAATTAAGAAACATAATGAGCTTGTATAGTCTAGACTAAACAAGACAGAGACCATGGGCAGGCGCAAGGGAGGGGAGGAGAGATTGGGGTAGGGAGTGTTTGATACACACTACCTCTCAGCCTGCAGGATCTGCAAACCTGATATCACTCACAGAAAGGTTCTCCTCACCCAGTACACACACTTCGGTTCAAGTCCTGGAGCTGCCAACTTTATCTTTCTCAGCCAGAAGACTGGGCTAAGTTCAGCTTCAGCTCTGACATCATCCAAAGCCAATGCTGAGATCTGGGACTTTGATTCAAACTATCTCCTGGGACAATTCACTTTATAGTTTGAATTCATTGAGGGAGAGGGGATTCTCATTTAACGTCTTACTCCCTGCCAGGGATGTTTAAGAGGCTTGATTCACCATTTTGGCATTTCTGTGATGTGCTGAAGTCATTCTTCTGGTTTCACTGGAACTGGAATGAATTAAACCAGTGTCTAATTGTATGGCCCAGTTTCTCTCCCTTAAAGGTTGGAGTAATACTTCTGTTAGTGTAATGCTCGTGATGTCAAAGCTACTGGGTAGTTAAACATCAGATGAACCTTGCCCCATTGATTATGTAAGGTCTTTGGAGAAGGTGAGGGTTTGAAGGCAACTCCCTGACCACCGAACTCTCCCAAAATGTCCTCCACTTATGATCCCACACACAAAGTTAGAAAGACTCCAGTTACCGGAGTGCTTGGATCTTCAGTCTTCTTTCTGTTATCAGTGTCTTCTTTCTCCTTTACAACTCCTCTTCCCCATGCCAGAATTATCATATGACTTTGGCAACTCATCTTGTCCTTGAAGTTCAGCCACAGCATTTCTCCTTGCTGCTGCTTTTACTTTGCTAGGCTGAAGAAGCCAAAACCCCATAAAGTTTCTTTGGTAAGAGAATCTCTCCAATCCGTTGATTACAGCAGGAGTTATTCCCTCCAGTCATTCCTGCCATAACTCAGCTTTACTGGGTCTGAGCTGGTCCATTCTGTAAATCATCTGTAGTCCCAATATGATATAAGAACTGTTGCAGTTTCAAAAACTGGATTGGCCATTGCTCTTGACAGGAGGGGACTTTCCTGACAGCCACAGGGACCCCATTTTTCTTCCTGGGATAAGGTGTTTCCAAAAGGACTCAGTCTCAGTTAATTATGCCAGCATAACAAGATTAGATGAGTTGGCCAAGGTCATACTATGAATCACCATCAAGGTCAGTAATGGAACATAGGAGTCCTGATGTGGTGTTGGTTTTTTTGGGGGTGGTTCAGTTTTTGGTTTTGTTTGGTTGGTGGTTTTTTTTTATCCCTTCAGTGTTTTACATACTTTTACGGCTCATCAACACTATGCTTGGAGCCATTCACAATCCCCAAGGAGATGCCTGTCCAGACAAAACATGTAATTCCTCTGCCCATGTTCCAAACCAGTTGGACATGAACTCAGGTCTATCCACAGCAGGATCTGTGCTGTTAAGCCAGAGGATACTTAATAAAACCTTCAGCACTGTTAAGTGTCTGTGCAGACTGTCTACAGAGGATCTGGAGGTGGGACAGAGACTTCTCACACCTGTTTTCAAAGAGCCATGCCAACATAACCTACATTGGCAACCAAAACAGAACTGAATCCCCAGTACTTGCCACTGATCTCCTATCTTGGCTGTTAGAAATTCAATTGGACCTGTTTCTATGTAAACCTCTTTTTTCTCTCCCTATCTTTTTCTTTTTCTTTTTTAATTTATTTTCCTGATGCTTTATTACTAATTTTTAACAATAATAATTTTTAAAATTAACAATTTTTGCCCTGCTTAGTACATGTTGAAATCAGCGTTCTATAGAACAACAGGTTGCTTTCTGTTCTCAGTTGCAAATAGACATCTAGAGTTTCTGGAGTTCACAGGAGGTTTTGTATGAGAAATAATGAGGTTTTTTTTTCCTTCCTCATTTCTTTTCCTGCCCCCCTTCGTGCTCATGTTGGTAAAAACTGTGAAATCTGGGGAAGATAGGAGGGTCCATCAGGAAGAAGTTCTCCTGCCATCAGCTGGCCTTAATTCAAGGAGAGCTTACATGTCAGAGGAATTAAGTAAGGATCAAAACATCTGGTGATGGATTTATGGCATCAACATCTCCCCAACCCAAAGAGACAAGTAACTGCAGTTCACCCACCCAACTGAAATGATCCCAAGGACATCTCCGTGGGTGATTTTTGGGAGACACCATGAAGAACCTTTTTCCTGGTTGCTTTGAAATCATCATCTGCACAAATATTTTGTCCTTTCCTTCTTGAAGGAAAGGTTCATATCTCTCGAGATTTCTAGTGCTCATGTCTTTTCCTGGTGGTCATCAAGGTCCGGGTTTTTCAAAATGACCTCTGAAAACTATTGGGTAGAGATGAATAACCTGAAACTTTGTTTTTAATGTGAGAAGATACATATCTATAAATATCTATGTATGTTTACATACACAGAGGTCTATCTGCAAGGCTACCTTCTGTCACTTATCCAGACAACCCTGAGATTGCTTCTCTGTTGCCCAAGACAGGCATTTGGGAGTAAGAATAAGTGAGAACATGAGGGGCAGGAAGAGTTTTTAGGCAGTTGCTCAGAATAGACACCAGCATTACCAGGTAGGACACCCACATGGCACATCTCTTTTCCCTACTGCTTGGCAGAAATAGAATGACCAAGGAGATGACCTGTTTTTCAGATATTGTCAATGGGGAAAAATCTTCTCCTCAGGTGCAAAACTCACGTGTCCAGATTCCCACACCTCCATTCAGCTCACAGCAGATCTTTAACTTTATGCTAAGAAGAAGAAAGAAAAAAAGGTGTGGGTTTTTTTCCCCCCCCGATGGTGAAGATTTCTTGCTTTTCGGTAATATGTTCAATCCACGTATAAAAACAAGAAGAAAAGAAGAATAAGTCATCAGTCCAAGCTTTGATATAGACATCCCAAAGGCCTTGGCCATACGTTTCCTATCTGACCTTAAACAAGTAATGTAATCTCCACACACTAATTTCTCACAATAGAATATTGCTCTAAAATAATTTTCAGCTCCTCCTGTTCCTTGTTGTGTCTAATTTAGTTGGGGTGGGTGAAAAATATTCATCCCAGTTAAGCCAAAATATTTCACTAATTCCAGCTTCACTGCCAAATCACCATTTTCTCAAGAAGCTCTGAACCAACAGTCTGGAGGTTTATGAAATTTATAACAAAATAAAAGATGTGTCGCTTATCACCTGACTCTGCTGAAGTGAGTGCAGTGCAATGTAAGGAATGTCTGAATCCAGCAGCCTCTCTTGATGAAGAGAGGACATCAATACTAGTTCAACCATTTCTTTTTGCTGGGGGTACTGGAGGATTTAGGGAGGATAGAGCAGAAACATTTTAGAAGACAAACTGTTGCTTTCCTAAGTAGAAAAATAAGTAAATTCCTCAACTCAATTTATTTTCATATATAAGAAAACCCAGCATCTGTTTTCTTTGACAGATCCATACTAAGGTAAATCACCACTCTGAAAACATTTTCTATTATCAGTAAGTTTTACTACATTTTGATAGATAGTAAATTTAAATTTCAAATATTTATTGGAGCTTTAATTTAAATTTTGATGCCATTCAAAGCAAAAAGAAATATTTCTTTCTTTAGGATGGTTTGCTTTAAAACAATTTTTAAACTCCAAGTGTTTTTGAACTATTAGTACTATTCTTCTTGCTACTGCTCTTAGATGTTTATTTATTCATTTATTTTCCACACAGACCACCTCTGAAATAAGGACTTAAGTTTTGGTTTTAGCAGTGAGACAAAATGAGAACAGCATCTTATGGAAAATATCTTCACAACTCAACCAAAACTCATATGTCAGAAATTTAGAAGTGCAGAGCTGCCCCAAATTGTTTGCAATAATATTTGTACTTCTTGTCCAGGCAGGTGGTAAGCAATATATCTTTTGGGATATGCTTGCCTTCAGCTATCATCACACAGTGCATTAGTTGCCTTAAATCATGTATAATTTGGCAGAAGCTATTGATATGTGTCAGCAAGCAATTCATTCTGCTTCAGTGTTGCGTGAGTAGGAAAGATGCTTTCCTCGAGCTAAAAATCTGCTTTTTGAGGGGTGGAGGTTACCACCCCCTCAGACCTGACAGCAACATGCCTGGAAAATTTAGTAAACAAGCGGTTATTCCTAATTGCTTCTTTTAAGAACATTTTCCTTGCAGAACAGTGTCCAAGACAGTTGAACTTTTGCTTAGTTGCCAGTTTAAAACAGTTAGAAATGCTTAGCGTGAGGGAGGTGTTACAGTAATCAGTGCAGAACGTGAAGCCATTGGCAAGGAGAGGCTCTCACTGAGATATCATAGTCATAGAATCATAGAATCATAGAATCATAAAATGGTTTGGGTTGGAAGGGACTTTTTAAGGTCATTCAGTCCAATACCCCTGCAGGGAGCAGGGACATCTGCAACTAGAGCAAGTTGCTCAGAGACCTGACCAACTCAACCTGGAATGGTTCCAAAGATGGGGAGGGAATACGTGATCTTGTCAGACCTGCTTGCAAAAAATACCCCCAAAACTTATGTGAAATTCAGTCAGTTTCATATGAAAAACCTTCTTGCCTCTAAGTTGCTTAGAGTTCAATTTGGTTTATATGGGAATACAAAAAGCTACATCAGTCTCGGGAGAGATGTGCTTATGAATCTAAGGATGCTTCAGAAACCAGTGTCACAATGTGAGCCCTGTAACTGAATGCTGACCTAGTGAAAATTCAAACTTACCCTATTATTATAATTTCCTTTACTATATTAGTCATGGCACAAATGTCCTGGCTGTGATGCAAACATCAATCTGCTCAGGACAGGCAAGAGGCCGTTTGTGCCATTAGATGTTAGCAGCCTGAAGTTCCAGAGGAGAAGGCAGGAGACAAGGAACCAATAACCAACTGCTTCAGACTAAGTAACGTTTTAAAAAGTCCTCTTGGAGTTATGGGCAGAGAGGACAAGGAACAATTCACTGATCTTTACTGAAAGTAGACTTTTATTTCATTGTCACCACCCCTTAAATTTGACATGAAAGGTCTTATTTTTTTACTCAGACCTTTTTTTTCTTTTTCTCAGTACTGTTATTTCTGCTGTGAAAAGTCATCTCTTGGTGTGCTAGCAAGTCAAGGTGGGAAAGGAAAGGAGAACCCAATGGACAAATTGGGAAACCCCATGTGTGTCTGATTATCACTTAGGACTTGTCCTTCAGCTCAAGTGCAGGTAGCCTGTATTTCAGCTGCTGACATTCCTCTCAACACTTTTTGGCCACCCACAGTCACTGGTGGACATGTTCTCTGTATCACAAGAAGGAAAATCAGATTAAGTCAACCTGGGATGTTATACCTGAGAACTAAAGTTTCAGAGGGGAGAGGGAATACTCAGAATCTCAGTTGTTCTCTGTTAAGGCTCTCTGCAAACTCTAGTAGTCAACAGATTTGCCTTTCAAGCCATTCGCTAAGTGATAAAAGCAAGAAGAATTGGTGAGTTTTTTGCCTTTCTCTTCAATCGCAGCTGAGTTTTGAGCCCGTGCTCAGTCTCTGAGAGCAAGGACTCCAAGCACAGGTTCAGGTTACCTTAATCTGACCCTTTAATATGGAGAAAACTCTCCCCTTCTAGCTGAGCACATGTTCCCAGCTGACCATCCCTCTCCCGCCTGTATATCTGCATGGAGGGAAATGACAAAATGTTCCAATTTTTCTAAAATGTCAACTTAAAAAAACACACGCGTGCAAGCCCAAATAGGAAACAGATGCACTGTGGCAGCCTGGGAGATATAAATTTAAGGCTTGGAGCTGTCTTCACGTCCCTCACTACCACTTTTATGGTCCTGCTTTCACTGGAGCGCACCTGAGGCCTGCTGGCAAGACACTTCTTTTGAGTGTGGGTGACTCCCCAGTTGAAAACAAGCCATGAAAAAGGCTACGGTGTCTGAGGAAAAAAAAAAAAGGTAAACACAGAAAGAGACACACCCTGGAGTTGAATCAGATCCTGCCAACTTTATTCCACTTCAGCTCATGTTCACCCATGGAAGGTCTGACCCGTTATCTTTAGAAGGAAGAGCACATAGAAAACATATCTCCTGTAGTTTCTGGTTGCACTGCTCTTCCATCTTCCCACTCTGTAACAGGAAAGAACAGTTTAGGCATGGACAACACCAAAGCGTCCTACTAACAGAGACTCACCCACTACCCTTGCTGTTGTTTATTAAAGTCCGTTCTTATGCATCCTCACTTTATTTTTCTTTCCATTTCTTTCCTTCCCCATTACACATTTCCTCACAGATCAAAGGTAAAACTCACTGGTGGAAAGAAACTTGAGTTCAGGTCAACATATCTGGTGTATTCATTCGTAGGAATTGACCATTTGGTCACATTTTTCAATAATTATTGCCTTGAATCAAAATTGAAGGTCTTGATATAAGATCTGCCTGTCTCAATAATTTCTTGAGTATGGAATTGTTTTGTTTCAATTCCACTGATGGATTTAAAAAACCATATGCAGCATTAAGACATTGAAAAAAACACCAGAAAAAAGGAAAATGGGGAAAGATATTAAACACCAATAGGATTTGAGATACCTAAACAGGAGTAGGATGCCAAAATACTCCCTGGAGACAGATCCAATGTGCCCAGAAGCCCATGTCTCTAAGTCACCAACCTTCTTGAACACATATCACACATTAAACCAGCAAAGCTCCAAGACTTGGTCACCAGCAATCCTCTCAACAATCCCACCAAGAGCCAGAAAGCCTGTGTGTGATAATGCTGGAGCCTCTGGCAGGCTTCTCTGCAGTTTTGAATCTGCATGTGGCCTCCACCAAAAGCAACATGAGAATGATGCTTTGCTCACCTTCCACCACTGCCTTCAGAACGCCATTGTCAAAGAGGAAGGTTGAGATAAGGAGCATATCAGGATTCAAAAAGGGACGGGAAAGTTTGTCTTGGCAGTGAAGTTATCCTGAGCTGTGGTAAACTGGGTCCGTAAATACTACAAGAATTTCAAAAATAAATAAGTGCAAACCATAAATACATTGCATCTTTCAGTCTTCCCAGGCACTCGGTTTGCAATGCATGAAGGAAAAGGGCAGGTTAAAATGCTGCTTTTTCTCTCCTTTCCACGCCAGGTTTCCTAACACATCCTTTGCCACAATGTCTTGGATATTAAGTGCAAATTGGAAGTGGATGGATTTTTATTACTTCAATCCTCCTTCCATTTAGTTTTGTTTTTCTCTTTCCCATTATTCCTTCTCTCCACAGTCCCATCCCAACTCCCCTTTGGCCGGCCTCTTGTTTCTCTGATAAAACACTTACTGGGAATTCTAGAGATACTTTTTCACTGCCTTCTAGTAACTGAAGCTCTCATTAAACGTTCAGGGCCATTCCCCTCTCAGGTGCGTGGCACATTGCCATGCATTTCGGGAAACCAGCTACTGGACTCATGTGTGCTTTGTGATAACACACTGGAAAGGCCAGAGCAGTGAAAGCTGAAGACCTCTACAGCTTGTACTACGTGTCAGTTGCCCAGATAGCACGTGAAAAACAAGTAACAGGTCACTGACAGGCCTCTGGCTCCATCCGAGCTGTGGGTAACAGTGCCTCGTTAATTCTCTTAATTCAAATATTTAATTACTTGTAATACGCAGAGAGTGTTTTCCTCAAATCTTTTCTTTATCCAACTTTTCCAATCCACTTAGGATACCCACCAGTTGCTGGAGCAGCAAGGCTGAGACAGTGCTAATGCCTCACCATGTGCCTCTCCATTCCTCATCTCCTTCCCATCTCATACACGAGTCTCACTTTCACGTTACAAAATGTATGTTCTTTGTTCAAAATCTGCAGTTACAGAAGATACAATATTTCCCATATAAATAGCTCTTCAGCATCCTCCTTTAAATAAAGAAAACTATCCCATGGGAGGCATCAGTATTTACACAACATCATTACACCTGAAACATCTGACTACAGGAGTCAAATGACATTTCTGTCAGTAACAGAGAGGACTTTAGTAGGACTGCAAGAAGATAGATTCTTTGAGGTAGATTATCCCTCTGTTTTGCTTGGAAATAGCACCAAAATTCTCCTCACCCCATCTCTAAGAACAACTAAAAGAACAATGAAACATAATGTCAAAGTGGATCTCTTCAGAGCTGGTGGTTGACTGCAGTCGTAGTGGGCTCATCTGTCCCTGCTATTGTCCTGAATCCCTTGTCCCTGAAACTAGAGATCCTTAAATAAATAAAAAAAAAAAAAAAAAAATCTGAATGTCTGGAAACATTCCCTTCTTGCTCTGAGTAGATATATTCACTTGCTGGTTGTGTGTCTTGACTCACAGATAATCGTTCCCATCTTGTGCTTTCCTTCCTGCTCCAGCCTACTTCCTTAAACAATTTTTTCTTGGTTTTTGTGGGTCTGTCATATTTTCTGGTTCTGTCTTGGCCGTTGCACTCTTGCTTCTCAGAAGATGATTTTCTTTTTGCCTCTTTCAGGCTACAGTCTCTTCTTCTCTAGATCATCCAAAGCAGAAGCAGAGGAAAAGGAATGGTGAAAGGTGAAAGTTGCTTTCCCTGCATATTTTCACTACTTTTTTATAGAAGAAAAATGAGTCTCATCCTTAATTGTTCTGCAGCATGATGGGTCCATATACTCATAGTATAAAGCCTCTGACATTATTACAGCCAGAGCTCAGTTAGCAGCACTAGGACTGACCTATGTCTGATACTAAAAACTTCATCTAAAGGGTTTTAAGAACTTCTGGAACATGAACAACTAGGAATACTCTCAGAACCAACATATGAACCACTTTAGGCTCCCCTAATTCAGATGCAAATTCTCCTTAGGAGCATTAGTGGATGCAAATTCTTCTTGGGAGCATTAGTGAATGCAAATTCTTCTTGGGAGCATTAGTGGAATACAATGAAACAAACTTTTATTTGCTCTTAACCACCTAAGCAGAAGTTTTTTCTCCTGAAGAATGAACAAACCAGACTTTTTATACTATTACACCTTCGTTTTTTTCCTGAGCTATTGATGGAAGGCAGTTATCTTCCAAACATTGCACAGGGGAGAATTTTGGCTCTATTGTTGCAGTTGTCCTGGGATTCCTGTTTATGACCTGCCTATTTATCTTATATGATTAATTTCCTTATCCTTCTGGACTATTTCTGCTCCAGTACTTGAACAGATTCTCTCCTATAAGTTCTTTCATTTCTTTGTTTTCTTCTTTTGCTCAGCTCTCTGATCTGTTGACCATGCAGTGGAGAGGCCCTTTAAGGCAACAATATGCCTGCCTACATTCTTGTATTTCACAAGAGTTATGAAGAAAGAAGTGAGGACCACAGAAAACAATTTTATTCACTTAGAGCCTAATCTACTCAGTCTATGAAAGGAGATTGACAGCTGACCGGATTATAACGCCTCTGCAACTTTACAGGCACGCAATATTGGCTGACGAGGCGTTCTGCAATCTAGATGGAAAGAGGACAGAATTAAAACCATTTGTAGAAGCTGAAGCCAGACAAGTTGACACAGGAAACAAACTACACATTTTCAAGGGAAGCCTGCCAACAGAGAATACCCCTGAAAGAGCGGGTACATTTTCCAGCATTTGTCATGTGACTCAGATTTCAGATTAAGGCACGCTGAGATGTCTGTCCATATGTGACCCTAGATGTGGGTCTAAATTGCCACTGTAGTGAACGCAGTTTTTGGCAAGATTCAGTTTCTGATACATAGATGTTTAATGTCATTTTAGGTGCTGTGAGGTGTTCTACCTGCTGTCCAGATGCCTACTGGAGAAAGACATTCATAGCCTGAACCTCCTGTGTCAGAACTGCCAGCTCTCATGGATGCCTGTCATACTCAGGGGTCTCTCATACAGCAGCAGACCATCAGACAGACAGTAATTGAAGTCAAAAAAATCACATTTCTGGCCAAATCATTCTCCTTCAGGTGAGAAGAGATGATTTCTAAACTCCACTGATTAGATCAATTGGGTACTTGATTCAGTTGCACCTCATCCATCTGACATGCTCTAAGACAACCCTCCTGGTTACCAGCTGCATCTTCTCAGGGCATGGGTCTCCTCTGAATCACACATTAGAGGCCTGGCTGTGAAAATGTGTTGGCTATGCTAAGTTACCTCAAAAGGAATAAAGCATCTGTGTTTAGGCAATAGATTACATCTGTAGCCAAGGCAGGTGATTGAGCCTAGAGAGCTATTCGCCTAACCTACATGTGACCCACTCCTTTCTGGAGCAGCATCTGGAAACCAGGCAAGATACTCCATGGTGACTCAAATAAAACTAGACACCTCTATTTATTTTCCTACAGTTACAGGAAGTTGTGGGGTGGAAACAGTGGCTTTTAACTAAGGCAACTCTGAGAAAGCTCACCTGATTGAAATACATGCAGACTTCTTCAGGTTTTGGAGGAAAGGGCAAAAGAAAAGAAATATTCAAAGTATCAATGATCTGAAAGGTCTCTTAGAACCGAAACGGTTCTATGATTTGCCAGTGACCACGTATCAAAATGTCATGAATTATGTGAGTGGGTTTGATCAATCACTGCTGTCAGTCCAACATTCAAGTCTTCTGCTTCCAATTGCTCAGCAAGAAAATGAGCCGAAATCAATCACAATGATATGAAAAAATAAATCCCCAGCTTTGAAATATGACCTTATCCACTTTCTTTTGCTATCTACTACATCTTTTCCTTCTTTCCCAATAATATGAAACTATAGAAGTCAATTTTAATATAGCAAAAATAATGTCACTGTGGACTTATTGAAGTTAACAGCAAAACGAATTGTTCTAGAGGACAACTCACATAAAGATCTGCACCTACGCTGAGTGCATTTGTCCCACTATGTCACCATCAGGAGAAGCAAACCTCTCCAGCTGTAGAAGGAGTCTACAGACAGTAGTGTCAAATAATAGTGGAGCAGAACTCTCCATGTCTTTTGTAAGCAGATGGGAGAAATCTAAGTTCTGACTTGAGAGTAATGTTGCTGAGATTTCCACAATGCTGTGCTAAAGTTAATAACCCCTGGTGAGGAGGACTTGGCTTTATGTCAGTCCTGTGCTACTTATTTCAGAGCTGGCCCCTTTTCCAGTGAGAACTTCAGGTAGAAAAAGCACATGACTTCCCGCAAAAGACTATGGCATAATGCCCAAGACTCATGTTCTCTCCAAAGGCTGAGGAGAAAAGAGGTGGACTTCATCTCACCTAACTTTGACTGTCTCAGAGTTAGGCACCTACTTTGAGCAAATCATCAAGTCTCCTTCTACAATCAGTGGACAGTGAGGGACACTTCCAGGCTGTGAGTCATCCTGCCCTGGCAGAGGTGTTCAATACTGCTGGAATGAGATGCTTCTCTCTCACTTCATTGACTATTAAGGAAACCTAGATGACTGCTTTGGACCACAGGCACACATTTCTGGTGGTTAAAGTTACACAGGATAAATCCAGCTCTTGCTTCAAAGCATTCAATGCATTTGTCTTTCTTTTCATCACATTAGAGAACCAATTAGGATCTTCTCCATAAAATTTGGTTTATAAAATATAAAGCTGCTATTTAACTGTATCTCCCAAGAAGAAACAAACAAGAAATTAGAGAATCTCTGTAGATCTGAATGAGTTTGAAAACATTATCAAGTAAGTTGAAAAGTTTTTTTGTTTTGTTTTGCTTTATTTGTTTGTTTGATTGTCTTTTAAAAATAATTTTATCATGGTCATCACGATGTTATAATTTGTTAAATCACAGGTTGGTGCTTGGGATTCGCTACAATGTTGCAGAGGTACTAAACTTCAAGCACCTATTTATGCAGAGAGTCTGTTTCTATTTTG
Source organism: Actenoides hombroni (assembly GCA_024336885.1). NCBI lineage: Eukaryota > Metazoa > Chordata > Aves > Coraciiformes > Alcedinidae > Actenoides > Actenoides hombroni. The sequence goes on along the minus strand of WUAM01000179.1, from coordinate 15,973,682 downwards.
TCTATCAGGTGGTTTGACTATTGAGATCTTATCACCCTTCTCCACCTGGAACTGAAAGAATCAAAAGTCTAGATGATGCCTGCAAATTTCCCCTTCAATAGGCTTTGTTCTTTTAATAGAACAAACAAACAAAAAAACCCCAAACCCCAAAACACAGCAACACATCTTCTTTCCAAAAAGAAAAGAGAACTTCATGATTTCTGATAATATTGCATCTATTTTGTGTTCTCTACTTCCCAAATAATGGAATATTTTAAGCTGTCTCTTATATTCTGCACCCCCACTATGACACGATCAGGTGCCTTCCCTCATTTAGTGTCCATTTAGCCTTCCCTCATTTGAGTGTCCAAGATTCTGCATATTCATTGCCTCCTAGTTCCTGTGGATGTTGTCATGACAAAGTTATTGCTGGTGAGGCACAGGCCAAGAGTCTATTCCATATTACTTAGTTGTAACCCGAGAGAGAAATTGACTTGCAGTTTAAAATAGCTAAGTTTGGCTTGTAGGAAGACGATTCACTTTTCTAAATGTAGAGTCTTTGTGGCAGTTGACATATCCTGACATATTCTATGTGATGTTCCTCAATGTGCAGCGTGTGTAGGTCCCGTGTTCAATCTGCAAGCCCCACATGGACCTCTTAGAAACCTGGGTCTCAAATGAGAAACTTCTTTGGTGTGAGAGTGTCTGGGCCAGGCTGCCCAGAGAAGTTGTGGAGTCTCCTTCTCTGGAGAGATTCCAAACCCACCTGGACACTGCGATGCTGGGCCCCTTGCTCTGGGTGACCCTGATGGAGCCGGAGCATTGGAGGAGATGATCTCCAGAGGTCCCTTCCAAACTCTACCATTCCAGGATTCTGTGATTTCTTCTGAGATTGTCAGCCATGGTGAATCAAATTGTCCCAGAGATGAGGTTGTACCTTGAGGAATAAATGAAAACTTTCCAATGTATTTAATGAATACATTGTGAAGAGCCTGGGCATAAAATCGTACAGTTTAAAGAAGGCAAAAACTTTCTATATATTACCCACAACTCACTGCAGAATAAATTTGCATAATATTCCACCTAAACGCAATTTCTACTTCCACCCACTAGATGGAAGCAAACATTAATGTATGTGACGGTGCCAGCTGTGCAGAATCTATGGGCTGTCTGAATGCCAACGTGTGTGGTCTTGTGGGTTTGACTTACCTTTTTAGTACTGTTTAATGAGGGAAATGCATAACTTTGAGCAAATCAATTCTCGGACATCATAAAAGGTGTAGATTGGCTAAGGACCAAGGGATCAGAAAAAGGGAAGGAGTGGAAACCTGCAGTATCTTTGCCTATAGACTAAATCAAAGGTAAATATTTGTTCACGGGGTGTTTTATTTTTAAGCCTTCTTGAAGCATTTAATGTTTTTCGAACCTGCAGTAAAAATATTTGGAATTTGGATCTCTAGATGTTCACTCTCTAATACCCCACCTTCACTTTCTGACCAGTAGGCCAAGAATAAAATCATGTGACATGGAAGTCTACACCATCAAAGAGAAACAATTTATAGAGTTTTGATGGGTACATACGTGTCAGATTTCCAAGAAATGCTTATTAAGTTAAATACTTATTCTGTTGCAGGAGGGAGAAATACGAATCTTGCTAGTCACTGTTTACTGGAAATGTTTGATAAATGAAAGTGTCAACATAGTGGCTCCTGAATTACTACAGCTTGCAAGAAATTCAAGCAGAGCTCCCTTGCGGAGCCTGTATCATGTGGTAGATAATGAGGTGATGCTTGCATAAGGGTTTCTTCTTAATCCAAATGACCAATGAGGGGAGGGAGTTGATGGGCAGAAGCAGCTGAAACCCTAACTGAGATGTTTTCCTGGAATCCAGATTCTCAGCCAACCCAACGCCATCTTTAAGTGCAGGGGATCCCTAGAGAATCTTTAGTGTCTGTCACTGTGAACAACTTTTTTAGGCCTTCCTCCCTCAGCTCTTAGGAGTACAGAACATGGTATGACTCTCCTGGCCTCGGACTCCCCAGGGACCCTAAAGAGTACTGGTAAATCCCTGTGGAAGGTGCATATTTCTCACGCTGGTTGTAAGGTAGCCCAGGATGACTAAGTTTAGATGTAGGTGTTTAAACAGGTAAAGATAAGAGATACATGTGCCAGACCAATGTGTAGGATGAAAATTAAAATTCTGTTATTTCTCTTTGCTTTTAATGTTTCAGTAATAAAGTAGGAGCTCCGCAGGTACTATGGATTTCTGTGGTGTTCCAATAACTCATCAGCACCAGATGAAATATTTTAAACTACACCTAGAGAAGTGGAAAGAAGAGATCCTATTTACTCCTGGTTTAAAATCCGTGTAGATTAGGTGAGTAGGGCTATGTGTTAGTGGTGGGATTGGCAGTGTTAGTTCAATGGTTGGACTTAATGATCTTAAGGGTCTTTTCCAACAAAAAAAGTTCTATGATTCTATGAGTCTTTGATTCTGTGATTCTATGATTCCATGGTTCCGTGATTCTATGATTACCAGCTTTACTTTACAGTTTTCTGGTATGGAAAACCTCAGCATTGCTTGTCAGTGTCACTGACTCCCAGAGAAGTCATCATAAAAAAAACCAGAAAAACAAAGAAAAAAATATCCACGTCTTCAGTGTAGGCGCCCCTTTCTCTAGCAAGAAGAGCAATGCAAAGGGCACCTAATGTAAACCTAAGAAAAAAACAAAACCCAACTTCTTTTTAATTAAAACTGCACAAGCCCCAGAGCAGCTTTGCCCAGGGCATGTAAGTGACAGCAGAGAGTGGTCATTAGTCCTAACGAGAGAGCTGCCAGGAAGCCCTAAGTGAGAGAGCTTTAGCTTGTCATGGCAGAAGCACATTTATTACAGCTAACGAATCTTGGCCAGGGTCTGTTAAACAGTGGGATCTGCCTGAAGAAGCCCCAACTGCCTTCACCAGCAGCAGCCTTGTCATGTGCGTTGACAGAGGCCAGAGCAGTTCTGTGGGACTCTTAGGAGGTTACGGGGTCTCTGGGCTGCTCCTTTAATTAGCCCTCAGATAGCTCGGGAAAATTTCCTGCTGTGGTTCATGGTGGGACAGGGCAAAGGCCTCTGAAACAGCCCTGTGAAGAGGAGGCCATGTTTATGCAAAGAGCTGACCCCCATAATCGCTGTGTTGACTTCAGTATGTGGGTTGGGAGTCCAAAAGAAGCCCAGGCGTGCCCATGGCTATTTATAAGTGAGAGTGGTGGGGGTGAGAAAAGAGGTGGGAGTGGATGGGGGAAGCAGTGCTGTGACTGTGGAAACAGAGTACATGCTATGAGGGTGGTAGAGTTTTTTTAGTTCTCTCGGTGCTTGCTTCAAATGCTCAGAAGTGGGTGAATGTGCCTTGCACAGGGTGATGCAGGACCTGCATTTGTTCCATCATCCCCTTCCAGCCTGCACCCTGCACAACCCTCAACACTGTTGCCCTCTTGCGACTCCTCCCAAAGTGGAGAGTGGGTTTTGCATCCAACCATCACACTTCAGAGGAGTCCTGCAGCATCTTTGGTTTATGCTGGAGGATGGAGAAACCCCAGGATGACTGCAAGATCAAAGAAGAGCAAATTAAAGCTGAAAGGCTTTAATTTGTTTGCTTCTTCACTGAAGCCATGAGCTTAGGGGAGTCAAGAGTGGGCCTTCCACTAGATTAGCAATGCTAAAGTATTGTGGTGCTGCTCGGTGCTGCGTGGAGAAATGATGTTGCGTCTGTGTTACTGTGGCCAGAGCTGGGGCAAACCGGACAGACACAGCAAGTATTACAGAAACCCAGCATAGTACAGGTTATAAGGGACCTCTGGAGATCATCTTATCCAACCCCCCTGCTCCAGCAGGGTCACCCAAAGCATCACATTATCCAGGTGGGTTTGGAATCTCTCCAGAGAAGGAGACTCCGCAATCTCTCTGGGCAGCCTGGCCCAGACACCCTCACACCAAAGAAGTTTCTCATTTGAGACCCAGGAGACTCTCTGGGTAGCCTGGGACAGGCTCCAACACCCTCACAGAAAGAAGTTCTTCTCTGACATATTATTCCCAGCTTTCATGAGCAACTACGATCTGTGTGGTCCTGCTACAGCATAAAGGAATACCTTGAGGGGATAGTAACCATGTTGCTGATGTCAGAATGTTGAATTGTTCTGCACGGGGAGTTCTCAGGCCACATCCCTGTGATCCAAAGATGAATAATCAGAGTTAATGCTTTAAGAGGACCACTGTGTTTTGGTAAAGCAAAACATGGGCTGTGACACATAAAAATGCCACTTCATTAGTTCTTTCATTTGAAAAGCTCAGATCCCATTTTCATGTTTTCGGGTTTATGCCGGCGTACGATTGAATTTGGAATTCCCTAGACCCATTTTAAAGGCTTGCTTTGCCTCTATAAACCCACATCTGTTTTGGGTGGAAGTTCTCTGCTCTTGGCACTGGATTCTATTACCAACTTGCCACCTATATAGTCTGAACATATAAAGGTCTGAGGTTGTTGCTGCTGGAGGGAGGATTTTCTTTTTGTTATTATTTTCTGTTTGTTTTCAAGGGGTGTCTCGGCATTCTCTCTTCTACTTTTCCCTCTTCACCATCTCTCAAAAATCTGTAGCCCTCCTCAGTGATTTGACATGCCCCTAATCCCTTTTTGTATTGGCTGTGCTGCTGTTGCCATGTTAACAAAACCAGAATTTCCTCTCTCAGGCCCTCCACTTTATAACAGCAACTATCATAATTTCCAGCTGATTTCAAGCTCCAATTGAAAGCCAACTGCTGGTTTATGTTGCCAGTAATGCACATTAAGGAAACAAAACAATTTGCTTGTGCAGAGAACCTCAGATGGCTGAGACACTAACCTTTCAATATTTCATATGGCCCAACGACTTCCAGTTGTCCATGCTTCAAGTGGTCAAGAAGCAGCATAGTGAGCGTGTGAGTATTTATCTTCTGAATTCCTACTGTTGTCACTCCAGGAACCAAATCCCTGCAGCCAGTGCATGAGAACGTCACTTACAGCAAACATACATCCCTGGTCTTTCACACACTTAGATACATGGATGGTTTTATAAACATGATACAGTATCTTAGTTTTTTGTGGAACTGTTTGTTCTTCACATGCTTAAATATTTCCTGTTTCATGGCCTTATGGCTGGTTGCTTGGTGGAATATCATCAGTGATGAATTAGGAAATCTGCCATCATTTCTTTGTTCTGAAATTTGCTTCCTGAATAATTTCTCTGGATCACCTACATCCTGATTATAAAATATTCAGGCAGTTAATTCCCTAGGAAATAATTGATAACTAGGTGTCTATAAACTTCTGATAGACTGGAGTCTTATTCGCTCGTTGTAACAAATCAATAATGTTTCAAGCTGGGTTCTTAAGTTAATTTACTCCAGAATCAGTTCAAAGTCACATCTCTGCTCCAGTGGTGATCTGTGTTGCCCCTGATTGACATAACTCAGCTCAGGACTTGGATCATTTCACAACTGCTGCTGACAAGCCACATAGTAGTTTTTCATCAGCCAAGTATAAGAAGTCCAAGGTAGACTTGGTTTAATCACCACTTTCTGTCCTTTTTAGATATTCCAATGTATAAAACACATGTGGTTTGGTTTGTTTTAGTGCTGCCCTCATCTATCTCCAATGTGTCAGGTTAAAACTTGAGTGGGTGACATTGTTTTCCATCAAATCCTTCACATGCTGATTTCCCAAAGCAAATTCCTCCTGCCAGATGACACCATGCTCATCAGTGTCCTCAGGTTCCCATGTGTTGATTGAATGGACTATCCCAGAGTGCACTAATTTAACATGCTTCTTATTTCATTCCTTCACTGTGAGATGGAGACTGAGACCTTATAGACGTCTTGGCAGGAGAGGAGTTTTACAGTACCAGGTGTCTGAATTTCTAACAGTTCAAGCATGAAGAATGGCGGATGGCATTACGGTCCTGGTTTGGACCAGGCATCTAGAAGAAATACAAGGAGGAGAAGAGAGCTCTAGTTAGAGGGGGATTTATGGTAGACGGGAGGAGAAGATAGAGATCATAGCACTGAAGTCCTGCTTTAGGTGGGTGTGGTAAGCATCATGAGAAGACTGAGAGAGGATCTGATCAATGCTCATCAATATCTAAAGGGTGGGAGTCTAGACAATAGGGCCAGGCTCTTGTCAGTGGCACCCAGCGAGAGGACAAGGGACAACAGGCACAAACTGGAACCCAAAAAGTTTCATGTGAACACAAGGAAAAAATTCTTTGCTGTGAGGGTGTCAGAGCCCTGGAAAAGGGACCAGAGAGGTTATAGAGTCTCCCGCTCTGGAGAGATTCCAAACCTGCCTGGATGATGCAATCCTGGGCAATCTGCTCTGGGTTACCCTCCTGGAGCAGGAGGGGCGGATGAGATGATCTCCAGAGTACCCCTCCATCCCCTATCATTCTGTGATAAGGGCTCTACTTAAGAAGGTGGGCTGGGAGGTAGGTAGGATGGAGGTGAGAAGTGTGGGGACTTGGGGTCTGGCCAGACAGGCAGTGAGTCCAGCAAGAGTTAACTACCCACTCTGGTACATCATTTGGTGCTTCATTGCCCCTCCTCTTAGCTCTCTGCCTTCCACACTCTACACACTCCAGTCTGCATCTTCATTATCAGCCTCTGGCGATGACAGTTTGCACAGCAATGTTTTCCACTGCGGGGCTGTGTAGCCTGAGGTATATCAGTGGTGCTGCTTCCCTTCACAAGGGCTCCTATCTTCCTGCCTTTTCTCAAAAGCTCTCCATCAGGGCGAGGGCAAGGCCCAGGCAACAGGGGCTTTCGGCTTGGTTTGAGAAACAAAATGCACAACCTGGAAAAACAGACCCACCCATTTTTACGAGCTCATTGTCCTGCAGGTGTTGCCAGAAGAATGCAAGGAAGATTTGTGTGCTGTAATTACAAATGTAATCATCGTAGGACAAAATGTCTCTGCATGTGTATATTTATATATAAAACAATACAAAACTTAGCCAGAGAAAAATGGGACATTATTCTTTTTGCTTTTCCTTAAAGAAATCTATGTTAAGAGGAAAAAGTGTCCAGAATTCCCATTTCTCCCTGGAACTAGAGTGCTCAGAGAGATCCACTGGCTGGATGTTGACGGCTACAGCTCAGACCCATCTTACTCCACCTGCCAAGAGCTGACTTCAGGTCTCTGTGCTTCCCTCACCGTAGCAGCTGATGACCTCGCTGATACCTACAGTGAGTCAATACCCCTCTCTGCTCTGCACGAGGTGTGAGTGATGCCATGGGGCTGCAGGGGAACATACAACATGACGGTGAGCTTAAGCCTTAGCAACTGGAATATCACTCCTCGCAGACAGAATTAAAGCAAAATAAAAGGAAGGGGAAAAAAACCCCAAACCACAAACAAATCCACACTTGTACCTTTCTGCTCTTTACAGTCCCAGGATTTTGAAGAATGGTGTATGAAGAAATGGTGTTGCTTCCCACAGGTTTTACCATCAAGAAATTACCATTAATCCCCTTCTGCTCTTCTCTGACGAGACTCCAACTGGAGTACTGCATCCAGTTCTGGAGCCCCCAATGCAAGAAGGACATGGACCTGTTGGTGAGAGTCCAGAGGAGGGCCATGAAGATGATCAGAGGGCTGGAGTACCTCTCCTACAAGGTCAGGCTGAGAGAGTTGGGGTTGTTCAGCCTGGAGAAGATAAGACTCAAGGGAGAGGTTATTGCTGCCTTCCAGTATCTGAAGGGGGCCTAGAAGAAAGTTGGGGAGGGACTTTTTACAAGGACCTGTAGTGATAGGATGAGGGGTAATGGCTTCAAACTGGAAGAAGGTAGATTTAGATTAGAAATTAAGCCCATGTCTGCCAAGATCTTGAAACATCTACATTCTGTTATCACATTAAATATTTGCAAGGTCGGGGTCTTCATGCGATTTAAAGGGGTACGAAGTACTTAAAGGTCTCTTCCAACCTAAACAAATCTATGATTCTAAGGTTATTATTTCTTTGGTGCACTTAAGACTCATAAGAAAGTGTTAGCATCCTTGGTTCCAGACAGCTGATGGGGGAAATGCCATTTCTTGGTACAGTCCAGGTAACTTCACATTAAGTAAGTTAGGGCAGTTTGGGCACATCCATCTACTTTCTGCTCCATGGATATTTCTAGGACAGTCTCAGTTGTACGCATTCTCTCAGTGTCCTCTGTGCTGTAAACAGAAGGCTTACTCAGGGGAGGACTTGGGTCATTTTGTGAAGCAGCAGATAGAGAGAGAGACAGACAGACAGATAGATAGTAGATAGATAGGTGATAGATAGGTGAAAGATAGGAGGGAGAGAGATATAATAGATAGATAGATAGATAGATAGATAGATAGATAGATAGATAGATAGATAGATAGATAGATAGACAGATGATGTAGAGTGAGAAATAGAGAGAGAATTCAATCCTGAGTAGAAAGCACTGCAAAAATCTCAAACTGGTTTGTTTGCAGATGTATTCCTAGTGATGTTAAGTGATAACACATCTGAGGTCAGCCGCTGTAATCAGATAAGACCAGAGCTTTCTAGGAGGAGCAACAGAGTCAGAAACTATAAAAGATTTGCCTCAGCCTGGATTGCAGCCGTTTGAGCAGGATCCAGAAATCACAGGCGGGGATTCTCTGGTCTAAGTTACGCCAGCAATCGGATGTGTGACCACAATTGCCCCTTCCAATCCTAGCTAAATAAACAACAACTAATGATAACATTTAAGGAAATCTTAACAAAAGGAAATTGAATCAAAGGATTTTTTTTTCCCTCTCGTTTTTGGTTTTTTTTTTCTTAATTTTCTTTTTTCTTAACCCCTAATTGGTAATAAGACAGTGGCAGTCAAGGAACGCACATTATGTTCAGTGCAAACAGCAGTTAGAAAAGGCACTACTCAACTCTGGAGAGGAAGCCAGCCACTTCAGAGGGCTTCTTCAGACACCCACCTTCTGCAAATCGAGGGGGCTGCGCTGTTTCTCATTCAGTGAATTGCAGCTTTGACACTTCAATGGGTTTACGCTTGAAGTTCTTCCAAAACCTTTTATAGCCTCTTTAGTCTGCTACTTTAACTTTCCTGAGGAGGTGAATGCGGGCAGATTAATAGATTTAGTTTTCAGTGCCCCAGTTTTGCCCTCACTGAAATCAGTAATACAAGTCCCTGGTAATTTACACAAACCATGGGCAGAACTTGAGCCTTTCTGAAGAATCAAGGCTCGATACTTTCCAGCCAGTGATCTAAACCAAGACGCTAACGCAAAGCAATGTTTTTGACAGACCTGGTAATTTCCAGAGCTAAAAGTAAACAGTGCTGCAGCTTCATCTTATGCTTTCAAAGCAGAATATACAACTCAACTGCTTGATATGTCAGCACGTAGACCTCTAACACACTCACAGTATGTCTGGAGAGAGTTCATTGATCATAGCACCAAAGGATGAGCCCCATGTTCTTAAACTGAGTGTGAGAGTCAATGAGAGTGGAACCATTTTTCCTGATAATTTGAGTGTCAACCTGGTTATTATTGGACTAAAAATCCAGTCGTTCAAGTCAGGGTCATTACCATTAGAAATGAAGTCGTGAAATTTAGAGCTCAAAAATCTCACTGGAACAGAACACAGGCAGTAAAAATTGCAGAATAGTTTGATGTGGCCAGTGGCTAGTGAAGTTGTTTGGACAAACAGGGACCAAATCCAAAAGCATTTTCTCTTCTGCACTCAGGAAGGTGGTGTGGATGGTGCAGGCTCTAGGCACAACATTGACCTTGTTTTGCAGTCCCTTGCTTTCAAAAATGCATCAGATGCTCGAAAAAGTAACAATCAATAGAAAAACCGTAAAATCACTAGTCATGATCACATCCTTTTTGTTTGACTCTTGATTTTAAAGCCTTTAGAAAAATCACGCTATTCAAGTGTATCTTTACTCCTGCAAGGAAGAAATACAATCTTTGAAAAAAATAACAGCTTGAGAGTCTCACACAATCACATGACTCTCGTAGCTGGGAGTTGAGGAAATAAAACACTAAATACGAGACCCTGTACCAAAAAAAACCACAGGAGTTACCACAACCACTGGACTCACACTGGAATGTGTGTTGTGATAGCAGAATATTTTACAACTTCTAACCAGAGGGAAAAACAAAATGAAACAAAACAAAATAATCAAAAAAGCTTTGTTCTTTGGGGCAGTTCTGGTTCACTAAAAGGTAGCACTTTAGTTAATCTCTTTTATTTAAAAAGCACAGTTATTTCCCTTGTATGCCTATGAAAACTGCTTTGCCTTGTAACCCACGGAGTAAGATATCATTTGCACATAACCTTCTCATTGTAATTTACAGCAAAGACCTTGGTTGGCTGCCAGTCTAATAATCCCAAACCTTGAAGAATGAAGACATTAATATTATTTTTATTAAGCTGGTAATAAGGCCGAATGAAGCAGAGTTTAAAGCAGATGCAGGTGGAGGATATTTTATGCCAAAGCATTAAGTGCATTGCTTAGTCATGGCCAATCCCAGCTCCATGCAAGACACTTGGGAAGTGCAAGGAAAATTCCTTCTTTTTAGGTGCTAGTCTTGAGATATACACAACCCTTCATTTTTCACTGCAGTCAATGGGAGTTAGGTCCAGCTGCACCTTGGAAAGATTAGTTTTCATGAATCTTTTTACCTACAAGTTCTCTCCATGCTTTATGCTCTTCCTGAGGAAACACCCTGAGTTTTAATGCCTTTGACTTTATGATGCTCATCGGGAAAAAGGCAACACAGACAGAAATACCAGATCTGGAATGAAATGCCTCCTGAGGTTAGCAGGGCCACTGCAGTTCAATCACTGTGGTCCACAAAAGAGCGAAGTACCAGCAGCATGTGCAGATACTCAAGACCTGAAGGACCATCTGCTTCTCAACATATGGGTAAAACAGAAGCCATTTTCAGCCTGTCTGCAGAGCAAGTCCTCAGCTCACAACTCTCAAGCGACAGCAGCAAATTTTAAACTACTCATCTGGGACAGTTTAAGGGCTTCCTGATCTGTTACATGGCAGGTGAAACCAAAAGCAACATGCACCTCTCTTCTTGTAATGGGTAATTCATATAGTTTTTTCTGGTATTCACCTCATCCTCCAAGAAAAGCCTTTATTTGCTTTTCAGTGCCCTGCCTCTTTTTTTGGGAGCACAAGGAGTTCGGATGGCAGAAGGGATCCTCAAGCTGCCCTACAGAGCCCTTTGGTGTACTTGCTTAGCAAATCAAATGCTCCCCTATCTGTGCATGCCCTGAAATGCCGATGCCTCTTTTTGGGTTATCTGCAGGTCATGGGAACCATAACGTATATTTAAACCCCATCAGCTCTGCTGAAAAGCTCAGGGTAAGGAGTTTGCCAAGGGAAATCGCCACCGTCCCCTAATCTCCACTTACAATGTTGATTTGAGCTACTATTTCCACTGCTCCAGAAGTGTAATTGTCAGTGTGGTACCAGGTCATGGTATTTATATCACACGCCACACACTTCATGTGTCATGGAAACAGACTACAACATCTATTCACCAGCTCTCCTTCTTTTTTTTTTTACTCCCCCCCCTCTTTCTGGTTTCCCTTGAGTCCTTTTAGCTCAGAATGGTTTTAAATAGAAACACCCTCAGCATAGCACATTGCCTTGCCATGAGAAACTGTTGCAGAGGGCGGAGAAGGAGCTCGACAAATTAGTGTCCATTTTTTTTCAGGGAATGCTTCAGGCCAAAGTATGTCTGTGAGCAGACTGACCACACTTAATTTGGAAAATTCATTCTAGCAAGCTCATGAAGCAGCACCACTGGGCAGGCACTGGCTGCAAGGCACAAGAGAAGGCTGTAGACTCTTGGGTTGAGGGGTTATGTACCCATGGCTGCTTCTGCTAGCTCAGTACAACCCAAAGTCCATTGTGCTTGGTGAACAAGAGCAGCTATGCCCTGAGCTACAAAGCAAGAAATGAAGAACCAGGAGAATCACCCAGACAGGCAATGGGAACTTCAAAGCATAATAATAATCATAATCATAATAATAATAATAATAATAAAAATAATAAAGCTAACCAAGAAAGTTTAAAAAAATTTCAAACATTTAAAAAAATGTTGCTGAAAATTTTGAAATCTAGGTGGGCAAGCAGTGACAGAATAATTAATAGTTCTAAGCTGCAAGCATTTAATTAGATAATTATTCTCCTTGATTTCTTGTTATAAAGAAAGGGTCATGTTCGTCCAGATGGTATAGTAGAAAATGATGGGATATTGGATTAGTGTCTGAATCCTCCTCAGGAGCTTACAGCTCATCATTGACCAGAAAAGGAGCTTAGGAGCTTAATTTTATAGATACTCATGTGAGAGGACTGCCTAGAGCAAGGAAGATGCCTGTAGGTTCACCATGACAGTACCTGTCAAGGGATATTTACTTTTTTTGCAAAACCTTTCTCAAAGAGTTTAAAAATCCTAGGACCTTTTACCAGGCAGAAAATAAATGCAAGGGACAGATAAAATTTGATGTGGCAATACATAAATAAACTTTCCACTTTCTGCCTCAGCAAGAGCTGCAACACTTGGATTCATGTTCTCACCAAGTTACTGCTGGAGAAGGCACTGACATTACATGCATGTGTTTCTGTGTGCTTCAGGAGAGCTTGGTAACGGATGATTTACTATGAACATTTAGATGCTTATTGTCACTGTCTTTTCATTATATTTCTTCCTCTCCATAGAATGGTTTGGCTTGAAAGGTACTTTAAAGACCATCTTGTTCCAACCCCTCTGCCATGGGCAGGGACACCTCCTACTAGACCAGATTGCTCAAAGCCCTGTCCAACCTTGTCTTAAACACAGCGAGTGATGGAGCATCCACTCGATTCTTCTTTCCAAAAGAAGAAAATAAAAAAAGTGCTAAGACTCAAAACCCCTCTTGTGTCCTGATTTGATCCCTTTTTCTTCTTGTTCATTTCACTTTGGAAAACTTCATAGTCACAGCTGGGAGAGAGAATCAAAGTGCTCTGCTTTTGTTGGTTTTCACACAACAATTCAAAGGAAATAGCAATGATCTGAAGGGGAGGGAGGAGGAGATGGACAGCAGGGAAAGGGATCATGCTGTGTAACCCCGCCCTGAGCTGTGAGGTAGCACAGGAGGTATCGAAACAATCTCCAAGGTGTTGAAACATAGGGAATGACAAAGGCAGGAAGGATCCAGGAAAGGCAAGAAGGCGAGTTTTCATCTGGAAAAGCTTCTGATCTGATCCTGTGGACTTCAGCTCTAGCTGGGGGCACCGTATCTGATTGTCCTGTATTTCTTTCCTATCTAGTGCTCTATTTGCTTTGAAGTCCATCCCAGAAACTATTTGCTCAGTAGGCTGCATGCCATTGGAAACACTCAGTGAGGCAACAAACAGATCAGCAAGGAAAGGGGGGTAAGAGAAAAAAAAAAAAAAAAAAGACAAAATAGAAAGAGAAAATGTCTGAGCTGCATTTGGATTCGCTTGGTTTGTCTTCTTTCTGCTTCTGTGTTTTCCTTCTTTATGCCTATTAGCTGGGGACTGTTTGTCTTCCAGGCTTTGCATGATGTTATCATGCTTCATAGGCTTTCTTTATTTCATTTTCTGAGGCAACTGAATTCAAAGTAAAATAATTAAATGCCTTACCTGCTTGATGCTGGACTAGATTTGATACAGCATGCTGCAAAATGCATTCTCTCCTCCTGCTGTTGGGTCGCAATGAGATAATAGACTTCTACTGGTGCATTTTAAACCAGTTTCTACATTGACCCAGTAAGAATAAAGACCTTTTGCTAGCCTTGAGCACATGAAAATTGAAATTAAATACCTCAGAGCTTGAACTGATGTGGTATTCCATGAACTGCTCAGTTTGCTTCCAGTACTCTCATTACAGTCTTCCTTACCATTAAATTCTCACTTTTGGAAGTGATTGTCTTTGACTCTAACTGAGGAGAACCCAAAATTCACAATCTTCTAGGTGCAGGTCTTATACTAAAGCTGCCATGAAGCTGCAGCCAACTCTGCAATATCAGAGGTAGCGTTAGGTTTGGATATCATGGATAACATCCAAGCAACGTGGACATAAATGAAGTGCTCCAGAGTCAGACTGGGTATCCCAGTGCTGATGCCCTTATAGTCCCGGGAGGGTCTGCCAGTTCAGGAAAAGCATCATGGAAAGCAATGCATGCCCAGAGCAGTCTTGTCCATCGTTGCTTGTATTTTTTAAGTTTGTGAGGCAAATCCAGTGCAAACACTTGTGTGGCGATACCATGGGCCAGCTCAGGGAGCCAATCTGGATCAACATTATTTTTGCTTTTGGGGTTAGTTTCAGTCTCTTCTCTCATTCCTCCTCACAGACACATAAATGTTTGGGCTGGCAGTAGGGAAGGGAAGCAGCCGTTGGGGGTGGGGGAGAGAGAATCACTTCTCCCTGCAGTAAAATACCAACGTGCAACCAGTTCCAAAGCATGTCAATCTATATTCTGTGTTCAAAGGCCCTGCCAAAGCTATGCTGGCCTGCTTAGGGCCAGTCAGGTGTCTCTGTAGCCAGGGTATCATTTATTCACCAAAAAAAAAAATAAAAAAAAATAATCAAGAAATGTAGAGGCTTGAGCGTATACTTAAAACCTTTCTCCAAACATCCGGCATTAGAAAAGTATGTATGAGTCCAGCCCACAGCGATGCAACAAACCATATTTTCCACGAATGCATTTGATCGCAAATATGAGAAACGTATGGGGATCTGATGTTTCTGTTTTCCTAGAAGAATAGGGGGAGGGTGGGAAAGCACAGGATGCATATATCAAATAATCTGAATAATTACAAAATAAATACAAACCAGCTAGTTGGCAAGTAGAGCCATTCAAGAGATATTTCCGACTAATACCATCCAGGACCATGAGCTTAGTGTTGTGTATTAAAAAGAAACAAAACAAAACAGAAAGCACGAGCACTCGTGTGACCTACTGTGGTTGCCTTGAAGAGGAGAATGGCTTCACATTTGCTTTGAATTATTCTGTGCGTGGTCTGAAAAGTAGTTTCTCTTTTTTTTTTCCTTTTCCTCTTTTTTATTTTTTTTAATTGTTATTCTATGTGTTTCATATTGTTTTATGCTTCTCTTTCAGAATGCTTAATCCTTCTCTGTAACTGACAGTCCTACTACAGCATTACAGTAATGAGCTGCTGAATACATTGATTTTTGTTCAATTTATAGCCAGTCAACGAATGTTCCTCTCCCCACCATTTATGATAAAGCAGCATGTTCTGTAGCAGGGAATAATGGATGAAATCCAGTGTTAAAAGCCTCACCCTGTCTGTAGAGACTTTCAGTCCTCAACAGCTCTCACATCCTCTCATTTAAATTTAACCTAAGAAGCAGTTAACAGCATGCAGTAACTTTTGTTACATGATTTATATACATTTAAAATATTCCTGTATTATACAGCCTGTAATGTACTCTATCATCTTAAAAGTCTTTTCCAATTCTATGTTTATATGCCAGAGCTTCTCTGGATAACCTGCTCCAGTGTTACACTACACTGAAATGAATTTTACCATTTATTTTCTGTCTGCCACTGTAATCATAGAATCATATAATCACAAAATGGTTTGGGTTGGAAAGGACCGTAAAGATCATCTAGTTCCAACCCCCCTGCCATGGGCAGGGACACCTCCCACTAGAGGAGGTTGCTCAAAGCCCTATCCAACCTGGTATTGAA
>WUAM01000179.1:15945407-15957840 GCA_024336885.1 Actenoides hombroni | reverse complement strand
ATACAGCCTGTAATGTACTCTATCATCTTAAAAGTCTTTTCCAATTCTATGTTTCTATGCCAGAGCTTCTCTGGATAACCTGCTCCAGTGTTACACTACACTGAAATGAATTTTATCATTTATTTTCTGTCTGCCTGTAATCATAGAATCATATAATCACAAAATGGTTTGGGTTGGAAAGGACCGTAAAGGTCATCTAGTTCCAACCCCCCTGCCATGGGCAGCGACACCTCCCACTAGAGGAGGTTGCTCAAAGCCCTATCCAGCCTGGTCTTGAACACACTCAGGGATGCAGCATCCATAACTTCCTTGTGTAACCTGTTCCATTGTCTCACCACCCTAATAGTGAAAATAGCTGTAGTCTCCACCCAACATGCAAGCCTAGATCCAGTGAGGTCATGTGACTTGGGATGTGCATATTGGGAGCCCTGTAATACACTTTTCCAAACCCATCCTGAACTCTGTGCACAAAATTTAGTGCAGAGCAATGAGTAGAGAAGAATTACTTCTCTTGATATGCTGGGCATGCACTTTCTCACATGCTGCATTATTATGTGGTTTGACTTATTTACAGTGGAAGTGAAACGGTGGCACTCGGATTTATTCCCACTTGGTGTTCAACTTGGCACTCACCATTGCCTCCAGGTCTTTCTCCAGGTTAATATTCACCTTTCCAGCCTATAACTACGCAAGGCAATAATTTGGTTTGATGTTTCCAAAGTCAGAAATATTTCTAATTGAACACAAAGCCAGACTCCGAGATTACCTTTGTTCCTATCCCTTTCTTATGACACCAGAGAGCTCAGTCACTTTTTAGCCCTCCAGGCCCCCAAGTCAAGACTCACAAGGAATATTTGTTGCATAAAAATGTGAACTGGACAGTATGTCTATATCCTGTTGAGAATCCTACTACATCTCTGTTTGGGGTTTTTTTTGGTGGTTTGTTTGGGTATTTTTGTTGGTTTTTTTTCCTTACCAGCATGTAAAAATGGAACAAAAAAAAAAAGGGAAAGAAAAGTCCTCTTTCTTCCCAAATACCTCACTGTTTAATGGCAGAAATCTTCCTTAAGTGTTTTTGAAAATTTGATCTCGGCTTCATATAAACCTGAGATCAGCCCTGAAGTATTTCCAAGGCAGAGGGAAGAAAAAAATGGGACTTTGCTGTTCAGAAAGGAGGGGGTTGGGAGAAGAGAACAATTAAACAGGAATTATTTTGCTCTGTGGTTACTCACAGGGGACTGATCTGATTACGTAACCTAACTTAAACATTGACCTTTATGTTGTCAGTGTAAAAAATAAACATATTAAACATGGCCTTGGGTTCCTGTACAAGATACAACAAATTGATGAAGAGAGGGAGAGAGATTGAATATTCTGGGGCCAAAGGAAAGACTTGATTGATGGATGAGGCTCTGGGGAGAGCAGTGTTAAGATTTCCTGTCTTTTCTGTAGACCTCAGTATTTCTACCTGAAAAAAAGGAAAAAAAAAAGGGGGGGAAATTTGTGGTTGACACATACAGGTTTCTCCATTTCTCCATTTCCCCATTCCTGTTTTGTTTTGTTTTTTTGAAAGGGGGGGGAAATCCCCTTCAGATTTTTGTCAGGCATTTTGCCAAACTTCTGTCATCACCAGGAAAATGGTTCCCTCAGCAGACACATCTGGGCAACTTCACGCCCATTCCTGATGTTAGCCGTCAAATCCTGTCCCAGATAGCAATGAGACTTGTTCACCATTCCTAGAGGAAAAAGGGTAGGACTTACTTTTATTTAATTGGAAAATGGGTGTATTAGGAAGAGGACAGATAACTTCTTAGAGGCAACATCTTCAATGGCCCACCTAATTGCAAGCACTGGTCTCTGCACCTTATTGTCCCACCTTCTAGCACAACTGCCTTTTCCTGTTTTGTTTGTTCTATGCCTGGAATCATACATATGTATGTAAACTTTACAGATTTCTTGAACTGTCTACATAATTAAAGGTCCTGTGTCTGGATTGAGAAGCAAGGAGGCACACGTACATAAATAAAAACTATACAATGTATGTGTATACAAACATATGTGGTGTTTATACACATATATACTGTGGCGTATAGCTTAATAACATGTTGTGCATAGTGTGCATAAACTGTGTGTAGCTACAAGAGATGAGATCCAATGATCATGAGTGTGCATGGGCATGCATTTGTTTATTTACAGATAGCTCCAGCCTGCTTGAAGGGTTGTTTCCTAATTGCACAGCCTCTGGCCAGGGCTGGGAGATTTAATAAAACACAGATGGCCCCTGTCTGTCTCTTCACTCTGCGGGAAGCAATCCATCTCAGCCCACCAGCCCTCCTTCCTTCCCATCCCTGCTTTTCCCTGACCATGAAATACAGAAGTCACAACTCCTCTTAGTCCTTGCTCTGTCCCACTTGTCCCTGGCTCCCTGCATGGAGGGCCAGGAGGAGCTTCTCACCACAGTCTTGTCCAGGTATGATGTGAGAGAAGTGTGGGGTCCCTTCATCTCTCCCCTCCTGCTCAGTGTGTGTCCAGAACTTGCTGTGAGCTATGTCCCATCAGCTAGATGTTTGGCAAGCCCTCCTTTGAGTAGCACTGTAGGCCCTAATTGAAAATCCATGTTGCTTCATAATCCCTTTTATTGGCATTTACCTTCCCCATGGAATAGCAGAATAGCAATAACATACAGTGTATTACCATTACACAGCAAAATGGATTTCCACTTGCCATCAATTTTGGGTTTGTTTTTAAAGAAAAGCAAAGAAATTGCCAGCATGCTTAAAATGTATATTTAAAATAATATATTTTGTCTTCTTAACCAAACTACCCAAAGCGCACACACTCTACTTTCAAATGGCTTAAGTACCAGATCTCTAGGAAAAACCTTGTTGACAGGGGCCATGTCTCCAGCTGCTGTGAACTAGCAAAGCTCTGTTGAAGTCAGTAAAGCCATCGAAGCTTATGCCAGTTGGACTTCCCTTTGCTGGTTCCACAATGGTTAACAAGAAAAGAAAGAAGATCCCCACAAGCCTGAAATGGTTCCTGTACGTATAAGGGCTTCACTTGTGATCCTCCCCATTGTAACGTCAGGAAAATCCACACAAACACACAACAGACATCTGGCTATGACAGATGCAGGAAAAATCTCTTGGCCAAATCAGACAGCAGAACTTTAAGATAGTTTTTTTGGAATCATATAATGATTTTAGTTGGAAGAGATCTTGAGGATCATCAAGTCCAACGGTTGCCCCACCACTGCCAGAGCACCACTAAACCACGTCCCTCAGCACCACATCTCCACAGCTTGGAAACCCCTCCAGGGATCACGGGGACTCCACCACTTCCCTGAGCAGCCTGGACAACCCTCAAGGGAAAGAAATTTTTCCTCAGCTGCAACCTAAATCTCCCCTGGGGCAACTTGAGGCAGTTTACTCTTGTCCTATTGCCAGGGAGAAGAGAACAATCCCCACCTCACTACAACCACCTTTCAGAGAGTTGTAGAGTGCAATAAGGTCTCCAAAGAACCAATGGGGATGGCCTGATCTGGTTCCTGGCTCAATAAATCAACTACAATCAGGTTTCTCAGGGCTGTGCCCAGTTAGGTTTTGAATGACAGTAGATATGTCCTCTGTGCAATCTGTTAAATGGTGAAAACTGAAGCAGTTTCCTTACCTTGATCTGCATCCACTGAAGAGTCAAACCTTCTGGATCCTACAGCTTCCTTTACATTTAAAAGTGAGAGAGAACCACACTAGATTTTGTTATTGGGGTGGCAATAGGTTAAGTGACAGAGATACAGTACAGGGTTGTAGCTGAGGAAAGCAGCTTCCATGAGAGCTCTGACAAGCAGCATCTAGACAGTAGCATGGACTTACCCCATCTGCAAAACTGCTATAAATATGTTAAGAGAGATGTGTGAAGCAAGTCTGACTCTTTTCCCCCCCCCCCCCCCGCACCCTAAATGGGGCCACATAGATCTGCCTGTGATGGCTTTCAACAGCTGAAGATCCCAACCCTTTTAATTTACTAACAAGCTGGTGATCATTGTTTTCAGGTGTCACCTCACTGATTGCAGTGGTGTTGTGTTAATTAGTACCAACCAGAAGCTTACATGTTACCTTCAGTGAGGGCACATCCCAGACTCATAGAATGGTAGATGTTGGAAGAGACCTCTGGAGATCATCAAGTTCAGAGCAGGATCACCCAGGGCAGACCACACAGGAGCATTAACCTATGCCAGGTGAGTAACCCACCCATTTCAGCAGCTTTGGGCTGAAAAGAAAAATGAGCCCTGACATCTCTGACCCAAACATCTCCCCAGCATCTCTTCTGATGTTATAACTTCAGACTCTTTCCTTCAAAGACCTCAGCACCTGAATAATAGCTTTGTCTCATAGCATCCTTCTGAGTGAGGATTATTTTAGTTTGCTTGGTACTGCACGTTTTTATGAAGCCTATCCAGTTTTTCCTGTGTCACAAACCATAACCTGGTGCAGATTTCCCTCCCTGAGGAGGAGAGAAAGTGAGCTGGAAGAGATGTTTACAACAAATCCTTCCTATTGACAATCTGTGCCCTCTCTTTATTGAAACATATCCGGAAGCAAAGATGAATGAAACTCACCCAAAACTTATTGGGTTTGCAGAAATAACTCTGTGTTTCTTGAATGCAAGGAAGAAAGAGACAACTAGGCATGGACAAGACATGTTCTCCCCTCTTTACTTACCTGGAAAGCTCTCTTGATGAAGCCTGAGGAAAAGAGCCATGAGTTGCAAGGTTTTACTGTTCCCTCAAACCCAGAACAATCATAGAAACCTTAGAAAGACCACATCTGTGTACCATGATTTTCCAGTGTGTCTCACCTAAGCTGATCCTGAAGGGTTAATTGAGCCCTAGATAAATTTGAAGAAACTTCCTGACAAAACCCATGCTGAGACTTCCTCCCCACATCATTTTAAGAACTGCTGCCTCATACTTTAAATTGAGGTGCGTCACTGGGGACAGTTTGAAAGACCATTGAAGCCTGGGGGAGTCTTTGCATGAGTATTTGGATTGAACCATAATCCTTTCCTGAACAAAGCTTTGTCATGAAGCACTAGACTGGGAATTCACACACATTTTTGAAGTGTTTTAGAATATCACCAATAAAAAAGACATATCACAGCAGCCTTTCAGATAAGCTATACCACTGTGTCCCAGACTGATGGAGCTCTTAAAACCCTTCTTGAATATCTCTTAGCAGTCATAATTGGGACTATTGCCCTTGTAAGTTATTTTCCCCATCATCATTACAGTGCATTTGGGATACATAAAGCTGTATTGCAATAAATAATGTATGTCGTACTATGGAAAAATGAAATAAGAAAAATACCCCCCCAAAAAACCAATCTAGGACATAAAAAATAATAAATATAGAAGGAAGAAAAGACTTCTACCACTGAAAAATAAAACATTTGAAATGAGTGGCCAATGTGTTTAAAAAATAACATCTTTCCTTAAACTTGAATAGCAGGTGTATCTGCCATATGGATGGACAAATGGATGAATAGATGAACAGGTCATCTTCTAGTGCTTAGGAATATGAACTGGAACTTCCAAATTGGAGGGTTTAGTAAATCTTCCATTGTGCAATTTGTTGCCAGTATGCAGGTCTCACTAAGCAGTTCCTGGCAATGGAAAACACAGTTTAACAGAGAATGACTCTACATCCAGAAGTCTGAGCACAGAGGATACAAAACACTGCTGAGAGACAAGTAAAACCCGAAAACAAATGTCATCAAAAGCCATCAAAATGGAACACAGAAATAATAATATTCTGATTCTCTTTTCTAAGGTAAGAGAGGGGTGGGAGAAACTTAATATTTCCTCTCAGAAGCAGAGATTTCAAAGCACAACTTTGTTGCAAAACATTTTTTGTGCCATTAATAATCTTGTCCAGTCACTTCCAGCTATTGATTGAGAGTCTTAGGAAGTTTTACTTCATCTTATAACTAAAATTCTTCATGCTAATTTTTTTTAAAAATTTATTTACAAATATATACTTTCTTTGAGTATCACTTGACATTGGAGGCAGTTGAGAACTTCTGAAGAAAGTGAAAAGAGGTTTTTTTTGTGTTTGGGAAGGTTTGTCTAAATGGCTTTTTGAGTTAAAGGAAGTTACAGAGACAGTATATGATATCAGGGAGAAATCATTTCTGAAGCCAGCGGAGAAAATATAAAGTAGGACAATTTTAACTTTAGTTGACAAGTATCTGAAGCTAGAGCTCAGATTTTTTGTACAAGCTGAGATCTTCTGAAGTCTTTTGAAGGAGAGCGGAGGATGCTTTTCTGTGCGCTAATCAAGCTTTAATGACTAGATACTGTGTTCCCAAAATCTGCAAACAGGAAAGTCCAAAAGTTAATCAGAGGCCAAAGTCAACAGGAGTTCATGGAAGATTTACTTTTGCTTTTTCATACGGATCTTTAAGGGCAGAGTGATTTCTTACTTTTATGAAGCTATGCTCTTCCTTGCTAAATAAGGTTCATTTCGGGAAGAAGTGTTGGGGTCTACTCATACGTGTCATCCCAGGGGACTTCAATGCACCCTTAAGGATATTATTTGAAAGTCTAAGTGGTATGCAAGGTGAGAAAGTCTCCATGTAGAGATCTCCAAGTGTCATGTCTAGTCTAAGCCAATGATTTATTTACATTACTCCATCTTAAATGGAAAAAGATAAGCACTTTGAAGCATGGGTTTTATCTACCCCTTCCCAACTGCCTAGCCAGGAGAGGAGGATATATTCTCTAAAGGTCTTGATCCTCTTCACTGAATCCAGCCTTACACAAGTGCCCAAGTCTACCCTATGTCAGTGAGAGCCAGATTAAGTGGATCCAATCTTCTGCTCAGCTTGTCTTTATTTGATGCTTTTCACCTGTGGATAACCTCTTGATTCTGATCTAGCCACCTTAGTGAGCACATAAATTCAATTTCAGTGTCTGAAAAATTGAGGTTTTGGTGCAATTAATGCTGAAAAGAATCTAAGGATGGGTTTAAGGTCCCTTCCAACCCTGACAATTCTATGATTCTATGATACCAACAGAAAAAGAGGGAGGAGGTGAGAAGGGGACTTCAATTTGAGGGAAAAAAACTAAAATTAAATATATATAAATATAGTTTAAAGATGGATTGCCATCTCTTCATTTACAGGTCAAAGAAAACCCAATGTTCCTTCAGAGTCCAAAAATCACAGACATTTTAATTTCGGCACGAGGGAGACGTTACCAGACACTATAAATCAAGGAGCTGGGCTGTGGAGCATCGTCGCGCGTCCAACCGTGCAGAATGTACGTAAGTGCAACGGGTAACGGAGCGAAGCAGCCCGGCCAACAGAGTCCATGGGCCTTGTAAATATTATTACTGCAGAGCACGGAGCCTCAGCGGGTGTAAAGCTTTAAGTCAGACATGCAGTTTGTTTTCATAATCCTCAAACCCGTTGCCTTTAGGCAGGAATGTCTTTTTTTTTTTTTTTTTTTAGTACATGGGGGTGTGCGTGGCAGTGGACAACACAGATGACTGTTAGGAGCATCATCATGAAATACTTTGGAGACCAGGTCATGGGATTGAGTAGGTTAATGAAGCTGTTGTGCAAAGTCAGGGATTTGAGTGATTCCAAAGACGAATCACAGCACAGGTATTCTGGCCTTTACCCAAAGTGGTTTACTCATGAATTCTAGCTATGTTTTAAGATGATTCTGGTGTGTCTGGTAACTGACAGATAGAAGATACATGACATTGATTCTGCTGCCCTTGTTGGTATCCAACTGCATCTGTAAATGGCTGAACTTCCCTCTGCCTTGATTTGAGTGATAATTTGTCGAAAAATTATGCACTGCCCCCTCTCCCCACTCCCCCCCATCAAAAAAAAAAAAAAAAAGTAACAACCATTCAATTGAAAAAAAAAAGATAAAAACCTCTTCATGGTATTATATTTATTTTTCAGTTCAATATTTTCAGCAGATATAGTGCTTTCACAAAAATGAGAAGACCCTGGAATAAGCGACAACCTTGGAGAACTCAGTGGTAGCCGAAGAATGCTTTAAAGCTCCTCAGCATTCCAGAAAATAGCTAACCACTTTGGTTGCTCCCTCTCAAATTTCCTCAGAAGAAAATAAAAAACTTCTAACAGACTCCAGGTATTGATGGGACAAGAGGAAATAGCCTCAAATTGTGCCAGGGGAGGTTTAGGTTGGAGCTGAGGAACAATTTCTTCCCCAAAAGAGTGTTATTTTGTCATAATTCAGGTGAAAAATACTCCAAATATATTTGAATCAACTGCTGTCTCATCCAGTTATGGCTATAATGCCTGGTTCTGACTTAGACTCATAGAATGGTAGGAGTTGGAAAGGGACCTCCAGAGATCATAGAGTCCAACCAGCCAGCGCAGGAGACTTGCACTGAGACATCCTTCTGCAAAGAAAGGGAGCCTATGAGCATTATGGTTACCTTATCCAGGCTAGGATTAAGTCTGAAAATCCCTAAATTGAAAAAAGCTGGATGGATGTCTTGAGGTGTCATTGCACTCATGGGTGTCACTGTGACATGGATATTTTCACATGAATTTTTTTTTTTTCTCCCTAAGAGGTTGAGTTTGGAGAATACATAAATTCACGAGATACTTGCCCATTCTACTGTTGAAATTCATTTATGTTACAGGGCACAAAGATGTCTGAACTGAGATTTGAAGGTACTGCGTGAAACAGAAACACACAGCTAATCTCAGTGCTTGCAGGTTACAAAAACAGGGCAAACCACAGGTGAAACCGCTCTTTTTTTGGGGTTTTGGTTTTGTTTTTTTTTTTTTTTTTTGCATCATTTCAGAACTTTAGCACCGAGGGGACTAATTCAAAGCCTGCCAACTGGAAAGCAATGGAAAGCTTTGTATTGAGGTCAGTGGGTTTTAGATCAAGCCTCAGAAGCAGCTGACAGCTGCAATGACCCGCAGGTGAACTTCATGCTCTGGTTGAAACATCCACACTTGCCATGACCGCCTGCCCATCGCGTCGTGTCTTTGCTCAGCCTTGGTTCCCCTACACTGAATTCTTGCTGCCAGCGGGTCAGGCAGAGAAGCGTGTGGTTTTCCAGTTGCTATAGGCTGCTGCCCAGTCATCAGTTTAACCTTTTGAGAGCCTCACGCTGCAAAATTCATAGCCGCTGAATCACGCCCATGACCTCATCTCCTGCACCAAAGACATAACCACTGTGGAATTCCTCTGCTGAGGGAAGGAAATATTGGAGTCTCCATAGTTCTTGTCCCTTCTAACTAGGGAGAGCTAGGATTGTCATTCCACCTGACGAACAGTCCCAGTAAAGGAAACACTGAGGTGTCTCCACTTCTCCCAAATACCAGTCATACTATTCTGTAGGTACATGCAACTCAAAGAGCTATGGCAATATTAATCAAATAAAAAACGTTTTCTCAAGGATGAACAAGCCCAGGTCCCTCAGCCGCTCCTCACCACACTTGTGCTCCAGACCCTTCCCCAGCTCCGTTGCCCTTCTCTGGGCACACTCCAGCCCCTGAATGTCCTTCTGGGAGTGAGGGGCCCAAAAATGAACCCAGGATTTGAGGTGTGGCCTCACCAGTACCGAGTACAGGGGCATGATCCCTTCCCTAGTCCTACTAGTCACACTGGTGCTGATAGAACCCAGAATGCTGTGACAATATTAACTGTTCCTCATGACACTTTGCATTACTTATGGACTACTAACGACATCTTCACTTATTATCCTGGTGATTTCTTTGGAAGACACTACTTGCAAACATTGTAGCATTTATATATGCAAACACTAAAGTAGACACTGAATACAGCGAGAATGATTGCAGTATGAGGACATGGCCAAAGCCCATTGTGGTAAAAGGAGGTGATCCCATCATCTTCAGTGACCTGGAGAAACCATCAAAGCTTCAACATATTCTTCTGAGATGGCCATAAATTGCCTCAGTTCACTGTTATCTTGTCTGAACGCATTGCTGGTCCGAAGCTATCCACACTTTCTTGTTATTGTGAAGAAGAGAGCTTCCAGGAAAATATCTGCAGATGGTTTGTTTTCCTCTACTTAAGTACTTCATTTATAATCTCCAGCAAGGAGAATAAGGAGCTCATAAGTCAAGGAGCAAAATTCATTGGAATTAATGCTGTAGAACTTTAAATAGTTGCCTTCAGGGCAACCTTAAAACTTGCCAGATCAGCCAAACTGCCCTCTGGATGTGTCTGTCTCTTGTTATTGACTCCAAAGGAGCCCCGAAAACTAGTCTAGGCTTAAAATTTTACTTTTAGTGGTCTAAAATTAACTTAAATGAAATCCCACCTTAAACACATAGGGATGTTATAAGCATTAGTTCATATTTTATCACTAATAATCTGTAACGTAACTCTGGGGAAAATTTAAATGGAAGAGGTTAGAGATTTATAGCTATCTAGGTGAAGGGTTATAAAATGCATATGTGTGTGTGTAGGCTGTGGGTGTGCATACTTCAATATGTATGCATGTGCTTATATTTATCTATACCTGTATATTTACATAGGCAAAGAAGAATGAATACTTTCCACATAGAGCAGTCAATGAAATGAGCAGATTTTAGAGCCAGAGGGATTTGTTATGACCATCTAGTCTGGTGTTAAATACAAGATCAGATACAGATACATAGGAGCATAAGCAAAAATAGCGTCTGTTTCACCATTTCTGTCTTCTGTGGAGCAACGCTGGCTCCTCAGTTTGATCTGTAGTGATGACGCCTGTGCAGTTGCAGACAGCAAGGAGGGGAGGGATGTGATAAATGAGGAATTGAGAGGTGGGGAGATTTGGCTCCTCACACTTGGAATGAGTCACCCGACATGGAAGAGCCATCGTGCTCTCAGTGTAGAGGCAGAAAGCCTTCCATAAAAACATAGAATAATAGAATTATTCTGGTTGGAAGAGTTCTTGAGGATCATCAAGTCCAACTGTTAACCCAGTACTGCCAGGGTGCCACTAACCCATATCCCTCAGCGCCTCCATGTCTTTGAAACTCTCCAGGGATCACAGGGTCTTCACCACTGCCCTGGGCAGCCTGGGACAGGGCTGGACAACCCTCAAGGGGAACAAATTGTTCCTCAGCTCCAACCTCAACCTCCCCTGGTGCAACTTGAGGCTGGTTCCTCTTGTTCTATCACTTGTTCCTTGGGAGCAGAACCCAACCTGCCCTGACTCCAACCTCCTGTCAGGGAGCTGGCAAGTGCCTCCTTTTCTCCAGGCTCAACAAGCCCAGGTCCCTCAGCCACTCCTCACCAGATGTCTGCTCCAGACCCTTCCCCAGTTCCATTGCCCTTCTCTGGCCACACTCCAGCCCCTCAATGTCCTTCTGGGAGTGAGGAGCCCAAAACCGAACACAGTATTCAAGGCTGTGAACATGAGCATCAGTAGAGTATGGGATCAGCCCAGGGCTTTAGGTTGCTACTGTTTTCTTCGGTGTTTCTCATGTGCATGTATGCTCTCTCACTGCTGGATGACTACAACTATGTGCCAGATGTTAGATGTACTTCTTGCCACCAACTTAACCTTTTGCAGACTGGTGTTCCTCATTACTGAAACGTATTTTTTCTATGCCCTACCTACAAATAGTCACACAACATAAGTAAAGCTTGTTGAAGGTCAGTCTAACGTTGAAACCATCTCTGAAGGAAAAAACAATGTCTACCACAGTGACCTTGAGTGAGTTGGGTTGGTTTAGGAATCCAGCAGTTCAAAGAAATGCTGGGGAGGATTATGAAAAGCAGGTACTTTGGCTTCATTCACCCGTGGCTGCCGAGACACCCAGCCGTTGATCTCTCTGATCATCAGTTCATCTCATCTGTAAAACAGGATAAAAGTAGTACTGCCTTTCCCTATTTAAAATGTAAAGTGATCAAAGCAGCAGCTGTCTCTTAAATGTCCATGCACGTTTGTCTGCATGGAGTCATGTGTGTGCATCTGTTTGTGTGTCATGTGTGAGCATGACTTATCTGACTTTTAAAATCTGTCGTATATATGAAGCACTGGGCCATCTGCTCAGCCTTCCAGCACCTCAGGATGTCCAATGTATATATTTTAGATGATTTCTAGATGGGACAATGACGTGCATTGAACACATACATGTTCATAACCGCCTAGAAGCAAGCAGGGCAGCTAACGTGGGGAGCTGTGTTTTCTGTCACAGGGACAGCTGCTTCTCCTCAGGACTGTCGGGATGGAGAGTGATAAACTGAGGACACGCCAGGTCACTGCTATCTCCACTGGTGAAGCCAGCATGGCTCCACACTGAATCCGGGGGGGGGGGGGGGGGGGGGAAAATACCCCCCTTGGGGGAAAAGGAAGGGCGGGGGTGGTGTGGTGTAAAGGGCAAGGCGTGAAAACCGCCCCTTTGTCCCAGCCCCCGCTTC
>WUAM01000179.1:15917022-15945397 GCA_024336885.1 Actenoides hombroni | reverse complement strand
AATGGGGACATGGGGGAGTCAGGGGGGAATGGGGACATGGGGGGGTCAGGGGGGTAAGGGGGGGACGGGGACAGGGGGGGGGGAGGGGGGGTCGGGGGGGAAGGGGGCGGCGGGGCGGAGGGGGGGGAGGGGGGGGGGGGGGAGTATCAGACCCCATGGCGGAAGTGGAAGGGCAGATTGATCCTTGTGTCAAGAGCAAGGAGTGAAAACACGCCATTTGCAACAAGCCCGGGATCCACGGGGCCAGGCATGGAGCCGACTGTCACAGCACATCCCGCCACGCTGACAGCATCCTCAAGACTTGGCTTTCACCTTCCTGCCTGTAACTTTTGGCATTATGTATCACCTGCCAAAAGATGGAGTGGAAGACCTTGCCGCCTCTGGAAAAACACTCAGCTAGCAAAGGCGCGTGGGACAGGTTGTTCCTGACATCAGTAACTCCTAGGCAGATTGTGAATTGTTCATTCTGGAGAAGAGAAGGCTCCAGGGAGACCTTATTGTGGCCTTTCATTACTTAAAGGGGGCCTAGAAGAAAAAGGGGGACAGGACAAGCGGTGATGGTTTTAAACTAAAAGAAGGAAATTTAGACCACAGAGAAGGAAGAAACTGTTGATGCTGAGGGTGGTGAAGCCCTGGCCCAAGTTGCCCAGAGAGGTGGTCAATGCCCCATCCCTGGA
This sequence comes from Actenoides hombroni, assembly GCA_024336885.1. Taxonomy (NCBI): domain Eukaryota; kingdom Metazoa; phylum Chordata; class Aves; order Coraciiformes; family Alcedinidae; genus Actenoides; species Actenoides hombroni. The sequence goes on along the minus strand of WUAM01000179.1, from coordinate 15,944,720 downwards.
AGCATTCGAGATTAGGTTGGCCAGAGGTCTAAGCAATCTGCTCTAGTTGCAGATGTCCCTGTTCCCTGCAGGAGGATTGGACTAGGTGACCTTGAAAGGTCCCTTCCAACCCTAACCATTCTAGGATTCTATGAATCCTCTACAACCGCACTGTAGGTGTTGCCAAGGGAAGGGTAGGAAGATTAGGCAACTTCCATCTAAAATCTTAGAGCCTGACCCACCTTCGGAACTACAGATTACAACTGATTATGTAGAGAGTTTGCTGGTCATCTATTTTGTTTTTTACAATGAAAAATAATGTTAGACTTTCATTTTTAAAATATAATAAGGAAAAAGAAAAACTCTGAAAGCTTTAAAAATGCAAAACTGCAGATGATTATTATTTTTTCATAGAAAAAAACCCCCAACGTAGAATAAACCTCTTTTTGTTAGCTATTACAAGTGGAGAAGGGATTGCACAGTGAAGAAGCTGTTCCAGAGCTTCGTGGAACTGCAGGTCAGAGGTGGTGGTTCAGTGCTCAAGTCCCTCTCTTTGGATAAGGTCTCCTGTCACATTTCATCAAATGCCCTGTAGTGCACCCAAAGCATTTCAGCTACCAGGGCTGAGATCCTTAGTTGTCCACACACAACCAACCATGCATCAACAGAATCAGCTTCTGGCGGTGTCTGCTTTCACCTCCCGACTGCTGGCAGAGCTGCAGGTGACTATAATCCTCATTCAAATACTTCACTTTGGTGCCCAAGATAGATGAGGTGAATCTGAGCTCAGAAAACAGTGACAAACACAGACAAGGAATTAAGGTTATTCTACAACAGAATACCTTCATAAAATTCATTATTTCAACCACTGTTTCATTCATCCCGGTTAGCAGGTGGGTGCATGATCATGCTGGTAATTTAGCCTAATCTAGAAGAAAAAGGTTTGAGGTTGAAGAAAGCAGAAAATAAAACTGTCAACCAAGAAACAGAGATCAGATGTGAGCAGAAAGACCTCTCCGTGGAAAACAGAGGAAAGTGTGGTTAGACATCATGAAATACCCTGTTGAACTGTGGTCTGTCAGACTCTGAGAACTTCAAGTACTCGAATGTTAGTGAGACTCATGCCTTGTTGGGTTCTAAGTCACATGCTCTTACCCATTAGCATTCAAAATAAAGTCATAATTTTTGGCCTATTTGCATGGAAAAAAACTTTCATGATCCTACAGCTGTTCTCACCCCGGTATTTGTAATTTTATTACTCAAATATCTACTTTTGTTCACTGTCCAAGTGCAATGAAAACATAATATTTAAATATAAGCCCCATTTACCTTTCAAGTATTTTTCCTGTCCAAGAAATTCCTAGTAATTTGTGTCTAATTCAGGCCCTGAACTCATTATTCATCTCTTCTGTGTGCCTATTCATATTAATAGGTGCTAATTCTACCCTTGTGACATCATCATTGTTCCTAAGGCAACTGACTGTGATGTCAGAAACACAAGACAATAGCCTCTGGTTATGAATAAGCAAGTGGGGAAAATGAGTCATGAACTAATTGAAAGGCTCATAGACTGTAGCAAAATAGCTCAGGATCCAAACTCCCCACAAATGTTTTAACATGCATTTACCAGCTTAATTTTCAACAGATTAGGTATTGGCTGGGTGCACTGGGTGTGGGACATTCATGCGTGTGTGTGTTGGATTCTTGATGGATAATGTTATGTTAGGTGAATAGTATTTAGTCACGCTGTGCTCTTAATGGCTGTCATCTCATGAGGTTTGGAGGATTTTATTTTACAACCGAATAAAACGTTCTCTTATCCATGGCTGGGGTGAAGATATCAGTGTAGCCTTGTTTTTTGTTGGTTTTTGTTGGGTTTTTTTTTTTGTGCGTGTTGTTGTTGTGTTTTGTTTTGTTTTGTTTGGTTGAGTTTTTTGTTTGTTTTTAAATAAAAAAGGAAAAAAAGGAATTAAAAAAAAAGGAAAAAGGCAGAAAGATCTACTTGGTTGTCTAGTCCAATGTCCTTGGTAATGTAAATAGTGTGTTACATGTAAGTTGATATAATAATAAGTTGATATAATAATATAATAATGTAATAAAATGTAATACATGATTTATTATATAATGTGTTATATAAGTTGAATATTGTTGCTTTCCTTCCGAGAAAATTTTACCATGGGGCAGCCAACAGGGAAGGTGTTTTCTTCTCCCTGTCTCCCATGTAGACTACTAGCTGAATTTTCCTCCTTCTTCCTTTCTTTTGCTTAATTGTAGTTAACGCCAGGCATTGCTTTTAGCACTTATTCAGCAGATAATTCCCTGCGCAATCTTTGCTTCTTTTTCAATGAACACAACAGAGCAGAGCCACATAAACTATTCAGGACCTTAGCTGAAATTCTAGGGTTATAAGTTTAAAATGTAAGTTCCTGGTACACAACCTCTCCTCACGGTCTTGTATTCCCTAACTTCACATCTCCATTGCTTCTACTGGGCCCTTATCTGAAGAGCTTTGCCTGAAGGGATCCCAGTCACTCTTTTCAGGTGCAGAGGTCTGTGAGGTCTCTGCCACCTGAAACTAAAGCCCAAAGTGCTGCACAGGAAGGATAGCCTCGTCTCCCGGGCCAAGTTGCTGTGCATGCTATACATTGGCTGTGAAATGAAACTTGATTTTTTTCCCTCCCAGGCTTTGTTTTCCACAGGACAACCAGCTTCACAACACTGTCTACTTTGCAAGGTCTTGAAATAGATGCAAAGAAACCCTAGGCAGAAAATGAAACATCAGCTCATGGTTCCTTTGGACATCTGTTTAAGAAAGAAAACAACCCAGCAACTCCCTTGACTGCCAACAAGCTCCGTTTTACAATACTTAGACACGCCAGAAAAAGGGTCGAAGATCTGTCTGAATCCAGATGGCCTACTGGGCTAGCATGGTTAATGCATGCCAGTTTCTGTAGCCAACAGCACAGGAGGGAGTGATTTGGCCAGCGTTATGGCCATCTGCCTCTAGCTCCTCAGCCCAAATGACCGGATACCCAATGCAGCTGAATCAACAGTGCAAGTGCACAGCGAAGCTCAAATTTACAACGCTGGAGCTGTATCAAGATGCTTCAAAATGGTGATCTGGGCTGGGAAGTCAAAGATAGATGGGCCAGATGCTGGTGAGATCCGTCTGTAGTGCTCTACAGATACTTGCCTTCCCTGTGTGCTTCTTTTACCCACCTACTGGGAATATTTTTGGGTATTATTTACAGTAATTCTCTGTTGGTATGTGCATTGACACTCAAAACAAATAAAATAATAAAGAAAGGAACACCAAACCCCAAAGCAAAATTCAGTGTGAGGTGGAAACCGAGTCCAAGCTTGAAAAACAATGTTAGGATGTTAACAGTGATTCAAGACAGTGCTTCAAGATGTTCTTCTTGTGGTATGGTTCTTGGCTTGCTTTGGTTTGGTAGGCTTTGATTTGGTTATTCTGGAAGATCTATATATGTAATGCATCCCAGGTTTGAGTAAGACATGAGGTACAGTTAGGTTAGGAGGCACCTGAATGAAGATAGAGATAGAAGGTGGAGTTTTGTACACCTGAAATAGACAATCCACTTGTCCTCCTTAAGATTGCTTGAGATCAGTTAGTGAAAACCAGAGCTCATTAATTGTTCTGCAAAGCCAATTCTTCTGCTTTTAATGATGGAAGAGCTTTACTGGGGAAACTTCAGGAAAACTCCTGGAGTTTCAAATTATGAAAAAAACACAACTTCATCTAAAAATCTTTATCACATTTTTGAAAAGTAATTACTAGAGAGGTGAGACAGATTGTTCAGCCGTTCTGTGGTTATTTCTGAGATTTTTTTAAAATGTCCTAAATCTGGCCAAGATAATCTTGAAGCTACTTCTTTCAATAAGAATATATGTGTACACATACCAGCCCAGTCCAAAAAAGCTCTTTAGGAAGACACCGATAGGTGATATCTAAAAATAAATGCAAGAAAAGGGAAATTTCCCCTACATATTCTCTTTGATCTTCTATGGGAATGGTTGAGGGAATTCCATGAGAACCAGGGCTGCTGACTTTGGACATCTTTAATTTCAAATGTCAAAATATTTGTCCAGGAATTTTTTTTTTGTTATGTTTTAAGAACTCACTTTCCATTCTCAAAGTCTGTCAAAAGTAACAGTGGAGAGTTACTTTTTAGGGAATTTTGCCTTCTAGGGGAACAAATATTTAGATGCAAATTTGCAGTCAGTTCTAAGAAATACAAGGGAAAAATTCCATTACGCAGCAAAACTTTTCAGGTTTCTGAACTGATCAGAGTATGGCTTCAACAGATTTAAAATACTGAAGTAACAACATGGAAGGGCTGGTCATACAGCCCATGAACTAATCCTGTTTGAGATATTAATTGCAAGCGTTGGTCACCTTCAATTTTGGCATTACGTTTAATCGAAGAACACAAGGAACAACTCAGAGAGTTATGTAATATGGCCGAACAACTTCAGAGAAATAAAATGTTGAGACGATTCCCATATAAATAAACCTCAGCAAAAAAATCATTGTTTGGAAATGAAGGTCAGAATCTGTGTTGACTCCTTATCTGATGGATGACCCAGCAATAAGAATGATGAAGATGAGACTTCGTTAGGGCATTTCTTCTACTGCGACATTCAGTGAGTGTTGCAGTAAGCTGGAAGAAATGAGAGAAGAGGGAGCTCACAGATAAGGTTATATAATGAAGGAAGCAAAGCTGATGCTCAGATCTTTCAGACTCTGCATTTGTTCCTTGAAACTAAAGAGAAAAGCAAAGGGATTTTAAAATATATTTAATTATTTGATGCAAGGGTATGTCACTGTAGTAGCTGGAGTCAATTGGATTTTCTGCGACGATTTCAGTAGGCATCAAATGATGCTTTGCTGGTGTTCAGGACATTTGTGTGGAGCTGGGCGGTGCTGGTGGGACATCTAGGACATGATGTCCACCTCAGTGCCACCTTACTGCTGGGGCTTGTGTTTGGATCCAAATGCGAAAGGGAGCTGCAGTACTTTTATCAATTTTCTCATGTGAGGTCTGCCTAGAAAAGAGATTAGGAAGCCCTGTTCTGGGGGGAAATTGGTCTTTTGCTGCCTTTGTTTTTTGTGGTTTTTGTTCAGAGCTTTAAGCCTGGAGGGAGCAATGCATAGTTCTATTAAAATCATCCACTTGTATATTTTGTTCCATAAATGCTGATTTTATTTTTTGGAATTACATGCTTACATTGCTATGTTTCAGGTGCCACAAAATACTGTTAAAAATGAGAGTTTTGCTGAGACCTTTTTTTCTTTTTCTTTTCTTACCCTTTTTTTTTTTTTTTAAATTTTTATTTAATCTAAGACTGTGGTGGGTCTCTGAGGTTCATATTTGGCTCTAAGAGATCAATCCCAGTCAGCTCTGATGGATCCAGCTATTTTGGCCAATGGTTACCCTTCTGCTAATTCAATTGTGGGGGGAAAAAGAAAATTAAAAAAAAAAAAGAAAAAAAAAGGAAAAAAAGGAGTAAAAATGTCATATGGTGCTTCTAAAATCCTCCCATCCAATGAATTCATCACACACATACACACTGAGAATGGAATCCATCCATCCTTTAGTATCATGAGCTTGGTTTAAAGAGCTGCACGGATGGGAAAGTTTTATAATCACATTCCCTGGACTGGAGTTATGTGGTAAAGATCAGGTTAACCTGGGTATAGTGGCTGCCAGAAAACACAGAAAATGCCGTAGGAAGCCAACCTTTCTGCTCTGCCTGAGCTTTAAAACACAGTGTATGTGTGCGTGTGTCTATTTATGCAACAAGAGATACACACAGATACACAGATACAGACGCCTCATTTAAATGGAGACACACGTGTGCACACTTAGACCAAAATTCATCCCTACTGGTAATTTCATGGGCGTCAAGGTACTGCCATATGGGATAAAGTCAGATATTTATTTTAATGAACAGATGAAATCTGTCACTTAATATTTGCAGTAAAAAATACTCTCTTCATTTTACTTTTTTTTTTTTTTTTTTAATGAGTATTTCACTTTGGATACAATATGGACCAAAATTTGAAAGAAGTGGATACTCACAACAGCAAAACTTTGGTTTCTGTCACAGCTGACTCAGCTGCTGAGATTTCCTGTTGTCAACAAATGCGTTGAGCTTATACTGGTATGATTCAGAGCAGGAGCCTGGCTAGGTGCTGGGAATCATCTTCCCTCATGCCTGCTCTCTTTCTCTCTCTGTGCAATAATTGTAGAAGACTAGTCTGAAAATCTGCTTGCTGAGTAATCAAAGTGTGGATGGTGTCTGATCTTACCAAATGAGCAATCAGATCTAGTGAAAAATGGCAAACCTGGAGTCATAAACAATTTCAATATTGGCACCTTATTACCACCTTAGAGTGTTGAAAGCCAATGCCCTTTTTCTAATGAACTTTTTCCCAATATGTTTTCTACTAAAATTCTCAAGACCATTTTTTTTTTTTTCCCCTTTTCTTAAAACTGGTCCCTATTTTTTTTCTTTGATAATGGAGGCCATTTTTTATACTGCTGAGAAGTTACACTTTAAGTAAACCAAAAGATCTGATAGCTTCTAAAATTGTTTTGAACAAAAAATATTTTATGTTTTGGGTTTTTTTAATCTAAAAACTAATATTTTTATGCTAGTATAAGAAAAGAAAGCCTTATAGTGATTATGTCCTTCCACTTTGGCATTTTTTTAGGGTTTTTTTTTGTTGGGTTTTTTTTTTTTTTAAAAAAAGAAAATATTAAATTAAACTAATATAAAGAAATTACTAGTATATTATAAAGCTCCCCACATTAAAGAGCACAGACCACCAGTAATTCATACAGACCATTGTGGTGGTCCACAAAACAAACATTTTGGAAGCAAAACAGTAGGGGATCCTAATAGTTGTATGAAAAATGGTCCAACAGAATTTTTCTCTGCTGTTCGAATCCCCATCACATGGAAAAATTAAATGAACCACAGCTTTGTGGCATGACTGTGTGCAGTACTGAGAAATCTGTACTTACTGAAAGGGTACCAGTATCTACGCAGCTGCCTCAGAGCCAACTTCTTCATCAGACAGCTTTCTGGGAACTTTCTGAAACTACCACAGTGGGATTTTTAGGCTCTTCTAAGCTGCAAATTTCAGCAGTTTTATAATTAGTTAGTTTCATACAAGACCATACAGTGATCAGGAACTTGCAATGGACTTAGATTTTGGACTTAAAGCCTTGGAATAACCCGTGTTCACCAAATGTACTTAGATCAGTTCTGTGCTCTACATAGACTGTATGTGATCTACAGACCAATCTATAAGGCCAAGTGCTGGGTCCTGCGCTTGGGTCACAACAACCCCCTCAATGTTCCAGGCTGGGGCAGAGCAGCTGGAAACTGCCCCTTGGAAAAGTACCTGGGGGGTTGGTCAACAGCCAGCTGAATATGAGCCAGCCTGTGCCCAGGTGGCCAAGAGAGCTACCAGCATCCTGGCTTGTGTTAGCACTGGTGTGGCCAGCAGGACCAGGTCAGGGATCATCCCCCTTCACTGGGCACTGGGGAGGCTGCCCCTCGAATCCTGGGGTCAGCTTTGGGCCCCTCACTGCCAGAAGGACCTTGAGGGGCTGGAGCGTGGCCAGAGAAGGGCAATGGAGCTGAAGAACAGCCTAGAGCACAAGTCTGATGAGGAGCAGCTGAGGGACCTGGGATCATTGAGCCTGGAGCAAAGGAGGCTCAGGGGAGACCTTCTGGCTGTCAAAAACTCCCTGACAGGAGGTTAGAGCAGGATGAGAGTAGGTCTTTTCTACCAAGGAACAAGTTATAGGACAAGAGAAAATGGCCTCCAGTTGTGCCAAGGAAGGACCTGAGGAACAATATCTTCATTGAAAGGATTTTCAAAGCCTGACCCAGGCTGCCTGGGGCAGTGGTGGAGTGCCCATGATCCCTGGAGGCATTTCAAAGCCATGGAGATGTGGTGCTGAGGGACATGGTTTAGTGGTGACCTGGTAATGCCAGGTTAACGGTTTGAATCGATGGTCCTAAAGATCTCTTCCAACCAAAACAATTCTTGATTCTATTGTTGTATGCACTAATCATAACGAATTCAGAAATGAGCAGTGACTGTCAGATTATGCAGAAGTACTGAAAAATCTAAAGATACAGCTCAGAGGGGCAGTAAGAAATGGAGAGAAATAATAGCCTGAAAATTCAGAGAGAGTGTTGAACATGAAAGAAGATGAGAAGTTATTTATTTTTATTTATGGGGGGATGATTTAAATTAATGGAATGAGAAGTAGAAAATTCAGATGAAGGATTGTAAAACCTCTAAACACATGAGAGCCTTAGGAGGAGTTTTTGGAGAGAGTAATGTGTCATCTGGGTTCCTGAAAGCTAGACTGGATGCTACAGCTGCATGCTTACTGGTGCACTGAACAAGGTCAGAGGGGCCCTAAGAGCAAGTCAAAAGGCAGAGTTCACATTCATACAGTGGGATTCCCTTTCTCCAAGCTCAGGCTGACATAATCCACCCTGATGTCTGAGAAGCTAAAGGCCTGGCAGCCTAAACTGATTTCTTCATCCCACATGAGGTGATGCAAAAGCGAAGGCTTAAGACTTGCCAATGGGCGAAAGTGGATTAACCCTTTTTGTTCCGAAGCTATTTCAGACGAACTCAAAAATAACTGCTGTAGTCCGCTACAATCACCCTTCCTGGATCACGATGCTGTCTGTATTTCAGCTCATGGATCAGGGTGCTCCCTTGGAGACCAGGCAGCATGTTATCAGCAAGTCAATGCTGGGACATTTATCTCTGCACTGTCACTCACTGCCAAGCCGGTTATCTCTGAACGGGCTGATACCGCTTCTTCTCACCCAGAGAGAGAGGTGATAGTGGTGCTATCTCAGAGGCTTTACACCCAGCTCTGGCCTCAGTTAACATCCTCTCTTTGATAGGAGAGGAGAAGGAAGGGCCATGGTGGAGCACAGTCTCTGGTGCCAGATATAGTCAGCCAGGGAGATTGGGATGAGGGGGAAGCTGTAAGGCAAGATCATCTGGGTGGTTCTCACAGGAAGGGTTGCTTGTTATATCTGTGATGTATTTCACTCTCAAGTGAAGGTATCCATAGCCAGCAGGCTGTTTGTCCCCTGGCATGATGGAGGATTGGTGGAGAATCTGAAAGTGAGGTGCCGCAGAGTGGGCAGAGGCAGCTGATCTTGCTGGCACTGCTGAGAGATGACTGCATGTATCTGTTGAAAGCTCAAAGACACAGCGACACCACCAGGGGCAGAGAAAAGTCTCCCTGTGAGTTGCCTGGAAAGCACAAGTCAGTAACACAACTGATCAGGAACAGAGACAGAGAGAGATGGTAAAATGGAATGAGTCAGGAATGCACAAGTATTTACCAGCTTTCTTGGACAGAGGTGTCATGCCAAGTCCTTTCATGGCTATCGATTATTTCTCCTCAGAAATGGAGAAAAAGGAAGTAACTCCTAATTTGGCTATTAAGATTTCTGTCTGGTCAGTAGATACATGTACCTGGAGCTCTAAATACACTCTCCAGTATTTCATTCTCCACCCAAGGTGGTGAACTGAGCAAACTTTTATGCTGAGGGTGGTGAGATCCTGGCCCAGGCTGCCCAGAGAGGTGGTAGATGCCCCATCCCTGGAAACATTCCAGGTGAGGTCGGACAGGGCTCTGATGAACCTGCTCTAGTTGCAGATGTCCCTGCTTCCTGCAGGGGGGTTGGACCAATGAGATTGAAATGTCCCTTCCAACCCAAAACATTCTATGGTTCTATGATATTCCTCTTGTTAATTTAGATGGCAAGAGAGACTGCAAATATTCTCCTGGAAAGAGGTGAGGGAGGGGAAATCAGGCATCTCGGGCAAAGAATACTGTCAAAGAAGGGACAAAGCATGGACTACCTGATAGTGATAAAGCTGACATCTTTCATGGTCCACCTGTATTGTTCACATATGGTTTGCACCTGCAACACCAAGAATAAGCTGTTGGTCAGTCTGTTTGTGTAGCTTATTTAACTTGCCCCTGGGCCAGGATCCCCAGTAGGGGTCTGGAAAGCACTGTCTCCTTTAGTGCCATCAAATAGCATCACATCTCCTCAGTTCTCCCAGTGCAAATGTGAGAACCTAGATAATTCTTCCTGGCTGGGTCACAAATGTTTAGTGTGCAGACAGAGGCATAATCCACTGGATCCATACCTGCCTCCCTCCACCTTCCCTTGTTTCTTGTATTAAATCCACAAGGAGCTGTGAACCTATGACAGAGGCAGGAAGATTTCTTGCTGCCTATCTCAAGTTGTAGAAACCTCATAGTAACCAGTGGAAAATCTGATTTTGGCCAAATTAACATCCTTCACAGAATTAAGAGTTGGAAAATACAAATAAGCTTTATATTGATTGTTCTAGTAAATCTTCCTCCTCCTCTCCACGTCTTCTGGTGTGCAGTAACGTACACTGCACGTGGTGCAATTAGTGAGATCCTTATTTCTCCGTGTTTCAGTTCTTATTTATCACCATGACTCAAACAAGGTGGTATCTGAGAAAAGGTGACACAGGCACTTTCATGGCCAAGGGCCAAATCCAGAATTGGTATTGATTCCTTTTTGATTCCACTGTAGTCAATGGAGTTATGTTAATATTCACTGCTTATAATCCAATCCCTCAAGTCAAAACTGAACAACTGGTTTGTTTCCTTTAATATTTAGGATGGGCAGCACCTACTAAAATGTTAGCTCCTATTTTTCTGATTTAAATTACTGCATTAAATTGTCTAGAAGGAGATAGCAGGTGAGATTTTCCAGTAGAGCTAATGACTTAAAGAACCTCTAGAACTGTTTCTTTCCCAAGAACCAGCTTTGGGGGTTAAAAGAACAATTATTTTCCTGATCTTCTGAAAATTTCACAACCTCAAAATGTCTCAAGGTGCATGGTTGGAATCACTATTTTCAATTTTTTAATTGCTGTATATTTCTGTTGTCTAAGGAAACCTTCAAAATATAGAGAGTTAAGCAGGATAAGAGACAAGAGTGAAGAGGACTTGAAAAAGTGAGAACACTATATTATTCTTTGCTGAAAATAGATTCAGAAATGAAATACAAAACAACATAATGTGATTTACTTTCATCTGAGTAGAGGTTCCGAAGAAAAAATGAGAATGGAAATAGGGAGAATAAAGAGTCAGACAGAGACTAAACTAGAAAAAGAAGAGAAGATATTGTGTGTGTATGTGTGTGTGTGTGCAAAACTTTTCCACTAGAGGAGAGCTGTGCTCGTCTGGAATTCCAGTCCAAAGGAACGCTCCCATAAATTAACTCGTTTTTGTTTTTTCAAACATCAGTTAGCCTCACCACAAGGTCTCGGTGCTGTGCCATTTCCAAACCACTTTGGGACTGTCAAACATAAATCATGGGGTGTGGAAGCAGTGGAGGCAGAGAGTTATGATCTGGGCACAAGGTGCAAATTGCTTAGAGTTAGCGCCAGATTTCTTTTTTTTTTTTTTTTTTTTTTTTCCTTTTTATTTTCCCCCCTTTTCACCACAAGGATTTTTTTTTCATTATTTCCTTTCTTGTTCTATTTATGCCTTTCTTTCTTCTACTGTCTTGCTCACTGCCTCTTTTTTTTTCTTTTTCTTTTTCTTTTTTTTTTTTTTAATTTTTTCAATTATCACTATAAGAGAATTATCAAGAAGCAATTAGAGTAGCATTTACTATAAAACAGATCTCTACTGCTCCCAGGGCGACATCCATAATAAATTTCTATCCTGCTGAGGGAGTGTTTTCCTCTCTTTCCTTTCTTTCTTCCCTCCCCTTCTCTGTCTTATATTCTCCAGCAGTGATGGTGGTCTCAGTCTCATGGAAAGATCCAGCAATTGGAGGGATACTGAATGAAAGTTGCTTTTTCATAGCAATTTCTGCTTCCTTGAGCACCTAACTCCACTAATCTATGACACATCAGCTCCAATTCTCACAGATGACTACAACTGATCTTTTTGGTGGGGGCAAAGAGAGATCTAGAAATTGATTATCAGAAGAGTGCTCTGCATGATCAGGAATTTAGGTTTCTTCTATTGCTTATTGTTGGACAGCTCAAACCAAAGCAAACAAATGAAAAAAAAGTAATGGTTGAAAATTCATGGCCAGATTTGTGGGTTTTTTTCCCCTCTCCAGTGACGATGCTGGATAACTATAGGGAGAAGTACATAAACCTCTTTGGACATCGAAGATATATCATCTAAACTGGAGTTCAGTAAATCTACCTGAAATCACCTGTTCCTGTAAATTTCTTCTCCAAAATTGTCTTGGGAGATGACGGCATTTGCATGTTCAGAAGTTCTTGCAGCTGCATTGTTCTCTCCTGCTACTCCATGTCCTGGTTTCAGTCACCCTGCTACTTGCTTTGGAGTAAAGAAAAAAAATATATATTCTAGTTCTGTCTTATTTCAGAACTTTTAATATAAGTAAGTCTGGAACCCAAAGCATTGAGATTCATCTTCCAATGACTGAAGCTTGGACTCTAGTCTCGCCAACTTTCTCACCAAAACAAGCCTCTTAGTTGCTGATGGATCTTCTAGCTTGTTTCAATCACTTCCACAAAAGAGAGGATATCCAAGGAAATATGCCTAGGGTGCACAGACATTGTGATTTAACTCTTAGTAGCTGCTTTTCTTCATAAACCCACCTACAGTTTTATTTCCCTCTTAATGTGTTTATTTTAAAACCACATCATCTAATACTCTTAAATCAGTGGAGTGGAACTTTCTTATGATCTTACTCTCTCTTTTGGGCATAAGACTTTGACCTTTAGAAGAGGAGTATTCACATCACCAAAAGCTGAACTGGTTCTCTGTTTGGCTCCAGAACTACCGTATAGAAAATGGCATAGATTTCTTCTTACACTGAGTCCAGAGGACCCCAAATGCTGGGGTGTAGAGATGAGGGAAGTCATCGATACCATGCACATCAATTTGTCATGGCTTTACACTTCACATTTCTCAGTAACACCCTGTGTAAAGTTTTCCAATGAGTCCATCTGTAAATCTGCAATTTGTAGTCAACAACTGCCTTGTTTGTGCTCCCTGGGGAAAGGTTTTTAGCATATCTTATACTCTCCAGGCCATGTAAAACACAGTCAGTCCTGAAAATAACCCCCCTTTTGCAAAATCATGATTATCATATTAAACCATATGGGTCTCCTGTCTCTCTTTCTTGATTTCCTACCTGTTGGGATGCTCTGATCTTGAACTTGGAAGAAGTGGTCCTTGAAGAGCTGGATATCCTATCTCCAACCATTCCTCCTCTTTTCCTTTGCAGCATCCACTGTCATAATCCAAAGAGAGAAGAATTTGGATACTTGAGAACCAGCCAATGAAATTGGCCTGTGCAAAGCAGTTGCAGCTCCCTATGTTGTAGGCAGCCAACACGTTGTACAATAACCTTCAGGTGGCAATGTCAACCACAAGGTCAACTAATCGCACATTGGGAGGCTGAGTGACAGAGGGAAAAAAAATATAAGCAGAAGGGAGTTTTGACCATCAAGGAAACACTGTGTGAAGTGTGCTGTTATAAAAAGAATCATTGTTGCTGGCATGTGAGAGGTTCTTCTCCTAATAAAAGGTAATCTAATAAAACCTGCCAGCTTGTTTGCTTTCACACTTGAGTGTCCCATGTTGAGAAATGTATCAGGTTGAAACTGTATTGAGCAAAGCATAAACAGCATTCTTCAGGAAGAAGCTGAGTTGGTTTAGGAGCACTTGGAGGTCTCAAAAGGAAAATAGAAGGAGGGATTTGCACATAGCAGATGGAATGTTGGATTTTTCATAACAACAATAAAAGTCTCAGTTAGAGAGGGTCTGAGCCATGAAATTCAGATCCAGACTATCCATATTTGCAAATGCATGAGCTTTGAGCTGTGTGTTTTACTTGGTCCCTTACAGAGACATAAGATCCCAGATAAAAATAAAGCACAATGTTTTACTTTGAATCTCCTGTCCCCCCAGGGACAGCACTGGTGTTCAGCATCACAAGTGTGTGAGCTGGGGTCATGAAAATTCATTCCTCGCGCCCTGTGCCAATAAGATGAGGATATCTTTGCACCTGCTACCATAGAAGACCTATGAAAAAGGCAAAATGGGGCAGTATCTACTCTTCCTAGATCATTCTTAATAAATAGTTGTCTGACTCACTGTCAGGCATCAACCACAAAGGAAGATCCATAGCTGCCTGGACACTTCCGGGGAATACTGGAGAGAGTCTGGCAGAGGCTACAGAGATGCTGTGTGGAATGGAGTGAGGAAAGGCTGAAAGCCCTGGTGCCATTTAGCCTGGAGAAGACTGAGAGGGGATCCAATTAATGCTCATCAATATCTGAAGGAGGGGAGAGGGGTGGAAGAGGAAGAGGTCAGACTCTTGTCAGTGGTACTTGGTGACAGGATAAGTGACAATGGGCACAAACTGGAACCCAGGAGTCTCCATCTGAACATAAGGCAAAACTTACTTCCTGTGAGGGTGTTAGAGACCTGGAAAAAGATGTGCAGAGAGGCTGTGGAGTCTCCTTCTCTGGAGAGATTCCAAACCCTCCTGGACAATGCAATGCTGGGCCCCCTGCTCTGGGTGACCCTGCTGGATGAAGCAGGGGGGTTGGACCAGATGATCTCCAGAGGTCCTTCCAACCCCTACCATGTTGAGATTCTGTGAGTCTCAAGCAAACTAGTGCATCACTTCCCCCTGTTTACCAACCTGTTCATACATTCTCAGATGGCCTTCACCATTTTTGCTACAGGGAGACGAAGTTGGTTCTCAATTAAGATCCACTGTGACACCCAGAAACTTCTCTGCAGAAATACTATATTCCTTTCTGAATATGATCCAATTTATTTCTAAATAAATACTCACATTATGACAATTTTGTGCTGATCCATCCTTACTTAATACTATGTAAAATCTTAACCAATGTACTTTCTCTTCCACTCTGAATCGATAACAATGATGATGATAATGATGATGATGATGATTCATCACAGCTCATTATTCATTGTCAGAATTTTCACTTGCAGAACCCACTTAATATGTATTTCCATTTGCACCTACTTTGTCAGTAGGCTATACAGCAATTTTGGCCTCTAACCCGTGGAAGTTTAATCTATACTGTGTTTGCCTAGTTTATTTCTGAGAACGTCATATGAGACAGTGTTAAAAGCTCTAATAAAATTGATGTATGTATTGGCAGCTGCTGCTCCTCCTGTAGCTACAAAGTCGTTACTGTCTGTAGTAAGACATTAGATTGGTTTGACATGTCAGCTTTCATTTATTTTTCTCTTTTTTTTTTTTTTTTTTTTTTCCCCTGGTCTTTCTGATTTTATCTCTATGAGAATCCGGGTTCCTTTTCTACACTCACAGAAACTTAGTCTGAATGCCCCTTGCTGTGCAATGTTTGTGTTTGAAACAAATAAGGACCCCACAATTTCACCAGCTTTCTCCCTCTCTACACATCTTAACTTTCTTCTTCAGTAGTAGAATTTGCTTTCTAGTCTTGGCTGTTTATTTATGGAATGATAAACTTTTAATATTTCACTCTTTTTGTTCATAGGCCACCTCCAAGAATATTTCATCAGCAAATTTTCTAAGTGTCTTCACACGTACTTTTGTAAGAATTCCTATTCACATTGAATTACTCTCAAAAGTCTTTGAGATAAGAACTGAAATACTGGAGATAAAACTGCAGACCCAGGAATGTTATTCATATGATCATTTGAAAACCTGGACATTCATTAATAATCTACTGTTATAGGTGGTGGGAAAAAGCATTAACAAGCTGAGGACACATATTCATGTCAGCTTGGAAGAAAACTGAGCTACTTCAAGAAAAGAAAGTATAACGAAAAAGGGTGAGAAGAGAGAGGGAGTCAGAGAAGAGAGAAAATAATGGATCCTAGCAAAACCAAGTGATCTGAACACTCCCAAGACTGGGAGCCTGTGTACAAATCCTTGATCTACCTGGATGAATCTGGAGAAGACTCTTCAGTCTTCAAGGCTATTTCTCCAACTGCTGAACAAAAGATAGGTCTTTTTTCTTTCTTTTTATTTTTATTTCCAGTTGCTCCTGTTGGAGCTTTTCCACTTTTTGTGAGCAATTACAGACATTAGTGGAACCACAGAGCATAAGGATGTGTTTTGGTGTTCAGCACATTGTCTCATGACTGGGCTAAGGGCATTACCTGAATCCAGATCTTTGCTCTTCCTGATGTAGCTGAAGAATTTGAGCATGTATCTGCCATAGGGAACTGTGTTTTCAGTTACCAAATGCTTCAAGCAAAACACTTCCCCTATCTAACAAGATCTTCACAAAAAATTACTTGCCCTGGTTCCCCCTCCAAAAACATCCCAGTGAAATTTTAATTGATGCTGATCTGTTGCTTTTTTTATTTTCAGAATTTTTATTTTTTTTTTCAAGGAATTAACATCTTCTCACAACAAGCAAACATAAGGTGTGATAGTATCATTAATCCCTCTGGGTGAGGAAATGAAAGACAAAGAGAGAGGAAAAGAGAAAAAGATGGTCTTTGTTTTTAAAGGGAGAGAGAGAGTAAAAGCAGGACTAAGTACTTCCTGCACTACCAACTTTTCTTTCTTCTGATTGAGACGTTCTGTCAAATAAGGCAGAGACTGATGATTTACAGCTCAGTGATATGTTTTTTTCTCCTCTTCTTCTCCACGTACCACAAATACAGTTTTCCTTTGGAGTTCATTGTCCTTGATTTCTTCTCAAATTCTAGTTCTCCAAGAACTCACAGTCCTGGATCTTTTTGGAACTAAAGAAACCACATGTCGAGCTGTAAAGCTTTCTTTCCTTTTCATGCTAACATTTTACAAGCAGCTGATTGACAATAGACTGTATATATATTTAGCCACAGATGTCCTATTTCAAAGGAAATAGTGTATCTAATTGACATTGGATATAGGTGGGGTTTAGGCACATGCTTTGCTAGGATTAGTTGGAAAATCTCACCATAATTCTGCAGGCTCAGTGGGTGGGATTTTCTCAAGAACCTGTGGAAGTCAGACAACCAAAGAGAGGAACTGAGATCTTAGTTCTCTCATCTCTTCCGAAAATCCCAGAACCCCTTCTTCATGACTTCAAATTGAATTGACTTTCTCTGTGTCTCCTGAATTATGGAATCTCAGAAATGTTGGTTGGAAGGTACAACTGGAGGTGTCTAGTCTAAACTTCTTCAATTCCTTGAAGCAACCAGTGATAACCAGTGCTAGAACCAGTCTGGCTTTAATTTTTTTCTATCCAGAGCCTGGTCCAGGCTGCCCAGAGAAGTTGTGGAGTCTCCTTTGGAGAGATTTCAAACCCACCTGGACATGATTTGGAACAACCTGCTCTGGGTGACACTGCTGGAGCAAGGGTATTGGATGAGATGATCTCCAGAGGTCCCTTCCAACTCCTACCATTCTGTGATTCTGTGATTCTATGAACATACATTGAATCTCCACAAGATTAGGACATTAAACAAGACACTGGATATCTATATTCAGACATATAGATATCTTGACTTTAACTCTATGAACAGCATTAAAAAATCTGTGAAATCATGCAGCAAGAGACCTAAAGGCAGGTGATTATACAATATTTTGTTGAAAAAGCACAGATGACCTGGATTCAGAAACAACTCTTTTTTTTTTTACATGAAATAGCTGTTAAGTAGTTCTTTGATGAAAAATTGCTTTTCAGTCTAGAAGGAAAAAAAAATAATGAAAAATTGGTGTTTCTCTATTTTAAGTAAACATAAAATACCTGAATGCTGCCAGAAAAGCTAGAGTTTTGACTAGATGTCTTCCTGATCTTCCAATCTGAATTATTCTATCATCCTAAGATTTTGGTAAAAATAAAGTTTCAAAAAAAATAAAACAAATAAATACACAAACACACAGAGATAATATTTCACTGAACCAGGATGATGTTAACTTACTGAACTAAGAAGACAGAAAAGTAAATATAGGTTTGAGCTTCAATTTTTCATCAGAAAGTGTTTTCAGAAAGGTACATTTAAGGGAAAGAAACACTGATGGGTTCTTTGTTTTTATGGTTTTGCCTGAGAAAAATGTTCTTTTTTTCCAGCAGCTCTTCTCAGAACACTCCATACTGTCTTAGCAACAAATATGAAGGGTTTCCAGTTAGATCACTGCACCACAGACCAACAATTTATCTACTAAACAAAGATATAAAGTATCTACTAGATCCCAGCAAGTGTGACAATACCAGCTAAATGTCTTTAAATAGCCTTTTACTGTGCTTCTGCCTCTCCCCGTGCGATGTCTGTTTGAGGCTAGAAGGGAACATTCTGATTATTTAGTCTTGTCTCTTTCAGAAACTCCTTGCTTTCTGCTCTTCTTCTCTTGGCTCCTGCTCCCCTCTTCCCTGCACGTCTCTCCTTTGAACAGTCGTTCCCTTTGAAGACACACCCGAGATTAGTTAATCGCCACCTCACTCCACCAACACTCTATTATTCAAGCAAACCACACACACCCCAGTTCCAGACTCAGTGGAAAGTCTTACCAAGGTGGCCATGGCCACACACGGGCCTTGAGCACTCATACAATAACATCTCCATGCTTATTTTATTTGTTATCATGGGGTTATGCTGGCTGGGGAAACCAACCACCGCCTTGCTTTGTGGGACATCATTTCTGTCATTTCTCACTCACAAGAGCCCAGGATCGACACTGGAAAGGGATTTATCACACGTGGCTATTCCTCATGGCATCTTCCCAGGAAAAAGCCAAATGGCATCTTCAATTAGCTCATTATTTGTATTGCAATTGGACCTAAAGGACTTAAGCAGAAGTAGATTACCCTTTAGGCTGGTGGTGTAAAAACATCATGAAAGAAAGAGTGAATAATTTACAATTTAATAGTAAATTATGAAAATGGATATTTAAAATTACAGAACTATTTAAACTTTTATCATAGAATCATAGAATCACAGAATTATAGAATCATGGAATCACAGAAATATAGAATCATAGAATGGTTTGGATTGGAAGGGATCTTAAATTCTTTCCAACCTCCCTGACATGGGCAGGGACGCCTCCCACTAGACCAGGTTGCTCAAAGCCCCATCCAACCTGGCCTTGAACACTTCCAGGGAGAGGGCATCCACAACTCCAGAGCTAAACAAAGTTTAGAATTTGCTGGAAGTATTCAAGTTCATGTTGGATGGGTCTTTGAGCAACCTGATATAGTAAAAGATGTCCCTGTCCATGGTAAGGGGGTTGTACTAGATGATCTTTAACGATCCAAATGATTATATGATTCTAATTAGAGTCAAAAGGCAGTTAAATAAAAGAAGGAAAAGTGGGATAAAGAGAGGGAAAAAAGGAGAAAAAAAAGCATGATTCTTCTTATTTAGAGAAAACTAACCCCATAGTCTAGGTCTTGGAGAAGATTCACTTTGGAGCTTGACATCTTTGGAGTAGCTCTTGAGAAAAGTTGCAATTACAATGTGAAAAGGCTTTGCCCATCTGACTTCTAGTACCCAGCCCATTCCAACTGGCATGAACTGGAAAGAAATGAGAAATCTGAGCCAGAGGAACACTTTATTTAACACACTACATTAAATGCAATTTCCCTTGGGCTGAGAAACTACACCATGAAATACGCCATTTGACGAGTCTGCTGCGATGAAAAGCACATGTAAGCAGGCAACATGAAAAGGGCTTTATTTATGACGGGTTATAAATTCTGTTTGTTTCTACCCTTCAGGCAGGGGCAGTTTTCATCACCGTGCTGCTCCTGTAGATGGAGCAGCTCTGACAGGAAGGAAAGCTTCATGGAAGTGTGTCTGCTTGGGTCGGAGGAACTTCTTGGTTTCTAATGCACACTTCACTGTATTCAGAAAGAAAGAAAAAGAAATCAGTGTTATCTCCCCTGCTGTCATCCACCTGTGTTTCACAGCAGCTTTAGTAGAAGAGCTTGTCAAAACCTCCATTCAGAGGTAGTATATTCAAAAGTATCAACTACCAGATAATCATGAAAATCCCATCCCCATAAATTCTGAAACTTTCACCACTTGCTCTGCTCTTCAAAGCACAGAACACTACATTCAGCTCTGCCTTAAAACATTTCATGTCTAATCCAAGCATTCAAGTAAGATATGAGCTGAGATACCAATTTACTTCAACAAGTAGAGACATACAGAAGCAACTAAGAGGACTGGAGTTACTTATTTCCATATGGACCGTTGGTTCATTGCATGTGGCCCAGGCCAACTGGGAGTACTGCAACTCCATGGTTCTGTCCACTTGTTAATTCATGGAACTGCTGGATCCTGACAGTGCTGTGACTTCATATAAGATCACCCTGCAAGAAATGAAACAGCTTCATCAGAATAAAGGTCCAGTCTTTGACTTCTCAGCTGAAAAAGCAAAGGCTTCTCAACAAATATTTATGGTGGGAAATTTGAAAATTTCCCTTTCTAGTCAACATCCTGAAATGAAACAGACCATTTCAGTTTAATTACAAACATTTGCCTCTTAGAAAAGTTGCTTATTAAAAGGAAAAAAAAAATCCAAACAAAACAACACAAACCCATGCTTAAAAATAAAAATAAAAAAGCTTCTTTAAATAGAAATTTTGCTGTGAAGTATTATTTCCCACGAAACTTTCTTAAGTCCAAGTGAAAGAAACTCCATTCTTTAGCTTTAAAAGCTAGTTTTTGTATGCATAATTCTAGCTTAGATTAAGGAAAACTAACTTGTCATCTCTAAACCACCAGCTGTCACTGCCATGGTGAGTGGTTAGCAGCTTGTCACTCATTTTTACTACCTCACTAGTACTTTTCTCAACTACATGCAGGTAATAAGGATGTCTGTTAGTCAACTAGAAGTTCTGAACACTGACAGAAGTATGAAAAGTTTGGGATTCGTTGAGTAGAGGGTGGTATAACATTTGGCATGCAGATAGACCCATACATATGGACAACTACACCTAGATCATAGAATCAAGGAATCATAGAATCATGAAATTATAGAATAATTTGGGTTGGAAAAGACCTTCAAGATTATCGAGTCCAACAAATAACTTCTATTAAACAAATTTGCTAATGAGTGTTAATTAAGCAAAGCCCAGTTTTTACCTTAACTTTGAAACAAAAGGGCTGCCTTGTCATATTCCCATAGTTCCTAACTCTCCTAAACTTTCAGTGAGGTTTATATGCACACGCAATAGTACGGCAGTCCCAGGTTCCACTCTTTAGGCTCACAAACACTTTTAACATGTTCTTTTTGTTGGAAAATGATGCTGCCAGCCTATTTCACAAGGCTGTGTTACTGGTCACTGAGGAACACTAAATGCTTGGGGACAGGGGGGGAAATCATGGGAAGTATTGAAGACAGATGACTTTGCATTTCTAAAATTTCTGACCCTATAACTGAAAAGCTTGAACTTCACTGCTGTTGGATTGCTGTAACCTGGAGATTCTTTCTTTGAAATCAGCAGAGTTGATGCAAAAAAACCCCTCTGCAAATGACAGAAAAATTGAGGTGAGCATGTCTGAAACAGTTGCTTGTTACCCCACGCCTCTAACTTCATCCACATTAAATAGACCGAGTGCCTGACGCTCTAGCCAGACAAACACAGATATGATTTCAGCTCTTCACTGTCTGGGTATGAGGCTGAGCTACAGACAGCAATGTGACATGTTTTTACCAAGGCTGATGCCAAAACTGCCTTTCCACTTCCTGATGTGCCAAGGTTCCTTTGTATTGTATGTCACAGCAATATAGAGCTTTCCCTTCATAACATCATTAGGACACCCACGTGGGGGATCCAACCTCTTGCAATCTGATGGGGGGTATTCTGAGCCTGGCTGGAGACATGTAAAAGAGGCTTCCTGTCTCTGGTCTGGGCTGCATCCATTACACACAATATGTCAAGCAAAGAGGAGAGGGTGTAAAAAAATAATGGAAGAATGAGAGAGGATTTTTCAAGCAACAGAGAACTCATACAAAATAATTATAGATGGTGTTTAAAAACCTGGCTTCTTGCACAGCTATTTGACTGCTGTGGGAAGAACATGCCGACATGGGTGGGATACTGTAAAACCCTGTCTATGCATAGATGCTTTAAACCAGAGTAAATTAAACAAGGCACTAATCCGACAGAGATTTTAAATGTTCTAATACGTCTGTGACCATTTTGATTTGCTGCAGCAAGGATCAGACTGGAGAAGCTGCAAACTAAAAACCCATAGAGCAACACCTGGATTGAATGCTAAGACTGCCCTCAACTCCTAACCTTTACAAAACGCAGGGGGATGTACAATATTTTCCAGAAGAAAGGAGGAAAAACTAGTCTGATTACCCCAGGGAGAAAGACAGGGACACTGAGGAGTTGAAATGACTTGACCGAGATTGTCCAGCTGATATGTTGATACCCTAATAATAAAATTTAAGATCTTAAATCTCTCTTCTCTGTGAAAGGAGATTGGACCTAGGTGGGGGTTTGCCTCTTCTCCCAAGTAACAAGCAATAGGTTGAGAAGAAATGGCCTCAAGTTGCACCAGGGGAGGTTTAGGTTGGACATTAGAGAAAACTTCTTCCCTGAGAGGGTTGTAAAGTCCTGGAACAGGCTTCCGAGGGTAGTAGTTGAATCATCATCCCTGGAGAGATTTAAAAGCTGTGGAGATGTGGTGCTGAGGGACATGGTTTAGTGGTGGGCATGGCAGTGTTAGGTTATGGTTGAACTCCATGATCTGAAAGGTTTTTTTTCTAACCAAAAGGATTCTGTGATTCTATGTGGCAAAAAAATAGCGGATCTAATTATTCCTGAACCTGTGCTAGAACATCCATGAACCCCAGGCCTGCTCTAACATCTATCATTTGCTGTAGAATAGTAAAGGTTCACCAAGATACAATCACAAGCAAGCCTCTGGTGCTCTGCATTTCTGCTAACATGTCCCTTGCTATCACAGCTATAGAGGATCACTGACATCAAAGACATTTTTTTTTGTTATCTTTCCACTCCACCCATCCTCTGCAAGCTATTCTTGGATATATTAGTACAGCCAAGGCTCAGCACTTCTATACCAGCTAACTAAGGTAAAAAAGCTTGATTGTATCAGAGACTATGGCTTCAGGAACTTTATCTCCCAAAACAATGTTTGAACCCCTGGAAAGGCCATCTCTGGGAATTCTGCTGTGTGCAGAAGAGAGTTTGGTTTAGCATAAACTTACAAAGAAGAGTCAGCAGCTGAATTTACTAGAGCTTTCTTTCTCATGAAAAGGATTCTGTTTAAAATGCTGAGTAATCCATTACATGGCAAGATCCTGAAGGCTATTTTAAGAATACAATAATTTGCTTAGTGGGACTTCTTCCAGAGTAAGAACCATCACCCTCTTTCAGATCTGCAGAGACAATGTGCCTTTAACAGAGACATTTTCTGCACAACCATGGTCGAGAGATAACATCATCATCAAGAAAAAAAATAATTTTCGTAGCCCTCCCCTGGACCCTCTCCAACAAGTCCATGTCCTTCTTGTGTTGGGAGCTCCAGAGCTGCATGCAGTACTCCAGGTGGGGTCTCACCAGAGCAGAGTAGAGGGGACTCAACCTGCTGGCCATGCTGAATGGCCAAGATGATGAAGGCCAAGTCAAGTACAGTAGAGCATTACAGATACCTCTGTTCAGGCAACTGAATTAAAGTCTCACCTTTTCAGGCGCTGACTGCTTCATTTCATTTGGAAAACACAGTCCTTTTCCTTGCTTCTGTAGTTGGTAGCCATGTCTGCAGCCCTTTTTTTGGATCTACTGCTTCAGTTCTGTCTTTGCTTTGTGGTAATCCTATTCCATCAAATGAAGTTGTAATTCATTTTGGAGGACTGGCTTTCCCTTCACCTCAGAACAGCAGGTGATAAATATCAGTCCTTACTTTTTGTGTGGGCTTAGGCTTACTCATTTTGGGGTTTTCTTACACAACTCTCTGGTCCCAAGAGACTCAGGCATGCCAGTCTGTGTCTGATGGGTGTCACTGGAGAAAAGGGAAAACGAAAACACATTCTAATATCTTAAAAAATGTTAATTTTAAAAGCAATATTGGCCTATACTGGGAGTGTAGTGCAAGAGGTGGGTGTAACATGTAGGGAGAGATGAATAAAAACTAAGTCAGATGGGTGTGTTAGTCCCAAGCCTTAGACAAACATGAGAGGTTGTTGGAATCCAGTCACCTTTCATGTTGCTACAGCACAGGATCTTTGGGATACTGAAGCCAAGCAGGCACACAACAAGGTTTGCTCTACGTTAAGAAAATCTAGGGAAACTTTCCAGAAATTTGCTTCATGTCTCTCAACAGGTTTGGAAGAAATATCCAGGAATAACAAACCCTACAAATAAGAAGCACTTAAAACTTTAATACTTACATAAAACACTCCGAGTCGATTAATTGCTTGTTCTTTTATGACACTAGACCTGTTCTTCATCTCTTCTACATAGAGAAAGCACTTGTCCACCTCCATCACAGCACTGGTTTAGTTCCCTAAATGTAGTAAGGCAAAAGAAAATGTTGTTCATCATCTTTCCCTTTCACCATTTTTCCGTCTGGTATCTTGTTACTAAGTGTTGTACACCTCTTTATCTAGGTCTGATGCTCAGAGAACGTGTGTTCATTAGAATTTTACCTGGGGAGCATGAGCTCATCCTGTAGCAATTTCTGGGTTTAGTTCTAGAGGCCACTTGTTCAGTTCCCAGAGTGTCAGCAGAAATGGTGGCTGTCAAGCTGTTTACACTATCCCAAGCTGGAAAGGCTCTAGCATTTCACCAAGGCAGGAAAGAAGCAGGTCTTTCATTTAGCAGTTCTCCACAGCTCAGCAAAGGGACTTGCTGTCATGATGGGCAAACCAGCAAATGAATAAAACTGTGGAAGCCAATTAATTTGTCTTGTGCCTCGGGAAGTTATTAAGCAAAATATGAAAGGTTTCAGAAAGATTTGGGTTAGCAGGTTGTGCAGAGTATGGGAATTCATAAGAATATCAAGAACTTTTTTCTAGGTCAGCTGGGAACTTCACAGAGATTATAAATATTTCTTGCCACTTTAGTTGTGTTTTTCTTCATATTGCACTCACACTTAGGTGAGGTAACACAGGGGAAAAAAGCATACAGAAGACTTAGGGAAGGGGATCATCAAGCCTTGGTGAACATTAGCTTTTGTGGAACACTTCTGCACAAACAGGCTTTGCAAGCCTGAATTCTTGAGGGAAAAATAATTAAGGGTGCCTTAGTTGGCTACGGTCTCTGAGCATTTGAAGAACTTGACTTTGAGATAGCTTAAGAAGAAATAAATTAATAAAGAGAGGTTCTCTATATGGTCGGAAAGAGTGAGAGTTAGATCTCACGTTTCAAATAAATCATATGGGGAAAGAATCCCCCTGAGGACATTGAATAAAGGGGGAAAATCTAAGAAAGTTTTGGCTCTTTCCCCTGAACATGAATACCTCCAGGCACTATGAAAGGTTTGCTTGTGTAAATCCTGCAACAAGGCTGTTTCTGCTCAGTGATGAGGTAATCGATTGATCCTAGGAGCGGAAAAGAACACAGCCAATACCAACCAGAGAATTTAATTCAGGTGTTTGTTGCTGACTTGTGCTCTGGCCAAGGGAAAGAAGGGACAGCCTGCAGCCACCATTGTCTCAGCAGCAGACATAGTACAGCAGAAGAAAAGAAACCTTGGGAAACAAAAGGCTAAGGAGAGATAGACAAATGAATAGGAAACAGGAGGACTCCATCCCAGTAAGCACAGGAGTCCACAGCACATAGTCATCAGTATACCATGGAGGAGGTCTCTACCACTGTTCTTTCACATGCTTCCCCAATTCCGATCCCTCTCTGCTCTCTTCAAGTGTTTGATCCCAGGAAAGGATGCCGTCTTATATGATCTCACCTGGACAAGTTGGAGAAGTAGGCCCATGTGAACCTCAGGAGGTTCAACAAGGATAAGTGCAAGGGCCTGAAACTGGATTAGGACAATCCCTGGCATCAATACAGACTGAGGGTGAAGGGATTGAGAGCAGCCCTGTGGAGAAGGGCTTGGGGTAATTATTTAGCAAGTTTATTCAGGTCATGTAGTTGAGCAAGAAACCTGTATGTTTGAGGAATGGCTATAAACCACCAAACTTTTTGTTACAGCTCTCACTACACCAGCCTACAACAGGCTCAGATGTCTTTAACCTTATATGAAATATCCTTCATTAATGAATGGTCAGATCATCAGCATGACTCAGTTGTAAAGAAAAATGGATTACATTCTATCTGGGCTGGTTCAAGGAATATACAAAGTGAGTTGTTATTTCAAGCAGCGAAATGATCATGGTTAAGTTGTCTATAGGCTGTGCCAAGTTTGTCCTTCCCCAGGCTATGGAAAGAAAAGTTGGTTGTGGTTGTTGCCACCAACGAAATCTGTTACTCTGAGCAACGCTTGGCACTCCCAGTAGTAATAATTTTTTGCTTCCTCTCCTCATAAATTGCCCAGAAAGACCAACACAATGCAAGGGAAGCATAGGAACCCGAGTTTGCACATTATATGTAAAAGCTGAGCATTAAAAGGAGCCGAGGAATGTAATGCCTTAGAAACTCTGGCAATCTTAAGTCTCATAAATGGACCATACTCCTGAAGCACTTGTTAATTACACAATAGTTACTCTGCTGACCAGAAGGCAACAAATAATCTTTCACATATCCTTGTAGTGGTGTGGGGACCTGCTCAAGACCTACTGGAAACTACAAAACACTGGTAGAAAGCCTCAGCAAAGCCACAAATATACTTGAACTTTGCACTCTCTAGGACAAACTGCTGTTCCATGGATGCAGACAACTCCAAAGACACCTCTGAAAGATAGAGGAAAAACTCAGACCTGCCTCCTTTTCCTTGCTGTTGCCTTTTTGCCTGAAGGTAGGTAGTAATTACCTGCATTAAGTAGTCCAATAGCCTTCCTGTTCATTTCATAGAAAGAATTATGATCCTATAGGATAACCCAAGTTGAGGGGACCTTGAGTATAACATCTTGATCAAAGTAAGGTCAGTGATGAGATGAAGACTGAAGAGTTGGTCATTTCTTATTGAGTGTCTGGTTTCAGACCAAGAAAGAACCTTTGACATGACAGACTTCACAGCTGGACTTTGGCAATCCAAATGGAATTCCTGCCCAGAATATATTTGCTTGATGTCTTACAGGCGTGTGAGGTGTGGATGTCTCAAGGTCTGCAGTTCCTCAGGTCTTCATCCAGGGAAGCAAGGTGGTGGGGAAAGGATGGTAGCAGTCTATTTCAGTTGTGTGTCTTGAAAGTGCAGTACAGCCTGAAGCAACTTCTGAGATGTAAGTTTCGGGTGCAGGGTGAGGGTATCAGGGAATGCTGATGGTGGGAAGCTGGGCTAGAACCTTGGACAGGGCCTGCTGTGCTCTTCCCACTGGAAAGATCCTTCTCTTTAATGCTTGGCAGCAGCGCACAGGGAACCAATTGAAATGGAAAAGTGAGATTGCTCAGATTAACCACCCTGCAAAACGTTTGCTGCATTAGCTTAGGATTTTTATAGGCCAGAGGAAGGAAAAATTGGTTTTCCCTTATTTTCAACACTTACAGGAAAAGACAAGGAAAAAAAAAAAAAAAGAAAGAAAAAAAAAGATTAATATAA
>WUAM01000179.1:15904272-15916922 GCA_024336885.1 Actenoides hombroni | reverse complement strand
ACACAACAGTTTGCTGCATTAGCTTAGGATTTCCATACGCAAGAGGAAGGAAAAACCGGTTTCCCCTTATTTTAAACACTTACAGAAAAAGACAAGGAAAAAAAAAAAAAAAGAAAGAAAAAAAAAGATTAATATAATATAATGTAAAAGAAATAGTGTCAAATGTAATTTAATTTTTGCTTTTCCTTTTTTTGTCTCTCCTCTCCCTCTTCCTCTCCACTCTTTTCTCTCATCTTCTCTCCTCTCCATTCCCATCCCCATCCCCTCCCTCCCTTCCTTCCTTCTCTCCATCTCTAATGACTTCCGGTACAATTCTTCCAGCAGCAATATATGACTCGACAAGTGGTAGCGCTCAGCAAGATGAATTCAGGTTCAGCACCAAGCTAAGCTTAGTTCCATGACATTCAGATCAGAACCAGCTCACATCTGTCTGTCTAATGAGCAGCACAAGTTCTAGAGTGCCGGCAATATCCCCACTTCTAATGGGAAATAGTGAGAAGTGATGAAAGGTTATTACCACTTTAAGGTTGCCTGGAGGTCTGTGTGACCTGAAATATATGCTTAAAGACATGTTTTGCAGCACCAGGTCAAGACACATTTTATTTTTTAAACACTTCAGGGCATTTTAAGTGAGAAGAGACAGACGTAGCAGAAATCAAACATAAAAAATTAAAGCTATGGGACTTTAAATAATTGGATATTTAAGACATGAGGCTAGTCCAATGTTTTGATGTCTCCAAGTTCAAATCTGGGGAGTGGTTTTGGTCAAGCAGATTGTTAAATTTTCCCAAGCCATTCTTAATTCTGAGTGTTTTGATTGTTTTTGTATGCCTACTGGAAACATTTTGAACCTTCTTTTTCACAGATCACTTGAAGACAGTAGTAGTTTGGGAATCTCTGTGCTTTTGGCAGACGTGTCAAACTCAGACAGCCTTGGGAAGTGACTGTTCCAACTCTTGGCAGCAGAGGATAAAAGGGAGCCTTGGTCAGAATTCCATAAAACACACTGAAGCCTTGTCTCTCCCACTGCTGTAGTAAATCAATATTTTAATCCCGTTTTAATAACTGAGACCATAAGAAAAATAAAACAAAAAACCAAAGAAAATACTCTACCTTCTTCTTGAAGTAATTACAGCACAACGAAAAGGAAGATAACCCAAAATTTTAAGTGGGAATCCGCATAAGTTGGAGGGTTTTTTTTCCTTTTCTGTTCAAATAAAGAATCTTCTTCAAAACCACTTGAACTGAGCTATCAAAAATCCTTTATGACACTCTTTTATGGAATTTAAATAGAGCGTGTTTCACATTATTTTCTTCTTTATCTTTGTTAGTCCTTTTTTTCCGTTAAATTAACTGCAGCTACAACGTCGATTTAATGTTCCCTGAGGGTAGCGAAGTCCTGCAGGCCAGTTCTGGATCACCAGCCATCACACAACATCAAATGACATGCTTAGTCTGCTCCTGCGCAAGGCATGTAAATACCATGAGATATCAGACAACTGCATTTTGTGTGCAAGATGGCCCCTGTAGGAGATGATGTCATACGCTCCAGGTGCAAGGGTACACATCCCATAGACACAGGATCGGCTGCAACTGGTGTTTAAAAAACATATTTCACCTCACAGTTATGGGTGGCTTGGAACAGACCAGCCAAATATGTATTTAAGTTTAGCTGATGGATGGCAGCTTCTCAGGCAGACCACATTTATACAGAGAGTTTGAGGCTTTCGCTACCCGTCACATTTGTAATGCTCTGTCTGTAGTGGTCTAGATAAAGTGATTAAAATCCCAATTTATACCAGTAAAACCAGCCTTTGTGATATTATGGCTATACTTTTATGAAGTAGTGAAATAACTTTAGCAGTCTAAATAAGATTTCATTCAGAATCAAGAACGTCAAGCTCCAGAGCAGCCTAGTAAGTGAATCACCTGGAACAGAAGTGACATTGTTCATTGCCTAAAAAATACACGGTTTTCAACCTTTTTATAGAAATGTCTGTAGTTCTTTGCACACCTCCCTCCTGAGCTGGAGAAATGGTGTTGACACTACTCACCTGAGAAAGTGGAGAGACCTACACCAATTAGGTTTAGTGCTGTTACAGGTGTCTTACTTATGCTTCACAACTGCTGCCATATCTACCATCAAGAGGCAGTGAGGCCAGGAAACAGCAAACATTGATGAGGAGCCTAAAGGCTTGCGAAGCAATGGAAGTCTATGAGATGTACCATAGGACCTACTTCCAAGCCTTTCTAATGTGCCAGCTGGATGTGAAGTAATAGTTTGATGGAATCCAAAATATCACCAGGTGCCTACATACAGGCAGCTGAATTGAGCCCTTCATCATACTAGACAGAGCACAGAATGTGACTTAGTGGAACAAATTTAATTTAATTTTTAATATTGGATTCTCTGAAGCCAAGTCAGGCTACTAAGCTCCCTAGAGAGTCAACAGGGAGAAACAGGCATCTTT
The DNA here is from genome assembly GCA_024336885.1 of Actenoides hombroni. Classification (NCBI taxonomy): domain Eukaryota; kingdom Metazoa; phylum Chordata; class Aves; order Coraciiformes; family Alcedinidae; genus Actenoides; species Actenoides hombroni. Next base: position 15,914,451 of record WUAM01000179.1, on the reverse strand, counting down.
GGAAGGTGCACTTCATCCTCAGGCACTCAAAATAAAACTTTCACTGTAGGTACCTTTCTCTCTGTTGAATCCTGAGAAGGTTAGGTGACTCGCCTACAGGTAAAATAACAGTAAGATATCTCAGTGTAGACAAGATGAATCCCACTCTCTATTCTTCCTGTCAGTGGCCATAGAATCATAGCTCATCATGATGAGCTATAATTCTATGATTCTGTGATGATTCTATCAGTCGTCCTTGTTCCATAAAAAAATCATACCATGAAAAGCGCTTGGATAAAAGCAGAAAAAATGTCTTACTAACATTTCTTTTTTTTTTTTCCCTTTTGTTTTTCTAACAGACAGGCAATAGTCATGGGCTTCTGCAGGACTCAGGGCAGGAGAAATCTGATGTCAGTTAGTCCAGTCCAGAAAGGATCTCCAGATGTTTTCTCAAGGTAATGTGACTTCATGATCAGTCAAAAGAAGCAGACAAAACTACCTTCTTGAGCTTCTTTTCTCAGTCAGGGGTCTCTCAAACAATAATATAGCACAAATCAGAACAAAAAACCACATACAGACACATCTTGCTCTCTCAGCTGAAGGCAACCACTCCACACCAAGCCCTGTGCCAATATAGGTAACCTGGAAATACACTAAAGGCTGTCAGCAGCTTGCAAAGGTCAACCATTTCCTACCAGTGCCTGCCAGGAGTTTCTTTCTCATTGACATTTGGGACTGATGTGCTGTGAGGTTGGTTGAGAAAGGCAAAAAAACAAAAGAAGGGAGAGAGAATGGGGTTTCCTCCCCGTCTTCACCAATACAACATCCTGCTGCTGTCATGGCCTCCTACCTCCTTGTGTCAGCCTCTGTGCACACACACACAGCTGCCTACAAGCTTCGTCCTGATCCCAACCCCAAGCATCAGCTCCTGGCATTGGTTCCTCGTACTGTAGTTCTCTCTCTCTCTCTTTTTTTTTTTTTTAGTTGGGTTTTGTTTTTGTTGTGTTTTTTTTTCTTTCCCATCCTGTGTTTTGAAAGCCTCCAGATGAATGTTTTGCTGTCAGGGAGAGAGGGGCTCCAAAACAGCTCAGTGATCCCACCACCATGTTGGGGATGCCATCGATGCACTGTGAGTCACTCCTCATTGTGCTCAGAGCTGACAGGCAGGGCTAAGATCTGGGCTTATCCCAGGTTACCAACAAACACTCTCTTATATTACAAATTCCTGCTGGCTCCATAACCTCTGCTGGCCCTTGTGGGTTTGGGAATCTATGAGATTTTTTGTTTTGCAGGAACTGAAAACTTGAGACTATTGCTAAATTGGTCCATGAGTGAACACGCTGTAGGGACTCGGTATCCTAGGGAACAGGCCTAGGCACCGATTTCACCTAAAGCTGAAGAGCAAGGTTTGTTCTCCAGAACTTTTTATGCCACCAGCTCTCTACTTCTGCTTCTTCTTTTCCTCTTCACTCCTACTCCAAGCAAAAAGAACCTTCCACTCCCTAACTATCCACCTCTTCTCCAGGGCTACCTTTCTAGAACACATCTAACTGGAATTTAGAGCTTTCTAACTGATGCTGTCCTCTCTGAGGGCTGAAACCTGAGGTCAGCCAAAGTCAATGGGAGTTTCCGCTAGCAAAAATGAACAAATTATTATTATTTTTATAAACAAGTTAAAAAAATTATCTGGTCGCTATGGAAGTCCCACTTTCAAAGAACCCAAATTAATTTTACCAGTGTCTGAATTGACCCTTTGTAAGATCTAGTCATGAGTTTGCCTGTGGAACAATTTTCCATTGGAAAACACCTATTGAGTGAGAGTTAAGTGCTCTGTGGAAATATGTTGGTTTTGGTGGAGCATTGGCAGGACTTTTCATGATGTTTCCAGCTTCCAGCTCTCCTGCCACCCCACTCATCTGACGCCTCCCTTGGAGTTGGCTTGACATTTCAGGGACACATGATGTCTGCAGCCTGTTGGATCAAGCTGTCTGGAGAAGCAGGGCATGGGAGCCACCTGGGAAACTCTTTGACCTCCTACATTTGCTGCTTTTAGTGGTATCCAGGTGCACAACTGAGACCTTAAATAAATTTTGGAGAGCATCTCTCAGTCTGGAAGAACCATGATTGGGTCATTTTAGAGTTTTGGACTCTACCACTAAAAGGTGGAGTCTTCTTCTTGTCTGCTCCCACAAATGTTAACCTCAGTGGTTATGGGTATTGTGAGTTTCTTGACAACTGTAATCATTAGTATCTCTCTCAGGAAGAGCTCCCTGGTGCCAGGTGCTGTCATGTTGGTGTCATCTTTACTGCCAAGCCCAGGGCCAGTCAAAAGGTGGTGCTGTAGAAATGTTAAAATAACTGCTCATTTTCTTTTCCCTTCAAAGGCTTGTAGTGATAGGATGAGGGGTAATGGCTTCAACCTGGAAGAGAATTAGATTAGAAATTATGAAGAAGTTTTTTGCTATGAGGGTGGTGAAACACTGGAACAGGTCGCTCAGGGAATTTGTTGATGCCCCATCCCTGGATGTGTTGACCAGGTTGGATGGGGCTTTGAGCAACCTGGTCTAGTGGGAGGTGTCCCTGCCCATGGCAGGGGGGTTGGAACTAGGTGATCTTTAAGGTCCCTTCCAATCCAAACCATGCTATGATTCTATGATGCTATGATTCTGTATTTCTCTGTGGAGAGCATTTTTATTATTTTTTTTTAAATCTACCTGGTTCTTACACTTTTAGGGCTTTAAGATATGGTCTGCACACTGTCCTCCTGTTCTAGGAAATGAAGGATGATTTTCTGAGAAGGCTGTGCTGAACACAAGGGTCATGGTTCAATTCAGATGTAGAAATGCGAAGAGACTAGATACTACTTATGCTATTGACACAAATTTCTGCTATTCAACAGAAAAATGCTGTGGATATGCTTCAGCAGTATAAAAAAGACTGTTCTTTCAGTATGCACTAGATGAATTAAAAAAGATATGCTAACAAGGAAGGAATTTTCTGTTTCCATGTCACCTGGCCAGGTGTTTAATGTTTATTTCACCCATAAGTGTCCTTCACTAATGATCACTGGAGCATGATATCAAATCTCCCCAGATTCTTATACGAAGTCCCTCTTTCTTATTTCTAACATTACACAGAATCACAGAATTACAGAATTACTGAGGCTGGAAAAGACCTCTGAGACCATCGGGTCCAGCCTATGACCTAACATCACCACATCAGCTAAACCATGTCACCAAGTGGCACATCCAGTCTTTCTTTAAACACATCCAGGGATGGTGAATCCACCACCTCCCTGGGCAGTCCATTCCAAAGTCTGATCACCCTCTCTGTCAGGAAGTGTTTTGTAAAGGTTAAGATCAGAAAGGATCATTATGGCGACATTTAATCTGATATCCTGAATGAAAGAAGGAAATTTCTTTCAAGCCATTTTTTCCAGCATAGCTTGCAGAAGATGCACAGTGCCCAGGCTGTAAAAACTTCTTGAGCACTTTCATCTCCAGATATTTCCAGTCCCATAAGCTTGTATAGTTTTTTGGGTGCTTTTCCAGACTGACTTGAATCTCTAAAGTTACGCAACATTTACTAGGGTTGAAAAGCCAACCTGAACAGATAAAGCCAGCACATAGAAAGTGGTAGTGCTCAAGTCTCAGAATCACAAAATCGAAGTAACCGGGGACAGATGGTTAATCAGGTTGTCATCCACTCTGTATCCTGACCCTAAGAAGAGTCAGATGAAGGTTTCAATTTTCCTTAAGACTTCTTGGGTTGGCCTTCTGCAGAGGCATGGATTTCAGGGTATTTGTCTTTATCCACTGGAATAGACAGACTTCCTCTCCCCTGAAATATGATTCCTATGAAACTCTGTCCTGTACTCCAGTTGTTCGGACACACAGTAGATGCTGGAGCTGTGCCGTTCCTCCATGCTATCTGTCTTCGTTTTGACTGCTAATTCATCACAGACATGGTGACTACTCTCATGACCTCCCACACAGAAGACAAGCAGTACTCCCATCTGTTGGCTGTACACAGGAGGTGGCAGGCCTCTGGAGTTGTGCCTCTGTAGGAGTCTATAGAGGTACGGAATATGTGTGAGCATCTGATACTCTGGTAAGAGTCTGAAGTGTTTTACACTATGTTTTAGGTGATTTATTGCACTTTAGCACGTTCATAAAATACATCGTGTTAAGCATATGCATAAAAATAATATATAGGTTACCACAAATTTTTATGACCTCAACCAGATCCGTCTTGGAATGTCGTCTTGAATGTTTCACTCCTGCAGGTGAAAAAACACATTATTTCAACTGAGCTTAGGGTAAGTTGTTTAGTCAAGACAACAATATTGTGGAGAGAGCCGTTACCTTGGTAGCACCTTGCCAATTTAAGTACTAATGAGCGTGGTAGATTTCTGTCCTACATCCAACAGAAGGTGTCTATGACTACTGTGTCTCCAGGTTTCATTCCTCAGCTGTCCTATTCTCCTAGTGTTTGCAGACAATACAAGCTCACGTATTACATAAATACCCCGCCTGTTCACAGTATCCTTCAAAGTTAGTTGAGATTTCTTGTAAGGAATTGGTGAGATACTGTTAAAAGTGAGAAGATGATATAGATGGCAAGAGACAGGTTGGATGTCTGATAACAACAGGCTAGACTTCAGATGGGATTTATTTACCTTTGGTTCTGCCACTAATTCACCTTTGTAGCATTGACCTTAGAAACCCTTTAACTAACTTAAACATCAGCTAAGTTGTTCAGTCATGGCCAGCTCCTGCTACAGTGAGTGCAGAGATGCACTTCCAGAGGAGATGCAAGCGTACCTGTAGTGACCTGAGAAGAAGACAGCCCACCATCTAGAAGGAAGCTTATACAACTACCTGGGACTTCTCATTTGAGAGGGGAACAACATTTTGGATTCTAGCCAAGTGCTGCAGAAAGTGACTCAACCCATCTAATTTGAGGATGCCTAGTCTCCTCATACATATAGATCTTTCTCCTCTCACCGAACACAGCAGGGAGTCATAGTACTAAGCTAACTTAGAGATATTTAAAACTAGGAGAGATTTATCTTTCTTTTTTTTCAGGCTCTGTTTTAACGTTATGAAAGCTAAAAAGATGTTAAAAACTGGTTTGGTTTTTGCTTTGTTTTGCTTTGCTTTAAAAAGAGGTGATTTTCCCATGTAATGACTAACTTCTTGAAGCTGGAACTGCAAGAAAAGTATCAAATATTGTGAAGATTGGCAAAACTACTTTATCAACTTATTACATCATGTTTCTCCATAACTAAGGACAGATGTCTTGTGTTTCACTAGATTTTTGATGATCAAAGCTGTACAAGGTGTTTTATTAATTCTTTGTTGGATTTAGTTTATGTCATATTTCTTGTGAATCATGCACTTACTATTTTTTTTGGTGGATGAAACCTTTTTTTTCTTAATTTTGAGGATATGGAAGGGTTGCAGATACTTTTAATGGCTCTTTTTTTGTTGGTTTTTTTTGTGTGGGGTTGTTTGGTTTTTTTTTCCAAAAGGAAGAGGAAAGTCACCAGTTCAGGTACTGGAGCTTTAACTAGTTAATGTTTGAGACAAGTAGCTACCAGACTAAGGTGAGAATTATCATAATATGGCATTAAATGTTTCCCGGTTCAAAAATAAACTCTATGTGTAGGTCTTTCACACAAAATGAGATTTATTTTGCACATTATGTGGACAGGGTAGAGACTGTATTTCTGGCTATAATTCACAACCAAGATTTTGTTTTTAGCTTCTACTATGCTAGGCTTGAAGATCTTGTTTAAGACTCACAGAATTTATGTATTTGTATATTAACATTGCTGCAGAAATATTTACTTTTTAATTATATACAGGGATGTGGAATTTCTCACTGCTAAATTAGAAAAAAATAAACACACCTTGGTGGTGTGCAGGATGCTGGAGAGGACAATGCTGCATATGAAAGAGTCACCCTTAGAAATGAAAGTCTAAATATTGAGCTCTGGTCTGCAGAGACTTTCATTCTGGTTTTAGCCTTGAATTACAGTAGAGAGAGAAAAGGCCTAATTTTCTAACACTTTAATGATGAGGCTGATGGAATAGTCTCTGTTGTTAGATTTTCATTATCAGACATCTCTATCTGCATCTATATATTTATAGCTATGTATATATATTGTATATGTATATCTATAAATCATAGAATCATAGAATCATAGAATGGTTTGAGTTGGAAGAGACCTTAAAGATTATCTCATTCCAAATCCCCTGCCATGGGCAGGGACACCTCCTACTAGACCAGGTTGCTCAAAGTCCCATCCAGCCTGGCCTTGAACACATCCAGGGACGGGGCATCCACAAGATTTCTGGGCAATCTGTTCCAGTGTCTCACCACCCTCATAGCCAACAACTTCCTCCTAAAAGGTCTGAAAAAGGTCTCTGAAAAAGACCAAAAACTCTGCTTCAGGATTTGTCCCTGTCTGACCAATGCTGAGGTCAAGTGAGGGACCCAGGATCCTGCCCCTCTGCTCCCAGGGCTCTGGGGATACACCTGCAGTGTTGGGGCCAGCTCGGGAGTCCTCAGCACAGCAGAGACAGGGACCTAGTGGAGAGGGGCCAGAGGACCCCCAGTAATGCTGGGAGGGCTGGAACCCCTCTGCTGGGAGGCCAGGCAGAGAGATTTTAGGTTATTTAGCCTGGAGAAGAGAAGGCTCTGTTGCAACAGGACAAGGGTTGATGGTTTTAAGCTGAAAGAGGAACATTTAGACGAGGAAGAAGGAAGAAATTTTTGATGCTGAGGGTGGTGAGACCCTAGCCCAGGTTGCCCAGAGAGGTGGTCAATGACCCAACCCTGGCACCATTGCAGGTGAGGTTGGCCGGGGCTCTGAACAACCTGCTCTAATTGCAAATGTCTCTGCACAGTATAAGGGTACTTCGGACTAGATGACCTTTAAAGGTCCCTTCCAACCCAAATCATTCCATACTTCTATAATTTGATGATTAACGAGCCTGGTCTTTGCACTTTCACTACCAACACCATTGGTTTTTAATTTGGTGTTTGTACAGCCTAATGGGAGTCTGACACCTGCAGAGGCGATTGATTAGTATTTGCACAGTGATAGTAACAGACCATTAACTGCTTTCCCTTGACTCGGCTCCAGAAGAAGCTGTAACAATCTGTTCTTTGCTCTTTTTTGAAACAAGGGAAAAAAATTGTACCACATTCTCCTTCTTCGAATTTATATATTTTTTTATATTTTGCTGTGGTGTGTTCCAAATACCGTTAGCTCTTGGCGGCTGAGGGAAAACATGGTGTTGCCAGAAACTTTTTCTCTCATGTCTAGTTTCCATGTTTTTTCAGGGAAGATCATGCCAAGCCCTCCCTGCTATTGTCTTTTCAACAGGAGGGTCATGCCAATGCTTTCCCAGCCTTTCAAGGCCGTTTTATAGAGGGATATATCATGACGTTGCATCCTGTGCCCTTCCTTCTTACTTTCCGAAACTATTTTGCCAGGACCGTTTGCTGGAATTTCCAAACAAGTTATCCAGTGGTCATTGCTCTGTGAGCCATTCAAGGCTGTTCTTACACTAGGACTTCTTTATTCTGAGCAAAAAATAAACCTCAGTGTCCACTATTTCTCCTTTGTGCATGCTGAGGAAAGAATAGGGGGGGAAAACAGAAGTTGACATTAATGGGTATGACATCCAAGCTGTAAGACTTGATGAATTAGATGCTGTATAGATTATTTTTTTATCATCTAGGCAAGGATGCTAAAATATGATGCCCAGTGGTCTTGTATTAGTAATGATTTAATGGCCAGAGAGAAAGATCCAGGGGCACAGCAGAAACACTCTTTAGGGTATTCAGGTGTGTCCTAACTGGGGGTAACTATTGCTTTCTAGGTCGTATGAAAAAGGCCAGAAAACAGCTTTACATCACTCTAGGTCTGCCTTGGAGAAGACTCTCTGCAGGGACACATGGAAGAACCACTCCAGCTATATGTAAGAGAGGCTTTAACTCACAAAGTTGCATATTCAGTTTTCATCATGTTTTTGAGAAAGAGGTTTTGTTCACATTCTATTTCATAACAAAGTGGATTTTGCTTGAACTGTCAGAATCACCCTTGAATCAGGAATTCCAGTTCCTACCTCATTCTGCAACCCTCAATTTCAACAGCACCCATCTGTCTTTTAGTTAGCTCCTAGAGATCTTCTGGGTGCAGGATACCAGTTCTGAGAACATGGCATGGAGGGGATGGTCTGTTAAGTGTTATCTTTAGGCATATATATATTATGATTAAATGAGACTAATCCTAGTGAATACACTGTGGGTACAGCAGGAAGAGCCCCTCTTCCTCTTGCATACCCCCTCCAGCCTCTTCAGAACCTCTTTATTGGGTGCACAACCTCTCTTGGCTGATACTGTGTAGAGTCACACCAACTAAGGCATACGTCACAATGGGGAGTGGGATACTGACTGGAAAAGATGGAAGAGGAAAATTCAGAGGTGCCCTGAGTGACAGGAGAGTGAAAGGAGACCAAGCTCCCTTCCTAGTGCATGTCTATTGAAAAAAAAAAGAAAACAACCCTTGTATTCCTCTCACTCCATCTGCAGCTGGTCAGGTGTGCAGCAAGACAAAAGAACCTGATGGCCTGGAGGCATGGTAGAATCAAAAGAGGAAGAAAAGGGACCAGAGAAGACTAGAGATGCAACAGTCGTGAAAAGGTAAGAAAGTGGAAAATTAACACTTTTAACTGCAAGGGGTTAGTGATGGAGATGATGACAACGAGGACATGAAAATAAGGGGTTTATTTAATTACACCTTCAATTGCATTGGAATATTTGCTCCATTAGGAAATTTGGTGGATTTTCAGGCTTTCCTCCTCATGATGACAGTAAGATCAGACATGGTAAATATGTATTTCTGTTATATGCAAATTATTTATGCTATTATACTTATTCTTTTATACCATGGATGTATGTTAGCAAAACGCTCTGATAACTGGGATGATCGGTGCCAGGGGTGATAGGCTTGTTCATTATATTGGAATTCCTCCTGTTTTGGCAACTGGGAGCTAAAAATTACATGCCAGTGAGCAGCTGCTGACATTGTATTACGTTGTCCTTATACTGCAAATTGTCCCTATGCTGCCTAAGGAGTCAAGTGCAGCTTGGTCAGTGCTGCAGTAGCCGAGGAGAAAGCTCCCAGCAATACTGTGACACCAGTGGGTGGGTTTATGCCGTAAAGAGAGAAGCCACAGACTGAGATAGAGGGGAGAAGGGATTGCAGGTTTTGGGGAAATTTTAGAGTTAAAAAAGGAGCTGTTTTTTTTTTCAGTTTGCAGGCTGGTGTCACTGCCTTCTGGGTTTAAGAACCCAGTAAGGAACACTTAGAATAGGAGAAGGGGGACACCTGACACCTCTTCTGCATGTCAGTTCATCCTGGTCTGGGGTGGCTGGTGGATTCAGGCTCTCTCTTTTCTAGGAACAAGCTGGATGATGAGCACTCAGCGGGCTAAAGTTAGGTGGCATGAACCCTGACCTTAGCCTCACAGCCCCACAGTCTCCATCATGTTAAGTGAGGATGGGAACCTGTCATTTTCTGGTTGTGCTGTTTGGACCCTTGCTAGGCTCTGTCACAGCAGCCACCACAAGCCCCTGATGTACCTATCACAGGAGTTTTGCTGCCCTGCAAACTCACAGGAGTTTTCCTTAACAACTGCAGCTCCTTCCACTTCTCCTCCAAGGACCTCATTTTGCCCAAGCTGTTGAAACCAGGCTAATGCTTACGTGAGGGCAGTAGGCATAATCATATCCATTTCACCTTCTGGTAAGCTGAGAAGGGGGGAGAGGCCTCAGATGAACCCTGCTGACCTTAGATGAACCTCAGTCAACTTTCTTCCCTGTGCCATGTGCTCTGGCTGTTTATTTGCAGACTCCTGGAGGCCCCATCTCGCTGCATCTTGCTCGTTCCTCTCCTTGACATCCTCCAGATCGACAGCTTTACTTTGGCAGCAGAGGGCACTGCCCCCTTCTTAATATTTTTTTTTTTTCCACACTCATCCCCTCCCTCATGCTTCTCCAAGGGCTGCAATTACACTCTCAGTAAGTGGTGCTGTCTGTCTGCAAGCTCCTGAGAGTTTGATTTGTCTTGGCTGCCAGCTCTGACATGCCTGGGAAGGGCAAGGAAAGGAAATGGGTGGGAGC
>WUAM01000179.1:15890656-15903156 GCA_024336885.1 Actenoides hombroni | reverse complement strand
TTGCATGATCTGGAGGTAAACACTGAGAGGGTCATTTGAAAGGGAAAAACACTTGACAACCCCATCTTTCTTTTAAACCTCTGCATAGCCGTATTTTGTGGGGTTTTTTTTATATCTTGGCTTTACATGAGCATTTGACAGCCAGTGATAGTGTCTGACCTGCTGCCCTCTTTGCTTTGAAGGAACCTCATCAGACAAGGAAAGCTGGGAAGCTTCTAGGCTCTGATTTTTGTTTTTGCAAAAGCTGGCATCCTGAACACATAGAAAGCAAGTGATAGGAGGGGAAAGGTGGTCTCTGCACTTCCAAAGAGCAATGAGACACATGGTAAGGAAAAAACAAACACGCAGAATAATTTCCCCTGGTTTAGAAAAGGAAACATGGAAAACCAACAGCCTCAAAGCACAGGTTGTGGCTTTTGGGAGAAAGAATGCAAACAGCCACTTTCTCATCCTGTTTCTGTCATTCCAAGACTTGTTTGAGAAGGCTGATGTTGAGTCCCAGTTAGCCATGAAATAAGAACAACAACCCTGCCCAGTGGCTGTGATTTGTCAATTGTGAGCTTTCTGCACCTACACCAGGACTCAGAAAGATGGAAGGTCTGCAAAACATCCCAGCTAGGAGTGCAGAATCCTTGAAAAATGTAATCTCACCCACGGGGACAATCTGATTAAATGAGTGTTACTTATTGTTCCAACACCATGGCAATGTCTCCAGAAGGAATACAAATCACTTAGTGCAATGAGATAGAGCCAGCTGAGCAGGTACCAGGAATGTGGGAGTTGCTCATTAGTCAGACAGGAGGAAGCACTATTGCTTTGTTTTATTTATTTTACTTTTGTTCGCCTGTACTCGTCCCCTGTCCCCCACCTCCCACCCCACCACAACGTTTTACAGTGAAACTGAAAAGATAGAGCCTGATCCAGAAAATGTTGAGCACATTACGGTGTTTTTCCACTGGCCGCGTGAACCAGGTGGGACTTTTGTGCTGGCAGAACTCTGTCCTGATCAAATCTCAGCACATACACATCAGCACAGCTCTGCTGAAGTCAGTGAGGACTTCTCATCCATTACTTCTTTTATTAATACTGCTCTGTCTACAGGTCCAGACTCTCCAAGAACACATCTTCTATTTCATTGCCTCTCATCGAAGGCAATGCGTGAGTGCTGATTTGCCCAGGCTGAGGACCGGGTCCAGCTCTTTCATTGTATTTTTTTTTCCCTTCTCTTTCTCCCTCTCTCCCTTTTATAGCAACGTTGGAATTGCTGTAAGGTTTACAGTGCAGCAATAATCACCTCATTATTATTAATAACCATGGCAACAGAATGGAAATTAATCACACTACTTCTGTTTATCCCCATAGAAACGGAGCCAACACAAACAAGACTTATCCACAATGCCTATTCCTAGAAATCATACATACTACATAATTACCACTGAAATGAACCGGCAACTACAACCTGCCTAGATTATCCAGTAGCACCTATGGAAAGGTAAAGGATATACCATCAGGTCAGTCATCAGAAGGGATGCTTACTTCAGGTTGAAACTAGTGGGTGACAAATATCTTCGGTAGATTCGGTCGTTTTGTTGGTTGGTTTTACTCTTCGGCGTTTGCCCTGATGATTGATTGTGGAAAGACCTTAGCAGGGCGTGCTCTTCTTCACTTTAAAAGAAAATAAATCGTGGGATAATTTTAAAACATTTTTCAATGTTTATAAATATCTGAAGGATGGGTGTCAAAAAGATGGGTTCACTCTCTTCTCAGTGGTGTCCAGAGACAGGACAAAGAGCAATGGGCACAAAGTGGAATCCAGGAGGTTCCATCTGAACAGGAGGAAAAAGGTCTTTGGTGTGAGGGTGTGGGAGCCTGGCCCAGGCTTCCCAGAGAGGTTGTGGAGTCTCCTTCTCTGAAGAAATTACAAACCCACCTGGACACTGCGATGCTGGGCCACCTGCTCTGGGTGACCCTGCTGGAGCAGGGGGCTGGCACCTGATGTTCTCCAGAGGTCCCTTCCAAGCCCTACCATGCTGGGACTCAGTGATAAGTAGGTCTAAGCTGGTCAGTGATTGGAAAAGAGGCATCAGAAACATCAATTTCTGTGAACTTCTGAGGAAACTCCAGAGACACCACTTCTTTCTATGTACCAAATAATAAAGTACCAGTCCAGCAGTGAAGATAACTGGAAAGAGCGTGAACACAATATACGTATTTTTTGCTTGTAGTGTCATCGACCTTGTTTGCAGGAGGTATGGAGGTTGTAGTCCTCACAGTATGGTCCTGTGCAGAGGAGTGAAACCCCAAGACTCACTTTCACAGGATAATCTCTGTTCTGCCACAGTCATTCTTCACAGACACTCAATTACACAGCAGTTGTTCGTCTGTTCAGCACCCTCCCCCCCACCTCCAGACCACTGCTGTATTTTATTTAGGGTGTTACCAACAGATAATCTAACCCTAGCATCTGCTTTTGCCTACAGCTTAATGACACACACAGGGGACTACTTTCCAGGCTTTCAAAGTAAAGAATTCATCTCTCAGATGATCCTTCAAAACCAGAGGTTCTGTTGACTCTTATCAGCAGATGCAGCAGCACAGATTAGAGTTGGTGCGGAAAGATGAGAGAGGCACGGGACATAATGATGATTAAAACCACAACCCTCTGCGAAGCCTTTTTTTTTTTTTTTACAACAGACTTAAACCCTCAGGGTATTTGAAATCATCTGCATGTTGGAAACCTCTACTACTCTCAGTAAAGAACTGAAGCTCGACCATGTGGAGGAAGGACATGTAGTTGCCGTGTCTTCCAAAGCCTCAAGAGGTCTTGATCGATCTTCTCACTGTACTACAGACTCTCCCTTAACTCTGAAAAATAACATGACCTACCCCTTATCTCTACCTCTCACCTACAAAAGGGATAACAATCCTCTTATTTTCCTGAATACCTCTTATCTACATAGTATATAAATTTTAGTGGAGAGAGGAACTCTCCTGCTGTCTCACTGTCCTGTCTATTTGTACAAATACACTAAATCGTGTTTAAATGGAGGAATTAAAACTGGAAATGCTAAAGGGAACAGCCCTGAGAACAATCTGCTTTGAGGTTTGACTGACCTTTTAAGCTTACCAAAAAAACAGAGAGAGTATAATTAGCTGGGATGAATCCCATCTGAACTTCCTCCAGCTAGTCCTCCTGAATCCAATTAAACACAATTTTTCCATGTCGAAGGACAGTTGAGGAGAGACTGATCTTGTTATTGGGCAATGCAAACACACACAGGAGTGTTTTTTTCCTGTCTTACATGATCCACTCCCAGAATTATTGTTTTTAGTCCAAAAGACACCAGCACTGACAGGTCTCTGAAATTACAGGTCCCTGAAATTACAGGTCCTGTGTACTCAGTGTCGCCCAAGACACCAAACAAGCAGGAACATAACAAAAGGAGTCATTGTGTTTGCTGTTCTGCATCACATCTTCTCCAGCAACTACAGAGAAATCCCAGATTTCCTCAGTTAGATATGTGGGATGTCACCAGGAGCTAATCACAGTAAATAAAGACTTGGTGAGGAACTGGAACTCTGTAGCTCTGTGACAACCTGGCCACTATCTGAACTAGGGTACAGAGAACTGTAGAGGCTGCCTCCCTCTCTCAGACTGGGTAGGAGGAAGTCCTTGCATCCTGAAATCCTCACCATCCAGCAGATCAACATGATCTGCTGCTTAAACATGAACACCTGATGTGCACGAGGGTATCTGCCCTAAAGCCTCTACCTTCTGATCCAGAAGGGCACAGGCTACCTAAAGGGTGTTCCTGTATTGTATCTGCTGTTCCCAGATATCTTCAGGAAATTTCAAATGTCATGAGAGACCCACTCCAAGACAGCTGACTGTCACCCTAAGACATATAGATATATTGAGAACCATAGAATCATTTAGGTTGGAAGAGACCTTTAAAATTATCTAGCCCAAGCATTAACCCAGTGCTTCCAGGGCACCACTAACCCATGTCCCTCAGCACCACATCTCCAAGGCTTTAAAATGCCTTCAGAGATCATGGGGACTCTACTACAGCCCTAGGCAGCCTGGGTCAGCCCTCAACAAGCCTCAAGGGGAACTATTTTTTTCCTAATGTCCAACGTAAACCTCCCCTGGGGCAACTTGAGGGCATTTCCTCTTGTCCTGTGGCTTGTTCCTTTGGAGACTGATCCCCACATTGCTCCAACCTCCTTTCAGAGGGTTGTTGAGAGCAAAAAGGTCTCCCATGAGCCTCTTTTTCTCCAGGCTGAATAACCCCAGCCCAAAATTGACCACAGTATTCGAGGGGTGGCCTCATCAGTGCCAAGTCCAGGGGGACAATCCCTGACCTGGTCCTGCTGGCCACACTAGTGCTGGCACAAGCCAGGATGCTGGTGGCTTTCTTGGCCACCTGGGCACACGCTTGCTCATCTTCAACTACTTGTCAAGCAATACTCCCAGGTCCTTTTTCTCCAGTCACTTTCAAACCATTCTTCCCCAAGCCTAGAGCTTTGCAGTGGGTTGTTACGACCCAAGCATAGCACCCAGCACTTGGGCTTGTTGAACCTCATATGATTGGCCTCAGCCTATCAATCTAGCCTAATTTAATGAGATTAATCCCATTTGATCTGCCTATCATTCACTTATCAACAGCAAATGAGGATTAGTCCTGGTTTAATATGCACATAAAGACTTTCCCAAAGAGGAGCTAGTCAAACCAAAACCCAACTGGGTTTGACCCCAAGCAACCTGTTTTTACTCACCCTGCTCTGAGCATGGGGATGGGCTAGGTGATCTCCAGAGGTTTCTGCCAACCTCAACAATTCCATAATAATGTGATTTTGTAGTGAG
Organism: Actenoides hombroni; assembly: GCA_024336885.1. Taxonomy (NCBI): domain Eukaryota; kingdom Metazoa; phylum Chordata; class Aves; order Coraciiformes; family Alcedinidae; genus Actenoides; species Actenoides hombroni. Next base: position 15,898,289 of record WUAM01000179.1, on the reverse strand, counting down.
GAATGGTAATGGGCTTTTAAGTTAGAGGGAAATTGAAGTAAGTACTTAGGTTTCCAGAAGACCTGTATTTTGTTTGTTAATTTGTGTTTATGGGTGTTCAGTACTCATCTTACTACAGTTGGGTACATTTACAAAAACACTGTATTTTTTCTACAGGTAGGAACAAGGATTATAAAACCTCAAGAAAAAAATAATTATTTACCTCTTGAATAATCTAGTATTCTTCTATAGCTGTGTGTGAACAACAAAATTCTACTTGCTATAGGAAAATTTTGTCTTGCAGTTTTTCTGAGCCTGAAATAAATCACAAGTGCTTGTGTCCTGGAAGAAAAAACATTTATAGAGCAGTTAAAAAGGTGAATTTGTCAATCAGCTAACCCGAGTTAAATAAGAGTCACAAGCTTTTACATAAAGTGGCATGGGGATTTTATTTTTTTTATCTGAAGCAAAATCCAGCCTTAATATCCTTCCTGCTACTTGGTGAAGTTACAAAAAAGCAACGTATTTCATGATAGTACTGCCAACACAAAGTAATATTTTATACAGACGACATTTACCCACAAACTCTGACCTTTAAAATATTATATAAAACTTTTAACAAGAGATACAAACAGTTTGTTAATATTAGCAGGGACCTTGAAGTAAGAAAATATACTTTTCTTCCCATGAAGTGAAGACAGAGGTTGCTCAAATCCCAGCTCACTTGCATGGGGAGATTTTGTGATTTCTGACCTTGTAGAGGCATTGAAGGAGTTTGACTGCCTGCTAGACCCTCAAGAGCAATCCTGGTATGTTACAGCACTAGAGGTGTTGCTCTTCAAGTTGAGTTGCCTCTGATGATATTCCATGTCTTGTCTTCAACTGCTGTCAGCTGCAAACAATTACAGGGGTGTTGCAAGATCAGGGAAAAGAGTAGCCTTTCAGTACTTAAAGGAGCCTATAAGAAAGATGGGGAGATGGCTTTTTATTAGGGAGTGTAGTAACAGAGCAAGGGGTGATGATTTTAAACTAAAAGAGGGGAGATTCAGACCAGAGAGAAGGAAGAAATTTTTCATGCTGAAGTTGGTGAGACCCTGGCCCAGGTTGCCCAGAGAGGTAGTCAATGTCCCATTCCTGGAAACATTCCAGGTCAGGTTGGAGAGGTCCCTGAGCAACCTGCTCTAGTTGCAGATGTTCCTGCTCCCTTCAGGGAGGTTGGACTAGCTGACCTTTAAGGGTCCCTTCCAACCCAAAATATTCTATAATTCTACGGAAAAGCAGTATATTTTAAACAGATTCTGTAAAGAATGTCAGGAAGTAGAATATGTCTTTAGATTTATTTTTTTTTAATCAGAAAATCAAACCTACACAGGCAACTAGAACATACCTTTTTCGGATGTAATTAAAAATCTGCACATTTCTACCGGAAATTGGTGTTCTATTGACCTCATCTTTGTGGACCACAATTGGAAATGAGACACTCATCTCACAAGACAGTGAAGTCTGTGATGTGAATTCCTCTCCTGTTCTGTGCTTGAGAAAAGTCTCAGAAAAAAACTTGAAGGTTGTGTGTTGTAATCAAAGTGTAAAGAAAAAGTATCTCCCCTGTTACTGTACACCCTGAGTAAGAAGGAAGAAAACAAAAATCTACAAAGGAGAAGTACTCAGGGCCCTAATTTTGCAAAGACTGTGGGACTTAGTGGAGCATAATGAATCTTTAAATCAGTTTAATTCCTATCTACAGAAAAGAACAAGGGAGTAATCCCTGTGCCAAAACGTATTAGACAAGGAGCAGTGAGTGAAGACAAAACTTAGGGAAGCTCAGGCAGTCAGAGGCTGCACTAGTTCATGTGATGCAAGAGGAATTTCAGAAAGCCAGATGTCTATAAGCATTTTTGGAGTTCTATAAGCACCTTGTAGATTCAGGAGAGATAAAGATGAATTGGTAGAGGGGAATGTAATGACTACATGAAGATTTTGGTGAGTTTTTCTCCCTTCTATGAGGTGTACCCTGACAGAAACCATGGTAACCAGTCCTTTTAGCAAAGCGTCATAGCGATTCGTTGAGCCTGGGGGAAGGCTTGAGATGTTCTGGAAAAATTCTGCCTAAGTAATGGAGCACAGACAAGAATAACCTCAGAAATCATCTCTTATTTCTTCTAAGTCAACAGCTAAAGGGGACTTTTCAGACCACCTACTACGATGCCTGAGATGGTGCCACAGTTCAAGGGTGTGTTAAGTAACTCAGATCTTCTACTGCCCCATGATACAAGGCCTTGCGTGGTAATACAGGCAGTGGAGAGGAATGAAGGCTGTACAAAAGCTCCCTGTTACAGGTCCCAGCATTGGTGTCCATCCATGTAAAACACCACAGTAGATTGCCTAAAATGCGGCCTTCAATTTTTATGGAGATCCTGTTAAGTCACTAGAGGATAAAAGCAATTCCCAGTGGTATTTATGAGAGTTTTTTGGATCCAGAATGGGGAAAGGCCTCATGGTTTGCTATTCAAGTTTAGTTCCCCTTAATTGGATAAGATTAGAATAGGCTGGAAACTCACTATATCCCAAAGAATAATACAATAGTCTGTTAAAAGGATCAATGGAATTCTTCTATTTATTTTGTCAAGTAAAATTGAAGGCAAAGATATTTCATTTTTCTAATTGTTAACACTCTTCCAATGTTTGCCAGATGTGGCCTTTAAGTGAAGAAGTGGAAAATTTTCTTCAAAAAAAAAATTAAAGACTGCCGTTGTACGAAGTTCTGCAGAGCCGTCTGCTCTGTTCCCACTTCTGTTTAGTTTGGATCTTCCTTCTTAGGCCTGTGTTTCTTCATCAGGTGCTTCCCAGTGTCCTTACCACTGGTGGGATAATCACTGAACATGCCGAATTTCAACCTGAAAGCTTGCCCAAAGAGGAGCTGGAGAGTCAATTCGGGGAAGTCGGAACTGAGCATTACAATATTCTCCTTCCAGTGCTGTTCCTGTGGCCTAAATGAAACCAATTATCCCATCACTTTCAAATGTAGATGTCTTATGGAAAGAAACAGCCTCTTTATTTTGACAACTTGACAAGCAGCCTGCCTTCAGTATTGCGAAGGAGATACAGCTGCCTCTGAACTCCCAGGTATGGAGTTTTAGTGTCTCTCCTTAAACCTCTTATTTCACAAAACAAAACTACCAGATTTGATTTAGATAAAGGAGAAAAGTAAGTGAAATGATTTAAACATGAGGTTTCACTTGAAGAGGGATAGACCAACCAAGGAAAGACTTGGCTCTTCACAGCCATAAAGCGCTGGACTCCAAATGACCTACACAAACAGAAAAAGAGTTGATGCTCAGCCGGAGTAAATCAGCACAGCTTCAGCAAGACTGCCTTAATTTACACCAGCTAAAGAACTATCCCAGGCCTTCATTAATGGTCCCTGAGCTAACACCATTTGACCAGACAGAAAAACCACAGACACATCTGTTTCCTGCCCTCCATTCTTCAACTACCACACCCACTTTTATCTGCAGTGTGCTCTATGGTATGACTCACTCTAAATCCAGAGGACATATTTTCTCTATGCCTGCTAGACTTCAAATTAAGAAGCAAGAGGTAAGTTGTTTTTCAGGGGTCCCCGGTGGACTTCTGGGTGGAGAATTGAAGTTCCTTATGGTGTTTTGGTGTTTTGTTGTTTTTTCTTTTCCCACAGTTGAAAGATGTTATTACAGGAGTGATGGAAGAAAGTTGTTTATTGGTTGTGTGTATTTTACACTTCTGAATAGCATCGAGGGCACTAGTTATAGAGAAGTCAGAGTCATACCTTTTGATGTGGCATAAGCAATAATAAAAAGTATAAATAATACCAGATACGTTAGCTACAGATCAGCCAAGAGTAGTAGATCATGGGTTTTGCCTGCATTTCTATAGTCCTTTTGCGTGGTCACAGAACAAACAAAGGAAACATCCATCACACTGTTTGAGATGTCAAACCCATCGGAAAACCTACAGCTCTCTCGCTTAGACTTTTGAACCTGACCTTTTTATTTTTCACTTGGCTGGATACGTTGTATTTGGCAGCCTCCAGAGCACGCACTGCTCCTGCCCCAGTCCCCGTACAATTAATGCTGAGGAACAACCAGAGGCATGAGGAGAAAAATCGAATAAATTAGACCACACCCATGGTTTTCAGGCCCAATGTCATGATGCTTGCCAGGGCAGAGAAACGGTGTTGGGAGGGCCCATATTTTCCTAAGTGCCAAGAAAAAAAATCGAGGCACTAGACCCATGTAAGCATGATCAGTTATGCATCAGGAGAATTACTCGGGCAATAGAAATCTGGATATTCCCCTAGTTCCAAATGGTCAGTCTCACCCTATGGATGATACTAAATCTGCAAACTGTTGTATCAGGGATTGCCTACCCATTAAAAATACTTCTCACAACATGCACATGTTGTTCTGGAGAGCTGAAATAACTTGTTTAACAGTAAGCTCCGAGCGAAGCTGTTTCCACAGTTCAGACACAAAAACCATCCCTGCTTGATAGAAACCAGCATCCAGTCTCACCACTAAACCATCAATATTAACACTTGCTCTCATTTCACAGCATCTTCTGCAAGTCCTGACTGAGGTATGCCCCTTTCCAAACTTCCATCCGGCAAAGGGGAATGCTTTCTCATTACCTCTGACATCATGATCTCTCTTTCCTATTCTACAGATTTCATATTACTTCACCACCAGCCTTCTATAATCTAAGGCAACATCACCCCTTCTACCCCCTAATTGTAATCTTTTTTACAATCTCCTTGAGCTCCTGAGTAGAAATTTAATAACCTTCCTGAACTATATGAAGATGAAGACTTGAGGCAAAGGAAGAGACATGGTTATAACTCTAACAAAGAGTTGGCTTCTAATCTGGACCATGCGCACTTGTTCACAGCGTGCACAGACATCTCATTTAGCCTAAAATACAGCTTTGTGCCTTAACCTCTGAGTGATCCTTGTGTTACCTCCTGTGATACTTGGGCGGTGTTGTTCATTCATCCCTCATGCTGGATGCGACTGTGCCAAGCCAGGTGTGTTGCATAAACGGTGGCAAAATAGTGACTTCTGGATAGATTGGTTCTGAAATCAGATCGTCCAGCTGTAGGAAGGAGACCGTAGTACTAACCAGGATCACAGAATTTAAGCCTAGACAAAGCAGATCAAGATGCAAGCAGCTTCTGTTCCAGTCATAGCTCCAGGACGTGTAGTGTACATCTTGAAGCTGATTAATGTATAGTCGTCCCACTAGAGGGGTGGTCTGCTCTGCATGTATGGATATACCTTCCATGACAAACCCTAAACTCCTAAAACCAGGAAGTCTAATCTGTATCTGTGTGTCTCATGCCCATCACAAGAATGAAGCTAAGATTAGCTGGGGGATGCTAAAGATGTCTGGTCACTGTAATTATAGTTCTGGTGTCAGAGAATTTTTTTTCAGGCTTTGGATGACACATATCATGGGAGTTCTTCTGGTCGCTGCCTCTCCTTTTCCTTTCTGCTATCCCAGGAGTATAAAGGTCTTCTATTTTGGCCAGAAACTAAAGTGCATTTATGAACTATGTACTGATGTTCAGGGAAGGAAGCAGTATGTGTAATTTTTTCACATATGGTTCCAGTCCTTGGAGAGATCTCGTTGATTGCTGTTCTGAACCTGCCCAGCCATTAAAGATTGAACTAACTGCATTACCACAGCCTTCCTTCCTGAGCAGACCTTCTTACTCACTGGTAATGTCCTGATCTTACAAACTTTACTCCTTTAAGTATTAAGTAACACTATTGAAGCTGCGTAAATGAGGCTTAGGCTGGCAATTGCTGGGCAAGTAGAGCCCTGGAGTTTCTCTTTGGGCAAATGGGACATTTGAAGAGGACTGTTTCATGGGAATGGGACCAAAATTTGCAGAGAGCCTCCCCAGTGTGAGTTAAAATATTGAGCTTTTGCAGGCAAAACCTTAAATATAAAAATATTTATTTTTCATGCACAGTGACATTTTAATTACCACAATGTGGTAACACTAGGTAATTGTTGTTTACTTGTTCATGGCATTCAAAAAAGATTTAATTTCCATTCTCTGTACAGTAAGGGTTATTGGAAAGACACCCAACTCCTCACCTTGCCTTTAAACACAATCTGATTGTCCCTTTTGATAATTACTAGGTTTTTTCCCCTTCACATTTTCTGTCCCATGAGCTGTTAAGTTTCACCCAAAATTTTCCTGCTGCTCTCCTTAGATTTCTCTCTCACCTGGAGAGCAGTGTGTCATTTGGCTAAGGCTGGAGAAGACAATATCTGGTTCAAGGTGCAAATTCAAAGTACCTTGATGACTTCGGTGATTCTTCAGCAAGACCTTTAACAGAATATATCTCAGAGAGGTGAACAAAAAGTCTGGCTGATTGCTGCTCTCTCTCCATTGTCTCTGAATGTTGTTCCTAATGTGTCAAATTTTGAGAAGCGTTTGCATTCAGGTTGCTGGAAAATAGCAGGGAAAACAGATTCTCTTTTCCTGGTTTTGGTCTTGCCTCCAATGAAGGATCTAGGAAATTACTTAAGCGGTGTCTGAACTTTTTGTTCTGCCTTTCAACCCAATGAAACTAGCCAACTATTTTCAGAGGACAGCTTTGCTCAAATATATACAACTCCCATAAAGCTATGAACATTAGTCGCAATATAGACAGGCGTTACAGTGAGATGATGTCTGACACATACTATGGCTTCCATAATAATCTCCTATATCATAATCTCTTGCAGCCCATAGTTGGTGAACTCAGGTAACTCTGAGTCAGGGTGAAGTTTTGCAAGGCCTTTTTCATTTGGTGTCAATCATAGCTTAAATATCTCCTCCTTCTTTCCACTCCCCTGCCCTCAAGACATCTCCAGAGCGCTTCCTGCATGACACTTTTCATGACCAGGCAGTGAACCCAAACAAGGAACTGATCCAAAGGGAAAAATAAATTGTGATTTTTAATTTTTATTTTTTTTCCCTAGGTTCTTTTTCAGCTGGATCAGTTCCTTGGTCAGGTTCAATGAATGGCCACACAAACATTTGTGCAGACAAAGTGTGTGTGTGTCAGAGAGGGACGGGATAAGGTTATGGATACAGGGTGCTGAAATGCAGAGTTTTGACCTACCAGCTAAGAGCAGGAACACAAAGCACGTAACCACAGTTTCCCTTACTTGTCTGGGTGACTTTCATATGAATGACCGAGGAACTGGAAGGTTTCAAAGCTATTCTGAAATCCTGGACGCAGAAAGACAGCGCCTACAATGAATGCACACATAGACGCACTCCGGCACAAACGCACAGTGTGATCCTTTGTTTCCACTGAAATAATACAGTGCAGAAATGATGAATATTTCCTTATCTTGGCTGCCTTCCTGCAACTAGGGAAAAATTGGCTGGTACAGAAGGGAACACCCAGGAAAACATTTAGCATATAGCCTGGTTATTCACTCATAGCTGTATTACATGTTTGTTGAGATCAGAAAGGTTTTCTTCAAAGGTAGAAAGGTTTTCTTCAAAGGTAGAAAGTAAAAAAATGAAGTCAAAATTTATTAAAAAAAAAAAAAAAGAGAAAAAAAAAAAAAGGAAAAATAATTTACTTTTCCAACTGTGATCAGATAGGAAGGG
>WUAM01000179.1:15863318-15882669 GCA_024336885.1 Actenoides hombroni | reverse complement strand
GAAAGGAAAGGAAAGGAAAGGAAAGGAAAGGAAAGGAAAGGAAAGGAAAGGAAAGGAAAGGAAAGGAAAGGGAAAAGTTATCTCATAACAGGTGTAGCAGTGTCTGTGGATGTTTCTGTCCATCCTTTGGGGCACCAGTGCCATCACCTCTTCATATTCAGCCCCACCTTTGCAAGGCAGATCCTGAGCTGCCTGGAGAGCAGCAAGATCCCTGTCGAGTGATTCACAGCCACCATCTGTGAAGGCCTCACTGGGTTTTTCAGAGATGAGAGGAAAAGTAAACAAAAACAAGGCCTGCCTGGTTTGAAGCTGAACTGGAAAAAGTTACCACCTGCTGCACTGACATCACTCTGACATCACAAGTTACTGCTGCCAACTTACACACAAGGGGGTTTTTTTCCCTTTTTTTTTTTACTTCTTTCCCTTTTTCCTTTCTAATCTTTACCATTCATTAACTTCAAATACCCTCTCCCTGTTTTTCTCTTACTACCTGTGTTTCACTTACAGTGTCAATGCTACTGTGGCCTTAACTTTCCAGGTATTGGTTGGATGCTGGAACTGACTTCCAAACAGAAGACAGCAGTGAGAATAAGCAAAACACCTGATTTGGCTACATGCTGAGGAACTTTCTGCTCACTGATACTTGGCCGTCTCATATTCATCACCTGAAAGTGATCAAACTGATAAAGTTTATCAGTGAAGCCAAGATTCCTCTAGTGTGCTCTAAGGAGGATAATCACAAAGCCAAAAGGAAATCCGGAAATTCTGGAGAAACCTTCCTGAGCACAGAGAGAAAGATTCAAGCCCCTGTCTTTAAGATTTATGAATAGCAAAGGAAGAGAGAGATTGCCAGGGGTGGTTTTGCCAGTAGATCTTCCTTGGATATCCTTTGAATCAGATACAGTATTGGAAGGGAGCCGTTGCTACTCCCTTTGGTGCTCTGTAGGCAATAAATGTACTTGGAAAAGCATAACTGTATTTTACTCTGTCTCCAAATAGCTAACGTCTGAGGGAGAGATTATGGAGAAATTAAAGGTGATGTCAACATAAAAACTACAGTTTATTGTGTTCCAGAATGCTAAACTTTGCTAATTAGTGTAGGAAAGGAATACCTGAATAACTGCCTCTATGCTAATCTTGTTTTTAAATCCACATTTAGATATACGGTGGTGCTAGTATTTACCTAAATGTTCACAGAATTGCTTAGAGTGTCAAGAATTACTGAAGGTGAAAGAAACTTGTCTCAACCCTGAACAAACAGAAGTGCTACTGAACCTCCAGGAAAGCCAGGCTGACCATAGTGAGGTCCTCTAGCAAAGTGTACACAACTTCTTTGACTATATTAACAGCTATAAAAATAGTAATTAATGAGAAAAGGGAGAGCAATTCTGTCACTGTAAAGGAGAAAAAAACCAGCTGGAGATACCAGAGATACTGTGATGTATATACATATAGTTGATCTGGATGTCATTTCTGTCAGACTGTATGAGATTGCAGATGCCAACACCCGTATATACACTTAGAAGTGCACAGGTATGTAAGCAACCAAAGGAAAGCAATCTACTATTTATTTATATTGATTTATTTAATAATTTTTATAAGCCTTTTCAAAGTTGACTCCCTCTGTTCAAGAAAGAGTGGTATTTTTATTTTTTTTAATATTGTTCTCTCTCCCTTTCTCTGTCTTACCCCCTCCTCTCCCTCCTTCTCCCTCCCTCCTCTTAATAAGTATCTTCTTTTTTTTTTTTTTTCTTTCCTGTTTGAGCTGTATTTAGTTGTACAGGTGCTTGAAGATCATTTTCAATGTCAGACCAGGGGAGAAAAAAACCCTCAAATTGTATTTCTTGTTCATGTTTGACAAAATCTTATAATAATACATGGATGGCGGCTAAAACATTCCTATCAGTTTTTACTGGTTTACAGATATTTCTTGTGCTCATAAGGAAAAGTACAGCTAGGGCTTGTAAAATACTTCAAAATTAGGCAAAGCTTTGGGTTTAATCCTGTCAGTGGCTGTGTTGCTACCGATTTTAAGGGAGAGCTGAGGTTTCTGGTTTTTTATTACACCTGCTTTAATCCTGCCTGGTTTAGACCTGAAATTTGTGGAGGTAGACAAGGTGGGAGGAGAACATATGCTTTTGAGTTTGAGGCTTGTTCTCTGCCTACACCAGAACAATGCCATGACACCTCCAGTCCTAGCAAAGACTCCAAGGCTATAGCTGTACAGAGGTGAGGGTTTGACCTTGAGCTCTGGTCCATGATCATCCAGACTACTTAGTTTCTACCCAGAACCCAGCACAATTTTGGCCTGTATCAAAGAGCTGTCTCGCACACAATGTGTAGCACAGAGTCCTGCTGTAAGCTAGATATTATTGTTAATATTATTGTTTTTAACTACAGTAGCTAATTAAATAGAGCAATGACAGTTACATAATCCCATTTGTTGGCATAACTGTCTGTTCCGAAGACACTGTTCACATTGCAAACATTGCCACCTCTGCAAAACCAGACGATCTGTAGCTTTAGCTGAAAGATTTAAAAATACCCTACAGTGATACCAGTCCAGGATGCTATGATATGAATTTATTATTGTTATTGTTATTACTATAGCACCAGTGTCAATAGCTCTATAGTGCAAGTACAGTTTGGCACCATGTGAAATACGGTAGCATTTAAGAGTTGGACTGGTTACTCCTTTTTTCCATCGCCATCTTATCACAGAGTATGACTGGACTCTGATCAACAGGACAGATTTAATTTGATCTTAATTTGTTCTCCTGACAAGCTATTAGATAGTGCTGGAAGCAGAAAAGAAAACAAGAATTATGTGGTTCTGACCTCCACCCTCCCAGGAGACAGAAGGAAAAAAAATTCTTGCTTTTCTGTCTGCTGGAGATCCAAATCTTTGGGGAACAATTGGGTGAAAAATAGCACTGATAAATGAGAGTAAAAAAGCCCAGTCATCTAGTTCTCCATTACATTTCCATGTGAGTGGAGAACATTTCCTTTTTTCTCCACCCTCCTCATAAACCAGCCAACAAGCCAACAGAGACCATTTAAGGGACTAAAACCCCAAGCCATCAAGTTTTCTAGGCTAATGCTTTGCTACTGAAGCCTCAGGGAGAGCTTGTTCAAACTGACCAAATGAAAAACAAAACAAAGCAAAAAAAAAAAAAACAAACAAAAAAACCCCATGCAGCAATAGTATCTTACACATATATAACACCACCTGTTCCAAAGGGGTTTTTTTATGAACTAAGTAAAGTGAAGTTCTGCCACCTGTTCAGTGGGACCGAGCAGCTTGTTAACCATGTAAAAACTTTCTTCCCTAGTTCAAGACATGAAATGGAGTCTTGTTGAACCTGATAATCTTAAGCTGTCAGCTCCCTTCCTGAAATTTATGATGGAGGATTGCCTGTGAGAGAATACCTCCAGATGAAACTGCTGGAGAAACCCTAGGAATAGACATTGTCTATACCCAAAAATACCCAGGACAGAAACTCTTAACACTGCTTGGATAAACCCCTCTTCTAGACTTCCCTATTTTTCACATGTCTGGTCAAAATCTTGCTTATCTGAAAGGTACTGCTTTTAGGAGTTACAGAAACAGGTAAAAGAATGTCTTTCCCTGACCTACATGTTACGCTTTTGTGTAAAAACCAGGGTGTCGTTGGACATCTCCCACCAAACTACTAGTTGGATCCAGTACGTTTAGCTGAGAAGGACCAGAAGGACCACGTCACAGAGCCACAGAGCTTCACTTTACTCATCGTTCCCAGGCTCAGTCCAGACCTTTACTGTAAGAGGCACTGTCCCGCCAGTGACCTTCATGCTATTACAGAAGAGACACCCTTCCTAGAGTTGAGGAATCCTTACGTATCCAATTTAGGTCGGCCCTGGAACTTTCTGTAGAGAAGCTGCCAAATGTCTGCTATGTCGTAATTAATGAGCCTGTTGGCCCTGCCAAAGCCAAGACCTGCTCTCTTGAGAGGTATAACTCAGTGCTGAATGCCAGTCACAAGCGTTAAGGCCCACTGGGCATAAAGGTGGGCCAGAGAACAATTTAAAAACCCTTAAAGATGACAAAGTCATGCAGTCATAGAATTAGGCACACCTTTTTGTGTTATTATTCATTGGAAAAAGAAAACTGGACAGAAGAGCCCATAAGATCATCAAGGAGTATTAACATTCCAGTAACATGTTCTTTGGTCTCTATCACATTAACTGAACCTTTCCATTCAAAACAAGAGTATTCCACAGGAAGACTACTTCATTTGGCCCACAGAACTGTTTTGTCTGTTGGGAACCCTAAAATTACACCATTAAGTTCACTTTTCAATTCCCAGAAAGAGAGAAAGAAGGGAAGAAATAGAGAAAAAAGGGAAAGGGATGTGCCTTTGCCAGACAGGAAAGTATAAAAGTCAACATTTCCATGAAGACTAAACAGGTGGAAACTAATCAAGCCAGAGAGAGACGAAGAGAATGAAAGAGAGAGTTAAGGGTTCATAACTAATTTCTGCCTGTTTCAGGTTGCCTGCAGCTGCCTCAGTAGTGGGGTTTACGACCAAGGTCAAGCTGTTCATTCCATCTGACTTGTATCCAAAACAGCCATGTAATGAAGGTTTGTGTGTGTGACGAATATAGTCATCATAAAATAAAACGTGAAGCCTGACAGCTCTGAAGATTAATTCTGTTAATCGATTGGGCATGCAGCTCTACTTCTGTTCAGCTTCAAGTCCACTCTATACTCTTGCCTTTTGCTTGTTCGCAGGGTGTGGGTAATCACGTGCATATGTCTGGTCTCTCAGCTTGTGCCCTCCTTCTCTCACTTGGAATAGGAAAGAGCTGAAACAAAGCTAGCACCAAAGTGGCTGTCTCAGAGAAAAATGTCCTGGCTAGAATAGACAGAGGTTTTAATTCCTGAATGAAAGGTGAGTGATAGGGTTATGTTAACAAATCAAGGGATGTGCTAATAGGGTTTAACTGGCTGTGTATGTCTAACATGAGTAGTCTGCTTTTATTAAATAAAATCTCAGCTTATTAGTCAGGGTAAGGACACAAGAGCACTTTTAACAGCATCTTCATTTTACTGTAGCAACATGGAGATGATGTCCATGAAACAAAACAAAACAACAAACAAAAGACATAGAATATAATAGAAAGCCAAGTGAGGAAAAGACTGGCAATCTAAGGAAGGGGGATAAATATTAAACTTTCCCAAGAAATAATTTTGGAGAAGTAGAGTCCCCCTTTAATCCCCTGAAAGATAAAATACTGTCTCTCAAACCGCAAAGCTGGACTAGAAATGGGGGAATACTGTACAAATCTGGAAAGAAGGAAGAAATGGAATAGCTTTATTTTTATTACCAGCCATGCAGTAAGTTCACAGTTCTGGCAAAAAATAGCCAGATTTTACAACTTTAAGCTCCAGAGGCTTGGATCATGAGCCTTGACTGGTCCCTCAGAGACACTTGTGGGCTTTGACTCCTTAGTGACCTTGAAGGAGCTTATCCAGCCAACAGAGTAGTATTGGGCTGAACTTAACTAGGTTTGTCTTTGGCACCATTTCCAGTCTCTGAGTAGTCAAGATTTAATCACTGATATTGAATGTTGATAGCTGAAGTGGCAGGTTAAGAACTTCCAGACTGAAAGCTCTTGTAAAGTAATCCACAACAGCCTGGCAAAATGACAAGTCTTCTTTAAGGTCTAGACTCCCTACTCAGTTCAACTTTAAGCCTTCAGCAAGGAGCTGAAAACATACCTCTTATAGGTGTTGGGTAGCACATTTGGTAGCTTGGATGTCAATCTGAACCAAAAAACCCAAAACGGAATAAAGGAACTTTTGCATGGGTGTAATTAATTCTGTACATTGAAAGGAAGATACGAAGATCTTCAGTTAAGTCTCAATTGCATTTCTTGGCTGGTAACGACTAGAAGACATGAGATAACAATCCCAGAAAAAGTCTGTGGAAGTTTTGAAGTCCACAGCTGTCACTTTGAATATTTAGAGACTTTCAGGTTTGCCCCCACAGTCTTTTCTCTAGGTGGGGTTCTGGTTAAAACTGATGTCACTGTTGCCGAAACATTATTGCCCTCACTTGGCTTCCTAGGCCTAGAAACTACCCTGCTTCTACATGGCATCCAGAACTACTTTGTGATGTGTTTCTCTGCCAGTGCTGCCAATGGGAAAGGATTTGGTATGTCTTGATAGAGTCTCTCTCATACTAGGGCTGGGCTTTGGCAGCACATTCCATTTCAATAGTTGGGTGAACAATAACTTGGGTCTCACCTGATGTATCCTTTGTTTTGGGACTATTTTCTACAAAGAGTATTTCATTTTGTGATCTACTACTCAACATGTCTCGACAGTATAAAAAAATAAAATAAAACTAAGGACAGAGAGGAGTATCTATATATATATATCTATATAGAGATATCTATATAGTCTGCCCTGATGACTACCTTTGTATATCTCATTCTGTCATCTGAGGAGTATTGAGGCAAAAATGAACCTACATTTTTTTTCTCCATTTCTTGGCTGTTGCCTCCTGCAGGCATCACAACCCTCTTTGTGAATGCATGTTCTCCTCAGACCAGCTGTCGCTAACAAACCACATTTTTCAACATCCCTAACCTGGTACAACAAACCTTAACATAAACATGCCCAAGCATCTCCCAAGCTCAAATCTCCTGACGTACACTTCACCTTATACCAAAGTTTCAAATGAAAACCCTTTTCCAGATAACACCAGTCAATCAAAAAGCAATACACTAGTCACCGATGCCCAGAACTGTAATTTCAGGTTATTTATTGCTCTGCTGGACTGCAGGGAATCTCCGGCTACAGGCAATTTTATCCCTGGGAGCTGATGTCCCTGGTCATTCAGTTGGGTCAATGTACATGAAAAAACCATTTGCAATCCTTTGTGAATATGGCTCCAGCATCAGCTGTTGGCATGTCTGGCACATGATACAGGGCAAAGGAACTTGTGTCACTCAGAGAACTTCCTGCCGGTGTGTGTGAAACATATAATACCGCCGAGATTGAGATTAATCACTCCCCACTGAAACTATACGTATACCTTGGCAGGTCAGGAGCATGCCTAGCATACGTGTTTGGGAGAGGTGATAGAAACTCATAGCATCCATAGCCAAATACTCCTGAGTGGGAGGCTGAAAAAACAAACAAGCAGTGTCCTAGGATGGGATATCTTGTTTCGGGTATCAGGTAGGATGCTTCTCTCAGCTGAGGGTCTCAGCCACTAGACTATAGGGCCAGACTTGCTCCTTCTTGTTCATTACACTTGAGTTTTGTACTTATGGTTTCTGGCTGACTAAGACTGAAAAGAAAAGACGAAGAATAACATTCTTTTCAGTGTGTTAGGGTTTACATTTCTTTCAACAGTAGAAAGAATTTGATTTCTAACCATTTCACTACTGTGAAAGGATGAGAAAGTTGGGGTTGTTCGGCCTGGAGAGGAGAAGACTCTGGGGAGACCTTACTCAGGCTTTAAGTACTTTAAAGTGTCCTATAAGAAAGACAGGAACAATCTTTTGAGCAGGGCCTGTTGTGACAGGGGAAGAGGTGATGGTTTCAAACTGAAGAGGGGGAGATTTAGACTGGATAGGATAGAATTTTTTATGTTCAGGGTGGTGAGACCCTGGCTCAGGTTGCCCAGAGAGGTTGTCGATGCCTCATCCCTGGCACCATTCCAGGTGAGGTTGGCCAGGGCTCTGAGCAACCTGCTCTGGTTGCAGATGTCCCTGGTCCCTGCAGGGCAGTTGGACTAAATGACCTTTAAATGCCCCTTCCAACCCAAAACTTTCTGTGGCTTCATGGAAGTCCTGTTTCCACTAGGAGCAATGAAGTTCGGCTCAGAGCATTCTCCGTGACTGGATGTGTTTAAATCAGCACTGGCATCAATCTGTGAGATTTGCTGTAGCTCAAGAAGTTATAGTCTTGAAGCAGGAATTACTGCATGAAATTCCCTGGCATGTGCTACGGAACAGGTTGGAGACGACGATTATAATGGTTCCTCCTGGGCTCAAGCTCCAGACTAAGAAATAACAGTCATTGCCAACACCACTGAAGGGACAGGAATTATCTGAGATTTTATTTATCATCATTACCAGAAACAGTGTTGCTCAGATCTACCTGAGGGCTGTGGTGCAGGAATACACTGAGTTTATTTTGATGGGCCTATCTGTTTGTTTTACAACTAATGCATACATATTTATAATCACTTAAACTAATCTTTGCTTCACTCCCACACACATACTCACTGTCAAACTCAAGGTAAACTTTACGCTTCCCCCTCCCATTTTATATCTGGACTTGGCTTTGTGATTTATTTTCATGAGCAAGACACTGAAGACAGAGTCAATTTTTCCAAAGAAATAAACCTCCGGAATCTTATAAAAGGGCAGTCATACAATACACAAAGTGGACATGACAGAAAATTAATCACACACAAATAAATCATGAGTGTAAGAGAGGGCAAATGAGTACTTTGCTCCTTAGCCTGTGTTTTGTCACATAGTGGTCTGTTCATTTCTGAATAATTTGAGGCCTTTCCTAGACCACTTTGAGTTTATCCACCTTCCTATAACGTGGACCTATAAGGACCTATAAGGAAGGTCACAGTGGAGGATGATAACACTCCCTCCTGAACAGAAATCCATGAACAGCACTTACAAACTCTTTTTTCCTTCCTCCTTTCCTTTTTCCTTCCCTTCCCTTCCCTTCCCTTCCCTTCCCTTCCCTTCCCTTCCCTTCCCTTCCCTTCCCTTCCCTCCATGAAAGCTTCACAGCCAGCAAACTTTGAATTTCCATTCGGGAACTTTTCATTCCTATTTATTGTTTTGGGTTTTTTTTGAAAAGCATTAAATTGATCTAAAAGTTATGGGAAAAGAAAAAGTTCTCAAGTGGAATTAATTACTATTTTGATGATTTCTACAATTTTACTATCAGAATAGATATCTGATATGCCACATGAGTTTATAGACCTGATGAGCATCCATCAACATGAGAATACCCTTGCAAATCTCGGCCTTAATATTTGAATACCCCTTTTCATTTCTCTTTCCTGGCATTTCTTTGCTTTGTCTTTTTTTCTCTGACATTTACTGGCCTTCTAGATACTTATTTGAAAGTGTATGAAGCAGATGAAATAAAAAAGTTCCCTGTGTTTTGAAACAGTTATGGGTATTCAGAGAAGAAAAAAAAAAAGAAGAAAAAAAAGGGATCATAAAATGGAAAGAAAGAAGATATCCTGAGGGCAAAAGCTGTCAGCCCAGCCTAGTGTGAAAAATATTTGATGTATAATCATTTGATGTAAAAAAAAATAAAAAAGGGAACTGCAAAGCCCAGTGTAATAATAAGCAGTGCTTTCTGATAATGGGAACCATATTCTTTAGCAGAATGAGATGTACAGTCAGAATTTACACTGTGGTTACATCTCCAGCAGGGGAAAAACACAAAAAAATAAATAAAATAAAATAAAATAAAATAAAATAAAATAAAATAAAATAAAATATCCTAATCCTCCAAAACACATTTTTCCCAACAAACAAAAGGGAAGCTTTGAAACTCTGTGGCCAAACTGCCAGACACTGAGAAAACATATTCCTTGGCATGAACCAAATCCACCAAATATCAAAGAGAGCTGGGCCATTTGACACAAGTAGTAGAGGTACCTTAGCTTTCCCCATGGGAAAGTCATTTTTTCATGGGAAATTGTATTTTAGAAGGCAAAGGGAAGATAGGAAGAAAAAGGATGGGAGAGTTATGTTGCAATAATTCCCATTTATTATCATTCTGGAAGTACTCAGGGAAGTGACGGGTGAGACATCATGAAATCTGTCCTCCAAGAGACTTGTGTCTGAAAAAGCAATGAAGCAGGTGAAGGGTATAGAGCACAAATCTTGTGAGGAGTGGCTGAGGGACCTGGGGTTGTTCAGCCTGGAGAAAAGGAGGCTCAGGGGAGACCTTCTTACTCCCAGCAAGTTCCTGAAAGAAGGTTGGAGTCAGGTGGGGTGGGCTCTTCTCCCAGGGAACAAGAGACAGGAGAAGAAGAACTGGCCTCAAGTTGTGCCAGGGGATGTTTAGGTTGGACCTGAGGAACAATTTCTGCTCCACAAGGGTTGTCAAGGCCTGTCTCAGGCTGCCCAGGGCAGTGATGGAGTCCTCATGATCCCTGGAGGGGTTTCAAAGCTGTGGAGATGTGGTGCTGAGGGACATGGATTAGTGGTGGACTTGGCAGTTTTAACAGTTGGACTTGATGCTCTTCAGGGTTTTTTCCAAACTAAATGACTCTAGGATTCTAGGATTCCCCTAACTCATTTGTGATCACTGCATATCCTGGGGAACGTTAAGATAATGAGCAATGAAGTGCTGATATCCATGCTCTTGAGGTAGCAAGTCCCATTCCTGGATTGTTCAATGTCAAATAAACTGCAGACTATGAGATCTGTAGTAGTCTTTATTCTGTGTGGATTTCCTGGTGACAAATATTATGACTGCAGCTTTGTTTTCTCTGGCTGGACACATTTTTACGACATTTGTAGAAACTTAATATCCTTAAAATCTCTACCTCACTGTCAAATTTGAAATTAATCAAAAAGTCCTCAAGGTAGTAGGGAGAAAACAGGTATTGATTTGTTTGTTGTTTTTTGTTTAGTTGTATGGAAATAGGTGAAAAAATAGAAAACAGGAGCTAAAATCAGACTAAGAAGGTCTTAAAAGTTCCTTTAAAAGACAACTATTGCTCACTTTCACTTTTCAGTTGTGCAAAAGGCACCGAAAATGGACAAAACTATTATCTTTTTTCAAGATAGGCTTGAGAAAGGAAAAAACCCCCACCCCTATTCCTCTCTTAACACACGGAAAAAAAATCTTCAGAGAAATCCAGTTTTGTCAAACCAGGCTGATGTCTGAAAGAAAAGCAAAGGTGGCCACTGCCTAAATATCTGCAAAGATTGAGCATTTTCTGTGATTATATGTTGGCAAATCTGGAGGGCATTTACTCTTCCTCTCACATCCGTGCAGATGGTACAGGTTTTTCCAAGACTTTACATAAGGTGCTATTTATTAGCTGGGTTGAATCTTGAATCCTCTCCTTGAAATGAGAAAATGAGGTAAGGTGGGATGGCACATCTTGTTTAATAGCACAATTTGAACCTCAGAAGCCTCAGAAATCTGATTTGAAGCAAAAACCATGCTGAACCACATCAGGATTTTGGCTCTGGATTTTACAACCATCTTTATTATTGCTATTATTTTAATATCCCTGTCCTTGACATACCAATATAACAGAGCTTTCCACTGAAAATTAAATTGGGGATGCTGGTAGGATGGTGTTTCTCAAGGAAACGCAGTCAGAAAAGTGGGTTTTTTGCAAGGAAAGGAAGGCTCTAAGTACTGGACAGGAAAAAATGGGGGCAGCTTAAAACACAAATAAGGTGAAAAGGGGGATACTAAACGGTTTTGGCAATTAAAGTAATTGCATAGTCAAAGGTCAAACGTTCTCCTGATTTGTGATCACTGGGAAATCAAAACATGCTTTTCCTGCAGCCCATTACTAGGCAAGCACATTAGGAGAGATTATCTTGCCCAGAAGAAGTGCTTCCAGTCAAAGCAGGGAGGTGGCTGACACCTATAGAGTCAAGCACTCCTGGAAAGAAGATGAACCTTGTCATCCCCAGGGATTTAGTTGGGTATTTCAGTCCTATCCATCTGAAGTCAGTTTGTTGTGTTAAATCCTTCCTTTTTGGAAACTGTTTTTGTTCTACCATTTCAACTCGGTTAACAACTCTCCCAGGTAAAATAAGTGCCACTGTGGGTCTTTGATCAGCCTTTTCCACTTCTATTCCAGTCAACTTCCCATTTCCAATACATCTTCCACCCTTTTTTGTCTAAAACACGTTTCTTTATTCTCCTGAAAAGCAAAGATGTGAGAAATTGTCTTCATTTCCTTTCTTGGCTATTTTTTTTTTTTTTTTCATCACCCTTTCAACAATACCTTGATGTGATTATGCACCAGATGGTACCACATGACAAGTACAACCTACCATAAAAAAATATCACGTCTCTTGGTCACCATGGCATAGAACACATTTCTGGGAGTTTTTTCAGCCATCTGACAACACTTGCAAATCATCTTGGTTTGCTGTGAGTGTAGTGATAAGCAGGGGGACAGGAATTGCTCCTCCAGGACCCATACATGTGTTGCACATGTATTTACAGGAGGGCAGAGAGTGATATCAGGTCTCGTTATCCATGTGATGGTATAAATATTGAGAAGGGAGTCAAGTCCATAATTCTTCACCAAGCTGTCATAAAGCAAATAGGAAAGAGTGTGCAAGTTTCTTGGTGGTAAGCAGGGTAACTACTATGAGCCAAAGCACCAAATATAATCTTTTAAGGCCATCTACTAATATTTTCCCTGTCTTGCAGAGTGTCTGTGTGTTTATTTACCCAGAACACAGTCCTGGTGAGATTATCTGAGAGGATACTGCTATTATGTCTTGTAGCAGCAATAGGCTGATTATAGAGATTCTCTGTCAGCACTTACACAGAAAGGAAGGGTAATAGACTTCTCTTCCTTGGACACTGAAGCAACCCTTGCTGGCTTCTGACATCATAGGGCAAACACCAACTAGGTGTAGATTTGTTTATTTCCAAGGGCAGACATTTTCAAAGGTATGGAGTTCAAACCAGCCAGAGCTTCAGAACTAAACTATCCCACCTATAATAGCTCTTTGATTTCTCTATTGTTAGTCTATTTATAGGCAAAGAAATCATAAAAGGGCCTGGTTCTCAGAAAATGAGTGTATCAAATTTGGTGACAACAAAGCCTCATTAAGCAAATGTATTTTGGGTCACCTTAGCTAAATAGGAAGCTCCCAGGACCATGAGTCACTTGTGAATATTTGTAGCTGGATCTTTACATACCGTGATGTTTAGGTTTACCATGCTACACCCTGTCTGAAGAACTGGAAACTGTGAATACTCCAGGAAAGACCATTATTGTGCTTGGCAAAAGTCCAGGTTCTATTATTGTCATCTGCTGACCGGGTTGTTTAGGGCCCCAACAAAGAGTAGTGCCACATTGCCAAAGTCCTTCCATGTACACAGAAGATAGGATGCCACTGGAGGCCAGTAAAGAGGCAAGACTGGTAAATGTCAGAGGGACCTGGACAAGCTTGAGAAGGGGACCCATGTGAACTTTATGAGGCTCAACAAGGCCAAGTTCAAGGTCCTGCACCTGGGTCAGGGCAACCCCCAGTGACAACAGAGGCTATAGGATGAAGGGATCGAGAGCAGCCCTGCGGAGAAGGACTTGGGGGTGAAACCCTGTCCAGAAAAGTGGTTGAAGTCCTATCACTGAAAAACATTCTAGGTGAGGATGGCTGGAGCTCTGAGCAATCTGCTCTAGTTGCAGATGTCCCTGCTCCCTGCAGCAGGGTTGGACTAGATAACCTTTAAAGGTCCCTTCCCACCCAAACTATTCTATGATTCTATGTTTCTAAGAAATGAACACTCATTATTCTCATTTTTAAAATGCCTCATGTTCCAGGCATATGTCCTACCTGAAGGAATACCTGTGCACAGGAGTTAAGTTTAATTGGTAAATATTATGAATGCTGTGAAAGCCATTTTCCATCATGCCTGATTTTATTGGCTCAGAAGGGTTATCAATACCCCTTGTGTAGCCAAGGAGTAGGATTTGTCACTGATTGGGGTGCGTCTACTTCTCCATTGACTTGCCTTTAGAAATGATCTGCATGACTAGCCAGCTTTTAGAGCTCTAAAATTACATAAATTGGTTTCCCTTCTTGAAAAACCTGATGGGTACTTCTCCTATTCAGAAATCCTAGGGTTAAATTTTACAGCTGGTCCATCTAGACATTTTGTGATACCAGGGCTTTGCACATCTAAATGCATACCTCAGATGAAACATCCCTTTCAGTTTCTCCTTAAAGAATGACAATGGAGGACAAAAAAGTATGTTAAATACTCTCCACAAGCCTTACAGGATTAACCTTCTAATAGCACCTTTTTCCACTCATATGTAATCTTTATTGTGAAAGGCTCTAAATTTTCCTTTTTTTATTCTTTCTTACATACTCTGTAGTGATTTTTCATGTACATGAAGACTTCTGTTTTTGTTAGGTTCTCCTCCATCTATCCAGAAGAAGACTCATGTTACCAATTATTTTTCAGCTGGGAAACCATGCCATGGTTTCTTCCATGCCTGGTAACTTCTACATCACAATTTCCACCTAACACTGCAACATGTTCAAGTCTAGTTATCTTCACTCCTGAGGATCATGGAACCCTGTTTTTTGCTGGTCTGTTTGACTCGTAACATAGGGATGTATCATTTCAGGATGAGGATCTCAGATGTCTACTTTTAGATATATGAATTAGGCTACAAGAACTCAACTTAGAGGTCATTTGGAGGAAAATTGGGCCATGTTAGAATGAAACTTTCTGATTCTCACCTGAAAAATGGGAAGCGCATCTCTGAAAGGCCCTTCCTCAGACTTTGCAAAAGAGTTGTGGCTACAGCAACTGTAACTACTATTATCACTGCAAGAAATAACAGTACTGACATCAGAATTATTAATCTGTATCATCATAGCGCGTTGATATCCCAAGTGTTAAATAAAGCATCATCTCACTAGAGACAAGCATAAGGCAGAGAGATAGCACCTAACTCAAGGAAATCACAATCTATGCTGAGACAAGGCATCTGGAAAGAAAAACACGTGTGTCAGCACAAGAAATATATGAAACTAGGTTGTTAAGATGACAAGACAGGGGTCCATGCACAGAAACAGTTCAGTAAGTGTCTTTTTTTCTTCACTTCTTGTAGTCATCCCAGAAAACCAGACTTCTAAGGAAGACTTTGAAGTAAGACATGGGGAGGAGCGGCCACACTGTCCTGAACAGTAGCCAGAAAAAACAGTTCTGCCAAAGTCGTTTTTCAACAGCAAACTGAGCTTTCATCTAAATTATATCTTCCACAAAAAAAAAAAAAGTGTCTGTTTTCTATGGAATATTTTGACATTTCATTGAAAACTTCAATATGTGAAACATGAAATGCTTCCATCTGAGAAGATTTATTCTGCACCACCACCAGGGTCCCTTATGGGATTTATTTGGTATATACTTGCTGGTCTCATCTTTGTTCGTAGTCCAGGCTCCCGAAGCAGACTACAGCTCCCATGATTCAGAGGGTTATTAACTCTCACAGAACCAAAGACTAATCCTGCTCATTTATAACATCTGAGAGCTGGTCCAGAGTTGAACAACAATATAGCTTTTCTCTACATGTATTATTTTATTATTTTATTTTATTTTATGCTGCTAATTTCCAAGAAAAATCATTTCAGTCTGAGTCAATAGTCATATGTCAACATATTCGTCAATGACCCTCAGCGAGTTTGCTGATGATACAAAACTGGGAGGAGTGGCTGACACCAGGGCTGTGCTGCCATTCAGTGAGACCTGGACAGGCTGGAGTGTTGGATGGAGTGGAATCTCATGAAGTTCAAAAGGGCAAGTGCAGTGTGTTGCACCTGGAGAGGAATAACCCCATGCACCAGTAAAGATGAGATCTGATCAAGCTTTAATTTTTTCTGGCCAGAGCCTGGCCCAGGCTGCCCAGAGAGGTTGTGGAGTTTCCTTCTCTGGAGAGATTCCAACCCGCCTGGACACTGCAATGCTGGGCCCTCTGCTCTGGGTGACCCTGCTGGAGCAAGGAGGTGACACCAGATGATCTCCAGAGGCCCCTTCCCACCCTCACCATGCTGGGATTCTGTAATTTCAATTTGTATTTGTTTGGTGCTGCAAACACACTAGGAACATCATTATTTTCATACTCTGTAAACCGAGTGAGTGGCAGGGGGTTAATCCCTCCTGGGACATAGCAAGGACCAGTGGCGGAGGGTCACGACTTTAGGTCCTCTTTCCTTGGTTGTGTTGCCATTGCAAAAAGAAGCCTAAAATAAATGCCGTGAACTCCGCGCTCCAGCATCCAGCTGTGTAAACTCAAACTCGAACTGCAGGCCCGCTCTCGTGTGGCCAGTTACATATGGAAAAGGAGTGAGGTACAGCTCGGCACTGAGGGACTTGCCCATCAAACTGTTTCACACTGTTGGTCAAACAGGGCTCTTTAAATCAAGGAGTTAAAAAAAAAAAACCCCAAGAAAAAAACCCCCAAAAGATATCCCCTGATTCCAAGGTCTAATAAATTGAAGCCCTGCACCTCTCATGGCCTTGGAATGATTACATTAATTTATTTTTTTTTGCTGCATAATCATCAATAAATCAAGCATAGCCCATTAAACAATAGATGCCTCCGAGGCCTCTCTTCAAATGTGCTTTTGATAAGAGTCAGAGAATTTTTTTTCTGGGCTTGAAACGTTTTTCTTTCCTCTGTTTGTTTTTTCTAAGGGTCAAATAATGCTGTTAAAAGCGGAGTTAATATATAGATCTATTTTTCCATATTCCAGTCATGGTGTTTGACTTTGGGAGATTTATGGAATATCTTTTCCCAGTTCAACAATAGTACGTTTTGTTGTACTAAAGTGGTATTTTAACATGAGTGGGGATTCTTAATAACTTCACTGCTGTCTACTTTCCAAAACAGGCCCTAGCCAAGACAGAGAACAGTGCAAATATATATATCTATATACATAATGATATATATATATATATTTATACATCTAAGACACTCATCTGGGTATGACTCGTTTATTTTCATATGATGAACTCCAAAAGGTTGGTATGTTCTGGCCAGAAGCCACTGTTCACCTTTTTCATGAGGGGTAACACACAGTTACATTGAAAGTAGGAAGAGCTGAGTGGACTGGGCCAGATCTTCAGATAGGGTAAATGCAGGGGAGCTGTTTTAACTTCAGTGGAGCTTTGCCAAACTATGAGAGACGATGGCCTGGCCTGCTACGTTCAAATATACTTCTGGTGTTATGTCTCTCCACTGAAGGTGCAACCTTAACCAAAGAAAGACTTGCATGGACTTGTCCATCCCCCCAAACAAGACCTAGCTTCATAGCAGATTAAAACTGCTTGTGAAAGAGTTGCATGAGCTGCTCAGCATCATCATCATCTGCTGTGCAATTCAGCCCCTCATGACCCTTTTATTGAATGGAGTTCACCAATCTGTCTCACACCAATTTAATGGCGTTCACCTCTCTGGCTTCTTACAGCTTTGACTGTGCTCAGTGTCTGTGCAATCCTGCAGCAACAGAGGTGTTTATTCCTGCTCAGTTATAAGAAACATCTCCTACCTTACACTTGCGATTTCAAGTGAGGCTGAAGGATGTTTCTGTTTCCCAGAGTCAGGGCCTCATGTCCTAGGAGACTTTCAGCAGGACCACACCTTTCTGGGTCAATTTTTCTCCTGCATAAGAGCTACTTGATCCCAGCAGAGTGATAGCAAGGGTCCCTTTCCACATGCCCCTCCAAGGCTCTTGGCGAGATTGTGCTTTCCCTGGCCAGAGGTAGGACGAGATGCAGCCAGCACTGTATGATGCAACCACAAAGCAGTGGTACATGACCCAGCTAATGACAAAACTCATTTCATGGTGCAGCAGAGCAGGGCACTGTGCTAAGACACTAGGTCTCATCACAGCAGTTGTATATCTATCCTAGGAAGAGCAATTAGGTTTTTTCCTTTCCCCCAAGAGGCTAATTGGGCAAAGCATCTTCAGCATCTTTCCCTCTAGGTCCAGATTTAGCTCTTTCAGTGCTGGCTCAAGGAGCTGTACACCATGTTCAACACAGCATGTTGATAAGCCCTTTAGTCTAGGAATCAGCCCTCGGTCCTTTTTACATGTGGTTCTCCCATCACAGAACTGTCACACAAGACAAAGAGGTCAGCTTTCCTATTTTTAAATGCTTTGTTTTGGATGATATTCATGAATGTTACTTGTCAAGGGCAGGCCCCGTCTTTTTCAGCCAAAAGCAGCAGCTGTGGTGCTATTTGACTGGAACACAATCTGCTTCTGGAGAGATCTCCCAGGTGGTTCAAGAGAAAATGCATGTCATGAGATCACGTCTTGTCCTTTTCTTGGGTTTTATTTGTTTTCCTCTCCAATTCTTCCTCCCACGGGGCTTCGCTTGCTCTTTGAACATCAGTGGATGATGCTGTACCCTTTTGTTCTATGAACAGGCCATCTTTCACCACGAGGTCAAAGCTGGACTGTGCCACAGATAGACTGAATCTGCAGATATGTTTGTGGCTTTATGTGAAGTAAATGTTCCTGGCTTCTAGCACTGACCATTAGGAGGGAGTAGCATATATCATTAACTGACCCTCTCTTGAAAGATCAAAGGGAATCCAAGGTATCTCATGCTGTGCAGTGAAAAAAAAAAGGTTGTCCCCGTCGAAACATCTTCCACCATCTGCAACCAAGAGAAGAGTTATTGCTCCTGCTGCTACTTCTTTCAGAGTAAGACACCATCTTGGGCTTCTCGGTGGATATGTTACTGAAAGGAAATATTTCTTGAATTTGATACTTTTGCAATTAATAAGGAAAATTCTACTTCTGCAGATGCCAATGGTGGCAATGCCACTGACATCACAGGGGTCAGAATTTCAGCTTAGAATTATTTCTCCTGCCAAAGGGACAAGTCACAGTGTGCAGCATAGAAAGCACAGGCTGAGGTCACCCTTCAGGCATTCTCAGACCTCTAAACCATAATGTTCTTTCACAGGCGCTTTTACTTTAATTTGTACTCAGTGGAAAAACAAATGGAAGGAGCATTAAGTGAGGTGGGACTGGAGAAAGACCATCACCCTTCAGTAGAAACCTAGTTGCTGCTGGTGGTCCTGGAGGGGGGATCAGTCAGGCAAGACAGAGCACAACTTGGTCATGCATAAACTGTGATGGTTGAGGTGTAGCAGTGACTTTTAGCATAATTAAAAAAAAAAAAAAAAATTCTCTTTTCACTAACTCAGCTTACCTATTGCAACTCCTGTCACTGACAGACCAAAAAGCCTCCTGGCTTTAAGGCACAGGTATGATGCTTGTAGCAACTAACATGCTATGTAGTTTTTAAATCAGAATTAAACCACCAGTGGCGGTTCAAATGTAATTGAATGAGTTTTAGAAAAATGAGAGGTTAGTTTGAGCAGGTACCCAAACATCTGGTCTCTTGTTGCTCTTCTGACAGCCTGTAGGGTTTTTTCTAGACCTTGAAAACTGGTAACTGAGAGAAGTGTTGCTTCATTTTTCCAAGGAAAGGAAAGGGAAAGGGAAAGGGAAAGGGAAAGGAAAGGAAAGGAAAGGAAAGGAAAGGAAAGGAAAGGAAAGGAAAGGA
>WUAM01000179.1:15830386-15858198 GCA_024336885.1 Actenoides hombroni | reverse complement strand
ATTTTTTTGCACAAGGAGACCATTATTGTCTGGGAAATGAATGAGAATTATTTTTTTTCCTCTTACAGGCATGCTCATCACCCCCCCCAAAAATAATGATAATTATTTTTTATGACTCCTTAAGGATATATATGAATGGATGGAAAGTACTATGTTTAGATCCAACCACTTGGCCTCCTCGAGACAAATACTCAGGACACCCTGAAGGCAGAACCTTGTTTATTCTCTTGTCATGCCAACATCACAAATGTGATGAAAAAAATACATATTCTTACTGCTTTCCAGTTCACTGGGTGTGTAGGACTCATGGGCCACTCTCTGGCAGAAAACAGGAGTGGAAATTTTGTCTCTCTCTTGGGTATCAGATATCAAGTAATTAATTGTTTTATTTCTTTGGTTGGGTTTGGGTTTTTTTTTAATTTTCCTCAAGCAACTGTAATTAATCCTACCGCTAGCACTCAGGTTCTCAAATTTGAATGAATGACCAAGATGACTTCTTCCAATAGTGCCGTTCAGGTTCTAATCCAGAAGAACGTGTGGAATGTCTGTAGTGAAGGAGGACAAGGAGAACCATGATGGCAGGACTTAGTGCAGCTAGATTAGATTTAGATGGACACCTCCAGCTGGCCTACTCACCAAGGGTGCTGTTGTAGTCACTGGTAATGGTGGTCCTTCCTGTGGCCAGATTTACCTTCTTTCCAGAGCTTCCTTTGTCAGCAGCCAAACTATCATTAGCTACGGGAGAAAGGGAGCAGTAACTTGTGAATGATGGTCTCTGAGAAACTTCCCCCAGTGACAAAGCTGTTGTCAGGAAACATTAGCCTCGTGCTTTAGTGAGGAGGATAGAGCTGCGCTAGCATCCTTTGTGTTTGCACGTAGATGAGCAAGTCATCTACTAATGAGACAACATCTGTACAGCTCTCCCCTCACTTCCTTTTGGTTTTACTCCAACTACAAGAGCTGCAGCCTGTGAGTTAACTGAAGAACGGTGATGATGGATTTAACTATCGCAATCACTACCAGGGCATTTCCCAAAGATGATGTCAGCTGTGCTGTAATTATTAAAAGAGCAACTGTTCCATACAAACGGTCTAATGCGAGACTTACAGGTCACAGACTATGAGCGTCCAGAGCATTGAAAGCACAGGGGAAAATACACTTTTAAAAGTCCATTTTGAATGGACTAATTTTAATCCCCAAGGGGGGATAAAGTAATTTAGCTGATAATTCTCATAGTAGTTCCATTACAATATAGTTCCCAGTTCAAACTGCAGATTGCTGTGAGGTCTCCAGAGGCTAAAGTGTACTTTTCAAGGTCAGAATGAGGGTTTGTATAAAGTGGACTCTTGAGCTAGGTTTTGTTCCAGACAAAGTTTTCAGAACCTTCAACTGTGTTTCAAGCGTATATCCAAATTAGATGTAGACTTTAAGGTATTAACAGATTTGTGAAGCTGAGAAAAATTATACTTCAGCCATACTTTGGCATCAGGAGTCCCATCTAATGACAGCTGACAGAAAATTATGAGTTTAAGCTACTTCTCCAAGTTCCACCAATAACAAAGAAAGAGAGAAGCACTTCCTGGGAGCATCTTGAGAAGGTCCTCTCAGACAGATGGAATCAATCACCAACAATACCTAAATCTCTATAGCTGATACGGGAGTGTCCTGAAATAATTTTTCTGGAATTGATATCTAACTTTGAAATGATTAAAGTTAAATGAAGATAATTTGGGACCAGTTCTTCCCAAACTGAATTTGATGTCTCTCTGATCTAAACTCTGCATTCAAAAATGACCTTTTAAAGTTCAAATGCTCAACTTGTACAGTCCAGATACTTCTAAACTTCAGCCAGTCAGTAAAAACTCCCAGTGATGGTCTCTCAGAACATTTGCCTGAGACAGCATATCTGCTGGTGGGTCTACTTCATAAATTGCTTATGAGTTTTAACACTGCGGAAAATCTGTAAGTTAGTTACAAGCTGTTTTAATAGTTAAGAGCGCCCAGTGAAATATGCAACTGAAAGAAGCACCTTGGATGGACCATTGCCATTTAATGTTAGACAAATCAGAGTGATTAACTAGCTTGAAAAGTCAGCATTTAAAAAAATAAGATTAAATAAAATGATAGATTTGTTAACTAATTCCCAGCATAAAAGTCCATTGTAATTGTTACAGAGAGGGGATGATCACAGATTTGATATGATACTGCTTGATTTCATTTAAGAAAACGTGTCAGAGACAAGTTCCTTTTCCATGGGGAAAAGAAATCCCATGGGGCAGAGCTATGGATTATAAAGAAAAAAAAAAAAAAAGAATAAAAAATACCACCTCTATGACTTTATGAGGTTTATAGTCTGCATGTAAGAAGATTACAAATTTGCATCCCCACTGACATTGAGCACACATTTTGTAATGGTATCTACTATAATAGAGACTTTAAGCCATTTCTAAACACATATCAACACTGTAAATGCTGGGAGGGGTCTCAAGGGGACCCTTCTCCTACACAATCTCACTTGTGTCTTCCCTGACAGATGTATGATCATGTCTGCCAGAAATCGCCAGCACTGGGGACCCCACAACATCCCCAGGCAGTAAACTCCACCACCTTTATTCCCAGGAAATATTCGTTAGTAAATACAAGAAAGTTCATGTGGCCTCTGTAGGCTTTGTTTAAAAAAGAAATAGTAAATAAATAAAATACATCATTTGCCCAGATATTTCAGAATCAGTTCATCCCACTCTTCAAACCTTGGGATCCAGTGGAAGTTCTATCTGGAAAGCTGGCAATAGTCTGCAGTGATCCTTGTGGACTTTATTTTTACCAAAAAAAAAGAGATAGATTTTGTTAATTGCTGACCTCTTCCTTAATTTTCCACTTGATGAAAATTAAATTAATTTCCCTACAACACCTGCTGTGGCTCTTTCACCAGGGGTTTTAGGAAGCTCCAGAAGGAAGAACAGAGAGGACATTTGGGACAGTATGTAACATCCTTTTACAAGCCTCCCTTGAGTGATGGAAATGGGGAGAAAACACCTTTCATGTCCAGGGTTTTTTTTGTTTGTTGGTTTGGGTTTTTTTTTCCTTCTCTCTGTGATGAAACCCGTCCTTCACTTTTATGAGACAACATAATGGAAACTGTCAGGCCAGCCTGACCTGACAGCAATTTCTTTTCTGAAGTTTAGGATGCAGGAGGGCTCTGGTCTGGGAGGAGCAATGCAAAAGTCTCACTGACAGCAAAATACACTGAATTTCTGCATCCCTTGCAGTCAGGAACACATGTGTAACTGTACCAGATGCCAGAGCAGATATCGGGATGGACAGGAATGCATGAAACAAATAAAAAGTTTCTGTTTTCTTTTGTTTTACTGGCATTGTTTTATTTTTTATTTTTCCTGAAGTGCTTAAGTTCTTCTTCCAGATCTTTTGAGATCATTTAATGAGCTTGAAATCCATACATCTGACTTTGGTCCTATATCCCATGTACAGCTACATATATGTCCTCTATATTTCTCCTACTCCATAGCCTTGCGCATAAACCATTGCACGTCATCAGTTGCACCCAGCTAAAGCAGAGGGGTCAGAGAGCCAGACAGAGAATGAAGATACATAGGGAAGCCACCTTGCAGGTCAACGCGCTTGAAGGAGACTGTCTAGAAAAGACACGTTGTCAACCGCAGCCTCTACTTGTGAGGTAAGAGTTTGGCTACGGTCCTTCTTACACTAGTGTAGAGGAGACACTCGTTTCAGAGGCTTGAGGAAGACTTGGGCTGTTGTTGCATCCTGTGGTGCAGCTCATCAGGTTTCTTTTGATATTTTTACTCTTGCTCTGACCTTAGGGATAAAAGAGCTAAGCAATTATCAAGAGATAAAACAAAGAAGACCCCTCTGTACATGGGTAACGGGCATCTTCCCTCATTGAACCCCTCCACCACCCTCTCAGGGCATGCTGGGGACAACAGGTCCAGCTCGAAGTTTCAAGTATGTTATCCAGACTTCCATTATGCTAGCACAGACTTATCTTACAGTGGTACCTGACAGGACCACAAAATTAGTCACCATCAGGTGATTTCTGGGAAACAGCATGGTCATCTCAGCCTGATGTTCAAAGACTGAGATTAAATGAACTGGATGAAACACCCCCTTTTTTTTTTTTTTTCCAGCTTGCATGCAAAAGATAACTCTTTTTGGGAAAGTGATCAAGGCATTCCACCTCTCACAGCCAACGGCACTGGGAAGATTGTATGGCTGGCACTACACCCAGTCTGAGTCCTCAGGCTTTTGCATTCAGCTAAACTGAAGGAACAGAACAGGCAGTAGCCAGAGCCCAGAGTGAAACTCAAGCTCCAGTCTCCAGAGTCACCGTAGCACACTTTATCCAAACCACAACATCCTACTGACAAATATTTTTAAAAGTCTCCAACACTCCAAAAATCCATCACATTTTGTAGTATGGACACCTACAGACATACAGATTAATTGGTAGCGTTACAGATATCCCTAAATGTGAGGGGAGGTGGTGGTATTTGAGCAGGATAGAAGTTTCATGAATTATTAATTTCTACGTTGACATCAACAAATACTCAAGTCCTGAGGAGGTTTGTGGTGTTTCCTACAGCTGAGAAAGGCAGGACTGCACTGTAACGAGCATGCCAAAGTCTTGTCAGTGTGGCTGCTGGCAGAAGCAGACCTGGTGATTACCAAGCTCTAAAATTTCCACACAGTCTGTGATACATCCTATGACCAGACAGGGACTCCCTGCGTGTCCCATCATTGACGTTGCAGATAGGAGGGGTCTGCTGGTACGTAGCTGTGACTCTTGTGTGCCTCTTTATACCTGAGAATGGGTTGCTTTTGTTGCATAATTTGCTCAGCAATAGGAATATGAGTTGCTGTATCCAATATATCCATAAATAATTTCCAAAAGAGGAAAAAAAAAAAAAAAAAGAAAAAAGGGAAGATTGTCGGTTTGGCTTTATAATGTAGTTCATGTGGCTTTTCAGCTCCCTGTGCAGCTGGATGTGGTGGTCAAAAGAAATAGGAACCCAGTGTCACTTTACAAAACGTTCACACAACCCCCACCCCACCCCTCACAAAAAAAAATAAATATCTCTAATAAGCCTGGATCCTGATTGGCTGTGGGTAACCACAGGAGAGGAATTGGGACAATAATCTTGAAATCTGAAGCAAGGCTGACCATCCAATGTCAGCTGAGGTCCCGTCTGCCCATCCAAATCTTTGCTTCCTGATTAGCTTAGCAGTGGGAACGTTTCCTGGACCTTTTCTTGAGCTCTGTGTTAGGACGGTAGATTCAGAACAGGGTTATTTATATGGATGCAGTGTCAGCAAGAGAAAGCATCGCTCAGTGGGAAGGACTGGTACCCAGAGGATGCAACAAGGGCTCTGCTATTGGCTCACTGTGTGGCCTTGGACAGGTTATGCCCAGTGTGGGCTCAAAGCCAAAATTTGTCTTTGACTTTAATTTTTTTCTCTCCCAAAGCCAACAGGAAAATATCTGTTTCTTTTACACGTTCTTAGTGTATTTGTCTTGAGATTTACAGCTTTGCTGCTGCTGTTCAGGCTGTTTTAATAGTTTTGAGGCTATTGCAGTTTTTCTGATGCCCAAACTGTTTGGCTGTCCATGCTGCCTGTATATTAAACCTTAGAATCATAGAATGTTTTGGGTTGGAAGGAACCTTTAAAGGTCATTTAGTCCTACTGCCCTGCAGGGAGCAGGGACATCTGCAACTAGAACAGGTTGCTCAGAGCCCCATCCAACCTCACCTGGAATGGTTCCAGGGATGGGGCAGCGACCACCTCTCTGGGCAACCCAGGCCAGTGTTTCACCATCCTCAGCATCAAAAATTTCTTCCTTCTCTGCAGTCTAGATCTCCCCTCTTTTAGTTAAAACCATCACCACTTGTCCTGTCACAACAGGCCCTGCTGAAAAGACAGTCCCCATCTTTGTTCTAGGCCCCTTTTAACTACTGAACAGCCACCATAAGGTCTCCCTGGAACCTTCTTTGTTTCAGGCTGAACAAACAAACCCCCCATTTTATTTGACTTCAGTCTGTCATGAACCTAGGAAAAAAATAAGGAAAAACTATTGAGTCTTTTATACGCTGCTTCTATAAGGCTCCAGGACAAAGGTAATTGCCTCTGTCTTGGGAAATTATATTAAAGTTAGTCAAAGACTGTGAGATGGTCCATGAGGCTCACTTCTGTGCTCTGATTTGTTGGAAAAGTTGATGTTTAAAGGCTGAATGTGTGCATACAGCCTCTGAAACAAACAATGTCCAACTCAAACAACAAACAGATACCACCAGGTAAAGACAACAAAATATTATGGATTGGTACAATAAGCAGTGGTCTCTCTACTTCAGCCACCAGTCAAGGTCCTTCTCTAATACAGACCCTGGATCTTGGCCAAGGAGCCAAGAACATAATACTTCTGAGGAGACTCTGTATTGTGATCATGGTACAAACAAACAGATCTGTCTTCTGTAAACATTTCTATGCTGGGATGCTGCCCTTTGAGGAGGTCAGCAGGGAGTTCCACTCAAAAGGAAGATGAGGCCGTTGTTTTGGTTGTTGAGTGGAACAGGCTATATTGAACTGCAGACCTTCAGAGAGAGACAGGTTCTGTGTATGGGCTGGAAAATTTCTATATTCATTCATGGATAAGACTTTCCTCTATGAGCCAGGTGATACTTTTCTCACAATTTGGGCTCGGTTAATTTCTTCCTTCTTTCTCTGAAAGAGGAGGGGGAACACAAGAAGTTGCACAGGCACCGTGGGGTCTTTAAATCAAGCACAGTCTTAACTGCTCAGTTCTGTTCATCCGCCTCCACACACCCTCCCAGATTTTTATCTCTAATACAGCTTTTTATTTTAATCCAGGACTATTTCCATCCTTCTCCCCCAGCCCATACCACCATCACTGGCACTGCAAGACAACTCGCTAATGCTGAAATACAGCAATATAAAAGCCGCTACTGTTCTCTGGATGGGTTGGAGTTGCAGATTTTTCTTGGCAAGTTCTGAGACAATATTTGGACGTTGTTGATTCAGAACTGTTAACTGTATTAATCATGTAACAAACATGCGAGCACTCTGCCAGGCCTCATAAATCTTTCTAGCGTGCAACCTCCCATCATAAACACATTCAGAAACACTTAAGCAATCCCAGAGCCTGGAAGACGATTATTAGTTTCCTATTAGGTTCGCTGAATCAATCAACGGTAAGTCAAGATGAGCATGAGTTGAAATCTCCCACCCATTTTCCATCCCAAGAGGCAAGTGTAAGATAGATGCCTGCAGCCAACTGTCTAGCTCTGCAGCCTCCCAAGAAGCTGTTTGCACTTTGTAACTGTAATTATTGTTGAAGCCCTTCTACACACAAGTTTAGCATTTTATTGTGCTAAGTTCCATACAGATCTTGTAATTTGCAACAGGCCATCCCCGTCCTGAGAAACTCCAAGTCTCTGTAGTGAAGAAAGAATTATCTTATTCAGTAGTCAGAGTAGGAACTAGAAGACGGCCAAATAAAATAATTTGCATAAGATTAGTAAAGAAGGTCATGGAGTCAAGGATTAACACAAGTATTTTTAAGTTTCTTTCTAGCTCTTTGATCAAACCATGTAGGACAGGAGTACACAAGTCTTCCGCGGAAACATTAGCCCAATGGAAAGATACGAAGACAGAAGGAAGATGTTGAGTCAAGTTTCTCAGATTTTAAGGCCTAAATGAGCTTAGGTAATTTAATCTGGCCTCCTACTCCTTCCACAATGTTGTATTTCACCCAAACACCCTTTTCATGGACAACGCTTTTAGTAAGACACGCTGCTTCAGTTCCTACTACAATCCTAAAATGAAAACCATGGTGGACACCAAAACATCCCTCACATCAGAAGCTGTCAGCTGCCAGGGAGTCAGATGGGTTAGAAAAGGCTTGATGGATCCACATTTCTGGAAAACTTACCTGCACTAAGTGCCTTCCAGTTCAGACTAGGGGAGCAACTTCTTCCTGAGGAACTTTTTTCCTGCTCCCAAAGACATTCCTCCAAATAATAATGATCGAAATGGCTTTGAACATAGAGGGAAGTCATGCTGAGAATATGCCTTGATTTAGAGGTATCTCAGTTAAGAAGCATCCTACTGTTCTACAGTAAGTACCAGCATGACTGATATGCACCTCAGACAAAATAACAGACATCTGGATTAAGTCCATGAGAATTTTGCCCTTAGAAACAGGCAGTCAACTCTTCCCATGAGATACCTGACACTGCTCCTTTCTGAAAAACAGTGGAAAAAGCCAAAGGTGAGAACCATTTTAGTTAAAAGCTTGGAGCTAGAAGAGGCAGACCTGGGAACTGAGAGTGAAGTACTTCCTAATTTCTAATCCAAATCTATCCTCTTACAGTTTGAAGTCATTACCCTTAGACCTATCACTACAAGCCTTTGCAAGAAGTCCCTCTGCAGCTTTCTTGTAGCCCTCCTTTAAGTACTGAAAGGCTGTGAGGTCTCCCTGAAGCCTTCTCTTCTCCAGGATGAACAAACGTAACTCTCTCAGACTGTCCTGAGATCATTTCCAGGATCATTTTTTTGTGGCCTCCTGTGGACCTGCTCCAATTATATTTACCTATTCTATTTTCTCTTACCCAAATTTCACTTCCATGAGCACAGGATTCAATTAGAAATGCTGAGCTAGTCAGGCTTGTACCACACTGTAAAATCAGGACCAATTTCAGCATACCAGGAACATGATCAAAGCCTTTATGAGCTAAAATTTAAAGATCCTTATAGCTTCACCTGAAAACCCAGGCTTGATTCTTCAGTTAATAGTTTCAGCAGTGTCTCTGCTGAACAAGATAAAACATAGTACCCACAAAAGACAAAGTCTAGTTTTCATCACTACGCAGGTAAAGTGGATATGTCCAGAACATGAATTTGCATTGATAGCCTTGAGTAGGATCAACAGCTGTTCTAATAGGACTATACCACCCACTGGTAGCATGCTGTTGGAAGAAAGAATACGGTAGCATATTTTATTCCTTGGTTTTTGGTTTTTGGTTTTTTTTTTCCCCATGTACACTGGATTTTTTATGGTGGGGAAACATAACAAGTCTGAAGACTTGGAAGAACAAACAGGAAAAGCTCACCCAGCAAATACATAGCAGATACAGAGAAACAACCCAAATCCTTGAATCCACCTCAGTCCTCAGAATCTGGGCTTCTTCTAATTTAAAGTGTCATATACAGACTTTTCATTGGCAACGTGGAGTAAGTGGGACGAAAGCGTTTTAGTTTCTGTGATCTCTGTATCTGTGCTAAATACCTTCCTTCAATATGGTTGTCTGTGAATCTGAAAAGGTCTTTGGATTCAGCTGCAGTGAACTGACACCTTTGCACTGAAAAGGGAAAAATAAAGTGAATGTAATAAGTGAATAAAATGTGTCCTGTGTCCCTGTCTGAGTCTGTTCTACTGCTTAGTCCAGTGTTGACTTTGCACGGTTTAAAGCCTTTTCCACAAGTCTATCTTTCTTTCCTCTTCCTCCCTTTTCCTCCTTTTTCCACAGAGCACCTAGCAGCTAAAAATAGTGAAAATACCCACTGGCAGTTATTGTAAGTGTGCTCCTAAACATCCAGATATTCTTCTCACTGGCTCACAGAGTTATGTTAAATCACCTTCAAGAAACGCCCACTGTCTTAGGCATCTGCCTGCTGGTAGTCAGAGATGACTTTTGCTTTGCTTGCAAATCACATGCAGAGTTGTGATGCTATTAAAGCTGATTTCAGGGGCAGTCAGAGAGGAAAGGTTAAACACAGTCACATTTCTCCTTCTGCTCAAAAAGAAGCTTGTCCATGCAGAAGAACCTGCATGACTGCTATGGTCTTTACCTAAACTTGAGTCACATCAGCTGTAATATTAACTAGTGGTGGGTTGTTTGGGTTTTGGTTTTATTTTTCTTAAAGGCCTGTAAGATCTTGAGATCTTACACTGTGGTTTTTTCCTGTTGTTTTTTTTTTTTTTTCCCAGAGTCTTTGCTACAGAGCAATTTAAGTGGCAAAAGTGTCCCCAGACTATCTTCTCTGGAAGGCTCTGCAAAGATCTGTTTCCCATAAAGCAGAGAACACACTTTCTTCCCCCTCCTCCCTCCACCCATTTTATTATTTTATTTTAAATATAAAACCATCTATCCATCCTGTCAAGTCCAGAGTTACTTCTTGGCTAAAGGCTGAAACTGATTTCTCCTCTCACATGAAGCAGGCTGAGCCAGAGAAGAGGTGGTGGGTGAGTTTGGGGTGGTGTTGTGAAGAAAGAAAGGCAGAGCAAAGTGCACCTCCATAGCAGGCAAGGGGAAGACAGATTAACTCACTGTAATTCACTGTGGTACAAAGTCAGCAGAACCTCAAAGGAAATGAACCATAATTCAGGAGAAGTAAAACCCAGCCGCCCACTTCCTCAATTCCTTCTCATTCTTTTTTTTTTTTTTTTTTTTGTCTTTTCTTTCTTCCTGCGTTCTAAAATTCCGTTGCAGTCAGAGAAATCACAGTGGCCAAATACAGGGCTTTTTAATCTGTTAGTTTTATTTAACTGTGTCTTCTGGGAGAAAAAAAAAACCAAAAAACCACTGTGCTTTTGAAAGATGAATGCACTCTGCAGGAGGCTCACAGGGTGGACTCCCACTTCAAACCCTTTCACAGCGAGAACAGGGTCACAGCCCTTTTACCCTCCATGAGCCCATGGGCCTGGTGGAATCACAGGGGGCTTTGAGTTCGCTACCATAAAGCAGCCAAGAGTTTGCAATTCAGGGCATGCACCTCCTAGCAGGGGTTAATCTGGTCTAGGTTAGGAGTTTTAAAGTGAGATATATGAGTCTGAACCACCTACCCCAAACTTCCTTTAAAGCCAATGAAGGGAAGCAAATGAGGGCAATTCTACCATAAATTCAAGCAGCTGCTCTCTGGAAGTTCTTTTTTCCTCCCTAGTAATTTTAACTGGGAGCACAGGATGACTGGCTGTGGTTTAGACATCTAAATGTCAGAGGTCTGAATTTTGGTTAAGTGAATCCAACCCAGAAAAGACTACTCAGGTGCTGAGTCCATCACAAGGACTCCCTCTCACAGATCCTTGTGTCTTCTGTTCCTTTGCATTTAGCATTAAAAAATATAAGGAAACCAGAAAACGGAAGTAGGCAGCAAATGGGACATTAATGGCTGTAAACTTATTGTCACAAACTTAGCATCATAATCATTTAGGTTGGAAAAGATCTTCAAGATCATTGAGTCCAACTGTAAACCCATCACTGTCAAGTCCACCACTAAACCACGTCCCTCAGCACCACATCTACACAGCTTTTAAGAAGATGATTTGCAGACATGAGAAGAACAATGTTTTGGAAAGATTTCTTACTGGTAACAGAAGGGGCAAGAGTCCTTAATGGTCTTAAATGAAACTTGATAACTGCAGGGAGGAACTGTAAGATTAAATTGCTTGATTTAGTTCATAATTACATCGAATACTCCCAGATACACTTTTTCAGACTCTTGTGTCTGTTCAATCTGATTCTCCTGACTAGCATAAGGCATGGAGCTTTACCCAGTAGGCCCCTTGGGATGCTCAGTGAGGTACCAGTAAAGCACTTCTAATATTCTCTATAAAAAATACAAGATTGAACTAATTTCACCACTTGGTTTAAAAGGGCCTCTGACTGATTTGAGTCAAGTTTGGATGAGATGAAGATGCCCTGTAGGATCCCCGATTACCCTGTAGCAGAAGCGTGAGCTCAGATCTCTTCTGCCAGAAGACAAGAGTTACCGACACTACCAGTAAATTACATTTTGAGTCTGGCTTAGATTTTTCCCATACTATTTATCAGAAAAAGAATTTACTGCTCCTCTATGTGCATGTTTCACCCTCCCTCCTAAAGCTAAACAAACCCCAGAAATCAGAGCAAAACAACCAGAAATCTGCCTAAAACTAAAAAGCCCCCAGTCCTTCTGGAATTAGAATTGCCAAACCTTGTCACTGTTGCAGATATAACGGGCTGGTGGTCAATCAGAAGAGGCTTATGGGTGGAAAATGAAGCAGCAGTTTTCAGTACCTTACACAGCCAGACTAATATGGAACAGAGACCAACACCCAACTCCAGCATGGAGAAAGGGAAGTTTCCCAAAGAGTTAGTCAGAGATGTTTGCTCTGGAGTGTTTTGCAAATCTGAGTAAGGATTTCAGGAGCTGGCTCCCAGACTTAGGTTTTCCTGGTGTTAGAGACAACTCCAGGTGGAGTTAATTGATAGTAATCTGCTTTAACTGTGTCCTGCTAATAGATGCCAGGTTTTCCAGATAATCTTGATAGCAGGACAAGACAACCCTAACAGGCTCAGTTATTCTGCTGTCAGGATGCATCAGGGGCTAGCTGCTCCCTATGGGAGCATGATAGTAGGGGCAGCAGTGGCACTGACTTCACCAGCAAGAATCTCCAGGTAAGTCCATATGACAAGCCAGACCCATGGTCAGCATAAGTGGGCTCTTTTTTTTTAATTAATGTGCTGTCTTTTGGTTGCTGTTTTATTTCATCGGTTGTATCTAATTACAACTTATCTTAGACTCTGAAGTGGTCATAGGAAGGTGAGCTGAAGGTTCTTCTGATAACGCCACAGAATTAAAACAGAAATCCTTGGAGCTCTGTTAAGGCAACACAATGTCTTCCACCTTTTCCCCACTTAGTTTGTTTTCCCTTGTTACTGTCAGAGGAGATTCTTCCAGAATCTCACTCTTGTTATTAGGAAGCTTTTCTTAACTTATAGCCTATGTTAACTTATGACCAGCTTAGACTGATTTATTGTTATGCTTTCCTTTTCAATATTCTAATTTACTCATGAACAAACCCCAGGCTGCCTCTCAGCAGCACCGGTAGATTACAGAAAGACAAAAATTCCTGTATCATTCCAGAAACTCACTTTTCCATTTCCAGGGAGTCCTATTAGTCCTTTCTGTACTTCATTACTTGTATGAATTCACTTTTCCTTGCAGAAAACCCTTAGTCTCACAACACATCCCAGCAAGAAGGTTTTTAATGGGGAAGAAATTGAGGTCTTGCCTTCCTGCCCTTGAATTGGGAAGTTGTGTGCTGTTATATTCAGTCCCTCCTAAATGTAGCCAGCATGTCTAGTGTATCTCTGTGGAAAGAGAGAACCAGAAGTTGCCTTGTCCCACTTAGAAAAAGTTTCCCAGCAATAAGTAGAAGTGGAATAATGATCCCACTGTTCAGACACACCTTAGAAATATAATGAATAGAGCTGACAGGCACAATTTGGAAGTCCAGAAATGTATTTGTCATCAAGGGATTAAAAATGGAAAAGGCTTGGGTTACAAGCACCAGCAGAAAAATCTGTTTCCCATCATGTGATGGTGGCAGGCACTGCCAAGGCCAGGATGTGTTTTACCATTGTAAAGAGTAGACCAGTCCCATCTGGGTCTCTTCTGGAGCTATCGCTGTGTTCCAAACACTCCTTGACATGCTCTTTGAACCCATGGAGCAAGGTTTATACTGTAGATTAGGTTTACTTAACATTAACTCCCTTCCCCACCCAGAAATCTGACGTCTTCTCCTCTGATCCAGGAAATAAAAAGTCAGAGGACAACATCCCACTTGGCCATGGGAGACAGAGACTTATCCTGACAATCAGGGGCACCAGGGGATGCTGCTGTCAGAGACCCAGTAGTCGGAGATTTTGCAGTTTCTTTTAAAACCTACAGGAGGCAGGTGCTGGGCATCTCCAAGAAGTCAATTTACTTGCCAGTGTTTTTGATATGACTGCCAGAGAGACCTGTACAGGATGTTCATGACCTCATCCCTTTTCCTGAAGCTTGTCGGCTCTTTACAATCTCCGTGAATGTCAGAGGGAAACTGGGAAAGACCAAATTGTTCTTCCTCAGATCATAGTGAAAGTGCTGACTGATCAGTTTGTTCTGTCTTGGGATATTTCCTGGAAGAAGTAATCTTCTGTTTTATAACTTCATGGCTGCAGTCCATCTCTTTTCAGCAAGCTTTCGAGTAGTTCTAGAATGATAGAGCCCATCCATATCGGCTGCTCTCTGTGCTGTGATTCTCCAAGAATCGTATCACTGCCAGACTAAAAAGCAGCCAGAGGGGACCTGGCTGAAGTGTGGCCACTCTTAATCATGTTAGTTGACTGTTATGAGAAGTGGAAATTAAGCAGTGCTTATTGTTTTTCTGAGTGCTTTTTGGGGTAACTGGGAGATAGGTTGTATATCCAGGAATCCTGTATGGACTGGAAACAAGGGAATACTTAAAAGCTGTAATAAAAATACTCCTCTCTTTACCTCCCAGACAGAGAAAGCATCCAAGAAACACACCCTCCTTCACAGAGCTCTTCCAGACGCAGATCCTTTGAGAATATTGTGCTCTCATGAGATACTAAAGGGATCTTTCTGCTGCTGAAAAGTGGGAAACTTTAGAACGAGTTTCCTGGAAAGGACGTGGGGCTTCCATCAGTGGGTGTCTTTATGAGAAAGTGAGATAAACATCTGTCGATATTAATAGAGGCATACTCGAGTCTGGCTTACAGAGCTCCCCTCGGAACATAGAGCGATTCAATCGCCCTGCACAGAATTCATGAGAGTCTTGACGCACCATTTTCTAAGGAGAGAGATTTCTTGATCACTTAATGGCCAAAACATCATGTCCTGTCACAGAATCACAGCATGGTAGGGGTAGGAAGGGATCTCTGGAGATCATCTCGTTCAACCCCTCTGCTAAAGCATAATCACTTGGAGCAGGTTGCACAGGATCATGTCCAGAAAAGTTTTAAGTATCTTCTGTGAAGAACATAGTAATGACATGTCATGACATTGTAATCTCATTTGTCTGGAAAACACATGGAGAACATGGGAAGCCCAAGCAGGGAGAGGATCTGTGCCCCAGCTAGGCCTGTATTCCCCTGGACCACCTAACAGTTGTTCCAGAGGGTACCATTCAGATGGAAGCACCATTTTCTGGATGATGCTGGAAACCTTGGTCCTTGCAGACATGAAATTCCCAATTTATGACCAGCACAGTATTCACTGCATTGCAGTATGGGCAAGCGTGTTTGAGCCATGCTTTCACAAAGGACTCGCCTACTTTGTATGTCCTGGATCGTGTTCAAGGATCCCTTTCTGCAACTGCCAGCATCCCTTTTTGCTGTCAGAGTGAAATCATGATGCCTCATCTCATTTCTCATCTTCAA
This sequence comes from Actenoides hombroni, assembly GCA_024336885.1. Taxonomy (NCBI): domain Eukaryota; kingdom Metazoa; phylum Chordata; class Aves; order Coraciiformes; family Alcedinidae; genus Actenoides; species Actenoides hombroni. The sequence goes on along the minus strand of WUAM01000179.1, from coordinate 15,842,941 downwards.
CTCTCAAAGAGCACTGAGGGAAATGCGGAAATGGTGATCTTTTTACTGCTGTTGCTTCATGAGGATATTCTGGTAGTTGTTACTTATTTATGTTAAGGGAATGACAAAGAGGGACTAGGATTTCCTATATTTATTTTTTTTTTTATCCTAAAGCAAAATGCTTGCTTCAGTCATTATGATTCTGATGCCTAATATAGTTTAATCTGAGAAACACCTGAAGTCAGTCACAAATCTGAGCAGAGTGAAGGAGGGCATAGGAGGTTCTGTGAGTCCTGCCAGACAAGGGATTTGAATTGTCTTAATTTAATGATCAAGCCTGGAGGGAAGGACAATTTGACAATGTTTGTTCCTCATTAATATATCCAACAACTTAACTTGTACATGGTATTAATATTTTGGGAGCTTGTCCTTCCCCTTGCAGATACGACTCTAGAAAGGCTGAAGGAAAATTAAGCAAACCTCCTTTCAATTTTCAGCTTCTGATCTGCAATATAATAAATCATAAGAAGGTTCCAGGGGAAACTTATTGCAGCATTCTGGTATCTGAAGGGGGCTACAAGAAAGCTGGGAAGGGATTTTTTACGAGGGCTTTTAGTGGCAGGATGAGGGGTAATGGCTTCAAACCAACAGAAGGTAGAATTAGATTAGAAATTATGGAGAAGTTCCTTGTTGTGTTAGTGGTGAGACACTGGCACAGGATGCCCAGGGAAGCTGTGGATTCTCCATCACCAAAAGTGTTCAAGACAAGGTTCGATGGGGCTTTGAGCAATGTGGTCTAGTGGGAGGTGTCTCTGCCCATGGCAGGGGGTTTGGAACTAGATGGTCTTTAAGGTCCCTTCCAACTCAAACCGCTCTATAAGTCTATGGTAAAATTATGCTACCCAAAGCAGAGGTATCTTCTATCACAACACTTCTTATTACACTTATTTGTTTGGAAGACAGCTCATTACTCCCCACCAGCCAGACAATGTTTTCTACAGAATCTTCTTCAAAAAGCCACTGTGGAGCTTGGTCAAAATATTTCCACTCAAACTGCTTTCCGATAGAATATTAAAGATTTCTGGCAAAGAATTTTTTCATCCTTCCAAAAAATGTTTTCTTTCCATGGCATATTTCAATATTTTCAGTAAAAGGAAATACCTAAAGACCACAAATGTTCCCAAGGACAAAGCACAGTAGGATCTTGTGGGAATTGTGTTTTTTGGTATCTCAAGTCCTCCTTCCCTGGTCTGGGCCAAGTTTTCCAGTTAGACTACATTTCCCATGATGCCACAGTGCCAAGTGGTCTCAAGATGTTCTCAGGGAAGCGAGACTAAAAAGTATTTGCTGTCCAGAGAAGTGAGTGGGCACAGAAATTATTGATATGAGAGTCCAATGAGTAATTGCTACACATTTTCTAAATGGGTATTTTCAGGTTTTAGCCAAAAGCTTTCATTTTTGAGCTGAATGAGTTTTTACCAGAAAAACCCAGTGTTTTCTGTGGAAGAATCAGCATCCCATTCTAACTTGCTTGGGTTTGAACTGCAAAGGCAAAATGACTCTCAGAGGAGCTATACCCAAAGGACTGGATTTTCAGCTGGTGTCAATTAACATTACAAGCACTTGTTCAGAGGGGGGCAAGGCTGACTGAGAGGACCTAAAGATTAAGCCAAAGTTTTGTAAAGTACTGTGTGTTCTCCAGACAAAAAATAATACATATTTTCTCTTTAAACCCTGGCTCAGGCAGGAAATGTGGAAGAATACACTGTTCTTCTTAAAAGTCTTTTTGAATACCCAGTGGTTTCCCCATTCCCATTCTTCTGTACTGACTATTTTTTTTTAATTGTTAGAGGTGTTTGGCTACAATAAGTGTCATGTACAATAATGTCATATATCAGGAAAGAAACTAGTTTGGGGGTTATATCCATGTTTCCGTGGTCTTGGCATTATGTTTAATTTAGTATCATGAGGCTCCTTCTTGCTTTCTGTACCCATTTCCATCTACTGTTTTCTTTACATTTATAGAAAGTGCACATGAAATTTCTTCCATGTTGACCATAATAAAGAAGGAGCTGCCTGAAAATATCTTTAAAGCTATTGTATTGATGTTTCAAAGCCTCCCTCACAACACTCCTTGTCTTGAAGGTATACAAACAATTCGATGACATTTAATTTTCTAATGTAATAGTTATTGTACTACTCAATACAGTGGGTTTGAGCTGATCAAAGACAGTCACAGACCTGAATCACCCCACTCGGGGGGAGTCAGCACAGCAGAGACAGGGACCTGGTGGAGCAGGGCCAGAGGAGCCCCAGCAATGCTGTGAGGACTGGAACCCCTCTGCTGGGAGGCCAGGCTGGGAGAGCTGGGGGGGTTCAGCCTGGAGAAGACTCCATGGACACCTTATTGCAGCCTTTTAGCACTTCAAGGACGCCTATTAGAAGGACGGGGACAATCTTTTGAGCAGGGCCTGTTGGGACAGGACAAGGAGTGATGTTTTAAACTGAAAGAGGGAGATTTAGACTGGATAGAATGAAGAAATTCTTGACACTGAGAGAGGTGTGACACTGGCCCAGATTGCCCAGAGAGGTGGTCGCTGCCCCATCCCTGACACCATTCCAGGTGAGGTTGGATGGGGCTCTGAGCACCCTGTTCTAGTTGCAGATGTCCCTGCTTCCTGCAGGGGGGTTGCACTAGATGAACTTCAAAGGACCCTTCCAAACCAAAATATTCTATGATTGGCTCTATAGTCTAAACTTGGTATACAGACTCTCTTTTTAAAGGAGTGAAATGGGCACTTTTTGGGTGTTCAGCTGATCTATTTTTCCACACTTAAGCTCCTTTCACAGTGTGAATTGCATCTCCTTGAAGTAGCCAAGGGTGACCAGATCATATGGAAGTGTTGGCTGGGAAAAATGAATGCCAACTGCAGCCTGTCCTAGATTCTTTAAGAGTCATACAGTAGTCAATAATAGAATCACAGAATCACAGCTTGGTGGTGGTTGGAAGGGACCTCTGTAGATCATCTGCTCCAGCAGGGTCACCCAGAGCAGGGGGCCCAGGATTGCATTGTCCAGGTGGGTTTGGAATCTCTCCCAACAGCTTGATCCAGGACTCTGGTACCCTCAACTAAAACCATTTTTCATTATTTTTCACATGTGCACAGTGTCTGTCACATACATGGAGAAGCTTGTGCACTCCTAGCCTAGGACTGGCCTCTGGTTTTTTTATAGAGCTGGGGAAGTGAAACTTCATGTCCTGTGGTAGATGCATTTGTGGACATGCGCTGAAGAAGATCCATAAAGAAGTGCCAGGGATCCATTCAGAGCTGCAGGAATTGCTCTAGCTGGCTGAATTCAGCCCGCAGGACACAATGCCCACATGAACACTATCTCTGTTTCTCTCTCTGTGTATGCCTCCTGCTTAGGCAATCCTTATCCACACCCTCTCCCAGGCTTCCTAATCAGGGTTAGAGAAACAGTCCACATTATTCTTGGTCACCTCAGGGCCATTTTTGATCAGATATCATGATGAGAACAGGCATGACGTAATTACCCCCACAAAACCAAAATAATAATAGTGATGATGATAATAGTTTATTATGATTTCTCTTTGTATGTTCGCCTGTTTCAGAGAGTTGATTTAGCTGAAAAGGGATATGTTTTCAATTAAACAAAAAGGGATTTAAAATGAAAAGGCATTGACCTTAAAATCAGACCAGGAGTTTTCCTCTCAGAGGTCAGTTGTTCCTGGCCGTAGTGGCAAAGTATCATGAATAAGTTGGTTTTAAAATACAAAGCACCTAGAAAAGCCATGCCAAACATTTATTTTTTTTTCATGCTTCTATTTGCCTATGGAAATGGCAGTGCACTTACTTGCACGTGCAGTAGTTCGTGCTCAAACTTCTCAGCAAACCCCTGGGATTTAAGATTCTGTTTCTGTCATCTTGAACACTGATGCTAGTTACATCTTCAGGGCCAGGCTGGATGGGGCTTCTAGCAACCTGGTCTAGTGGGAGGTGTCCCTGCTATGGCAGGGGTGTTGGAATGAGATGATCTTTCAGGTCCCTTCCAACCCAAACCATTCTATGACAGACATACAGAGCCATAACCTGTGCCGTGTGTTCCCAACGCTATTTCCTCTTCATTTTTGAACTAAAAATTAAACTATTAAATTAATGTTAAAACATGGACTTAAAATTAAGTTCATTCTGGACTTATTTTTCATTACCTGTGGTCAGGTTCCCTAAGCAGTGGGCTACACTACCTTCCAGGAGGCTGAACCAGCTGGGGGCTGGTACCCAACATGAAAAGACATCTTCCTAAACAGTTGTTAAAAATCCACTGCTCTTTCCAAGGTGAATGGCAGCTGCTATTGTCCACCATGTAAGGTCAAGTGTTAGAGGTCACAGCCACTGCTCAGGGAAAACACTTAAGTGTGTGCTTGACTTAAACCACATGTGTCAAGCTGCAGCAGTACCACAGGATGGTTAACAGGTCCCAGCTGGTTCCAGCTTTGCTCGAACTGGTGGATGACAGCCACAAGAAAGATAGATCAACAAACGGATGAGTAGGTGGGAGCGAATAAAGTGTTTCTCCCGTGGCTAGTGAGTGGAAAGGGAGATAACCTCTAGGAAATTATTCCCCTGTGCTATTAGCTAGTACTATAGCTTATTAGTGAGAAGCTATTACCTTCTTTTTTTTTTTTTTCTTTTCTTTTGAGTTTTTGGCAGATAATAAACATGCCCTGATGAAAGGGCTTTACAAGGGTTTAGGCTTAGAGCCTAAATGAAACCACATAGCAGTTTACAACAGGTTTAAATCCCATTGACACCAGGGTGCCATTGATATGTACCGCAGAGTGGCACTGACCTGGGGCATAAATTAACATCCCAGTGCAATGTCCATCAGTTGAGCAGCTTGGAGCTGTCAAGTGTCCTACGCTGAGTTGGAGACTCACACAATTTACTTCTGACTTACCTTCCTCCATTCCTAGAAGATGAATAGGGAGGTCCCAGATCCATGCAGCACTGCTGGGCCCTGCTGAAGGAGCTTTATCCAGAAGAAAACACCCAGCTAGGAAGTGTTCGGTCACTATGAATGTTTCCATTGCATGACCTGCCATCTCCAACACAACCCCTTATCCATGACCTACTGTGACACTGTTGTGGGCAACCACATTAGCTTTTCCTACAGAAGTATTTGCAAATATGCATTTTACAGGCACTTCTTAGACCCTGGTTTCTAAAAAGCTAAGTGCACTGATCACTAAGCCATATTTTGTACGTTATCTTACTGTACCTTTTTTATATGTTGTACATTATTTACTGTTCATTATTTTTGCTTTAAGTTTTAGTAAGTGCTGTGTATGCAGAGCTTCATATCATTGCCATTTCCGATTCCAGCTGGCTGAAGATGTTGGCAAGGAGGTTATCAACCCAGATGTAATTTATTATTATTGCCTTCTCCCTTTGTCCAAACATTTTTCTAACCTGTTAAGCTTTCTGTGATCGATAGTTTCAGACGATTTTTCTTTTGCCAAGTGCTGAGCTAAAAATGTCTTTGCTTAATCAAGAAAATATCCGCAGGGCTTAGGCTTTAATATGGAGTAGTGTATCTAGGTCTTTTGATTAAAAATGTGGAAAAGAAATTGGTAAGAAGCCACCAACTGATAGCAAATTCAGTCTCTAGTTACAGTAGTTTTACTACATAAAATATTGCCGTATGATGTTACAGTGCCTTTCTCCAGCATGATTTGAATCAGATGATTGTTTCTTTTTCCCTGAAGCTTGTAGTTAGATAGATGCCAGATATCCACTTTACATTCTGAGCCAGCTCTACAGCTCTTTGAAAAAACCTGATCAAGTAATAGATGTTAGGAAATTGACCCTTAAAATCACAGGTCACAGTACCGAGCTGTGCTAATTGTGTGGCAGGCTTCTTCTAGCTTCAACCCACCGCTGTATCACAGGGTCATAGAATTGTGCTGGCTGGCAGAGACCTTCAAGATCATCAAGTCCAACTGTTAACCCAGCATTGCCAGGGCACCACTAAACCATGTCCCTCAGCAACACATCTCCAGGGCTTTTAAATCCCTCCAGGGATCACAGGGACTCTACCACTGCCTTGGGCAGCCTGGGACAGCCCTTGACAACCCTTTCAGGAAAGAAATTCTTCCTGATGTCCAGCCTAAACTTCGCACAACCTGGGGCTGGTTCCTCTTGTCCTATCACTTCTTCCCTGGGAAGGATCTGACCCCACCTGGATCCAACCTCCTTTCAGGAAGTTGTTAAGAGTGAGAAGGTCCCACCTTAGCCTCCTTTTTTGCACCAGATCTTGTTGGGGATTGTCACCTGAAAGATAAAAGCTGCTTACTAGAAACATCACTGGGGAAAAAAAAAAAGCACTATATGAAATTACTCTTTGTCCTATGGCAAAATAGAGTCAAGGAATAAAGGCAGAACTCTGAGCATGACTTCTGGAGAAGGGCCTCTTGAGGAGCAAGTGTGGAAGAAAGAACTATAAAGAAAGAACTGAATTAATTGTACAGTTTTTGTGACAGAGAAGCCAGCATATGTTTCCTGGTGTGTGGCTTTGGGTTTTTCTATACTCCTATCATCTCTTTGCTGGACAGAGCCTGGGGGGAAAAAAAAATAATAAAAAATTGGAAGAGGGATCACTTTGCTTTTGCTTGAAATCCATGCATAAACCATCCCCAATTACTCTGTGAAAAGACTGGTGATAAAAGATGGATGAAAGGGCAAGGACAGAGGAGGGGAGGAACTGTGGGGTCCAAAATAGGCAAGTGGGGTGGTAATCCAGGCAAAAATCTTACTTTTCATGTCTTCAGGGTGAGTACCTACAGGAGCCCTAGGACACCTGAGCTTCCTTATAGGTACTGGATAAAACCAGCCCCTCTTACAGAGGACTTCTGAAAAAAACCCAAACAAACAAATGTTTTTGAAGAGATGACTTGCACCCCAGGTTGCCTTGACTGGATTGCTTCAGAATCCTCCAAATATAAAGTAGGGGTATAACCCCATCTTCATTGCAGATGCTTGTTTTTTATCAGATAAATCCCAAGTGATTCTCCTGGGAGAAACATTCCATTTGAGAGGGAGCTGGATGTGTTTTCCCTTGGACATCCTTTCTGGGCAAGTGGTAGCTCCAGAGAAACATTGTCCTCAGTGTGAGATACAGGCATTGTTTCAGATGGTATTTCATGTGAGCTGACATGTGGTTTAAACATTCCTGTGAGTTCATGTGGAAGGAGGCCTGGGAAGCACTCTAAAGTCAAATTGGGAACTTACTTTGTAAAATTAGTACCTCTTAATTTCCATGAGTCTCACGGAGAAAAGTTTTCTAAACTCATCTAATATTGCTTGTTTTGGTCACACTTCTTTGCTGAAGTTGTGTCACTTATTAAGCAGCTGGAATTTTTATTTTTTTAATTTTAATAAAAGTCTATTAAAATCAGAGCTATCTAGCGCATATTTTTCAACTTGTTTGAAAATCCTGGTGTAAATGCCAAGGAAATACACTTTGATTCAAGGCCAAGCAGGCAGAGGTGGACCAGGATTGTAGACAGGGGGGGTGTATAAATCGAGTGGATTCTGAAATCCCTTTTGGCACATCAGCACTAGCAGGTTAGTGGTGGCCAATGTGATCAGGAGGCAAAAGGCAGTGCCTTTTCACACTCCTCTGGTTAAAAAAAAAAACAACAAACCACGAGCGGATCGTTGCTTCCAGATGTTCTGAAAGGAAAAACAGAGTTGCACTGAAATGGGGCTCGGCCACATCACAAGGGAGAAATCCAACAGAGACTTAAACATGATTTTCTGAGGAAGTCTATAAAGTCGATTGCTGAAAGCTGGGAGGGTGTGGTAGGGAAAAGTAACTCTATACTCTCTGAGTTTCTCCTACTTTTTCCTTCTGCACTTACTTTAGTATCCTGTGTTGGAGAGAGGATCCTGGCCCAGGTTGCTCTGAGGGATGCAGCCAGTTTTTATATTCTTGGACTCTTCTGGTATGTAAAGGAGAAGGCACTATCTTACAAAACGTGTAGTTCTGAAAGCAATCTGATATGGCTTATAGGAGCCCACAGAAGACACAAGTAAAACATGTAGAAACACTGATGTTAAAATCTGGCTTCTAAGACTTGTATATACGAAAACACAGTATTTACTTCTTCGCTTGTCTTTGCAAACCACAGGCATACTTTATGCGCTCACAACAGAGAAAATAAAACAAATGTTGGAACATAAAATGACATGGAAAGTGTTAAAGCTTAGTTTAAGTTCTATTCAGTTGTAAATGGAAAACATTGAAGCAATATTGCAGAAATTAGGTCATGCTTTTTTTTTTGTTTTGTTTTGCTCTTTTTTTTTTGCTTTTTTTTTTTCCTGCTGAATTGATCCGTCTTCAATTTAAACAGAATGAAAAAACTTTCTCTAGGCTCCGTGTGTTGTTAGGTAAAGGGAAAATGAATGGGAAAAGTCAAAATGGACCGTAATAGCGACTTTCTTCCAGCAATGTAAGTAACTTCTATGATTATATATTTCAGGTAATGATCTTTCCCAGTTTATTTGAAGCCTGTAAGGAGAGTCTTTAATGTTTCTTTCCTGCTAGGCTCTTCTAGAGAAATTTAATTTTATGGAAGTGGTAGAGGATTAGAAAACATTTTCTAATAAAAGACCGTACCCCAAAATGTTTATCTAGGAAAAACCTCACCATGATTTCAGTGAGATTCTTTTTTTTATTTTGAAAACAAACTGAACGAACCCGTAAGATCAGACCTTAATATGGTTAAAAGGAGAAAACATCCCATTCTAAATGCTTTTAGCACATTTATGAAGTAAAACAAAGATCCATATAATGATTTGAAAGCACTTCTTAAAATGAGCTAAGAAAGCTAACATCCAGAAAATGAAGGCATTGAAATCCAAATTGCATTCATAACCAGTAAAAAAAATTAAAATCTCAGGCTATAACTGATCCAGCAGAACATCCAGGAGATCAGCTAATTTGCCAGGACTCTGTCACAGCATTTATGCATGAACTGACCCAATACAAATGAACATCTAAAATTAAACTAAAAAATTCTGAGGTCATACAAGTGGCATGGAGCATTACACCCATTGAGATATTGGAAGGGATAAGATTTATGCTGCTGGGTGTCTGGTTTCCAAGTCATTCCTTCCCTGTTTTCCAGGAAAAAAAAAAAACAAAACTTAAAAAAAAAAATAATGGTTGCATTTCTTTTGGTTACAGGAAAACTTTTCAATTACACAACAGGTGTTAAACCAAATTGAGCAAAACCAGTAGACAAAGCTCACAGAAAACCTTTCCCCCCCACCTCACCTCCCTGGTCTTCTCCAAAATGTAATGAAAACATGTAAGTATGTTATCCCAAATTCCCTTAGCAGTTTGGTGAGGTCTGAGGTCATTCCATGCTTCAGCTAGTAACCCAAGGTGACCTCATAACCAAGTGCATGACTCTATTTCTGTTAAATTGATTAATAGTGGTGTAATCAAAAGATTCCAGTTCTCCTGCCAGTAATGAAGGCCTAGGAACCACGGGTTAATTCTCCAAGTCATTTTCTTTATATGAGTTCGTCAAGTTCCTGGGTTCCTGGAGACAGATTTGTTTGTAAGAAAGGGCATGAGGAACAGGAGCTTGATGAATTTGTCCATTTTCAACCTCGTGGAAAGGTTCCTCTTTCTTTCAGATGTGCAATGAGTTTTACAAGTCATCCTGCGCTGTGCAATTCAGTAACTACAAATGATGGTTTCCCCAGCTGGTTAGCTTGGGTGTAGCTGTCCACAAATAATAAGGTGGATCCCACAACTAACTATGGATTGAAGCTTTGAAAATTTCCTCATTAATTATCACTACAGAAGGGAACTAAGAATAATCTAGGTTTTGTGGGGTTCGTTCTTATTAACTTTCCATTATCATTAACATTTCACCTGCTTAGGTTTTTTTTCAAGCCAGCTTCAAGGAAAGTTTCCTTGCTTATTAGTTTGCTTTATCAAAATTGAAATATTTTGTGGGTTGTTGGGTTTTTTTCACTACTAAAATAAAAATATTTTTATTGAAAATACTAATTAATTTTCTAGTTTTTTCAAAGTATCACTTTTTATTCTCTTTTCTGTTGTATATTCAATTTCTAGTTTTGTACCAAGTTTCTCTTTTTTGATTCTCTTTTCTGTCACGCTGTTGTCTTTTCCATTCGTACCATCAGGGAACTTTAGCTCTGCTTTTGGATTTTGTTCTTTTTATTATTTTTTTTTAAGAGGTGAGACTTGGAGGCATTGTGAAAACACAATAATCCTCCGACTTCCAAAATGTTTGTTTAAATTTCTTCCATTTGCATAGTTCAGATGCACTTTGAAATTAATGAATTATGTAATGTCATTACATGAAGGGTGAAGGATCTAGAGAGCAATTCATATGAGGAGCAGCTGAGGGACCTGGGGTTGTCCAGCCTAAAGAAAAAGAGGCTCAGGGGAGGCCTTCTCCCTCTTGACAGCTCTCTGAAAGGAAGTTGATGCCAGGTGGTATTGGGCTTTTCTCCTAAGGACAAGAGGAAAGAGCCTCAGGCTGTGCCAGGGGAGGTTCAGGTGGGACCTGAGGAACAATGTCTTCCCCTTGAGGGTTGTCAAGGCCTGTCCCAGGCTGCCCAGGGCAGTGGTGGAGTCCCCATGATCCCTGGAGGTGTTTCAAAGCCCTGGAGATGTGGTATTGAGGGTCGTGAGTTAGTGGTGACTTGGCAGTGCTGTGGGAATGGTTGGACTTGATAATCTTAAAGGTCTTTTCCAACCAGAACAATTCTATCGTTCTATTCTATGATTCTTCTGGATTTGGAGTTATCAAAAGTAACATGTAATTTTAGTTTTCATCACTGTAAGTAACCAGAAAACAGTACCTGGGCACTCAATCTAAATTACAGAACAGGAAAAGGTCATCTAGATTCCTCTGGGAAAATACATTTTCAATTAAGTTTTCTGTTGCACTTTCAAGTCCATTTTTACATGCAGGTAAAGTTTTTTCCAGACTACATTGTGTAAATGAAAGTAGAATTTCTAAATTAATACCTCCTTCATAAAAATTTTATTTGCTATTCTCTTGTGACTTTTGATTATTTTCCCTTCATAACACTAGAGATGAAATAACCACAATGACTGACGTTCTCCATCAATTCAAAATCTGGTCTTTTTTAAAGGAGCATAGAAAATTAAATCTATTAAAATATTGATTAAATATAATGAAAATATTTTAATGTTTCCATTTTGAAGCTAGAAACTGCTTTTAAATGTCTGAACTTTTAATGGTATGTGGAATTACCTTGAGCAGCAATTTCAATTTTTCATGCCCTGAGTGGCAACATCTGCTGATACATTACATGTAATAAAAAGATTTCAATGCTGGGATGTTTTGCTCGCTCTCTTCTCATTTTTTAACCTGCTTCTTATGGCATTTAACTTTTTTTTTTGCTACCACTCCTTGCCTTTGTCTGCAAATATTTGTAGCCACCGATTCTACCTCTGTCCTAGCAAAAACTTTGTCGAGCTTAATTCCTTCACGCTGACAATTAAACTGTTCACAGCAGTCCTGGGAGAAATCTTTGGGAACTGTCCTCTTCATTTAATTTTACAACTGGTGGTAATTCCACCCAGCTGGCTTTCTGGGTTGTATTATAAAATACCTCCAGATAGTTCCATGGTTTACTGAGTGCATAAACGTGCTTTGAAGTTAGACTGAAATATATCAGCCTGACTCATATTTCTTATTTCGATGTTTGCCTTAGTGATTCATATGACTTTTACCTGTGAAGCTGGCACCATGGCCAACACCTTCTGCATCTAAACAGCCAGCTGTCCTGGGCCTGGCTGTCACCTTTATGGTAGATATGGTGTAGTTATAACCCAACAGTGAGGGCTGAGACATTTTTTAGAAGCTGAGGAATTTGAAAATCATCAGGAGTATTAATGACAGCAGAAAACCAGTACCAGGGCTCATCACCTCTAAGCATGTCATCCTCGTTTACAAAAGAACATATGGTATACTGGATAAAACGCTAATTTATGTATTGATTAGGTTCTTTTGTGACTGCAACAGGAACTCACGCCTTGGGCTCAATCCAGTTCTGCACACACGGGTGTCTGCTCCAGCTGAGATGCCCAGGACACACCCCATGACCTCCAGGTGCTGCTCCAGAAATTTACAAGTCTCCTCTAGCTCCTGTGACCCATTATTGAGCACAATGGGGATGTTTCTCATGCCTTAGGGTATTTCAAATGCGATTAGACACCAAGTCGTGGGCAATTCAACTGAGCTTACATGTAGATACCGATATTGTTGGAAACCACGTGACTCAGTTTCCTAAATGCTGGTGTTTCAGGTCATTTCAATTTCAGTCAGTGTATCTTAGACATCCACATGAGCCTGTGACAGCACTCAGGAAACTTGCCCTTGTTGAGTGACACTTGAAATATCTAAGAATATATAAAATAATAAAAGAAAAATAAAATAACAGAATAGAATAAAATAAAGTAAAATAAAATAATAATTTA
>WUAM01000179.1:15815755-15830286 GCA_024336885.1 Actenoides hombroni | reverse complement strand
TTTCCATCCCAACTGGGGGGAGGGGGGGGGGGGTGTGTGAGCAAGCGGCCACATGGTGCTCAGCTCCTGGATGGGTCTAAACCACAACACCAAGCACGTGCTTGCATTATAAGACTATAAAGCACAACCAGCCAACCTGTGATAAGGGACGAAAACAGGAGTGTCATCTCCTTCCAGTAATACACATGCTGCTGCTCCATCTCCTTCAGCTAATGTTACTTGGGGTTTGACAGCCTAATGTGGAGTAATTGCCCCCACAGATTGAAGAGCTATGGCTTTCACTTTTTTTTGAATTGAACTTCAATTCAATGTTGGTCTTGTGACACAACGCCATTCCAATGCTATCTTCCCTAGATAAGTCACAGGTATTAACCAAAGATACCTGAAATACAAGAACTTGAGAATCTGATATTAACAAAGGATGGAAAGTAAGAGCAGAAGTTGGGGTACAGAACTATATGGCATTCTTGGGGGTTATTACATGAATCTTCACATCTAGGCTAACAGGTCTCAGTCCTACCATGAAATTGATTAGTGCAATTTAATTTCCCCTGTCGCTAATACTTTGGGAGAGAATGAGTTGTCCTAATGTTTCAATTGTGCTGTGTTGATTAGCATATTTGGTGGGTTGGGGGGGGGACGGACAGGACACAAACCCACAAAATACTCCCAATACTACATCCAAAGCAGTGAATGCATATCACCACCCCCTGCCAGGCTCACTCAAGGCCCACTGACCTCATTCTGTCTTTCCCTGTGGCCTATGTAATGCCTTTAAATATATCGCTGCAGTAATAACCCAACCATGTGCACGTGCTTCCTAAATATTCAACTGCTAATGAAAAGAAAGTATCAGGAAGATCTATCACTAACTTCCAGGGTTGTGCTGTTTTATTTTCTTTAAGAGTAACCATGTATGTTACTGTAATTGCAAGTGGGGTCTGACCCTCTTCAGTTTTCTATAACCTAGTAATTTTCTAAGTGCCATATGGTCCCTGAACAGGCCAAATAGGACTCGGCATCTTTGGGGGACCTGCTAAACCTTCATTTCTGCTGCTTTGGCATTTGCCAGATAGTGCACTGCTCTGAGGTGGAAGGTGGGTGCAGAGTTGGCGGTGGAGCCAGGATGGTTGTCTTTCCTTTATTTGCCACCCAAACAGATGGCCCTGAAAATACAGCCCCAACATCCCTCAAGGTATCTGCCAGAGCACCTCCACCACCAGCAGCATCTGTGACTGCTGGTATAATCAAGGGTTTCAGTGAGGTAGGTGCCATCCCCTCAAAAGCTGCATTCCAATACTTCTCACCACTGCCACCCTGTCTGGACTGAATCCCACAACCAACACACAAGCTTTTGCTGTTCTCAAAATGTTCCCAGGCACATCAGAGTAAATTGATCAGCAGTACACAAAGCAGTAAAAGCAAAAAGTGACCACTAGCAAGCACTAGACTCTAACATACAGTAAGGCAAGCACAGGAGCCTGATGATTAATAGCTAAACAGCAGTAACAGCTATAAATTTGACCTAGTGTGATCCAATCAAATCTCTTGTTATCTTGTACTCTTTAAGCCCCACATTGGGCATGTCATGGTTTAATCCTGGTTGGCAACTAAGCACCACACAGCCACTCACTCATTCTCCCCCCCATTTATTAGCAATACACACTGTCAACTGCTCTACAGTATTTTGCAGCCCATGGCACCACTCTGCTTGAGTAGTAATTACTTCCTGTGTGATCACCTTTGTATCTTGTAAAGTCCCAGCTTCCCTTTCCAATTCTCTCCCTTTCCTCCATAACGCAACAACTTTGCAGTCAAGAGCTCTAAGACCGGTAACTAATAACCATCCCAATCTCCCCACTAACTTGCAAGAAGGATCCAGTGCTGCTTTCCATGGTAATCCGTGCATAGCTGTTTCAGTTGTCTGAGAGGTAACCATTGCCCCATTATCTATTTCAGGCCATGTCTCTGGCAGAGTCCACTTAGCCAGGAAAGTGCCCATGGGAGTCCAATCCTTAGCTCTGGACCATCCCGGAATAAGGGGAGTCACCTTCATGGACTCCCCAGTCCTGGACTTCTTTATTAGCCGTGGCATGGCTGTTCCTGGATCCTGCCGACTACGCCAAATGTGTGACTCAGCACAGGCAAGACACAGAAACAACCACAAAACTCCAAGTCTTTCACAGACCTGTGTTAGTTAAGCACAGATATTCTACTTGTCAAGCACACAAACCGAGCAACAATTAGTATGATATATATGTTTTTTGACACCCTAGCTATAAGAATTTGAGCATGTTTACCATCCTCCTCACCAATCTTCTGTTATTTTCCTACAGCAATTCATACAAACCAACACATTTAAAAGACTATATATGACACTGGGTACAGAGCTATTCATGATGTTTATTTAAATGTTTCCAACTTAGATGCAATAAATTCTCCCTCCTCTCCCTATGACATGCACTTCTCTCCATGACTGGATCCCATTTTAAGGGTGAAGGTGTAAATACTTCCTTCAGTGTGATTTGTGTTGAATAACATGCTAGTGGTGAAGTCTATCCCAGAGTAAACATGGGTGGATATTTTCTTTCTGTCAATATCTATATTGTATAAGTCCATGTGTCTGAAGAAAACGATTCATGCAGCTTCTAAGATGAATACTGCTGGTCTGGTTTTCTTTCCAACAGGGGATGCATGAAGAGGAAAACTTCCCAGCAGCACAAAATCATGCTATGCTATGGATGGGAACATTTCAAAAGGAGTGAAAAGAACATCTGGCAAGATCACCACACAGTTCATTCTGCTCTGTTTAATGGTATCTTGCAGTTATAACCAATGTTAACATATTGCCAACTCCAACTTCTGGAGTGCACAACTTGTCATCCCAAATAAAGTTATCCATAAATAAATAAAGGTATGTTGACCTTTCTGAATACTAGAATTGTCCCTTTCATGGAAATTACACACACAAAAAAAAAAAAGTTTCAGTAATTTTCAGAGAGCTGTGGTCTGTATAAGACCTTCTCTAGCATGTCCTTCAATGAAGCTACCTAAATGAGAAGCTGTAAAAAAATCATTCCATCCTTGTGCTGAGCCTCCCTGCAACATTGTACTGTGATTCTCAGCTCCACTGAACCATCTAATTGCATCCATTTATAAGAAGCAGTTTGCTGCATCTTGACATAGAGTTATTTCACATAGATACACTGTTGCATTTCAAACAATATGACTGCACTATTACTTTGAAAAAAACACATGCATATATGTTTAGTAGTTTGGGGCGGAATTTAATAGAGTTTTCCACTGTGCTTAGATCTTTCCCACAGCAGGGCAGGAATCTCAAGCATGTTTGATAAGGTGCCTCTGAGTCCTTCACAGACCTGTGTTATCTAAACACAGATATTCTACTTGTCAAGATCACAAAGCTGAGCAACAATTAATGTGATATATGTGTTTCTCGACACAAAATAATAATTTAAAAAACCTGGTCCCTTGCCTCTGACCCATCCAGTGGCACATCTGCCTGGATCAGATCCACTCTGAGGTCAACTCTGAGATCCACCATGTGGTTAACGGTTTCTTTGAGGTAGTATTTGACAGAGTAGCTAGCAACTGTCTTGTTTGCCAAACATGCCAAAGTATCCTCATATCCACTTACCAGAAGTCTTTCTGTTGCCTGTCTACAATTTGAATAAAGACCTATCATAAGGCAGGTTGGAGAATGAAAGAGAACCTGCTGTTAATTAGGTTTCCTCAGAACTAATGCCTTTTTTCAACTGTTGGTTATTTTTGACATGATTGTTTCTTACAGATGCTGTTGTCTGCAATGGTTAGCACCAAGCCAAGTCTTAGATGCTTTGCAAGGTTCCTCTCAACACTGTGGAGGTCATCAGGTCACCTTTTTTCCTATGTAATTGTTAATAGCTAGTCATGATTCGCAGTCCTGTTGTCAGATGTGAGGGGTGATAAAGGGGCTGTGAGCAGAAGAATGGTATTTTTCATCGCTTGTGTTGTTTAACAAACGTGTTGCAACACAAGGCTGAAGTCTTCGATGTCCAAACCCCAAAGCACTTCGCACTTCTAACCTCTTACTTCTGCCTCTCATCTCCTTCAGGAACAGAAGGAGGTAATTTCCAAGGTCAATGTGTCCCCTTTTCTTCAGATAGTCTTTTGAAAGAGAAGGAGAGACACACATTCACTTTGACCTGTGAGTTCCAAGTTTAAAAGGACTCTGATGAATAACCCTCCCTCTATTTGAAAGGCTCATTTCTAACATACCGCAGGAACAGCCAGATCTGATAGGGAATATCATTCAGAATTCTTTCATGTAGCTCACTTCCTAATCTCCCTGCTCCATCACTGGAAGGTTAATAGGAAAAACAACAAATGGGCATATTGCTGCAATCAAGCAAAAATCCCAGCTCTGTTTACATGGTTACACAACTTTCATGTGAAGAAAGCAAACAGATGGCTCCCTGAACAGAAAGACACCTATAGCTGTATTTCTTGTGCCTGAGTGAGAAGTAATTTCACCCTCTACCTTTCACAGCAGGGCCTGGAGGCCAGCACTGGCGTGGGAGACGTACCACACAAGGTGCTGCAGAGATCCATTGCAAGAAGCCCCTGAAGGGATGATTAAAATGAATAGTAATATCCCTCTTTGACTGAGACACTGGAGCTTATGGCTGGGCTTCCTTTGAGGAAACAAAAGCATCTCATGTGAATATCTCTTTCCAAGCTACTACCTTAAGCATCCTTTATAGTAAAAGGAAAGAAATAGGTCACTTTGAAGTGACTTGCTAGAAAGCAGTGACCTCACCACAGACTAATCTGTGTAAGCTCCAAAAAGAGAGAGAAGTGGACCTCTGCTCCTGTTGGTCTTAGGGACTCCAAAGCTTGTGTGGGTAACATCCTGAATGTAAGAACAGGAGATATTAATCCTTGAGCTAAAGTTTCTAGCACAGTAATAGATTCCTGTTCTGCAAAAGCCAACCACAGCATGAGACTCGTTACACTGGTTCATCAGGTTGGAATTTTTGACAGGGTCAAGGTGATTTAAATGTTGCATGGTAGACAGCAAGTTGACCGTAAGCCAGAGATGTCTCCATGTGGCAGAGCAGGCCCACAGCTGCATTAGCAAGTGTGCTGCCAGCAGGTTGAGGGAGGTGGTACTACTTCTCTGCTCAGAAGTTATGAGACACATCTGGGGTACTGTGAACAGTGCTGGAGTCCCCAGGACAAGAGTGGCATGAAAATAGTAGAGCCAGTGCAGTGAAGGCTCACTGTGGGGGGGCTGGACTAGATAACCTTTAAAGTTCCCTTCCAACCCAAAACATGTGATGATTCTATGATGGTAATTAAGGGATTGGAACATCTCTCATACAGGGAGTGAGTGGGAGAGATAGGGTTGTTTAGCTTGCAGAAGAGAAAGCTCGTAAGGATCTTATCAATGCTTTTAAATACTTGATAAGGAAGGAGAAAAGAAGACAGAGCCAGGACCTTCTCAGTGGCGCCCAGAGGCTGGTCAAGAGGCAATGGGTACAAATTGAAATAAAGGAAATTCTGTATAAACAGAAGAAAACTTTTTTTTTTTTAATTGCTGTGAGGGTAGTTGAACATTGGAACAGCTTAACCAGAGAGTTTGTGGAGTTTCCATCCCCAAAGATATTCAGAACCTGACTAGACACAGCCCTAAACATCCTTCTCCAGATGGGTTGGACTAGACAATCTCCAGAGGCCACTCCCATCTTCAGCAGTTGTGTAATACTGTATTGATGTATCCAGACCCATCAAGACAATGGCAGAGCCAAGCTCAGGCCCAGTGAAAGATGTAAAGCAAACAAGAGGAGGAATCAGAACAAGAGGAGAAAGGTATAATGGTCTCTGCCTGGCAAACTTGCACATACTGGTCGTTGACAGTGACTAAGAGTTGCACCCAGAGTGGGAGTCTGTGCTATCTAGATCTTGCTGCTTGGACTTGGCTCCACAGTGCAGGATCTTTCTCTGCAGTGCTGAAGGACATAGATTCCTTAGATCAAGGAAAACAAATCATTTTTTAAAAAGAGCTAAAAGGTAAAGTAAATTAATGCACCTTATATCTTACCCTGAAGGTAAGAAGACAAGTCCTGGACAAAAGCCAAAGAGGAGGAAATTCCAAAGGTAGAGGGAGGGGGAAACCCTTGACAGAGAAAATGCTGAGTTACTGGTACTCACAGAGTCTCAGGACAAAGGGGAAGATCTGTTTTCTACTCCCTTATACAGCTGTTGCTGACTTTCAGCTTTTCAATTTTTGCTTGGGTTGAAGTTGATATTTTATGGCCTCACAGCTGTCAGGAGGTTTTAAACAAGAGTAAAATAGGTATAAAATATCCCCCATGCCTCAAAGGCAGATCTAGGTACACACTTTGCCAAGGTATCAATAACAGCATCAAGTTGCACTCACAAATGTGAAAGATCTCATCCAAGCCAAGTCTTTCTTGGTTTTTGGAAAGATTAAGTCTGGGCCCAGAGGTAGCGATTAAAACAGGTATCTTTGTAGTGATAGGACAAGGGCTAATGGCTTTAAACTGGAAGAGAGTAGATTTAGATCAGAAATTAGGAAGAAGTTTTTCACTCTGAGGGTGGTGAGACACTGAAACAGGTTGCTCAGGGAAGCTGTGAATGCTTCATCACTGGATGTGTTCAAGACCAGGCTGGATGGGGCCTTGAGGAACCTGGTCTAGTGGGAGGTGTCCCTGTCCATGGCAGGGCAGTTGGAATGAGATAACCTTTAAGGTCCCTTCCAATGCATACCATTCTATAATTTTATGATTCTGTGTTTCTATGATAATGCACAGATTTCACTATGACCACAGGAGTCACCAGGAAGCTGAATTGTAAACATGATTTATAGCATCACCCCATGTATATAACCAGCAGCCAGCATGAAAAAACCTACTACCTTCTCATCTCCTTCAGTTGGTCCAATCTGAAAGGTCTGAGGCATGAATAGACTTTTCAGGTATGAGACTGCCCATACAAAATGAGTGTCCATCATGAAAGTAAACAGCTGAGTGAAACATTAGCTGGTTTCACCAGTCATTTTATCCTGTTTCGTATAAATGCATCAGGATGATGGAGAAGCAGACTCTAGAATTCAATTCCTGGAGGCAGGAGATGGGAGTGTTTAGGCAATCACTCAGTCTTGACTCCCTCAGGGGGTTGGTTATGAATGTTACCTTTTAGTTGCTGTCAGAATTACCTGAAGTCACTTTAGTCCTTGTTTTACTTTTGCAATATACAGAAGTCAAGGCACTGGAGCTGAAAAAAAATGAGATGAATTGTGAAAACCATTGGTCAGTGTTAAAGCTTTAGCTTTGACTTCTGAATGGCTATTTGCAAAGCATTACTCAATCCTCCTGACAATACAAATTCTATTTTATTTTTTTTTCCTCCTTTTTTTGCAGGTGAGTCTTGACTGAGTAACCAAGAACCATCCAGCTAATTGGTAACATTCACTTGTATATACAGAAATATACAGGAACACGCCCACATGTGCCTGGGTGAAATCTCATACCAGCATTTTTGCTCTTACATAAGACACAGTTACTTTTCTCGTCTATTTTCTGTGTGGTTTTCTGTATTTATATCAGCTTTAAATGTAATTTATTAAGTTTATAACCTCGACAGTGTGAAAACATTGCCATTTATTAGGCATTGGCAAGGCATTAAGACATCTGTTTTATAAGAAAAATGGTACTTTTCTGGAGCTTTTGTTTTGTTTGATGGAATTACTTTGGCAAGCTCACCAGAGAGAAAGCTCTGGCTTGATATCTTCCAGCCACATTCTTGCCAGAGTCCTTGGTGCGAACTTGGCAACAACAGTAGGGGAAGAAGTTATGGTATTGCTCTTCTCCTAGACCCTACTGCAACAACAAGATGACCCAGGGGAAAGCAGGAAATAGAGAGAAACACAGAAATTAGGAGGGAATGGTGGTCCGCTACTCTTAGCATGCATAGTCTGCATATGTTTTCAGGCCAGAAGAAACCACTTTGTGTCAACGTACTCTGAGCTTTGGGCAACATATGCCAAGTACTCGTATCTGAAGCCTCATTGATGCCTTACAGTGTCAGTACAGGACAAGTATGAGTAGAAAATGCCAGCGCAGCAAATGAAGGCTCTATGTACATGACAGCTCTCATGAGAGGTCTAATGTGGGACTAAGACTGAAAGCTAGATTTCAGCACAAGAGAGACAGGGACCTGTTGAAGTGGGTCCAGAGGAGTCCCACAAAAATGATCAGAAGGCTAGAACATCTCTGCAATGAGGACAGGCTGAGAGAGTTAGGGTGGTTCAGCCTAGAGAAGAGAAGACTCAGGGACACCTTATTGTGGCCTTTTAGCACTTCAGGGGGCCTATCAGAAAGATGGGGACAATCTTTTGAGCAGGGCCTGTTGCAACAGGACAAGGTATGATGGTTTTAAACTAAAAGAGGGATGTTTAGACTGGATAGAAGGAAGAAATTTTTTACACTGAGATTGGTGAGACCCTGTCCCAGGTTGCCCAGAGAGGTGGTCAATTCCAGATGAGGTCGATCGGGACTCAGAGCAACCTGCTGTAGTTGCAGATGTCCCTGCTCCCTGCAGGGGTGTTGGACTGGATGACCTTTAAAAGTCCCTTCCAAACCTGTCTATGATTCTATGATTTACCAGATCTGTACAGGAGTAACTCCAGTCCTCTTAAAGCAGACTTTTAATTGCAGAATCATGGGAAAGTTTATGTTGGAAGGGACCTCCGGAGATATGTTGTCCAACAGCCTATTCAGAGGTTAACACCTTTTCAAAAGGAGTGAGGAAGGCTAGAACATAATCTGTTTTGTTTTGAAGAGATCCAAGGATGGAGACTGAACAGTGCCTCTATGGAATGATGGGAAGGACAGTAAAGAAGGACAACCCAGCTATAAAACCTGTACCTATGATGCTAATGACACCAGCAGGCTTGAGACTACAGCTTCCAAGTGGCAATGTGCCACAGTGAGGAAAAAAAAAATAGGAGCAGATTACCCTTGAACCAATGTCAAATAAAATACTTCCGGTCAGACCAGTGAATCCAAGTGAAACATTCCAATTTCAAGGAATGCTGAAATATTTCATTTTTTTGTTAAAAATATTGAAGGAAAACATTTTGACAGATACATTTCCATTTATTTAAAGAAAGAAGAGCTATCTTCTCTTTCTAATTTGGAATGAAAACAGATCCCTTGCAATCTCAGAATACTCCCCAGAATCCAAAATTATAACTATAGTTCAGTATAAAGAATGTGTAAAGCCTGGGCAAAGTAGGAGGTGAGTAAAGTAAGTCATACCAGATCTTCTGGACCTTAAAATCTGTGAATCTATTACATAGCCATGAACATTTTAATATATACACTGCTGAATACAAATAATCACCTTTCTACCCAAAATTTTGTGAAGGAATTGGAGAGGAAGGAATTGCACTTATTAGGTGTGAAATAGGGATGGGAAATTTATTTTAAGTATCCAGAATTCTTGGCTCCAACTAGAGCCATCCAGGGTATTTTCATCTGTGTGCCATACCTGGCTCCAGAGAAACAGAAGCTCTCTGGTGCTACAGGGTCTTCTGCAATTTGGGGTGGCCTGCTGGCGTCATCTACCTACAGGTAGAAAATCCTGAAAGGTTTCTCAGAAAAGGACTTTGAAAACACCTGGGCAATGGTCTTGTAAAGTGAATATTCAAATTGTGTTTCACTTTTGTTTTTCTTCTCTCTGTTGCTGTCTTACACCTATACTCCTCATCTGACTATAGATGTGTCTTTGACTGTTGAGACTGAGTAAGGGAGAGGGAAGAAAAATCAAATCTAGAGCTTTCTACCACTTGTGAATCAGAATAAATTGGGATATAGAAGGGAAGTTTAGATAATCTGCACCACAAACACAGTTAGGAAATTCAGGAGTCACCAGGAGGAGATGTGTGTGAGAGTCTGTGTCTGTTACTTGGGGAAGCAGGTAGGGTTGTGTTAATAGTCACTGAGATATGGTGAGGTCTTATCTTCAGCAGACACAGAGCTCCTCTCTTGTGAGACACAGATGTCACAGGCCTGCCACCTGCACTCTGGGTGAAGCACAGCGTGTCACTGAGAGCTATTGCATGAGGAGCAACAGGTCTTTTTATTTCAGCCTTTTCTCTGGTCCTATAAACAAAACAATGGCCTGTTTGCACTGACTTGTAGGAGAGCTAAGACCTCACACTGTTGACATCCAAGTTTAATACTGCACAGATAGCTTTAAAAAACATCCCTGTAATGACTTCTCTGCTGTGTTTCCCCTCTGTTCTGTCCTTTTTAAGCAGGGATGTTTATACCCAGTGATGTTTAGCAGGTATAGAGTCATAGAATAGTTTTGGTTGGAAGAGAACTTTAAGATCATCAAGTCCAATCATTAACCCAGCATTGACAAGACTCACTAGGAGGGAACTAAGATCACAATTCCTCCTCAGTGAAGAAACTGCCTCATGAACTAACCTGGAGCCTAATATCAGGTACACAAAATAGGATGCTGCTGAACTTGTCTTCTTATTAATGAACTCATAGCACGTGTAATCCAGTCAGAGTAAACTATGAGATCAGATCTGTTGTCTGCAACACCCCAGTGAACAGGAGTGGGTAACTTCAAATCCTAGAAATAATTTTTTTAAAACATTTGAAGCCCAAAAGAGCAAGTCTTCAGACAGGGCTATAAAATGAAGACTACATACCTGCACACATATAGAAGATTTATTTTTTATTTTCAGGGATAAAGGGTAAGTCATTCAGCCATCTATCCAGCCACTGCGGTTCAAGAGGGAAGAGCCAAAAGGGACTGGAAAGGAGATTTATCTAGTGTTATTGATGGTGGGTTGGACTGGTTAAAGAAAACCTAGTCCCTTATTAGCATAAGGGATGACTACTGGTATGTTACCTCCCTGTGTGCTGGTCTGACTGTTTTCCAAAGCTAATGCCAATGGGAAGACTGAGGGAAAGGTATTTCAGTCCCGTGATGCTCGTTGCTTCATCTCAGATTAACTGCAGCAGGTAGAGGTCTGGAAACTCTGGACAAGGGGTCTACCTCCCATCTAGTTTCACTGCTTCTGCGTACAATTATTTACAATCCATTTTCTGACACTCTTCAGTCCATCTGCAGTGGTCTGGATGGCAAGATGTTCTTGTCTCAGCATAGAACACCCTAAACCTCATCACTTAAATGGTTTCGTGAGTATCCACTGTTGGACATGGAACATGGAGCTAGACCTCTGGGCTGGTCCCATTTGGGCATGGTTCTCTTTTTAGAAATTGTTTTTATTTTATTAAAGAAAAAGGCAAAAAAATACAATCTCAATTTTTAAAAAGTTTTGGCTTTTGAAAACCCCAATCTATTATTAAGAGCAGAATAACCTGTTTCTAGTTAAAAGTGGAAATGTCTTCCTGAAAATGTCTTCTCAAAAGCCATTGATTTGATTTTAATTTTTAACAGAAATAAAAGCAAGTTAGGAGGCTGCTGTGGACCTGGTCACATGAGGGTATTGTGCTTGAATTCAGCATATTATGAAGATAGGGTTAAGTGAATTGTCTCCAACCAAAAGTCCATCAGCACAGTAACCTGTTTTGGGTCGTGACCGGCATGATTCTTCACAAAACCATTTAAGAAAACTTGACGCATGGAGTGATCACAATCCCTGAGCTTGCTGACAAGAAATAGCTTTCCAGAAGTATAGAGCAGTTGGGAAGAAGCCTAAAAGGTGCTTGATTTAATATAAAGCTGGCTCAAACCCATTTGGAACCAAAAAATACAGAGTACGTGGGCAATTGCTTCATGAAATGCTGTTCTAAGACCTGCTATTCAAGGATACTTTGGAAACGGGAAAGGGGAGAGAGATCAAACACAAACATACAGAGCCAAGAGATACTTGTCAAGAGAAATGAGGAAAGGAAAAAGCAGAATTAATATTGCTAGCCAGAGAATTAATAAGTCCTGAAGTGATGAAACAAATGAAGTTTTGTTTCTTATAGCAAGAGATCTTGTGGTTGGAGTTTTGTGTGTCTGCTGAACTGGGAGTCTGGATTAAAAGGAATCTCCTGAAATTAGGGATTTTGTGTTATTTCCTGCCTCTGTAGACCCCTTAGTGCCTAATATGGAGACAGTTCACATTTTAATTTGGTAAGGCATTCACAGACTCTCATTCCTTTTCTTAATCATGTTTTTTTCATCATAACTGCAGGAACCTTAAAGCTCCCTGCCTTCTATCAAAATTGACAGCAGTTGATCAAAAGTACTGCAAGAAGTAGAGCACAAAAGCATTATAGACTTCATGGACGTGGCACAGACAGGATATTGGTTGGGTATTCCTGGTACGATAACATGTTTGCTATACTGAGGTCCTGTAGTAGCAACTTTGTGCTATCCACCAGCATTCTAAATTGTACAAGGGATTTTGATTCCCAAACACATAATTTTTTTTGCCACCTGATGACAGCTATAAGAAACTCAAAAAAGCAAAGATCTATGGGATTTGATCAGTAAGTAGCTTCCCCAGTTTCCCCAGCTTTCCCAGGTATGTTTCTACAACACCATGTCAAGAGTATTCAGGCTGAGTGAGCTGAGAGTTGTCATCAGTATAAATGCTTCAGCTCAAAGTTCATCTGTACCTAATCTGCCTTACGCTGCATGGTGTGGTCACAGTAGGATTTCTCAGAGATCTCATGAGGGTTTCTTCAGTGCTTCCTTGCACCAGACAAACACATATTTGACCATAAACTGTTTCTACACATCAGAGATTTTTTTAAAGACAGACACACATCATTAAAACTCTGTTACAGACTCTATAAAGGAGCTTTGAAGCAGGTGGATGATCTTAATCTGGAATAGTTTGGCCCCTCACTACAAGAAAGACATTGAGGTGCTGTCCATAGACAGACAACAGAGCTGGTGTAGGGTCTAGAGCACAAGTCTGGTGAGGAGTGGCTGAGGGACCTCGGGTTGTTCAGCCTGGAGAAAAGGAGGCTTAGGGACGACATTATTGCTCTTGACAACTGCTTGAAAGGAGGTTGGAGCCACGTGGAGTCAGGCTCTCCTCCCAAGTAACAAGAGATAGGACAAGAGGAAACAGTCCCAAGTTGCACCATGGGAGGTTCAGGTTGGACTCAAGGAACAATTTCTTCAAGACCCTTGAGGGTTGTCGAAGGCTGTCCCAGGCTGCCCAGGGCAGTGGTGGAGTCCCTGCGATCCCTGGAGGGGTTTCAAATCCGTGGAGTTGTGGTGCTGAGGGACATGGTTTAGTGGTGCCCTGGCAGTGCTGGGGGAATGGTTGGACTCAATGATCTTAAAGGTGTTTTCCAACCCAAAATATTCTGTGATTCTATGATTCTATAACGATGCCAGTACAGCAGCCATGCAGGGAAAAGACAGTGAAAAGCTCTGTGATGGTGGTCTACCTTTTCTGGTTTACAGGTCTCTCGAGGTTTTCGTGTGGTGTTAACCTTCCACCCTCCTTTAGTGAACTTAAACCCCTTTCTGAGGCTTTTGTTACAATTTGTTAGTTGACTTTTCCAGATCATAACCCATCACGCGTTTGCAAGCCACAGGTTGAAAATTCTAGCTTTGGAAAGCTTAAAACAGCCTTCTTGAGTTTGATCCAAAGTTCTTTGACCTCAGTCGTGAGAGTCACTGACTCAGTGTGGGCTTTGGATCAGACCTTGAAAGGTCTGTAGCTTTTTACCAACCGCCTGTCCTCCGTGTCCTGGTTCTCCCTCCTCTCTCTTGTGTTTGTTGTTCCTTCTTTCCACCCCAGCAGATGTTTTCCAGGCAACAGAGCAGGATCTTGCTTCACTTGTAGACAGAGCCAAGCTCTGATGGTCTTGCACTGATTAATACCAATGGGAGTGGCACCTCTGAACAATCAGCAGCGGAGAGCTGAGGAAGTGCCCTTCCTGCGCCTGCTCTCCCTTCTCCCTAGGTTACCAAAACCCATAAATAACAGAAGAGAAAATAAAGCCCAGACAAACTACTAAAGCAGGGACAGGGAGAAAGCACTTCAGTTTTGTTCACATCAGTTTCCAGACTGTCATGATGACCCTTCATGGGAATGAAGTTTAGGATGTGCTTTTTTTCTGGCTGAGCCTTGGAGGTTGGGTAACGCCTTTGGGTGCCCCGTTGCTCACTTTTTCTGCTCACTAATGCCCTAATCAGACCGCATTTTCCAGTGACTTTCTCCCAGCTACTAAAGCTCTGCTTCTGGGTGGGATTTCTTTGCCTGATACCATGGATCTGGGCTCCAGCAGAGTAAGGCCTCCTCCATCTCTTTCGGGACCATTAAATATGCTGTAAAAGAACAATACTATATACGCCAATAGAAGCATATGTTTTTGTTACTCAACCTCCTACTTCAATATGTTTCCATCAATTTTTTCTTTCTTTTTATTTTTTATCCACTGCCCCCTTCATAAGACAAGGGCTTCCCGCTACAAAACTGAACCTTTTTTTTCTTGAAGGGAAACTAT
>WUAM01000179.1:15789238-15809976 GCA_024336885.1 Actenoides hombroni | reverse complement strand
CCCAGAGCAGAGCCCTGGGAGCAGAGGGGCAGGATCCCCCCCTCCCCTGCTGCCCACGCTGCTGGGGGTGCAGCCCAAGGTGCCAGTGGCTGCTGGGTACCAGCACACAGGGCCAGCTCAGCTCCACCAGCTTTTCACCCTCAGCACCCCCAAGCCTTTCTCCACAGGGCTGGTAGAAGCACTGGTAACACTTATTCATGTGTCTGCTGGCCAACCTCAGGCACAGACTGTGTGTCCGCATGGAGCCTGAGATATTAACCAGATCATTTTTCTGAGCATTTTAACCCACCATATAGACATTTCCATCTCCTCCCTTGCTCCCCACATCATCAGGCTGTGTTTTATTTTCGTTTGTATGACCAAGGCACTATGACCTAAGAGAGGTTCGGTAAACATGATGCTTTGGAGCAATATGGACAACATGCAGGTTAATCCTTGTACTCCATGTGGGGGAAGATGAGACCAATAATAGAAGCACAGAATAACAGAAGGGCTGGTGGAAGCTGAGACGCTGTGTTTGCCTTATGGTCTCAGCCTGCTCTTTGAGGGACACTCTTGACCTCTGGGAAGCGATGTGCTCAGAGACACTGAGGGCACAGCCAGGGTTTTTGGGTCAGGGCTGCCTGTCTTCCCCGCCTGGGGCACTGGGGATGATCCAACCCGTGTTGTGCACTTTGGGAGGGGCTGGGACAGTGTGATCCTAGGAGACTGGCCACAAGCAGCTCTTGGGCAGAAGGACTCAGGGTAGACCACTGAAACCATAATGAGGGGCCTGAATCAAAACCACAGCAGGTCATCCTCCAAGCTCACATCAGCACCCCTGATGTGTAGCTCTGGCCTGGCTCTCCCTGAACCCAAAAGCTCCTTAGGAATAAAAAAAAAAATTTTTTTTCTTTTTCCCTCCCCACCCCCCTCTATTTTTTCTCTCTAATTTTTTTTTTTTTTCCACGCCTTTCAAGGCCTGAATCTCCCTTGTGGAATAAAGCTGGAGAATTTTCTTCAAGACCTGCTTTTGTTATATGGTTTCACTATGTTCTTAGACAAGTCCTTAAGGACCAGATTTTCTAAAAGCAGGGAGTTAAATGCCCTCTCAATTAGCACGACATTAAAATGGTTAAGATCTATTAGTTTCTGTACAAAAACATAGCACAAAGGGTTGTCAGCTTCAAAGCTGAGATCTTCATCTTTAACTGGCCTCATGAACCAGTTTCATGAGACTTAAGAATCTGAATACAGCAGAAAATCCAGGTTTTGGGTTAGCCTCTATTAAAAAAAAAAGGAGAATAACATTTTTCTCACCTTTTCTGCTGTTTGTTAAAATGTCCCTGAGATATTAAACAGCTGAAGTGAGGGACATCCTATAAAAGTACCTATCCAGCCATTCACATCTTAAAAAGTTATTGGAAAGACTATTCTTAGAAGCTTTTTTTTTTTTCCTCCATCAACACCGATGCAGCAGTCTAAGTACATTCAGAGTTCGCATTGCAAAATAATTCACGAAGCAAGAACCAAGAGGGAGTCTGAGAGTTGGGGGCAGGTTTAAGACTTGCCTGTTAACGAGTAGGAACTTTTCCCATGGCGTGCGCAATACCTTGGGCCGGCGCAAGAAGTTCACACACTTGTTATGACAGATGCTGAGCTCAACAGCCAACGCTGATAGAAATTACATCACCCTTCCAACCACACCCACCGGCAGGGGAACGGAAAGTCAGATAAATCTTGCTGGACACGGCTCCTTAGGAAACAAACCCATCTGCCAGCCCCCTTTCTTGGGGTTTCTGATGCTGTTATCTTGGACGCTCTCTTTCCTGGCTGGATAGCGACAGGAAGCATTTAGTAAGTGGGTAATAATAGTTTCATGTTAATAGGAAATAGCAAGCTTGGAAGTGGCCATATGTCTGAGGACTAAAAAGGACCCCACAGCTTTCTGAGCATGTGTGGGAATCCCACAAGCCTTTGAAGCTGGGCCAAAGCATACAGCCCGTTTAATTCTTCTATAATTGCCAGTGTCAATAGTCAGCGGGTATCATTTTGTCATATATTGTTTTAATCTGGGAGCAATAGCGTCTGACAGGGAAGCACTGTGCTAAGTGGCAGAGAGAGAAGAGAGGGGATACAGCACAGTGCTCGTGGTCGGAAGATACCATCTTAGTCTGCGGTGGGCCAGAGAAGACAACAATCTGATTAAAAGGAAGGAGGGGGGGAAGAGAAGGACAGAGCCAAACAGTAAGGAAGCAGATCCTGGGCTCATTTGGAGTGAGCTGCACTGTCTGCAGAGCTCATCCTGCTGCTTTGCTGGTGAATTGCCAAAGTGGTGGTGGTGGTGCCAGAGGGGAAGGGTCTCTTGGCATGCAAAGGAGACAGTGTCACTTTTTGTATGACTCCTCTTTGCTTCAGTGAAAGTCCTGCTGAGTTTCCACCATGGCTGGTTCCAAGATTGCTATTTCCTATTTAGCATGACACTATTATTACTCTTGTACCAATGCTGGAA
Source organism: Actenoides hombroni (assembly GCA_024336885.1). Taxonomy (NCBI): domain Eukaryota; kingdom Metazoa; phylum Chordata; class Aves; order Coraciiformes; family Alcedinidae; genus Actenoides; species Actenoides hombroni. The sequence goes on along the minus strand of WUAM01000179.1, from coordinate 15,807,485 downwards.
AGGAAAGGTCAGTAGGACTTCAAGTAGCCTTGGAGTAAGACTATCAGAAGAGATATAGAAACAGCAGAAAGTAGACAATACAGAGGAAAGAGATTGCATGCTATCCTTTGAGGAGTTAAAGTGCCTATTTACATACATGAGTAGAAGAAGCCATATAAACTGAAGACCTCCTTCCACTGAAACAAAGATAAGTTCCTGATGGAAATCTTTTACATTGTTTGGCAGGGCTTTTATGTTGTTGGTGGTTTTTGGTTGGTTGGTTTGGTTTTGATTTTGTTTTTTTCTATATTATTCTGCCCAAAGTATTGCTGATGGGAGCTGTTTTATCTTGGTCAGCCACCATCTTCCACTCAAGTTGTCTTGGATATCTCTCAGGTTTCCATGGCAGTGCACTTCACGTCTGTCATGCTCTTTGTTATATTGATCTACAAGGCAGGACAGCACTGTCATAATTCTTCAGGCATAGACAGTTTGTCTGACTTGGCCATGATGACCTAGAAACAACCTCACAAAACAGGGGATTGGTCTTGTGTGTTTGAAGTCCCAGGTTAGCAAGTAGATCATTAAAGCAACCACAGTACCCTTCTTCTGTAGTTTTAGACCCAATCCACAGGTATGAAGACAGAAAAAAAAAAACAATTTTCAGAGACTTATCTGGGACTTTATGATACTGGAAAGATCCTACACCCCATGTTTATTTGTTTCTCTTACATGTTCCTCAGTCAAACCCCCACACACACCTTTTTGCAGACAGGACAACAATTCTTCCAGTAACTCCATGGAGAATGGAGTACTCTGCTCAGGTTTGGTTGTACATTAAAAGTTATAGATGCCCCGGGGAGATCTGGGGGATAGTATTTCCACCTCGTTTCTCCAAATCCTGAAGCCAATTTGCCAGTTGTGTTGATATTCCAGAAACTGTGATTAAACAACTATAATTGTCCTTTATTACCAGTTCTCTAGAAACTGTGTTTATATACTCAAAAGAGCTCAAATTTACTGTATTCTCCAGATGATGTGGTTAAATAATTGTTGATATCCAAATAGGTAGCTCCTCCAGACATTATGATTAAATAATTGCTGGTGTCTTTTTTGCTAACTTCTCCAGATTCTGTGGTTAAATAATTGTCAGCGTTTTGCTTATTGAATCTGTATTAGTCCTATTGAAGTAATTATGTTGTTTCCCCTCCCTCTTTTGGAAGAAGTTATAACACGTCTCTGAAGTGAATCTCATGGGCCTGACTGTCTCATTAAGTCCGTGTGAATTTGATGTGTCTTGGGCAAAGGGTAAAGTTACTGAGCAAGCTCAACGTGAACATGAGTTTGGCTCCTCTGTGGTGTATTTCTCTGCACAGGTTTAACCCTCGACAACACCAAGTTGCTCACAATTCAGTGGTCACGTTTGTCTCATGGCAAAATTGTACAAATTCCTTTGAAGCAGAGGATGCCACCTGAGATCACACCTCGTTTGCTTTTAAATAGGTGTGTTTAGATAACAGCACTTCACACATCTTTTGCTTGAGTGTAACCAGTACACAAAAATCATTTTCCTCAGTGGAGATGATTCCAATTTATACCAGTATCAACGATTAACCTCTCAACACTTAATGGCTTTTTAACTTAGATGAAAGAAGACAGGATGAATTACATGGGGATATTATATTCTCATTTCTTCTAACTCCCACCACCTTCTGCTTGCTGCAGCTAGATGTCTTCCAAACTGGAGGCTGCATGGAATTGTTGCTAGTTAGCTTTGTCTACCTTCCCACTCCAGAGAATTTCCCAAAGGTTTATTTTCTCTTAGTTAGCTTAGTGGTAGCACCTGTAAGGTTTTTTCATCTCTTTCCTGTGAGGTAAAGGAACCTCAGGTGTAGGAAAACCTCAGTGCTTCTTTCCCCTGAGGCATGGACAAATGGATTTCTGAATGTGAGTAAATTGAGAGGTTCATGACTATTTGTTGTAAACAACAGTCAGATTCCATAAATATGTAGATCTTATTGTTTTAACATAAGTAAAACTATGTCAGATGTCTTTATGTATGGGGTTTTTTTTTTCAGGTATTATTCCTTATAGTGTTGATTCGCACAAGTACTGGAATCAGTGAGAATTAAGGACCTTAATAACTTTAAATTGAGGATAAAAGGACAATTTTCAGCTGCTCCTTCTAAGAGTTTTTCCACAGGATCAGACTTGCACATTTTTGCATTGTGTCCCCTATCCCGAGCATTGCAACACTCTGGTCTTAGGAGTTCCATGTTGTCAATCATCGGATATGAGATTATATGTCTCCAGCCAACCCATAATCTAATGCATCCCCTTTACTGATGAAGCCTCATAGACCCTCCTTTAATAAAATGAAAAGAAAAAAAAAATTATCATGCTGTTTAACCAACCTTTTCTGCCAGTTCCTGCGATCAAGATTTCATCAAGTGTTGCAGTAACAGCTCATCAACTAAACAGGATGTTTTGGTCCCCTGGGACAGAGCAAAATGTGCCGTAGTGGTAGTGGTTGCCAGGAATTTCACATGACCATATTACCAGGAAGGGTCCAGGCATATAGGAAATCTCCTAAGAAATTAATGAAGAAGGCCCTCTAAGGAGAATAAATCATTATTCCAGTGCCTAAAATAAATAAAAAGATAATTCTGGGAGTGACTCAGTTCAATTCCTTAATTTGGCAAAACATGGCCAGGACATTACTGTATTCACTGGAGTGATGGCCTGTCTGAAAGCTCAGAGAAATCACTGGGAATGGATTTTATTTCACTTAGCCTCAGGTGTCTACATTGCAGACTTTTTTAATTGAACAAATTTCCCCAGACCTCCTTTTAATACTGATGCAGAGAAAGTGGCACCTTTAGGAAGTAATTCAGCTATATTTGAGACATCCAGTTTACAATGTAATTAATTACCCCCATGGTCCACTAACTAGATCTCCACTGACTATAAGGCAATCTCCTTTCAGCAACAGGAACCCCAGTCTATTTTTATTTTTTTTTTAATTGTTATTTTTTATTTAACACCGTAGCACTGAACTGAAAAATCTGGAGCTTTTAGTACCTATATTCTTCAGTGATGGCAGGAAGGTGAAGCTTGGGCTTCCTTTAACCAAACTGTAGTTTTGGTGTGCTATTTATTTTTTCTGTATGGGTCTTTAAGACATTAAAGGGGTCTTGATAATGTAGTATCAGAAAACTGTTTTAAGGCACAATTAGCACTTCAAAACACTTTGAGCTCCCTGAATAGAAGGAGATATGCAAATGAAAATATTTTTGATATTTTCTAATTTGTGTTAATGTGTCTGTAGTTACCAAGAACTCACCATAATCTAACATGCAAGGGTTTATAGAATCATAGAATGGTTTGGGTTGGAAGGGGCTTTAAAGATCATCTAGTTCCAGCTGTTCCTGTTCATCAGCTCTCCTTTGCTCTCTCCTTCATTCAGGACTAAATTTGATGATCTCCCCAACAAGCTCTTTGGCTGTCCAAAGATAATAATAAATAAAAAACAAATTATGAAAGTAGAGGGTTGATAGTACACAGAAAGTGGAATATCCCAAACAAGAGTTTACCCAGGTCTTCCAAGAAAGCCTACTGGTAAGGCTGCAAGTTGATCTGACACCATTGCTTCCCCCTCACCAACTATGAAGGGAAGAGTAAGAACCTCCAGGTCGTTGTCTTATTATTCACCTCCAACACAATACTTGTTAAGAGAGGGATGTTGTATTTCTATCTACAAACTCTGACTGCACATGTACAATTAATATCATGCACCCAAGAGGAGTCAATATTTCTGTAGCTGGGATTTTCAGTGAAATGAAACTTGGAAAGTTGGTGGAAAATAAGGGAAGTAGTAGAGAGAAATAGAGACCTCAAGCTTTTCCTTATGGGGAGACAAGAAATTGAGGGAAAATGTTAAAAAAAAAAATAAATCCTTGCACTATCATAGAAAATTGATCAACTTAAGCAAACTTCTTTATGTATCCGTTTTGGCTCATACAGCAGAATCCCTTTGCTTAGCTGGTGATTATGCTACAATGACAAGTCTTCAGAGGACAGGCGTTACTGTTAAGGGCCAACAGACGCCCAGAGGAAAGAGTCCAATGTGGTTTGAAGTCTCTTTACTCCTTTTTGGCTGATGTTTCTTAGCCTTCATGCCCCCTTCCTATATGGTGGCCCACAGGGAGCAGAAACAGCATCATTACCCATAGGTCCTGGGGTAGCTTGAATTGCTGATGTCCTCCAGCAAACAGCTGTTCAATGGCTTCTCCACTTCAGTCTTGCAATTTTATCCCCAAACTAAAAGGCGAACAAGAATGAATTAAACTGCTTTTCCCAGCCAGCCCTCAGGGTCTTGTTCACCAGAGTTCAACTCTCCCTTGAGCAGCTCACTGCAGCTCCAGCATAAACTCTTCTGATCTTTCAGTTAGACTTGTTTTTTTCCTTTTTCTTTTTTTTTTTTAATTTTTTTTTTATTATACTGAAAGGTATCATGTTCCAAATGAAACACTTGGAAACTTGCCAGTAGTATTACAAGCCTGCTTGAAATATGCTGAGAAAACAAGAAGAAAATAGATTTTTAGCAAAGAAGGGAAAATAAAATAAAAAAGGTCTGTTAAGAAAGTCTTTCCAGCATAAGGATCACATGTGAAACAATTTATGAGAACTCTAAACTATTGAGAAAAATGCCTGAAAGGTTAATTTCCTTCGTACAGCCCAGGTTAATGACTTAGAGGGAATCGAGAAAGACAGTTCACTAATTTAGCTACGCTTTATGGATAAACATGTCAACTAATTTCTGGTGCCGATACCCTTGAATTCTTTGACCTAATGGAGGTGCAATTTACGCGCGTTGCATCAGTTATTCAGCTTGTAGAAACATCATTTGTCCTCACAGCCTTGATGCGAAGAAAGACAGCTGGATTCTTGGTCCCACAGTCCTACATCTGTGTCCCAATGCCTGTGTCCCTCTGGCACTTTGTATAAATTACCTGAAGATGTGCTGCAGTTGCAAACATCAGCATTTCTTCAAATTCTACATTCAGCAAACTTCTACTACATTCAGTAGTTAGTCAACTCTTTGAGGGTACATGTGTCTGAAAAAAAAAAAAATATCAGTCACTCCCTGTCTTTATGTCTCTTCTTGTTTTATGTCTTCATATTTTAGGGGTTGAGACTCAGTAGAAGAGAAAGCTGTTGATACAAGTATTTAAAAAAACCCTCTAGCACACTATAGTTAGGATTCTCCTTTGAGGAGTAGAATGTCTTCAGTCATTGCCTTTGCTTTGACTTGATTTGCATAACCCTTAGGAAAACCCAGCCTATGGGAGAACCAGCCCCTCTCTCCCCACTTCAAAAGATATCTAAGCATACTATGCAAACCCAAATGGTCCCAAGAAGATTAAGTGCAATCTCCAGGAATAGGTTCAGTCCATGATTTCCAAAGCTGGGTCATGACCCTACTTGAGCTGTGAGGCTGAAAGTTGAGTCACAGTCCAGAAGCAAGTTCACAATGGGAAAGAGTTGAAGCTTACTGGACATGGTGCTTTGGCATTCTTTCGTCACAACAGTGATGGCACCTTCTTATCATTTAGGGTAGGAAGAGTCTAAACTAATTTGGCAGAAACGATGACTAATCCTGGGTCTCCCATGGCTGGAGTGAGCATTGTTACTGCTTAGCAAAGGAAAACTCTGCCCTTCTGAGTTGTTTCTACAAAAGGTGTGTGACTGCCTTTTTGCTTCCGTAGCAGTACTCCCATGAAACATGAAGCAGTTCTTCAAAAAAAGCCAAACAAAATTTTTCAGTGCTGGTATAAAAAAGCTTTGATTTTTCATTTCTGGTACAAACAAACAAAGAAACAAGATAAATAATTCATTAAGACCTTTTTTTTTTTGTTGTTCTTTGTTTTCATTTTTTATTTTTTCAATTCAACATCTGGACTGAACAACTTCAACTACTGTAGTCCTGATGTTACTCTTTTCCAGTGGGATTCAGGATTGCATCCTTCAGGTCATTTGGAAAAGGACCCCAGAATCTCACCAGTGACACTATCTTTCAATCACTCCCAACTGAGGCTCAGTGCTCCAGGTGAAATACCTTGCACTGGGAATCTGCTCGCCTCCGAAGTGAGTAGACCTTTCAGTTTACTCTTCCTTCTTCCTCTGGCTGCAGGAGAAAGAATTTCATTCGGATCCCTGCCAAGACAGGTGGTGGTGGTTTCTCCTGTCCTGACTGTCACCAGGAGGGAACAGCTGATTGTTTCATAAGGTGCATCACAGAAAACATTTCTGGCTGGAGAACAGCATACCTCTGGCCACCGTTGAACCAGGTGAGGATGTGGTTCCAGTGAGGGTGCTTGGTGCTCGCTACTGGAATGCTGTTCTGGTCACAAAAGCCCTATCAAGAGAAAAGGTTGGATATCTGATCGAAAACATGCGTACAGAAACACACGTACGTTCACAAAATTGGGTCAATCCCTGGCTTCTGTCAGGCACCCAGATACTCCTGCCCTACGTGTCTTAAAATCCATTTCTATTGGTAGTAATCTTAGTTATGCTGCAGTTTCAAAGTTTGTTATTCCATTTGGGTTGTGATATGGTAGCCAAATACGTGGGTATAAAATTCCTTCCCAAATTAAAACCATGATGAGACTAAAATATTCCAGGATGTGATTCTTTCATGTGGAGGCAAGGATATGAGTTGCCCATGAGCCAGCAATGTGCTTTTGTGGACAAGAAGGCCAATGGTATCCTGAAGTGCATGAAGAAGAATGTGGCCAGCAGGTCTTTCGAATTAAGCGAAACATGTATTTTTCCTTTCTGAGTCGTCAAAATGGCTATACAAACTTTTTTTTTATCTAGTGGTTTGGTTTATTTAACTGCCCATGGAATTGTCAAAATAATGAAAATCAGATGTTTGCCTTGCCTTGCCTCTGCCTTAATCATAGAGGTTAGGGACCAAGCGTGGTTCTCCTGTATCCATACTAGCACCTTAACTATAAAATCAGGCTTCCACACAACGAAGCATTGAAACATCCACCACCTTTCAGGCTCATTCAGAGGACGCTGGAGTCAATGGGAAAAGCTCCTGTCAACTTAACAGGGCCCCTGGCTGATATTTGAGTGGGGATACTTACACCAAGCGTTGTAAACACTCTCATCCACAATGAATCTCAGGTGGCTGAGCAGATTTCCAGCTGACCAACAAAAGGATTTGGTTTCTCTGTGTAGGAGAAGCACAGGGAAGGCAGCTTATTTTTAACAAGGGGGTCTTAAGAGCAAGCTACATTATCCTCAGCTGAAATAACTCATGAGTCCTGCCATCCCAAAAGTCCCCATCAAGATGGGAAGAATTGCATGAATGTGTATGTCTATGTGAGCTCATGCCAGCTTAGGAAGTTCAGTCCTGGAAAAAAAGAAGCTGAAGCAACAATAACAACAAAAAATATCCAGGTTAGCGTCTTTTCTTGCAACCTTTGCTGCCTATCAGGCTATGACAGAGTTTCTGTCAATATTTGATGGAAATAAATGTCTGCAGGTCACCCCCACATGAAGGACCCCAACATCAAGGAAAAGCATTGCAGTCCAGCTTGGCAATAAATGTGTCTGAGAAGTGGAGTGATGGGTCATAAAAAGAAAAAAGCTGGTAACACTGAAGATGGCTCGCCTTTGCTTGAGCTGACAAGTACTGGAGCACTCACCCAAAGAGGTGATAGAACACGTCCAGAGAAGAGCAATGAAGCTGGTGAAGAGTCTAGAGCACAGGTCTTATGAGAAACGGTTGAGGGACCTGGGGTTGTTCAACCTGGAGAAAAGGATGTTCAGGGGAGACCTTCTAGGTCTTGACAACTCCCTGAAAGGAAGTTGGTGCCAGGTGGGATCAGTCTCTCCTCCCAAGTAACAAGTGATAGGAGAAGAGGAAACAGCCTCAAGTTGTTCCACGGGAGGTTTAGGTTTGACATTAAGAAGAGTTTCTTCCCTTTGAGGGTTGTCAAGGGCTGGCCCAGGCTACCCAGGGCAGTGGTGGAGTCCCCATGATCCCTGGAGGGGTTTCAAAGCCATGGAGTTGTGGTGCTGAGGGCATGGTTTAGTGGTGGACTTGGAAGTGCTGGGTTAACAGTTGGACTTGATAATCTTAAAGGTCTCTTCCAACCAGAACAATTCTGTGATTCTATGATTTTAAGTATGTAGGTCTGGTGTTAGAATCCCCAAAAGTTCTGGCAGAGGGATGTAGGAAATCTGGATGAATCTGGCACACTGAGTCACTACCCTCTGCTCCCATTACACATGCTGACTTTTGGGTCCATGGAGTGTTCCCAAGCTTGTTCCCTTCTGGTACAGACGCCATCACACACCTGATAGCCAGTATATTTTTATGACACTTTTCAATGCTTTTCATAGAATTCCAAAATACTTCTCACTGAACTAATTCAAGCCGGGGAGAAGGAGCGTAGCTGCTTTAGCACCTAACATTGAATGAACTAATACGTGTTACATCCTAGCCAGGAGAACTCCTGTAATACTCTTAATCTTCTACTTAAGGTTCATATTGTCCCCTCCTGCATTCTCGTATCATTTTCTTTTGCTTTGATGACTACACAGCATGAATAAACTTCTTGATACCATACCATAAGCAGCCACTCTTCCTTATGCAATGCTCCCATCCCCATAGCCTGAAGTCAAGTGGAAGAACTATATTCAGATCTCTTTTTAGGTTTTTCAGGGAACTTCACTAGCAGAAAAAAAGGAATAGTGAAGCTCTTTCAGTATAAGACGAACAGGGGTGGGAAAAAAAGATATTCGCATTAGTACTAAGAAGCAGATGTCCTTAATTAGCGCAAAATGTAAAACAAAGCTATTAGACTACTCTAAAAAAATAAATGGCCATGTTATGACATCCATTTGTAGGAGCAAAGCATTTGTGTGTGACACCTGAGGCAACAGGAACCAGTGTAAATTAATAGAAAAAGATTAAACCAAATAGAATAAACAAGATGTTTCAAGATGACAAAATATTTTTTCCAAAATAACTTGTTGAACTTTTTGTTTCATAAGGTTTCTTTTTTTTTTCCCAAATATTTGCTTTTATCCCCTGATTAATTTTTGACAAGACAACAATTTCCATGAAAATGGTGATATGCTTTCTGATGAATCTCCTAGATCCTCAAGAGCTCCTAGAAGGTTATTCCCAAGCAGACACTTTTGGGATGTATGTCTCTGCTCTGATATTTCTCTCCTCTGTAGCCTGTGCAGCAGTATCATAGGAGACCTTGCCACCACCTCCTTTTTCTGCTTCCTTCTTCCACCACATGCAAGTTTCAAGTTTTATTATTGCAATAAAAATGCTTTATGTTGGCTTTTCCCAAGGACATTAAGAGCTTATGCGCTGCTGAAAAATAGTCCTTTTCTCAAGCGTCCACTCCACATCATTTGCTGCAAATTGTTGGTGGTCCTTTTCCTGACTCAGAGCGCTTAGAAAACCAGAGTCAACAGGCCATTTTATGGACTTATTTAGTGGCTAAGGAGAAGAGAGACCTGCCCCGATTTGTGTGGCCGACCTAGACCTGAAATATGACTGAACACCTCTATGTGGGGAAGAGACTCTACAGGGACCACACAGAGAATTCCCACCACTTTAGCCAAACACCAGTGCTCTTTTGGGTTTTCACCTGTGGAAAGGAGGGGATCTGATCAATCCAGAGAGGAGAGAATGCTGCTGGAAACACAAGTTGTGAACGTCTACCAGAAGCGATGTCTCTGGTGCAAACAGGGAGGGTTGTGCTCAGTAAACAGTCAGTTTTCTTCTGGTCATTTGTGGTTGTAGAGGACTTCTGGACACACATGTAGTTTATCGTTCAGTGTCAATATTAGCTCCTGCTATAAAAAAAAAAAAAAACAGTCCCTGACCTTCTTTAGGTCATTTGTTGAAGAGACTAAAAGAGTCTGGGGGCTCTTTTGGTGGTCCAAAAATATAACTGGAAGAACCAGGAAGGTGAAAGAAGATGAACAAGTAGACAAAGGTTCAGGTGGGAATTTTAGGAAAGCTGTGGGTTCAATGCTCTTAGGGGTAGATCCCCAAAAAGAGTCTCTATCTCAATGCTGGTATTTGTGGTAGCCATCTAATTGGTATGAAATAATTATATCCATCTCTAGACTGGATTCTCAGGGGCCATTCAGTTTGATCTTCAAAAGCATTAAGGAACTCATGCCTCCCACACTATCCTTACCCTTTCCAGAAGCACATGTGCACCTGTCCAGGCATTCAGCTTCTGGCCAGACTTGGGTGCCCAGATACCTTTTGTGTGCAAGGTGCAAATTAGATAATTTGGACTGGGATCCAAGAGATGACATTATGGTCTGACTTTAGCTCTTCCATTTCTCAAAAAAATAATTAAAAAAAGAAAAAAGAAATCAGTAGCAGTGAATGTGACTGTTAGACTTTGTTTAATTCCTTCTTCCCTCCCTGACTTTTATTCAGTACTGCATCTTTAGGGTGATGCCCTTGAAGGCTGGATGTTTTCATATCATCCTCTTCTCACAGACCATGAGAAAATTACCTTCAAGTCCTTTTGCAAAACCAAGAGAAAGAGGGGAAGGCAAAGGGCAGATTTCTCACTTCCTGGAAAGCGCCTTGTGTCTTGGGTTACAAGTAGTATGGTGGACCCCCAGGTTAGTCAGAGCCAGGAGACAGATGAAACCCTGTCTTTTTTGAATAAAACATGTCAAAAGACAAGAGATCTAATCTCAACAGCTAGATTTCTAATACATGTCATCAATGTAACTCATTAAACGGTGAAATTCAGATCAGTGTGAGACATTAAATGAAAAGATCTGCAAATGAGCCCTCCCCACTGTGCCTTTCAGAGGTTTCTGGGAGGTCCTTTTGCCACTGTCTTGCTTTCCTACCACCTCCTGTCACTTCCTGCATGAACTCCATCCCCTCTGAATCCAAAAGAAAGTGCCTTTTTTCCATCACTTCTGAGGCTTCATTGTGGCTTTGCTCCCTGACAGAGGCAAGCCTCCAGCTCCCCTCAGGAAATGTCCCAGCCTATCCTCATGCCCTGGGCTCATAGCCAAATGCTCTCCTCTCTCCCTTTCTGTTTGCTCCCTTCTCTCCAGAAGCTTTTACCAACTAAGCCAGTTCAGGTATTTTCAGGAAAGAAGTAATTTCTTTCTCCTCCCATAAGGCTCTTCCTGACACAGAGAACAGCCAGGAAAAGGCAGATTACTCCTTCCTGACCATCCACACTCTCCTCATGAAATATGCTTTAAACCACATATCAAACTATGCCATTGTCTGACACAGAAATGCAACTAAACTCTTTCCCCACTGCCTCATAGAAGACCTTCTCACTTTTTCCTTTCCTATTACGCGGTCAACTGCCATGTCTCTGGATGGTATGAAGATCTAGTTCATGGAGTCATAGAATGATGAAATCATGGAATCATGAAATCCTGGAGTCATAGAATCATGGAATCATAGAATCATGGAGTCATTGAATCATGGAATCATAGAATCATAATCATAGAATGGTTTGGACTGGAAGGTAAAGATCATCCAGTCCAACACCCTGCCACGGGCAGGGACATCTTTGACTAGTTCAGATTACTCAAAGTCCAGTCCTTTTCGCTAACATGTGGCCTTGAACACTACCAATGATGGGACATACACAGCTTCTCTTGTCAATGTATTTCAGTGCCTCAATATCCTCATAAAAAATGTCATCCTTATGTCCAATCTAAACCTACTCTCTCTCAGTTTAAAACTGTTGTCCCTTGTCCTGTCACTATAAGCCTTGGTAAAAAAAAGTATTTCTCAGTCTTATTATAAGCTCCCTTTGTATATTGAAAGTTTGCAATAAGATCTTCCCAGACCATTCTCTCTCCAGGCTGAACAACTCCATCTCTTAATGGTATCACCCAAAGGAATGTTGTAAGAGCAAATAAGGTGGCCTCATGGCAGGATGAATGTGGCCAGAGAGAACACAGAAAATAAGAAACAGGTACAAGAAACTGCCAGGTTAATTATCAAGGGGAAATCTAACCTTGCTTAGTCTCATTTTCTCCTCACATTTTCTACCAAGGAGAACAGTGGAAGTCTGGCTGTCAGAAGGATTTCACACTCCTTTGGAGTAAGCACTGGCAATTCAATGGTAAGTAATAATCCCAAAGAGCTATCTATGACATACCCAGGGCATGATTCAAAACTGTTTATGTCTGTTGGCTTGATTATGCCCTACTTGATGCCATATCTTTGCCACTGACTAACTCAGGCACTTACATGGGGCTTGAACTATCCATTCTGCCAGATGTTTTCTACTTGACATGACACCTTTTGAGTTGTTTGCCTTATTCCCTTTCTCTTCCCCTGTGGAAAGGGAGGGGGATTGACAGAGAGCATCCACCATTCTTCTGCTGTCTAACCCAGCCCTAACCCTTGACACTGCTCAAAGATAAGTCAGACTCATCAATAGGCTATGAACCCCTGTGTGATAACTAGGCTTGGAAACACACTGAACCAACTAACCCTTCCTGGCTGTCAACGTTCACACTGTCTGTGGGTACTGAGGGGTCTTCCTGTTAAATTTTGCTCTTCTGACGATGTTCCCAGAGTCCATCACTGAGTTCACTGAACTAAAAGACTCTCCCCCTCCAAGGCTTGGGTATTTCTTCCTGGCACGGCTACATAATTGCTCGTTGCCAATGACTCAGTGTTGGCAGGAAGGGAAGAGACTTCCTGAAAAACAGATTACACGCGTACAGAGTTAAACAAGTTGCCCACAGAAACCTTTGCTGCTTGGCATGATGACCAGGGTTAGGAATCCAGAAAGGGAAGAGGGAGGTAAATGCCAGCTATTAGCAGACATGTTCCTGGAGCTGACCTTGGTGGAGAAAAAAATTAAAGTTAGCTATCTGTCCTCCCACTGTCAAAAGGTATGTGTGTGGGATAAGCAAATGGTGACATGGCAAGGAGTGAGGTCAGAGGAAAGGAAAAGATGAAGAGTGCGATTCTGTCAGAAAAAAAAAAAGACCAAGAGGGATGGTTGCCATCATGTCTGGGTATGGAAGTGACAGGGATACATACGCAGCATATTTAGAGACTGTTGAGGTAGAAGGTACGTGCTGAGCTCAGTCCCCCACCATCTCAGGCTGGATACAACACTGAAAACACCCCAGCTTTAACTGGAAAAGGGCATACAGAGAAGAAAAGATGAACTGAACTTCCTCTTAAAAAACATACACCTTCCCTTAATCATACCTACAACTTCTCTTTAATATTTACAAATTCTTTTGGAATCTTTTATTTTATGTATGGGAATATCAACACCACCTTCTCAGCCACAAAGTCGAAGTTTTCTGTAAAATCCCTGCAAAATTCAAACTATCTGCAAGCACCAATCCTAATAGAGAACTTCCTAATAGAGAACTTAATTGCTGAATATATAGGAGTTACCTATTCTCACATTGTCTGGAAAGCGAGTTGGAGACATATAGATAGGAGGTTCACATTGGGCAGCTTTCGCTGCCACTCTTCAAGTGACTTGTTTTAGTTTGTCCCATGCCAACAGATCTTCTTTCCTTGGTTGTTGATTGGCATGTGGCTGCCTGCGAAGTACAGCTGCATAAGTATATCTGGATCGTACATAAAGGTATCACCACGCAGCAACTACGCTGGTGTCAAAGGAACTATTCCTGACCCAAGTGACCTCTGAAACTGGGCTCACACGCTGACAAATACCCAAGAACCTTCTTGCCTTCAGAAAAAGGGATTCCTGCATTCGGCTTATCTCGATTCAGCTCCCTGTCTTGGCATTCATTGCTGGGTGAGGTTGCCTCAAGCAAATCATTCAGCCATCTCCCTCCAGCTATACCGTGAGGATAATCCCCGTGCTCACGCAGCGTAATGTGAAACTCAATTAATTAATGCTCGAAAAGCATTTTGGCATCCTCATGCTACAACAGCATGAAGCATTATAGGTGGCTATGATTAACATGGTCTCCAGCTTTCAGTGAGTTCATGCATACCTATTTTAGGGAAATATTTTAAGAGCAATTTAATGACTTGATTTGTTAGGTTTGCACTGGGTTGTCAGTAGAGGCAAAACAAACCTTTTGCCCATTTTTAAGTTGTGAGGGGTTTTTTTGTTGGTTGTGGCTTTTTGTCTTCTTTGGTTTGGGGTTTTTCTCTAACAGTGCTGCCCTGCCAGAAAGTGACACCAGTTCTGTTAAAGCAATATGAAAAAGTTCAGCTACAGCTGAGAAAGGACAATGTCTTAGAAGGATCTTGAGAACTCTAGCTGTATCCCTTCTCCTTTGCTTCAAGTCTGCAGTGCTAAGACCTCACCTATTGGCCTGTGAAGTGTGAATTCATGATGCGTGACACTGGTATTATTATTGTATTTGCTTGGCTGAAGGGGACTTGACATGGAAAAACACAACAAGCCCAAAATATCTCGCTGTGACAGGTATTGAGTTTCTTTTGCACACCCGGGAAGGGAGGGAGCAAACCAACTCGTAACTCACAAGAAGTATTTCAGACAAAGCCAAATGCAGTTTTGGGGTGGAGGGTGTGATTTTCTGATTCATTTTCACACTTGCTAATTCCAGTTTAAAAGACAGGAGGTTAAATGGATGGTTTGAACTGGATTCTCAGGCAACACTAAACTTTGCAGGTCCTCTGAGATGAAAATGCCATATCAATTTATGCCTATTTCTAGTCTGGTTCTGTCAATTAATTTCTGCCTGGATCAGCCCAGAGACAAAGCAGATGTAGCGCATTTCCACGAGGAGGATATCTGCAAAGGTCTGTGAGCCTGGGACAGAAGATGGGATTTTAAATTACATTATCTGGGGAGCATTTAATGTGCTTTACTGCTCTATCAGCCATTTTTTTTCCCAAAGCACTGTAATGTTATTAGTATTCTAAATTTCTTATGCAAAGAAATAATAAATATATCTTGATGTTGCTCTGCTGATGCAGTTCCTTGGCTTCAAGGTCTACGTATCGTTCATGAGCTCTGTTTGAAATCAGTCCTGAAGGGAACTTCTACTGCATCCATTTCCACTGAATCTAGATAATTTAAAATTTCTATGTGCCCAGGCAGGCTACTGCAAGGACAATTCTAACAGTGGAAGTCAAAAACAATCCACCACATCCATATTTCAGGTGATATAACCAAGACAGATTGTGACTTGGAAGCTATGTCTCTGTGTGGCAAGTAAAGGAAAGCAGGGACTCATGGTGTGAACATTCCTGCTCAAGATGTAGAGGTACTTCACAAGACAGAGATGAATGTTTACTTAGTGCTGAATAATAAATGTTTTTGTAATTTATTTATCATCCCCCCCCCCGGATCTCCTTGGAGCTACCCAGCAGCTCACTGGTCGGTGCAGAAAAACTAGTATCCAGGGTGCTGAGAACTACAGCTTGTACGGACAAGAGTCAAATTACTAAGAAATCCCCATACTCTTCAAAATAAGAGGAAGCAAAGGAGGAAACTGAACCTCAGGAAGATGTTTCTGAATTGCAACATCTCCCAGGACTCCTTATGCAGTGGTACCTTCTGTCCTCATCCTCTCTCCCTCGGGCATAATCTAGCCTGAGGAGAGAATTTCATAGAGGAAGAAGGAAACAAAAAAAACATCTAATTTGCTTCTCTGCTAGGGATAAAGAAAAAAATAAAGACTCCAGCTGTGAGAAACTGGAATCAATAGGGAGACTGGACTTGAATTTCTTTGGGAGAATTTTACAGCTGCTCCTGAGTAGGTTTCAAGTATTTCACGTGATTACCCCAGAAGTTTAGTGGACCAATTTAAATTGTTCAGTGGAAATGAAAAACCTACAAAGGTGAAAAAGCACCAACCTTTACAGCTTGTGCTAAAACTCCATGTCTTGGATGGGAAATGGCATAGCTATGACCCTACCACAGGTGAATCCAGCACCGAGTCCTCTTATCTCTGAGCTTTCTTCTCTGAACTGCCTGCCCCTGGCCAACCTGAAGCTTAACTTCAAAGATTACCTTGACACTGATAAATAAAACAGGCAAGAGTTGGGTTTTTAACCCCAAAGGTGAATGGAATAGTCTATCTTGTGTCCATAAGTGTAAACTCCCTTCCACCCAAATATAAATAATGTAATAATATAACATAATATGATATAAATTTCCTATGGTAAACTACCTACTTCTGCCCTTCACCCCAACAAAAGAGAAACCAGAAAAGCTCTATAGCTTTACAGTATTGTGTTCTTCCTCCTACCCAAGCAACAAGAGCTGAGATCTAACTCCTACGTTATTGTTATCTAAAACCTGTTGCATAACTCCAGCACATCAAAACCCAGAGCCTGATCAAAATCCACAACCTGTAAATTCATCACTTCGTGACTCCCACCCCCAGTCTTGCCTTCCAATACAGAGGAACATCTATTTCAGACTGAAGTGAAAACCTTCCTTGTCCTTTCCAGGTGATCATAGCATCATTCATTTTTTTAAAAGGTCACTTGGTGGATATCAGATGTAGCTGCCATTTTCTTAGGCATGGAGGGATGAGGTACCACCATTTAATGAGCTACCATCCATTAGCTGTGCTAGGTCACTAACTGTACATCCAAATGCAGAGCTTAAGCCGTGAGTAGTAAGTGTTTCCTTGTCAGTCATAACACCATCATGTCAACTGCTCCTCATTATTAACAGCAGTAGCTCTTTGGTAATGAATAGATATGGATAAAAATTATCCAAAATGCTTTCAGATTTTAGATATTAGAGATGTATAGGAGCAGCAAATGTTCATAAAGAAGCTATTTTCTCATACTCGGACCTTCTTTAGTTTTCATAGTCTAAGCAGAGCAATTGAGTTTGAGTGGAAATGCTTTAACCACCTCTTCAAAGTCAACAAATCTGGGGTTGCTTTTTCTACCCTTCCATGATCTAAAAAATCTAGAATAATTATATATTTCAAAACCAAAAATATCAAGGAGAAAAGTCAGCTAAGTAGATGTGAAGATGTGGTGCTGAGGGACATGGTTTAGCTGTGCCAGTGCTAGGTTAACAGTTGGACTTGATGATCTTAAAGGTCTTTTCCAACCTAAACAAATCCATGATTCTATGACCTTCACTTAGTTTTAGACATGAGTTCTGCAGGCACTTAGAACTGAGTTTTAAGAAACATGTCTAAAGTTGATCAGATACATCAGGGTGACCTACCTGCATTTTAAAATCTTGAGCCTTAAAGACTGCCCTGACTATGTACCTTAGGGTCTGACAAATTAATTTCTACTCCTTCTCTGTTTTTCATTTTGCAAGTAAGGGACTTCACATTGTCTCTTTTTGTCTCTCTTAATGCAATCATACCCTTCAAAAGTTCTTCACTCTTTAAAAGAAAAGGATGCTTTTATGGCTAGGATGAACAGGTGCAGGCTCAGGAAACCAGAGTCCAAGCTTTATTTTGACATCAATTTCCTGTCTCACCATGAGCAAATCACAGAGGACTCAGCTTGGTTTCCTAAACATAGGTATCTTGTGATATTTGAGAAGCCACAGGATGCCCCTGCTGGTCCACTTGTTCAGAAGAGCATGGTTCTACATATCCTGTGTATTGTCTCCAATCTTGGGTCTATGCCTTTAATAGACCAGGAAACCTGAAATGTCATTAAACATCCACGCTTAGCAAACTGATCCAAGCCTCCAAAATCTTCCTTCCTTGGGTCAGCATCTGCAGAGTTGCCTTCTATTCCATTCTTTCATCTTAAACCATACTTTCTGTCTTACTAGGTGGAGATTGAACTCCTGTGGGACTCCAGATGCTCTACACGTGTCAGAAATTCAACAGTTTTACCTAAGAATGCTTTGAAAGTTACATATGTAAATGTCACTTCTCTAGACCAAAATTTGAGACCAAGCCTCTGAGGTACACATGAGTAATCCACTATATACAGCTGACATTTTCCTCACATTAACCATATAAAATGTCAACAATACTGTAAATATATGTAAAATTTCCTATCAACAATATGTTTTATTATGACTTTGTTTCAAATAACATTTTCTCTTTTTTTTTTTTTCAGTTCTCATAAAGACTCATATGCCTGACTAAATTTATGATTAAATATTTCATTTGTTCCAAATTAAAATAACAATTCAGTTCATGATATAGATCAAAATGTATTATTTCCACTTGTATTTTCAGGCTTTGTAGCTCTACTAATTATCCAACAGCCTAATATAAGTACTTTTCCTGTCCCCAAGACTTC
>WUAM01000179.1:15762050-15789138 GCA_024336885.1 Actenoides hombroni | reverse complement strand
GAATCTCTCCAGACAAGGAGACTCCACAGCCTCTCTGGGCAGCCTGGCACAGGCTCCCACACCCTCACAACAAAGAATTTTCTCCTCCTGCTCAGATGGAACCTCATGGGTTCCAGTTTGTGTCCATTGTCCTTTGTCCTGTCACTGGGCACCACTGGCAAGAGTCTGTCCCCATCCTCTTGCTCCTCACCTTTGGATATTGATAAACATTGATAAGATCATTACTGGGATTTTATAACAATAATAAACATGAGTCTTTACTAATGTACTTCTGAGCTCAAGTAGCTCCTTTCTTTATAATTTTCTCAGTTCTTGCATATATTTTTTATCCCTTACTCTTCTGCTTAAACTGATGATTTTCCTTCCATTCTGCTTGCTTTCTGGCTCTTTACTCCCTGCATTTCTTTCTCTGGTAGTAACTTGATCTGAAATTATTAATTATTCTTTCTCTGTCATTGATCATGTGATTGTTTTGATGGCAAAAACTAGAACTAAGGATCAAGAAAGCTGAGAATATTGTGAAGCAGTCATAGCAACACTTTTAGAAAAAACTCAAGTTTTGTTCTGAAAGTGGTAGTGAGGGAATGGATTATTATCCAATCAAAAGAATTATTGCCTCCTTGTTTTCCCAGCACTACAACACTGTTTTTGACCAATCCCACGTTGTTTCGGTTTGTGTTGAGCCAACCAAAAAAAAAAAAAGCCCTACATTTGACTGCTGATGTTTGCATGGTGCCATCTGACCCAGCTTTTTCATACTTGTCTTCTGAATTTAATCATGTTCAGCCTTACTCTGGAGGGTATGTAAATCCTCAGTAATCACTAATACATATGTCCTATCCATAGCTATAAATTCTGCTCAGAAATATCCTCTTCTTTTTTGGATCAGCCTGCATTAAACACCAAGGACTAAAAAGTAGAGAAACCCAGGTATGTGAGGGGGGAGCAATAGAGACCCTGAGCAAGGATAGGACGATATGCCTTAAAAAGGCTAAGAGAGGATTTTGGGATAAGTAGAAAATATCTTCTAGCTCCCAGACATGTCCTGGCTTCTAGTGATGTCTTCAGGTAGACAGAAACAGCACTTTTGGATTTGCCCCAAGCTAAATATTTGCCTCCATCAAGCAGTTTTGGCTCCTACCTGGCTCAGCCTGCAAGATTCTCCAATTTTTTTCTTATCGCTTGGCTCCCTGGGAACGAGTTACCACTACCCACAGGTCACTTCTCCGCAGTCACTGTTCCTGGAATTGTTTCCCAGTGACTGTCGGTCTGTGTCATTTCGCACTGATGATATCAAGCTGTAATTACCAGCAGCTAAGGGCAGAAGGGACCAAGGCAATTTCAATAAAGGTTTCCAGCTACTTAAATGCGAAAATAAACAAAAAAAAAAACCCTCCTAGAATGAGAACTTTCCCAGACCTACTAATAAGCAGGTCTTATTACCTATTATTAATGAATCAAATAATAATGGCACCATACCACCTACAGAGCAAAAGGCTGATTCTCATCCTTGTGGGCAAAGAACAGGAAAAATGTCATTACCAGGAGAAAAACACGAACATTGCTTGAGGTCACACAAGGCATTTGCAACAAGGTGGAGGATTGAATTTACAGTGAAAGGTTGACCCCTAAGATTAATTTTTATTGCTTAAAGCCCCCTCTCAGACAGTAGTTTTTAGTTGGTTTTGGTTTTGTCTTTCTTGTTTGAGGTTTTTGGTTTTGTTTTTTTTTTATTTTGGATCTTCAGACATTTTCCACCACAGATGAAGATGTCTGTTTCTGAAGATGCCTGAAGATGTGGGCTTGACATTGCACAGAACCCTTCCAGATAGTCAGTGGGACACCAGGAGTTCGCAAACCCCAGGATGAAAAGCCCTGAAGTAGGATTTCTTCTCTGTATATCTGCTGATCTCTAGGGGCTACAGGGAATCCTTAGGGTATCACTCCATTTCAGTAATGCCTTCAAAAATAGCCATTGTAGGAAGGATGAGAGTATTTGTGGAGGTAAGCCTGAGCTTTGGAAATGGTGTCAGTGGTTGGAAGCCAGGCAGAAATGACCAAGGCGAGCACAGCAGGAAGTCTTAGCTAAGCGAGCACCAATTCACACCTGTTGCCTGCAGTCTATTCACAGGAGCTAATAATAAAAAGTTTGCATTTAAACGGAGCCCTTCATCCCTTGTGAACCCAAAGCACTCAGCAAATTACACACCCAAAGGTCATATCAGCTGGTGCTGAAATCCAGCCTGGCCATAACAATAGGAAGGAGAAAAAGTATGTCCAAGGACAACAGGGTAAATTCCCACTTACATGAAATATGTCTGGTGCTTTTCAAGGTCCATCCGGAGCAATCAGGAATTGGGATTGTAAAGCAGCCCAAAATACTGCAGCATGTTACAGTACACTGATACTCCTTTGTTTAACCCTTAGAAGAAAAGAGAAGTAAAAAGGAGGAGGGGGAATAAAAAAAAGTGAAACAGAACTAATGACACTACTTGAATTCAATGCTATGGTTCCAGAGAGTCTACACATTTTAAATCTGTTGCTTAGCCTGTTAAGCCATCCCCTTGAACACGGCCTTTCTGTGGATTAGATGTGCAGTTTATTCATTGTTTCAAGGCAATGAAATGACTCATACTGAGTCTGTTCCCAGGAAATCTTGCCAGGTGAGGGAGGGTGACATTTACTAGGGGACCTGTTAATTGGAATCTACTGTAATAATACAAACTAAACAGAAAACTCAGGTTCTTCTGCGTGGTCCAAGCCTTATCATTCCATCTCTGGGCAGCAGCTCATAGCTGTGAGCAAGGCACAATGAATCTGTTCCGCTGTGCAACCCCGAACAATCCTCTTTCACAGGTCGTGCACCTTAAACCAGGACAATAAAAGGCCAAAGGAGTTCTGAAATGGCATATTCAATGGCCCTGGGAGGGGAAGGGGAAGACGTAATCTCTCACATTCTCCCAGTATACAAAGCTAAACACTTGTACTTTACTAAGTCAGCTGCACACCTCTGCTGACTGGCAAGAACTCTATCAGCAGCCAGTGTAGCTCTAGCTGCCACCAGCCAACTAAGTGATGCATGCATCCCACTACTTCTGCTTTGCAGATGGGTTTCCTACGTCTGAGACACATCTGCAGAGTGACACCAGGTAGTAGCAGCTGGAGATCCAGCTTCTAGAGAGGAAGGCATCTTCCTCAAGTTCTGTGGACATTTCTTCTGGACCAGGAAGATACCTCAGCTGTCCTAGGATGTCTCAAATGCACTAGAAACCTGTACTCAAGAACCTGTACCATACTTCAGGTGTTTACTTCAAGGTGAGCTGAATCACCTTTTGGACACAATTCAGTTGCCTTGATGTTGGAGCCTCATGCTATTAACAATGGTCATGGTTGTCCCACGTGGCCTACAGCTGCTGCTCCAAGAGGCAGAGGATTTCCCAATAATCCTGTTTCCTATCTGCTACCCACAGATGGATATCTTGAATACTCTAGGGTGTCTCATGTAACATTAGGTGCTTACCTGTGGGCAGCTGAATTAAGTCTCCTGTTGACAAGATTGACTGCCTTTTTGTTGACAGTGGTGGGAGGTTAGACATCAGCAATACATTTACACTCCTACATTTGGATGTCTAAATTTAAGTACATCATTTTTGAGCCCAAAGTTATCCCTGCTTGACTTGAGAATTTGCAGTTCTAGCTGTTCTTCCTGTCTTACATTTCTGTGTTCACTGATGAGCTCTGTCCAGGTTCTAGGTTTAGTTCTATACCAGGAATGGCTGAAACTTTATTATTGTGTGTTAAATGTCCTGCAGTCATTTGTGCAAATATTGCAGATCAGCAGAGCACCTCCATATTTCATAACGGGGACCATCATGACTTGAGCTAACCGAGCTATGTCAGAATAATCCTCATTATCAATACAGGCTGGGGGATGAGGTGGTGCTCTGGTCATTCTGTCTGCCAGCTCAGGTGTAGGCAGATGTGAAGAGTAACTGCATCACTTTCTGGTTCACTCCTGGATATGGGAGCTGGCACACTGGCAGGTAGCTACTTAGAATTGGGCCTACAAGATCCCAAATGTTGGGTTAGTTTCTCTAAATCATAGCTACATGACAATCCACCCTCTAGTTTAAGCCAGTTATTTGTCTTCCCAAGAAACAGGTATACACGGGCACCTGCATGTGCCAGGCTTTTCTGTTAGATGGCTGGAGTCACATCTTGAAATTATCTTTCTGTTTTGCTGTAGACAGAAGCTAGAAAAATACCTAGGATTATATAACTAACTCATAGGCATCTGAAGTTTGGAGAGACAAACAGGAAAAAGGTTTTTTCTGTCTGGTGGAAAAAAAAGAATGAGCAGATGAGGATGAGTGCTAAGGTCAGCATATCAGGCCTCATGATTTGTTTGCTCAAGAACTTAACAGAAGACACATTTTATTTCCTGAATGAAAGCTCATTATGCAGATAAAAAAAAAAAACCCAACCAAACTTGTTTTAGGTGAAAATAGTATATAATTCTCTCAAAACATTTTCATGCCAAGTAGTTCTTTATGTGTGTAATCTTATGCCTTGTATAACACAATCTTTGGGATTTCAATTGTTTATCTTGTTTAAGCCTTATAACGTATTTGAATAATATAGTCTCAAGAAGTTTAGTCATGGTTCACGAGCATGAAGAGAAGGAAAACATACACTTCTGGTATCAGCCTGTTCCAGTGGTTAATCCCTCTCCCTGTGAATCTCTGCTGAATTTCTACCTTCTTCCAAGAAGGAAGTAGAAATAGCTACAGAATCTTCAGAGAGCAAAGTAAAAACCTCCGTTAGTGGTTTCTTACATGATACTTCATGCAAACACATTTTCTGGTTCAACAGTTTGCTAGAAATATTTGCAAACCCATCCAGTGAAGACCCAGCACTACAAGGTATCGTAATTGAGGCCCTTTGACCAGCTCCATTTAGAAGTTAGTGTTGAAGATCAAATAGAAAATGATGATAACTAAAAAAGATAAATCAGTGCACCATAAGATCCAGTCCTTCCAATAAGAAAAGGTCTTACCAATTTTACATGTTTGGGTAGTCATAGATGTCACCAAAATTAATGATTGGAAGCAAAGAGAATGTGCAACACAGCTAAAAATGGATGTGGTTGTACCTAATTATACAGAGCATGATACAGAGGGAGAGACACAAATCAAAGCAGGGAGGGAGCTCCTAGAGCTTTGCAGAAATCTTCAGCCAATACCATTTGCCACTGTAGGAAAAAAAAACAAAAAAAAAAAAAAAGAAGAAGAAAAAAAAAGGTCCTCTTCTTCTGCCATCTGGTAGCGAATTACAAAGCATACCAATGCTGGAAGCCAACTTCCAACTCCAACTCCACTTCACAGCCAAAACCACAGGGGAAAAAAGAAAATCCTGATCCCAAAGCTAAAGGCTTCTTTTACTGATCCATCAGATCTTTGGGAGTTATCCATATCTCACCAAATTTAATAGGTTTGTACCTCTGCTCCATCCCGTTGCCCTTTCTTTATTCCTGAGCTGCAAATGCACCTTAGGAGAGAGAGAGAAGTGAAAGTGAGGGAATCCATCCCAGACAGAACTGGGCAGAGAATAACAGGCTTTCCAGAATGAAAGTGAGACAGCTTCTGTGGTCAGCAAAACCTCCACCGTCTAAAGAGACTGCTCTGAATCAATCACAGCCCAGCAAGACGAGAAAAGAAGGCAGCTCTTTCAGCATAATGCAAGTTGAGACATCAGTCTGGTCTCCACCGAGCACCGCACAGAAGTGAAGCCTTCACTTTCCCTTGGCTCTCCAGTGGAGACAACAGTCAGTGCATTGCTTTATCCATAAAGGAGTAATGTTCCTTTCATCAGTGGTTCCCAAGGTGTCAGAGGAACATCCCTAAGCTTCTAGAAGGTCTAACCCAGGGACTGTGGAGTGCATGTATCTGTTCTAGGAGGCGTGTGGGTATTTTGAGTCACACGGCTGGAGGAAAGAAGATATGTGAGATGTGCTGAATTTCACAGGTGGGCAGAGAGAACTCACCTCCTGGAAGCTGGAGAAATCATAGGTGTGATTCATCTGAGCAAAGGTGAATCAGCACCGGAGTTGATCACCCAAGGCTCTCTTTACAAATAAGCATGTAAGGCAGAGCTGAGGCAGATGTATCAGATGCCCTCAAGCATCTCAGTTGGCTCAAGATATGCACTTAAATTGAGTTCCTAAAATCCTTCTTTGCAAATGTGAAATCACAGAATCATAGAATCAATTTTGGTTGGAAAAGACCATGAAGATCATCTAGTCCAAGCATTAAATCTTCTATTAGCTCAAAGCCTGGGCAAACAGCTTGAAATGTGGGTGTCTACAATGAACACGTCTACTGTTAAATGAGATGTGACTCGGTGTTTTGTCCAAGGAGAGAGGATTTATCTCATGCAACTTTAGGGATAGTGTTCAGTTCACAGACTGAGTTTCCTAAATTTAGGTTCAACATGTAGGCATCTCCTTATGCACTGTCAGCTAGAGCCTATCGAGATTTAGTTGCCCAAACTGGTGTCTCGTCCAGAGAAAAATCAACCTCAAGACACCCACACGAGACTAAATGTGATACAGAAACTATGGGAGATCTGTATCTTTTTTGGAGTGAAGGCAGGAGGTTTATTTAGCTACCCTGTGGTACTCTGGTCTGAGACATGAATGTGGGGGCCTGAAAAAAAGCTTCTAGTTATAAGACCATGCAAGATACAGCTTGTTGAGATCATGCCAGCCTGTCCATTTCCTTAAAGCCATGAATGGAGCGACTGGAGCTTGTCAGTAAGGCAACTAACAAAAGGGATTGGCTCCTCCACACCTGAAATGTAAGCTGAGACAAGGCCATTGTGCAACAGCATGGAAGTAACATTACAGGTGATTTGCCAAAACAAATAAAGACAAAATTAATGCTTTTTTTTCCCCCCTCTACTTCTTAATGCTGTTGAAATCAAGCCAAAGGTATATTCCACTTGCCATTTAGTGGAGAAATTTTTAGAATTCTTTTTTTTTTATTTTCAAACTGGAAAAGTTTCAAGCTAAGGATCACCAGTCTGGGCTCTCAGAAGCCACATCAGGCCTCTAAATAAAATGCCTTATTTTATTTTCTTCATTTCACTTTGCCTAGTCATAAGGAGGAGTTTATTTCCATAGGCCCTGTACAAATACTGAGATCCTTCTCTGCTCTCCCCTCCAAACTTCCAGGACAACATTAAAGGTCCTTTGTTTGATGTGAATGTAGATGCCAGGGGGTGAATGTTGTTCCTACCATGTTCCTATCATCCACTTAATAATAAAAAGGTCCAGTGAGCCTTCGATGTGCACAGTCATATAGGGATTTGGCTTCATGCCTCAACAGCATAGTTTTTCTAGAATATTGCTTTCCTATAGACTCAGGCAGAAAACTAAAATCCTAGAGTTGCCAGGACTGCATCCTACATGCCACTAGTTTTCTTTGGAGGCTTCCCAGCCTCAACGAAACAAATTACTAACCTTATGAGGACTGATGAAACTCCAGCCAACTGTAGGAAGTTACAACAGCAGCCTTCTATCAAAATGAGCAGCTTTTTTTTTTAGGGAGTGCACTCATGAGCAAGTGTGTCTAGAAGGCTGTTGAGGCTCTGCGGTTAAGTATCACTTACCCTCTTGGTTTTAGCCAAAACACATCCTCATTTTGCAGAGACGCAACAGCAGATCTCCCACTCTGTGCCATGGGTAAATACGGGTGCCAGCAACATGAGCTGAGGAGTTGGCATCCCACTCCAACATCATAGCGATTCATTTGGCTGCTGCCAAGTGAGAAAGTAGTGTGTGTACCCACACAGACATGAAAGGCTTGAATTAGTAGCTCTCTGCCATGCACCGAAGTAGAAAACCTACTGACGTTACAAGGGGAGAAGTCTCTGCCTTGGTAATGTCTCTTTCACTAAGGCAAAGACAATTTGGCTTTTTAGTTTCAGACTTTGATAGAATAGATTGGTTTGGGGAAAGAAAAGGTCTGTCATCAGTGATAGACTCAGGGGAGTAAAATATGTCCAGTTCTGGGCTCCCCACTTCAAGAGAGGCAAGGAACTACTGGAGAGACTGCAGCAGAGGACACAAAGATGAGGAGGGTCCTGGAGCATCTCCGTGCTGGGGCAAGGCTGAGAGCCCTGGGGTTGTTCAGCTGGAGAAGAGCAGCCTGAGAGGGGAGCTGAGCAATGTTGAGCGAGAGCTAAAGGGCCCTGGGGGCTGGGGCCAGACTCTTGTCAGTGGTGCCCAGGGACAAGACAAGGGGCACTGGACACCAACTGGAACCCAGGAGGTTCCATCTGAGCAGGAGGAGAGGGTGTTGGATCCCATGCCAGGCTTCCCAGAGAGGTTGTGGAATCTCTTTCTCTGGAGAGATTCCAAACCTACCTGGACACTGTGATGCTGGGCCCCCTGCTCTGGGTGACCCTGCCGGAGCAGGGTTGTTTTGGATGAGATGAACTACAGATCTGCCTTCCAACACCTACCTGCTGGGATTCTGTGATCCTGTGTTAAAGTAACTCTTCCAAGGATAAATAGGGGATTTTAGATGTGCTCTTGGTTGTATTTAAATTCTGACATTGTCTGCCTCTAGTTTGGGACCTAAAAAAAGAAATGGGTGGTTTTATTAGCGCAGAAAGTCCTGTGCACAATCAAGAGCTCTTTGTGTGCACGCGTTTGTGTGTTAGGAAGGAGGAAACATGATTAGGACAGAGGGAACGGTTAGAAGGAGAAGGGAGGAGGCAGAATCAGTGTGGCCCATGGAAAGTCTAAAGCGTCACCTGCCCACACTACAGCATTCCTCCACAAAATACTTGCCAAGCATCCCAGGGGTGTAGGATAATTGAAAAGCAATAGTGGGATGGTCTTTAGATGAGTTTTTAATCTTTCCACAAAAGCTAATAAAATCTGAATGGCCCTCCTGAGGTCTCATTTTATTGCCACAAATGCCCATTACATCCCTGGGAGAAGTAGCTCACACATTAAAGTTCCTTGCGAGTCCTTGTAAAAACAAATTCCTTCAGCCACCTCCTCACAGCTGCCAGAAACACCCATTTCCCCAGCAATTCCCCACCTTTTGGTCTCCATGCCAGAGCACAGTAGCCACACTCAACAAGAGAGCCACACGACTCCACCAAAATAGAAGAGTGGTATTTGTGGCCTCCTTCATGCAGCACTTACGGTTAATAAAGATCTATGACATGTTATTTCTTAGGTAAATTTTTGCATTGTGAAGTCTGTCAAGTTCTTCTGATGCAAATCTTCCCCAAATGATCTGCTTTTCCTACTATGTAATGATGGTATTTCAGCACCCTACCCATTCCTTCTTCCTCCAGTGGAAAGAAATTGCTGGTATCTGAAACCCTGGGAGTAACTTTTGTACTTCTCCTTCAATTTTTTTAATGAGGGGAAATAAAGATTTGACCAAGGTGACCCATAATTAGTGAGATCATCTAGCTGGGGCCAAAATCTCATGTGTTGGAAAAGGGGCTGGGTAGCTTGATGTGTTGTTGCACCCATTTCTAACTAAAAAAAACCCCATAGGTGGCTTCTGAATGGGTGTCAGACATCAGTTTTGTTCTCCCCTGAATCTCTTTTCTGCACGAAACCCGCTGACTGTGGCTGTTAGTAGTTGCAGAAATGTGTGCCATTTTCTGGTTGCATCTGTTTGCTCCTTGCCTGTGGGTCCCAGGAAAAACTTTGTGCACTGTCACGGACCAGAGGTGTGATTTAAGATGCTCTTCATTCTCACCCATATAGGTGAGAATAGGTGAGAATATCAGTAAATAATCACAACAGAGGTGACTTTCACTGGTGGATACTTGGGAGTAGAGATAGAAATTTAAATGGTTGTTCTCATTAGAAGGCAAGACCGGCTTAGCAGTGCTGGTGTTTGTTAGTGTTAACGTTGTACTACATGGGCTCCTTCTTTACTAAAAATGAGAACAATATCGACCTACCCAGGTGTACAGGAATTAAAAGCCTGATGTGATACTTCCAGGAAAATTCAGAATGAGGCATAGTTGAGTACTTAATTCAACAACTAATTTATTTGTGTGTCCTATTCTAAAAAGTTTAAAGGCATTATATATTTATATTATTCACAGCTCACTATTATTCCCTTATATTGATATCTATTTATTAAGCAAAGGCAGGAAAAGATTACTAGTTATGCACAAATTCAGTTGAAGCACTAATCCAATTTTTAGGTCTAAAAAATCAGTGCATGAGCTTTAAGATATGATTTGCCAAGGCGTAATATTTCTCCACAACTGTGTGAAAGCATCACCTTGTTATCAACCCAAAAGGGGCATCTGTGTAACCTTTCTTTTCCTCACATTACCTCTCAAGGCACAGGAACGGTGTAAATTAGTTACACTTCCCAGGCATTCTGCTGCTGAGATATCAGGGACAGAAATCCAGCCTACTTCTATTTATCTAGCTCAGCATTTAAAAAGAAAATAACATCATTTCACCCAAACAGTCTATGATTCTGCAATTCTATCTCTCCTGCCCATCACTCACCCACACTTCAGGCCGCCTGCAACACGTGTGTCCTGCACAGGATGTGGGGCACACAGGACATGACACTTGCGGGCTCAAATAAGAGCCAGTAGGTGACTTTGGACTCACAATGCCTGCAACCCGTAGCTGATGCATCTGGGGAGCATTACTGCTGTGGGATGGCAGCTTGTTATGACCTGATGTGTGCTCAGCCCTGCTTCTCAATGTGAATGTGAAGGCAGAGGGCGTCTTTTCCTCCTGGTATCTTGCAGCCCTGAGGTTCAGCCCTGCAAACCAAAGTCCAGGTCCTTTTTCAATGATTTATATATACATACATATATATATATATATATGATTTCACATCTCAAGCAAAACAACTTTCTTGCCCCTGTCCTACTGTAACCACAGACAGCATTACCTCAGGACCACCTGCTTATAAATTGCAACTCAGAGGACAAACATAAATACTCAGATGACATCATATCCTCTAAAACTAGAAAGATCCATAGAATAACATGAGGTGAAGGGAAAAAAGAGAGTCTGCAATAATAAAATCCTGGGAAGAGCAGTCACTAAGAGGATGCTGGTGCGTGGTACGAGGTAGATGAAAATTGCAGAGCTGTGCCTGATGGGAGCAAGAAGAAGGCAGCAAGAAAGCGGGAGCAGGAGCAGACATGGCCTGATGAGTATGGGAAGTGGTTTGAGGACAGTGAATAGTGGGACTGAGAAGGGATACAGTGTGGTGTGAATGTGGCTCACATCTCCATCAGCACTTACTGAGCCCTTCAGACCTTTTCCTGCACACAGGATCCTTTAGTGGTTCTCACCACAGAGCTGATGCTTGTTAACCCTACATCACACATACATATCCTTCCACAAAGCCTGGGCAGGGAGGAGGTCTCCAAGCACCAATGGTGCAAATCTTCTAAATAATGTCCACTAAGGTCATTATTTAGTCACTCCATGGGCCCTGGATAAATATCTTTAAATAGAGCAGGTTGCTCAGAGCCTCATCAAGCCTGACTTTTAATGTCTCCAGGGATGGGACCTCCACCACCTCCCTGGGCAACCTGTTCCAGTGTTCCACTACCCTCATAGTAAAAAACTTGTTCCTAATGTCCAATCTAAATCTACCTTTCTCTAGTTTAAAACCATTGCCCCTCACCTTATCACTACATGCTCTTGTAAACAATCCCTCCCCAGCTTTCTTGTAGGTCCCCTTCAGGTACTGGAAGATCACTATGAAGTCTCCAAGGATCATCTGATCCATCTTTTTCAGCCAAGAGAGTTGCACACATGGTCCTACTGACCTCAGAGAGCACTTCCAGTGAGAACCACCACCACAAGGAGTGGACATTTAAGATGACATGATGTGTGCGTGCTCCAGGTAAGCAGGGAATGCAGGGTCACTACACCCCACATTTGCCACAAGCCTTGATGCAGGATCCCAGAAATTATGATACTGGCTTCTAATTAGCTTAACAATATTATGGGGGTTTTTGTTTTATTTATTTTCCTTCTGATTTGTGATATTTCACAGGAAGTATTTTCAAGTCTACAACAAATTAATCCTAAACGTTTTTGTTTGTTTTTTTTTTTTTTTAAAGCACATGATTCTAGGAACAGAAACAATGCAAAATATCAAATATCATTTGTATTTTTACAAGTTTATGAGAGTTAATGGGAGAGCAGGCTTGGAAAATACAGTATACACATGTACTAGATAGGCACAGAAAAAGAAATACTGTTTGAAGCAGAGCTAGGTGTGGGGAGATGAAAAATGACAGAAGGAAAAATAAGGCTGATGATTAGGATATATTTCCAGAAGATCACAACTACCAGATGACTGAGAGTTTCCCAAGGGAAAGGGTGGGAAATCTCTTCCCTGTGGCTTTTAATATTGGATAAAGTCTTGAGGGACAATAGCACAGAACCCACTATCATGAATGCCAGCTCAGGTTATCACTTTTTGCCTGGAAATAATTTGCCCAAACGATGTGCTGTGTGTTGAATTTTGTCCTTTAAGCAATGACTTTCCCAGCTTGCTTAAGAGTATTTAAGCAGCTCCAGCCACCTAATCCTCTAAAGACATTTTTTTTCCCCAAATGTTTGGCTATTAAAATCCAGCCAATAAAATTCTTGATGGCAGAAATAAAGTTTTTGGTCAAACAAATCTTTTGCTGGGATGTACTGTTTTGATACTCTGCTCTGTAAAGAGCTTTAGAGTATCACTTTAAAATGTTTTAGTAATGATGGTAAAAATACTAATAGCCACTTTATCATGTCACTTTTCAACTGTGTTATCTCCCTGAGAGAAATTTAATTAGAAGCTGACAGATTACTAAAGACACCAAACCTGATATAAAGGTTTAGCCTCTCAGAGAATGCATTTTGCATTACGCTTTTTATTAATATTATCTGTTTCCAAACCCCTGCTTCCCCTTCTCTGGGAAATGCTGTGAGTTTTAAGAGGTCAGCTGGAGAGAATAAATGGATTTTTATTAAATGCAAGCCTTATGGATTTTCACTTCTGTTACATAATGGTTTGCCTGTCATTATGAAGTGGAATTAAATATTTTACGAGGGAGATGAAGTTAATACTTTTCGGATGGCGAACAACAACCCTGTCCTGCACCAGACACACAGGCAGCAAGTGCTCTTGAAGAACTCTGTTGATTTTAACTGATATTGCTGGCGTTAGGTTTCTTTTCTGGGTTGCTCTTTTCATTATTATGTGAAATACAGTAACTCGTGGGAATCCCATCAAGGTGGTAACCCCACTGTCTTTGGTGCATCATTAGAAATATTCCCCATCTCCAAGACTTTGCAGGGGGAGTTAATTTCTTCTTTGACATGTCTACAAATTAAGCGCCTTGCTTTGTATGATCCTTTGTGCTTCCTTCAGTAGTCCATGAAGAAGTGGTCACCTTTGGAGGACATTTCATTCACATTTAAAACCATTATTCTCTACATATGTTTTTGGGACTGCTGGGCAGGTCAGTTTGGCCCAGACCTACCACGAAGTCTTCACAAAAGAGGTGTAAGAAGCCCATTAGATAAGACCTGGAACTAAGACCTCCCTCTTTTGAGGGGGACCTGAAAAGACCGCACTGAGTTACGCTTTCCATTCAACACTTTCTCAATCCTGATCCACCTTTAAATGTCAGTTTGATCTTACATGCCAGGCTAAAGCCAGAAACATTGACACACAGCTTTTCACTATCTGCTGCAGCCTGTATTTTGGTAGTTAGGGCACTTCAGCCTGAGTGAATGAAGAAGACCAGACCACTACTTCAAGCTCATAAGATGTCATCCACACTGTAATTCCCAATAGGCAGGATAACCCACTGCCCCTGGAGGGATGGGACTTCAGCTCGATAAATACAGACTATTTTGTGCTACCTGCCTCGTGGTATATAGGAAGCCACATGGTCTGCTTTGGTTAAATACAGCCAAATGGATGATAGTCATTTTTAGACAAAGGAAGGATTTGGTCCCTATTGCTCCTGAAGTGCAATATCCCAGTTTTAATACTTTTCTCCAGATGAGGACTTAGAAAGGTTGGCTGTTGGCTGCCAGTCAGGAAGACCAAGATGTTGTTAAACCTTGCAGTAGTACATCATAACTGGCAAATAAGAGACTTACAATCAACTCAGTTCCATCTCTGAAGAAAGATCTAATCTCTCATTCAGCATCTCTGTTTATGCAGTTAATTATCCCTGCCTAATAATTATCCTTCTATTCTTAGCCATCAAGAAATTTTCCAGTTTAAACTTGTCAACTAGTTTGCCTCAGTGGGTTGGGGAAAAAAATAATCAGAATCTCCAGAGTTTCCTGCCATCCAAAAGTGGGTGGGATTATCATCAAGCGAGCGTCCACCTCACATATGGTGAGTCCATGTAGGTGATGGCTAAACTGGACACCTAATTTTCGGATGCCTAGAGTTATATGCAATGAAAATGTCCTGAACAGTGTAGAACATCATTGAATCACATCCAAGGTTTCCTCCAGGGTTTCTCCAAGATCCTATCAAATTTTATCCTGTCCTCCAACATACTCACAACTCCTGTCAACACATAGCTGATTTTGTAGGCTTTGAATGCTGAGTTTCATTCTTCAGTGCAATTGGTATGTCCATCCTGCTAGAAGGAGGAGGCGTTAATGCCCAAATTGACAAATTCTATGGGTGTAGGAAAGACAAAGGTCTCCTAAAACTGTTCCCAGAAGTCTTTGCTTCATCTCAAGCTGTAAGGATTCTGATAATCAGTTTGAAACATCTCCACCTGATTGAGACCCTGGTTGGGTCTTCCCTGTACAGGTTTGCATACGGTTCTACTTTCTAGAGGTTTCACAAACCTCTGCTGAGTGTACCCAAGGAAAGGGAGGATTTAGGCCATACTGCAGCTCTGTAGTTCCTACCCCACTTTCTCTGCTTTGCACTCACTCCCAGCTCTGGGTAACCTCATGACTTTCATGAGGTCCTGCCCACAGGATCAATTTTACACATCCTCTGGTTTATCTTCACCCCTTCTGTACAAAGAAAGTGGTACTCAAACTGAAGGCATGTTTGATTTATAAACTAATAAGGAAAATTGTAGGATATTTCACCAGGTTGTCAAGCTTGCTGCGTGTTTGAGATGTTTCAAGGACAAGACAAAAAAAGGGATCCGGATATTTTGCTGGTAGGGGAAGGAGAATATAAGACTTCAGGATGTTTGATGGTGGGGAAGTACATAGATGGCAACTATTTACTCCTACATAGACAGGAATTGAGTTTAATAACCCAGACTCTCCCCACGGTAGCTAAAGGCAAGCTGATGTTCACAGGTATGGATCTCCTGGCTGTGGTTTCAAAATGAGGATTCTTCTTCCTATAAAGTCAGAACAAGAGCACCTTCTACCTCTCAAAAGCCAATTTACTCCCTAGTAGATCCATGCTTTTATTTTAGCACCTCAGAAACAAGGATAAAACATTGCTCTTTAAAGATCACTGAAGTTCAATTTCACACTAACAGCAAGTCTTTGGTACATAGGGGTTTTGATGTCCTTTAGTTTTGCTGTCCTTTGAATTTTCTTCTTTACAAGTAAAGGCATCCAAATACAACATTATACCAGTCACAAAGCATTGAGCCTGAAAATTAATAGTAGTGGGAACCTATGTGTTACCTCCCCCTCTTACCTAAATATCATTATCTTTTATTTATGGCCCCTCAGAATCTGTAAGACCTGAGGGATATTTTTTTTCTTGTTTATTCTACATGCTCTCTGTGTTGTTTTTTAAATTCTGTCATGTCCCATATAATTGTAAGCTGTCTCTTGAGAATCTGTGGTCTGTTTTCATACAATTTCCCATTATTTTCAGTCAGTGTATGTATTTGTACTCCCCCCCACCTCCTTGCAAAACTAACAGCATAAACAAAATAAGCTCTGCCGTGTGAAGCACTTAGTTGGCATCTTCTCTAAAATTCACGCTAAGTATAGATTTCTTTTTCAGTCCAGAATAAAGCATCTAAAAAGTTGCTTGTAAAGAAAAGAGTTAGGACTTTATATTTTGGCTTCATGCATGTCTTTCTGCTAAGGTTTAGGATAGCCCTGATCAGAGGACCGCCTTGCTCCCTTTCTCAGAAATTTAAGGTTTGGATTCAGTTTCTCAGATGAAGGTGTCTGCTACAATTTGAGGTGACTGACGGCAGCCTGTCTCATGCCACTACAGATAGGACTCCTCTCCATCCTGTGTCATATTTACCACCATCCTATGGATGTCAGATACCCTCTTGTGCTTCAAGTTATATTAAACGTTGAGTAGAATGTCTCTTACTCCTACCAAATTACATAGAGGGGTTCATCTTACCCTGATGCCGACACTGACACTTTCTCAGGTGGATACATTTCTACTCTACCAGCCAGATCTCATTGATGCCACTAATTACCACAGAATCTAGAATACAAGAATCCTAGAACCCTAGAATGGTTTGGGTAGGAAAGGACCTTAAAGGTCATCTAGTTCCAACCCTCCTGCCATGAGCAGAGACACCTTCCACTAGACCACATTGCTCAAAGCCCCACCCAACCTGGCCTTGAACACATCCAGTGATGCGGCATCCACAGCTTCCCTGGGAAACCTGTGCCAGTTTCTCACCACCCTCAGAGTGAAAAATTTCTTCCTAATACCTAGATTAAATCTACTCTCAGTTTAAAGCCATTAGCCCTTGTCATATCACTACCTGCCTTTGCAACAAGTCCTTCTCTGGTTTTCCTGTGGGCCCCTTCATGTACTGGAAGACCACTATAAGATCTCTCCAGAGCCTCCTCTTCTCCAGACTGAACAACCGCAACTCTGCTCACACAGAAGCACAAATATGCACACATATAAATCTTGGCATCCTATTCTGCAAAGCAAATGCCACCTGTGTATTATATCTGCGCTGTTCAGATCTGTGTAAGAGTTTACAAGCAGAAGTAGCGTGAGATAAATTTCACACCATCTGATTACGTTGTAGTCAAATTTAATAAGTAGCCACTTAATACCTATTTGATTTGGGTAGCTGTGTGGCTATTTTGGCTTCCAGTGGTTTTCTGTAGAGCTCCTCATCGGGTGTAAATATGTAATGTTGTATTGGTTGTAAATAGTCTGAATAGTTTAGGACAGTTAAAGTTCAGGCTTGCTTTTGCCCTAAATAAAAACATTTCTGTTTCACCAGAGGTGACAGATTAAGAAGGCCCCGTGCTTGGTTTTCTTTCTGAAATGTTCTGCAGCAGAGGTTTTGATTTACTCTGTTTTGTACAGCAAGCAGCACAGTGGAAGAGTCCCCAGCATTGGTAGTAATCAAACACTGTAAGGGAGATTTAAAGGTGGCAGATGGATTAGGAAAGTATTTCCTCATCCATGTGTGACATTTCCTTTTTAAAAATGTGTTCTCCTCCTCTCTTCATTATTGGGAGAACATTTAAAGATTGACAATCAGTATGGTTTGGCAAGGGGAACAATGGCCCAAAAACTTAACTTGTAAGAAAAAAAGTACCATGCTCCAGAAAGCTGGTAGGGAGCAGCACGGTAAATAAATAAAAAAAGAACCAACAACTTGAAATGATATTAACATTGAAACACAATTTTATCTGTCTTCCTACCTCTCCTCACATTCATTCAGACCCGCATCTTCTCAGCCTATTGGAGAAGACTGGAAATATTTTCCTACTCACAAAGACAGGTTAGATGTCGTGTTGAAAGTTGCCTAGGAAACCTGTGGCATAGCTGGCATTTGAACAAGTCCAGTCACTCCTAGTCCAGACCCTTAACCACAGGGCTCTCAACAGTGTTAGCCACAAACAGCTGTTGGACTTGGCTCTGTAACTGTGGGAATTTGCCTATACAAGTAGGGAGGGAGAAGGAAGCACTGGAGGGGGGCAGAAGAGAAAGAAAATCTAGGTACACGACTTTGTTTTATTTTTAGCTGAGGGAGTGCTCCATAGCTTGCAGAACAATACATGCTGGGTCATTAAAACACAGCCAAGGTTGAGGCTGTCAGGCGCTGTGGTCATTTACAGAGTCAGAGCCAGAATACAATGCTGGCAAAGGGTTTTATTGTTTCCTGTACTTGCTGGGTTTGCTCTCGTAAACATGCCATTCGAGTCAGCGTGGTAGTTATTTGTTATTAAGTGGCAGGTCTCCATTTATGAGCATGGTTAGGATCCCAGACTTGGGGCAAACTTAGGATTTAGAGGGGTTCATAGTTCCTCCATCTCGTGGAGCATCTGTGGATGGAGCTTCCTTCAGATGGTTTGACAGCTCACCATCCTCCTCCACCCCTCCCCAGCCTCATACTGCCGAGTCTAATCTTTTTGAAGGAACTTTGCCTGGAGTGCAGATACCTGTTTCCTGACGGGCGATAATTCACTGGCGTCACTAGGATTGGAGCCAGTGTTGTTTCACTGAAGAAGCAAAAGAGGTGCTGCTTTGGAAGGAAAAAAAGAGCCCATCCCTTCCACCACACTATCTCCAACAAATGTATTGCTCAGCTGGTTACACACACAATGCAGCCCTCAGAAACACTTTGAGATAGGGTTTTTTTCCCCCTACAATGTATTAACTCAGAGCCTAGAGAAAAATAATAATTAATGGCTGTCAATAATTCATTGAGTCAAGTAGATCCCAGATGATAACAAATAGTGATTGATGTGTGAATTATGAGCACTGGATATCTGTTACCAAAAGCAGACATTTAAATGTTTCAGGAAGAATAGATCTCGGGTTGATTCAAAGCACCTTAAGGCAAATCTAACTGACAGTGTGAACCAAGAGCTGTGGCTGGTGAAGAGTAGAAAACGATGTTGACACAGAGTCCATGTGTAAGGGCAAGTCTCAATCTGGGAGTTGCTGAGGTCTCTCATCTGATCCATTTTGTACTACACAGAAACATAAATAAAAGGAGAGTCCTCAGGGCAGTGTCACAGCCTTCAGAGAATAAAGAATCATCTAAGTATCTAAGGGGTGATGAACTGGATGGGGCTCAGAGCAAACTGCTCTAGTTGCAGATGTCCCTGCTCACTGCAGTGGTGTGGGGCTAGATGACTTTTAAAGGTCCTTTCCAACTCAACACATTCTATGAGTCTATGGTTCTTTGCCTAGTCTGAACAGGAAGAGAAGTTGATTTTTAACTGAGACATCTACTCCCATCTCTTTCCAGCACAGGTCTCTAGTGCTGCTACTGAAATAGGGATGGTAGCCTGGTACTCTCTAACTCTTACCCCCCACCCCAGACCACTGCCACCACCCAGCATCCCTGTAAATGCCTTACTTCGTTCCTTGCCTCCTGCAGCTAACCAGAGCCATGCCACTCTTCCTTGGATAATGTCTCTCTCAGCCACTGCTGAAACCTGTGCTGAGGCAGTGGAGAAGGCACAAGGAGGCTCTGGCTCTGTTAACAGTTACAGCTGATGCAAGATCAGGGCTTGTGAGAGAGCAGTCACTGTCCGTGCATTAAAAGCAGCCTGATAGCAGCCCAATCACTCAAAGTGCAATGACTTTTAGTAAGGGGGCATGCTAGGTATTTTCCAAAGGCCATTGAAGTCAGCAGGAAAAGACCTTTTGATTTCCGTGTGCTTTGGAAGAGACCCAAAAGGAGCAACAAGTTAAGTCAGGGACACTCTCTTTCTCACACAACTGAAGTTGCAAACTCAAAATCTCCTGTATTTGCTGAGCAGAAGCGAGTGTGGGTCAGGAAGGCAGCTGAGCTTTCCTTTCCTTTACAATTGTTTGCCTTGTTTTGGAGCCTAAAGCAATAAAGTAATTCCATGACAAAACTCAGAGCCAGAGAAGCTGACAGAGCAAAAACTGTGACCAATAGAACATTTTCAACCACTTCATCCAAGCTTAAGTATTTCATTTATATTGCCTGGCTTAATTCACAGTCCCTGACATTCATTTAGTTGAAATGCTTGAATATTGAATATTCAGCTTTTGCTGTGTGGGTATTGTTTTTTCTTATCATCATATGAGGCAAAGGCTCCAGCATCTACACCCTGAACCCTGTGTGCATCCAGAGAAGACCAGCAATGACCACAGAGCTTAGAAACCTCAGTGCAGGATCTGAGCTTCATTACTCTGGATTGCTGAGAGTGAGATAACCAGGAAAATGGTTATGGGGACCCAACTAAAGGAATGACCTTTTGGTTTCATCTGTGTGTGCATTCTTCTGCCTCTGCACTTGACGAAGGTTTACTAATGTCCTGCAGTCTCATACTCCCAGCAAGCACTAAAATGGGCCACGGTCTCCCAGTTCCTACCTCGTCCTAGAGCCTAACATCTCAACAGACCCACTCAACCTCTGCTCAATTTCAGGGGCTTTGGCTTGTGGCAGACAACTTTTCTCTTAGGCACCCAAGCACTGCTTTGAGATACTACATGAAGCACCACATTGGCTGAACTTATCTCAGACTCCTGTCTCCTCCCAGGAGCCACTAGGGCTCCATAAAGTAGGTTCTCCTTTGAAGGCTGGCTGAAGAGATGTCTAAAGAAACTGCAGCTTTACCGATTCTTACCCCTCCATGGACCACTCTGGGCTGTTGGAAGGAATAAACATTGCACCAGAATGGACAGAGAGGAGAAGATTAGTGCAGAAGCATGAAACTGGTCACACTGGGTGTGTGAGCACCAGCACCTATCTTCAGCAGGATGGCTTGAGTCTCTCAATGGCACAATGCTGATTTACACTGGTGGAAAATTTGGTCTGGAGTTGTATGTGGCTTCCTAATTTTATTAGAATTTTTTTGTTGTTTCTCAGTGATACAGGGAGAAAATTCTTCTTTAAGCCAGCAACAACTTGCCATTGTGGACATGGAAAGGAGGAGGTTGGAATAGCTGGGTGGAGGGGGAGCCTAGCCCATTTTAAACGTCTACATTTAAAATAAACAGCTGGATCACAGGGGGAAAGAGAGAGAAAGAGGAGGGGGGATAAAAAAAAAAACAACAAACCAACAACAAAAAACCATACACAAGCTCAGCAAAGTTCCAGTGTACTCTGAAGACTGCTGATGCTTAAAGATTGAGAGACCCCAGATATCATTTCTTGGCAGCTCAGGCAAGAAGAATGGCCTCCAAGGAGCTGCCGTCTCAGGCTGCAGAGGTGAGTAGCCAGAGGTTTATCCTGGAGGCTACTGGGCCTCTTAGAAGTTGGCATTCTTTCAGCATGAAAGATGGTAAAATATTAGCACTTT
This sequence comes from Actenoides hombroni, assembly GCA_024336885.1. Lineage (NCBI taxonomy): Eukaryota > Metazoa > Chordata > Aves > Coraciiformes > Alcedinidae > Actenoides > Actenoides hombroni. The sequence goes on along the minus strand of WUAM01000179.1, from coordinate 15,767,885 downwards.
AAAAAGCCCACGGCTCTCACAGCAATAAATCTAAACGCTATCAGATGCCAGCATGTCTATCAATAATAAAGACAGATGTGTGAGAAGCTCTTTTATGCACACACAAGCATATGCAACCCAGGGGCGAGGGGGTGATGGGAAAGAGGGAGGGGGCCAAAAAGGAAGAAATATTTCCAGGCTCAGACATTTGAAGCCTACATCTCCCATAAATCATCCAAGCAGAGGGCTCAAGCCAGATCTTCACTGCTGAATCTTTGTTTCTTCCCTTACATTAAAGCAATTAACATCTGGCCAAAATAAATTAAAAAAAAAAAAAAAGGGGGGGGGGGAAGAAAAAGACTGCATTCTGTTTAAATGCAGGTGCCAGTATGAATGAGAACCAACATCTGACCCAAATGGGAGGTGAGTCTCTCCGTCCTTTCCCTTCCCCTCCTGATTTTTACAGAAAACACATTAAGAGAAAGGTTTCTGGTCTGCTTTTCTAAGGAAATGAAGCTTATGCAATTGAGTAGTGTGCCTACATTTAAGCCTCTTTTTAATCCATATGCCAATTTTGAACTGAATTTGACAGATAAGAAATCTGTGGATCTAGAAAATTAAGGTTTGGATGAAAAGAACTGTTTGGATAATGGATTGCTACTAGAAGGAAATGTTGCACCTCTTTACAGATACAGAAAAAATGACTTTCTTCAGAGAAAAGCTGCAAAAAATCCTGTTCATTCTTAAGCAGCAAAGCACTGAGACATGGCTCTGAAGGCAGTCAAGTGCAGAGGGGTCAAAAGGAAGGACTGTCACTTGGATCCAGACGTTTTCCTAAGTCATGGTCAAAGATGAAATAGATATTTTGAGTCAAGGCCAGGTCTATTAGAAGAACACAATTTGAACTTCATTTATCCCTGAATAACTTTTCCCACCCCCAACGACCAGACTTATGTGTTGCTAAAAGTTCGAGGAAATGAAGAGAAGGAACGAGACATAAAAATCAAGGTGGTCATGCAGATTGTTAGCGTACTCACCATGGTGAGACAATGGTCTTTCTGGGTAGTGTTCCATGAGTGGCAGAAATGGTGAGTCACCCTTTCCTGTGGATTTGTGTCAGGTGCCTGGAACATCTGTGCCCAGATTCCTCCCTGAAGATTAGGGTTCTTATAGCAGTGGTGTTCCTGTTTGGCCTTTCTCATGTCTCACAGGCTTGCATGATTGACCTGTGTTTATGAAACATGTCTTTTAACCTCTCATCGTTGGTCAAATTTGGATGAAATTACTGCAGAACTAAAAAGCTGGGAGGGCGAGAAGAGAGTAACTGAAGACAGACAAGGTGAGCTCACCCACTCTTTGGCACAGGGAAACCCTGCTTACATTTGCTGGTGTACTTTTTCCTACTCTCAGCCTATCTTCTTTCATTAAAACCATCTTTGCTTTAGCTCCAGTGTCTACTAGTCCTGTTCTGAACTTGACATTTCTATCAACTACAGGAGACACCCGCTATTTAACTTCCAAAATATCATAACCCTCTCTAGGGAATGACTGACCACCAATATTCACAGCAGGACATCTTCAGCTTTTGGTACAGTTTTGACCACAGAGCTGCCCCTTAATATCAAACATTCTTTGTTTGATCATGGTCTTCTCATGCTAGAAAAAAAAAAATCTCACACAAATCCTCCTGGCTGCCTTTGAGCAACAAGAGATTCTCAGTAGTAAACAAAACTATGCTGGATTGTCATGCTACCTTATAAGAGCATAGGAGAGATCTCCTTAAGATGGTTGAGTCCCAAGACAATCTATTGCTCTGCAAGAGCAGCCTGGAACCTCTGTTTGAAGGGGGAAAATGAAAACAGCTGAAAAGGTCAATTTAGTAACATCAGCAGAACCTGCTTAACCAGCTACACTTGTGCTGGTCACCAGAACCGAACAGAGGTCTTTTGATTGTTTTCAGCTGAAGTAGAACTAATACAATCAAAGAGCTTAACCCTTATCACTACCAGCTGTGGAGGAGCAGCAAATGTCTTTGTGGAGCAGTCACTAGAGAGCACCAAATATCCACACTCCCTCCAGGTGACTTGCCCATGTGGAGAGGGAATTAATACTAGTGGAAAAAGTTGTGATTTACCACTTGTTTCCATCTACTTCCACCTATCTCCTTAGGTCTAGGGTTCAGTGTTCCTTTGGGGATTTAAATGTCTGTCTTTTGGGGGGAGTTGTCTGGGGTTGGTAAAGGGAAAAAAAAAAGCATTTGGCTTCAAATCTATTTAGAATCATAGAATGGTTTGATTGGAAGGGATCTTTGAAGGTGATCCAGTCCAACCCTCCTGCAGGCAGCTGGGACATCTGCAACTAGAGCAGGTTGCTCAGAGCCCTGGCCAACTTCACCTGGAATGGTTCCAGGGATGGGACAGGGACTACCTCTCTGGGCCAGTGTTTCACCACCCTCAGAGTGAAAAATTTCTTCCTTCTATCTAGTCTAAATATCTTCTTTCTTAGTTTCAAACCACCAACCCTTGAAAACAGAATTCCTATGGAATACCTCATCTCATTTTTAAATCTAAAAGTACTTAATAATGGGAGGGATCTATATTCCTCTTTCACAACACCAGTGAGCATAGCATCACTACATATGTGTGAAAGGTGAGAGTAAAGGAAACTCATTCTCAGAGAGCTGCCTAGCCTGGGACATCTTTTGACCCAGGAGAAGCTGTGAACCTTTTTTCCCTCTGTAATCCCTGCTGCAACAAAACCCAAGCAAACCCCAAAATAGGATAATTAGACATGTCCAACACATGGGACCCAGGATTTGAAAAGAGATCCATTAAGTTATGACATTAATTTATAAAGGTCATGGTATAGACTCAACCAGAGAGACAAGAGATGGTAAGGAGCAAGACATGGAAACCTGTTGTGGGAGACCTACAAAGTCCATAAAGGAGTCATCTTCCAAACTGCAGACCTAGGATATCAGGTCTTGAATTCTCCAGCTCTTCTCTTTACATGAATCTCTTCTTATCAGCAGCCTGTGTGGGCATCACAATCTGTAAGAAACACAACATTAACCCGTCTGTGTCTAAACTGGGATATAATACTATAAGGAGACACAGAGACTTGGTGTTCCATGATCAGCCTGGAGCTTAGCATGTACAGAAGCACATATGATATTAACAGCAATGAGGACGATGTCACAGAATAAGGAAGACCTGACCTGTGTATCCTAAAGCCTATGACTCATTCTTCTGTTCAATGTTGACGCAAGAGCAATGAGACAGAGCAATACAGATGTTTCATCATTATCTGGCTGAATTTAGACTGGTAGAATTAGTCATGGATGAAGACACACCCATAAACCCTTTATGCCTTCTTATAGCGGCACTATGTGGTGTGCTGCACATCTTCACCTCAGAAAAATACTATTTAAGAAGTTTTAGAAAGATGTGAAAGTGTTATTGACTCTCTTAATTTATGTGTTCTTCAACCCTTAAAGTAGAACACTAACCTTGCGTCTTTTCAGCTCCAAGAGAAAATCATGAGTAGAGTGGGGTGGAGATACAAATGCAGAACTGAAAACACAACAGATATTGTGCAGTACTTCTATTGGTGAGATGATATACAAATATTCGTCAATGAGATGGTAACTCTGAACCCTAATGATGGTTAAGAATGAGATAGACACAGCTACTGAGATTACCTAACATCTCACTGCTACCAAAACCTTCCTGCTATTCCTTCCTTTTTGATTCCTCCTCCTATATTGCCACTCCGGCCATTTGGACTTCTCCCTCTTTTATGCTAGCTGTCGGGCTGATTTAACCCCTCAGCAAGCAAATTAAGTTTACTGAATGGGCCAAAATGTCTCTCTCGTGATAGTGTATGGTTTGAGGCAAATACCCCACAGAGCTGAAGAAAATAAAAAAGAGAATAAAGAAAGAAAAAAAATATTAAATTTATTTTAGACCACCAGTCCTTGCAAAGGTGAAAATATCAGAACTGAAGCTAAATAGATTACCCAAAAAGAGGATTTTTTTGTGGAATCAAGGCTGAATTATTGCAAGTTTTCGAGTAGGAGGATTAAAAACTAAACACATAGATTTATTTGAGGCTTACATGGACACTTCTGGTTTAACTATTTTTACTGAATATTAAAGACATTTTATAGGCTGGATGCCAGGCACAATGAAAAATCTCAAAGTGTTCTTTTGAAAATATGAAAGTGAAGAGTTTTGAAATGTCTCTCCTTTTTTTCTTGGCCGAAACATTTTGCCAAATTTGAAATGAATTTCACAAATATGTTTTGTCCCCTCCTATGCATCTCAGATGCTACATTTTAGTTGATTTATTGCTCATCAAAAATGTCACTCAGCTCCCATCCAAAATACACTTTTGGGATGCCAAAAGAAAAAAATCTTGAAAGTTGAATAACAGCAGAAAACTAATTAAATATGTTTGCAATATGATGTAGCAGCAGAAGAGCTATGAATTTTGGAAGATAAATCACATCTTATACAGTGAGATCATGGAGGGTGAAACTCAGAAAATTGTAGCACCAACCCAGGTTATGACTTGCAGTCCAGTTGAAGACCTGTTGCAAGTAACTTCTTTCACTCTCATGTGTAACTAAATTTTGTTCTATCAGTAAACTGCTGGTGGTCATGAAGACCTCAGTCAGACCATAAGACTAGGACTTTGCTCACATGTTGTCTTCTGATTCCATCTGCCTTGGGAGCAAATGTCACCATTAGCCAGAATTCTGTGACTTCAGGACCTGACAAAAATAGCTCACTTCAACAAAGACCTATTTTCCATCCTTGTCCTTCATCTTTCCCCCTCTGTCTGCTTTTATTTGCCTTTTCTCTTGAATAAACTATTTATTTGAAAAACATTCCAAGAACAATTAATCTTGTTTACACGAAAGCAATTTGACTGACTGATTAAGGGATGTTTTCCCATTAGGAACACATGAACAAATTTGGGGTTGATTTTGCTATCAAAAGTCAGAATGTTTGAACTAGAAGGGACAACATGCACGAGCCATGATTCCACGAACAATGTTGTTACCAGATGTTGATGAGAATGAAGCTGTGCAGGACAGAGGCACGTCACACTGAATAAGACAACCTGGCTATATCTGCCTTCAGGGTTTCAAGTCTTTAACCTCAACCGTTAAAATATGTTTGTATATCTATTCTGTGACACCTTCCAGAGAAAATGTGAAATCCATTTGACTTACGAAAAATGTTGTTCTCATATAAACTGTGCTGTCTACTTTTCATAGTTCTTCATTACTACAGCGTGTGAGCACAGAACTGAAAATCATTTGTATCAACATAAACCAAGACCATCGTTCTCCAAGGCCACTAATGTGAAGGGAATGTCAGTTTTAGTCCACAAGTGACTTAATGCTTTGTACATTTATTCTTCTCTCCATCATATGGCTGAAATTGTTTACAGCTGAAGCAGACTGCTCAGGAGAGCCAGACTGGCAAAGACAGTTGTTTACCCTTTAAAAAAAAAAAAAAAAAAAAAGGAGAAGCTCTAGACCAAAGTGTGTTTCTACATGAAGGAATTTTGTTTGTATTCCTCTTTCTGTAGTTTTGGGAAGATGAGGATTCTGACCAGTTACGGAATTTTGCAGATATATGTGAATGGATAACCCAGTGCAGGTCATACAAGAAGCAAGTTCTTTGATGTCCATCATGGTCTATACTCTTCACTCTTTTCAACGATGTTCAATCAATGTGTCAGTGATACTACTAATCCTTCTGGAAAACAACATTTTATATAAAACACCCATTTCTAACCCCCCCCCCTCCCCCCCCAACCAAACCCCCCCAAATACAAACAAAC
>WUAM01000179.1:15737866-15758016 GCA_024336885.1 Actenoides hombroni | reverse complement strand
ATCTAAACCTCCCCTGGTGCAACTTGAGACTGTTTCCTCTTGTCCTGTTGCTTGTTGCTTGGGAGCAGAGCCCAACCCCACCTGGCTCCAACCTCCTGTCAGGGAGTTGTCGAGAGCCAGAAGGTCTCTCCTGAGCCTCCTTTGCTCCAGGCTGAACAACCCCAGGTCCCTCAGCCACTCCTCACCAGACTTGTTCTCTAGACTCTTCCCCAGCTTCATTGCCTTCTCTGGACATGCTCCAGGCCCTCATTGTTCTTCTGGGAGTGAGGGGCCCAAAAGTGACCCCAGGATTCAAGATGCAGCCTTCGCAGTGCCCAGTCCAGAGGGATGATCCCTGTCCTGGTCCTACTGGCCACAGTGGTGGTGATCCAGGCCAATATGCTGTTGGCTTTCTTGGCCACCTGGGACAGCAGCATCAGGATCTGAACTCAAGGCTACATCTAATCCACTAAATTAAGCAGCACAAGGGAATGGTCTCAGTCACTGGAATATGATCACATTAGCATTGCATTGTTAGCAATGTTAAAGGCATCCAGAGTCACTAGAATTCTCCCAAAGGATTTGGTGTGGCCAGGGATACATCCAGATGACAGGTGCTATCCTGTCTTGAGGATAGGGGTCCAGGCATGGCCCACTCCAGCCACAGTGCTGGAGAATGTGCTGGTTCAATTTACAACAGCAGATGTGATCAAAGTCTTCCCTTAGGCTCTCAACAGAGAGGTCACTGCCTCATGTACACTCACAAAACTCAAGCGATACAATTCATTGTCTAGGTAACTGCAGAGAAAGAACACCAAATTCTGCCTGGATTTACTTTATCTGTTCATTCCAGCTGAGAGTGTCACAGCCGGGAAACAGCAGAGAAAGCATCTCACGCATGCTTCCTCTGCGGTGTGACGTGCAGGGTAACGGCTAACGGAGCAGAGACAAGGGTGAGGACAGGCAGAGTCCTGGGAAAGGCGACAGAACAAAACCAGGAAGAGAACATGCTCTCAGCAGGTTTTCCCCTTCTTAATAAAATCGTCCAATAAGTGGTCGCACTCATCTTCAAAACTGCACACCAATTTTTTTAAAATTTACTTTTTAACTTTCTCTTCACTCCTTAGGATTTTTAATTTCTTTTTCTTCCACCTTAGGAATTTCACAGAAGGTATGAAAAACCATAGCAAACACCCAAGTCCCTGGGAAGCATTTAACCACGTATTAGCACTTCTCACAGGTCATATGACGTAAATCAGCTGATAGCTTTCTGTCCTTCTCCTCGGCCATCTTCCTCTGGAACATGCTGTTAGCTGTCTGTAATGGGAGTGTTTATAGAGGATAATACCATTGCAGGCACTTCCTGCAGCCATGTGTTCTTCATTTGGAAGTATCGCAGAGAAACATTGCTTCTTGTGGCATTTCTAAATAAAAACCTCATGGCTCTGACTCTGAAATGCTGCATAAAGTTCTACCCTTGTGGTATTTCAGGGGAATGAACTGATTTTTCTTTAATTTATTTTTTTTTCTTCATTCTTTTTCTAATAAGACTGGAGCAAAAAATCTTGGCACGTGAACTAAATTCTGCTCTGGATTATATTATCTGAACCCCTTAAGGAAAATCTTCCCAGCAGTTGCCTCTACCTGATCATAATGTATCAAATATGGGTCTATTTGTAGTTTAGGTTAGAGGGCTGCTCTGAGCAATCCCCTTTAGCTTCATTTCACTTTCCTCTTTCCAGATGACACTGGTTAGATGTTTATCAATAAGATCAAAACAAATGGGAAGTCAAACTCGGTGGTATTTTCAACTCCAGCTCAGCTACACAGAACCACACGTGAACACCATCCCAAAACCCCACCACATCCAGTGCACTTTGTCCCCTCAAAGCCAATGGAAAAAGAAGAGCCTCAAAGTAAAAGAAAAGATAATTTCTTGGCCTTGTCCATTGCAATGCCCTTATCATTCTGATAGAAAAGAAAACAAAATAATTCAAACATTTGAAATAGAGTATCTCCTACAGTTAATAAACACCACAAGGCAGTGCTACAGCAAGAAAAGGCATAATTTTACTTTCTCAACTCAAAGACTACCAGTACTACTCTTTTATCTATGAGTATCCTTGATTGGCAGTTAATTTACTTTAGATGATTGAGGGTAAGGGACAGTTGAAGAGATTTGCCTTCATTTTTCCTTCTACTTTTTTCTTCCTTCCCCTTTGAAGTCTCTTTCTCCCTTAGAGTTGCTTTTCAGCTTTACTCTGTGATTCCAGCCATGTTAATACTATATGGAGATAACTCAGACAATATATTAACAAAAGAAAACCATGAGAACAAGAAGATTATTTTTTTTTCCACATTAATTACTCCACTTTTTCTCCATGAACAATACTCAGAAATTTTAAATCTTTTTTTGTGAGCCTGAATGTCCAGCCAAATACCTTTCAGAAGCAAGGCACAGCAGAAATAAGATTGTTATTAGCAAATATATCTAATTCAACACAGTTCTGTGTCCTGTGAGGACAAAGCCTCACTAGTTTAAATGGGGATCTGAGATGAATCCTGCTGCACTGACACAAGTTTCTCTGCCATAGATGAGTGAGAGAAGCTTAAGTAATTGAAAACACAGTGGTTTAGGTCAGTAAAAAGTAGTTATTTCTCACCCACACCTTTTTTATATTCTTCTGGAAACTTGGGGAGGTTTAATAAGATGTTATATGAATTTGAAACTGTAGACTGCAGGCTGCTACCAGGACACAGATACATACTCTTGCACAGGATGTTGTCTATGCAAAGAGTGCTGTGTGGGGGAACCTTGGGCACTGCTAAGCAATGAAGCACCAACAGCACTCAGAAGTCACAGGTCAGAGGTTGCTGAAAACAAAAGGACTGACCTATCACAGAATCACAGGATCCCAACATGGTAGGGGTTGGAAGGCACTTCTGGGGATGATCTGGAGCCTGCTCCAGCAGGGTCACCCAGAGCAAAGGGCCCAGCAATACATTGTCCAGGTGGGTTTGGAATCTCTCCAGAGAAAGAGACTCCACAACCTCTCTGGGAAGCCTGGCACAGGCTCCAAAACCCCCACAGCAAATTTCTCCTCCTGCTCAGCTGGAACCTCCTGGGTTCCAGTTGGTGCCTGGTGACCCTTTTCCTGTCCCTGGGCACCACTCAGCAGAGTCTGGCCCCAGCGTCTTGACCCCGAGCCCCTTTAGCTCTTGCTCAGCATTGCTCAGCTCCCCTCTCAGGCTGCTCCTCTCCAGCTGAACAGCCCCAGGGCTCTCAGCCTTTGCTGGGCACAGAGATGCCCCAGGCCCCTCAGCATCTTCTCAGCCTCTGCTGGACTCACCCCAGTAGTTCTTTGAATAGTAGTTCCTATAAACCAGGAAGATTTTCTTCTTAGAAATAATAAAATAGGGACTGTTTTTGTTTGTCCGCTGTCATGCAACTTGACCTTTTTGTCCATAGTTACAAAAAATGCACACATTTTGGTTTGGTTTAGTTAATAACATAAAATTTAGAAACTTGCACAATTCCAGTAGCTGGAACTGGAAAGAAGAAAAAAAAATAAATGCAAAACTCATGGTCCAGTCACTGCAGATGGCATCTCTGCAAAAGGTAGACTGTTTTTTCCATTCGGCATCATCTTTTAGTACGCGGAGTTTTAATGCATGGAGATCTGAATACATCTTCAAATACCCATGGAAAATCTCTAATGGAAAAGCAGACCTCTTGGAGTCACTGACTTGTCCCACAAGGGCTCTGGGGAATTTCTATTTTGGAGGAGATGAAGCTGCATAGAAGGTAAGCATAGAGAAAATCAAAAGGATGCAAAGTTCAGAACTTCTTTCTTTACAATGAACTGACCCTTGGAGATACCAATACACTCCTTCCTCGCTGTTTCCTCTTTGATAACATCATCCTGCTTTCTTGGAGGGTTTCCTGGAGGGTTCCTGGGATTTCTTCAGCTCTGTGAACATAACTTCTCGTAACAGTATTTTTCTTGTCATTTCAGAGACCTCCCTCTCTCTGAATTTAGAAGCTTTTTGGTCTCTGCAGCAGAAACTGTGACAGGCTGCAAGGAAGCAATTTGTGAATTGTGGTGTGTATTGGACATAATATGGATTTTCTATTGATCCAGTTTGAGATGGCCAGAGTCTAGACTTAGAGAACCAGAAGGAGTCCTTCTTGCCCTATGCTCTGAATTTGTTTTCTGTCCAGAATATCCAAAAGGGAGAATCTGCTCATTCTCTATTTTTGGAATGAAGGTCTATTTACAATTGCTCCCAAGTCTAAAGTCAGTCCAAAGTGTTTTAGCAGTTGCTTTGTGTGGTCTTTGAATGCTCACAAGCCACAAGGGGAGGAAAAAAAGAAAAGGATTTCTTCATTTTAAGGCCAAGGGCTTTTCGGATTATTTAGAATCTTCTCCAATGTAAACCAGTTGAATGATTTCCATCCAGTTCCTTCTGTCCTGAGCTCAGCTGCTTATGTCAAAGATGCCAAGCACTTGGAGACGATGACAGGTAAGGGAAAGAGCTGCATATGGTTAAAACATAGCTACTAGCATCTGGATGCTGCATATGAAACTGGACATGTAATGTTGTAATGGAAGGGTGGCATCTGTTCCCTGGCTGCAGAGCATTGGTGGTTCTTACAGCTGTTCTCTGGAAGACTTGTCTGGCATTTTCAGTCTCAGGCTTGATAACAAGGGTCCCTGGTGGCCTTGGAGAAATGCAGAAAGATTTCAGATTTCTGTTGGCCACAAAAGATTGAGAATCACAGACTTTGTCCAGGAATAAGATTTGCAGGAGAGTCACGTTCCCCAGGGGCCACTGATGACAGCTCAGCTAAAGTGGAGCTTCATCTTTTCCAACTTGCCTGTGGTCTACCACACAATTTGTTTGTTATGCTGAGACTCAGGACACTTACCACTCAGAGTCAGCAGCAGCTTTGGCTTGAGGTACAAAGTAGGCCACTCACTTGGGCAGCAGACTGCAGAGGACACCAAGAGAGATGTGACCCCTCTGCTTATGGCAGCTCACTGGAAATTCTGCCTGTCAGCTGCTGAGTGCTGGACATCCTTGAAGCACACCCCTCAATCCCTCCATCAACAGCATGGGCAGTAACTCTGGCTCTGAGACCTTCCCACAAGATTACCTTCACCTTCCCTGAGCAGAGGATCCTGGAGTTGACCCTTCGTCCTTCCCCTATTTGCCACCACCCTGCTGTGACAACTGACTGCTTGTGTGTAAACTCCTCCTTTGCTCCTGCCCAGTGAAAAGACGAGTGAGCTTTAAACTCCTCTTGGGAAACATATTCTCTAAGAGGAATCCCTGGTCTGGTTGAATGCGTTCTGACTGCTTTTTCGTAAACCAACTTCCCTGCAGCATGTTTATTGAGCAAATCGAGCTGGGACACAACAGAGTCTCAGGGGACCTCCCAAGGCCAGTCAATATGGTGTTATTAGTCAAAATTCAGGGAAATCCAGTGGATGATGGTGAGTCATCTCATCTGGCTGGAAGTGACCCAGTCACACTTAGATCCTCCACTATGGAGAGAAACAAACTTCTCAGGCACAGACTGTCTGACCTAGTTCACCAGGTATTTTAGGAAGAGATGATGATGTCCACTGAGTGGGTTCACTACACCTCCACTGCTTATGAAAGGAGAAGCCAGCTCTGAAAAAGATGCTACGGCATCTAAAGTTACGTGAAAGGAACCCTAGCCCTGGTCTTCACCTGGAGACCATTAACTAGTGCATGACCCAAGATTTCCCTATTTGCATGAATTCAATTGCTCCTCTGCTACTGGTAGGTATTTAAATACGGCTACTCAACAAAGCAGGAGCCACTTGATGAATGAAGTTGTGCAGCAATAGCTCCAGTGGTCCATCTTAGCAAATTTAAGCCGAGCTGTTGAAAGGTGAGAAAGTACTTGTGCTGTAAACATGGGAACATACTAGTAAATGACATGCCCACCCACTTCTTGGTCTCTTTCCACTGCCAAAGCAGTAAAAAGGGACCTTAGTGTAAGTGTGAATCCAGCTCTTGGAATGTTTTTCCATTTCCTCGTATTTACGTTAATGAACACTGACACTACAGACTCACATTCCCAGCTCAGTACTTCACCAGACTGACCAGCAACAAAACCAAGGAGATGAGACTAAACAGATGATTTGAGGAGGTTTTTATTATTATTATTTTATTACTCTAGGCTATGGAAAGAGGGGAGAGGTCACACCTCTGATTTCAAAAAGATAACAGCGAAGTTCAGAGACAGGTTTAAGGGAAAAAATAATCAAGACGTTCAGGGAAAATTATTGTCTGCACACTAATTTAATACTATTAATTGGCAATGTTTTCCACTTGGTAAAATGTTCCTCCTGAAAAAGGTCAGTTCGCCTGGATAAAGTCATAATGCCTGACAGAAGATTGCTTTACTTTAAGTTTAACTGGGAATAAAAAGGTGGTGTAAAAGACTCTCTTCTTGTAAAGGGTGACTTTTCATGAGCCCTTTGCACACATGCAGGTGACTACAGAAGGTGGACAATAAATGAGAAGTGACTCCTTTTAGCCCACACGGTGGGTCCATTGCATCCCCTGTATCCACCTCTGCTATATGTCGAAACCATAGCAGCAGTAGCAGGATAGGGACGTGAATTGTGTTTCTGTAGGTTTATATATATGTGTGTGAATGTATTTATAAGCTGAATTGGGCATGATTACTGGGGATGAAGGTTGTCATGGGAGAGGTGTTAGAAGGACAGTGGTTGTCCCTGTGTTAGTACTATCTCTGGACTGAACTTCAAAGTCAAAGGGCTGCTGTGGATATTTGGATATTCTCCTGCACCTGACTGGGAACAGTTTTTGCTTGCTACTTGGAATCTTGTGAAATTGATTCCTTTGGTGCTTGTGAAGCTCTGTTTGCTGCAAACGGACACTGGTCATTTTTAACTCTAGGTCAAATCAAAAGCTTCAATCTAGTTCTGACTTTCAAGAAGAGCTACCACAGATGGGTCAATGAAGATGGAGAGAAATTATGACAGAGGAGGACGTGAGTTTTGACTTGACTCCTTGACTAAACACTTTCTGACATGAAATTATCCTGTATTTCAGAACGTTCCGGGTGTTTATATAAAGTAGAAAATGTCACAGTGAGGAAAAGTATTCCAAGATGTAACACATTACAAGATGTCCTCTATCCTTATGACTACTTAGCACTCATGCATATATTTTTATTTTTATATGTATATATATATACATACACATAAAACCAACCCATTTTCCATTCTCATACTCAACCTCCAGATCCAAAAAGTTCTTAACTGCTGAAATCATAACATTTAGAGGAGCTGTGTCCATTCCACCCCAGTGCTGAAATGAGACACTTTCGTTACAATCATATTAATAAACTGACCTGCTACTGGAGCTTGATTATCTTCTCTTTCTAGACTGTCCATATCTGCATTCTTCTCTTTCCAGCCTGTCTGCAGCTATATGAGAACTGGATACAGCTACATTCAGGATTTTCCTGGCTCTCCCACAGACATATCTGTGATTCTTCAGCACATGTAGGGTTTTTTAAAATATAATTTTTTTTTTCCTCATGGGTATTAGTGTCAACTTCTTGTTTCTCCTTTTGCTTTATGAAGTTGCATTTTCCAGATGAAAATGTAAGGATGCTTCCCCTTGACGTCTGGGGCCCCAGCATGCATTTCACAGAACCATCCAGAAAACCAGCTCAGTGTAGTAATTTAAAGTTACTCTTTTTTTACCTGTTCTTGCATAATTTCTCACCCTGCACATGAAGAGTGGAATTGTGACTTGGTAAGCACTACTTAGTTCCTGGTATCATACATCAATAATGCATCTTTGAGATCCTCTGTGAGGCTCTTTGGACTCCTGTGGTTCTTGATTTGAGTAAAAAGAATGAAACAGAGGTTTCTTTGTGACCAAAATAATGCCTTTTCTTGCTATTGGCAATACATCCTACAGCACAGACTTGCAGCAGGTGAGAACAGTTGCCAGAATCAGGACTGATTCCACAGAGGCCAAAATACAGAGGAAGAACAGATCATGGTGAATACCACTGAAAGTGGGAGACATATTTCTTCCTTTAGTTTTAATAATCTGAAGGATTACCCACAACACATCAGGAGAAAAATAATGCTACTGGAATGGCACTTTAAGACTCATAAGGGTTTTTTTTACTGGATGTACAATACAGCAACACTAATCCCATGCCTGTGACTTTAGGAAAGGTACTCCTTGGGGAGTACCTTGAGCTACTTCAGAAATGAACAATTGTCCCTTAGGATAATGTAACTTGACTGAACAGTTAGGTGGACAATCCTGGACAACATATAAGTTCTATCCCTTGCATCACCTGTGAATTCTAGGATGTCTTTTATTCTTACGTTGAATCTCAAAGTAATGCCATAGGCTGCCTTTAGAATAGAGAAACTATCTCTGGTGAAGCATGAGGCCAACATCTGTGCAAACTACAAGAGGATAGCCTGGATCGCTGTGAATATACAAACTGTTAGACTCTTCTCCCTTCTCAAAACAGATCCCCCCATGCTATGCACTCAGCTTTTTCAGTGCAATGTGTTGTAAAAGTCAAGAGTTGCATTAGCAGACTCTTGCACTGGGCTTTCTGATGCTCTGAGTGCAACCCCTTAAGAAATGCAGACACAGGACTAGATTAAATTCCTTTTTGATGTTTAGCTATTTGAAGTGGAAGCTCTTTTCCACCCTGGGATATCAAAGTATTTCATAGAGTGGTTTAGTATTATTTTGCCGCTTAGGTGACTCAACAGCAGTCATGGTTTCCAATGCAGATGTAACCCAGAAAAGCTTACACTACAGCCAGGAATAAGGCAGCAGGACATAGCCCAGGCTCACAAGCTCTATTAGGTGCAGAAGTGAGAACAGAATCCTGACATCCTTCATGCCACGCTTCTACCTTAACTACACATGCATTTCCCTTTCCATACATCATCCTGATGCTCCTAGGAAGGAGATTAATCATTTTGTATCTCATTTTTCCACTGGAGGTGAGTCAAGCACAGATGACTGAAGTGACTTAGACACGTTCTTAGGACAGTGCCAGGAGGAGAAAACAGCTTTCATAAGACTTAGAGGCAGGAGTGAGACACCAACTTGTGCAAACTGGAGATTCACTAACTAAAGCCCATAAGGCAATGGAAAGTGTTCTGCTGTTGCAGAAAGTAGGGAAGATCAGAAAACATTTTATTTACTGGGGACTACTTTTTCCATCAAACATCCTCTCTAGGTCTGTCCCAGTCCTTAAAAAATATCTACCAGTGATTGGCCTGGTAAGTATAATTCATTGCTCCACTTCAAGCTAAAAATCATAGATTCTAAGTATCAATTTTATTGCACAGCACAATTTTCCTCACTCTTGACCCTGTACTAACCTTTCATTCTTTCACAAGGGATAATTATCCATATCATTCCTTCCCTGTCCCTAAGGGACTAATGACCTTATCACCTCTTCCTTGCTAACACATCCTCCTGCTCCTCGTATGTCCATTCTGTAAGTGGTTAACATAATTAAGTTATACTCAGAGCGATTGCCCCCAACATGTTCTTAGCTTGAAGTGTGCTGCTTCCTGTTGCAGACCTGCAGAAGGGTTTGCCTGCCTCTAAACCTTCGCTGTTCTCCTAGCTCTGTCACAGACCTAAGAAAAGATTATTGAAAGGCTATATCCATACAGGTCTTGCCTAGCTAAATTAATCAGCTGTCATCTGAAGCAGAATGGAGTTTAAGCTTTGCTTTAACCTCTAGCAACCATTAAGAAAAGTAAAGTTTTGGTGGTCTTGCATTACTGGATGGTCTGGAGTAGTGTAACCAGCTTGTTAGAAAGATAGGAAATATTTTTCCCTCTCTCGGTTTCTTGGTAAGGTGCAAGGAATCCTTGGCTTTTTTTTGGAGGAAGAGTGACTGTTAATTGTATCCAGAATGAGACATATCTTGGGAACAGGCCCTGAAATTATCCAGCAAGGTAGAGCAGCATACATGTGAAGACCAGAGCTCACTGGGACATTCACAAACATTTCCTGAAGACACTAGATATTGACACGGTTTATAGAAATCATGTCTTCTGCATCCAGACTGGTTTGCAACAAGCTGTGTAAGATGGGGAAAGGTTTTGAGTTCCCCCTCTTGAAAGCAGGGAAGGTCATTCTGCTTGAGAGCTGACACTTGGACTTAAAACCGTTAAATTACAAATACTGTCTGGGTGCAGAACCAGTGCAGAACTGCTTTTCTCCATCAGGATGGAGTGAAACAGCAGCTCTTCTGTGATCTTTCCACCACAACTTCAGACTTCAAGTGGCATTTGTCTCCACTGGTGGCACAACATTCCACAGTCTTTAGACTGTGAGGTCTCCCCAGGCCTCCAGGAAAACAAATGAGTATGTGAGCATCCCATTCTCCCAGTTAGACTGGGTCTGCCTTCTGGAGCTGGACCCTGAAGATGTTTTACAGCCTCTATTCCCCATCTCTATGTGTGGAGGAAGCTACATTTTGTATAGTAGACCTGCAAGGTCATCTATTTTGGTAACCATGAGCTACTAGGTCAACCCTGTCCATTTGATCTAAAATAGATGCCCTTAACTGGCACCAAAGTTACCCCTTTGCCTTCTCCATTCAACAATTACCTCCAGGGGACAAATTATTTGATGGGTTGAATCATTCCTAGCTCCATCAATACGAGCCAAAGTTTATTATGTTCCTAATTTAAGCAGCTCCATGCCTTATTTCCTGGGACATAATCATCAAACAATGGACTGTGCTCCAATTCCTGCAGAAGGATCCAAATCCATCTGTGCTGGCAAAATGTATAGACAGAGATCCAGGACTCACAGGGCCTGAAAAAGAGCGAGTGGAATGGACACTGATGTTGCAGTGCACCACAGAGGACACCTGGGTGCCAGACCTTGCTGTCACTCCTGTTCTGCGCACGATGCTACGTCTCTTTGATGTAAAAAGACCTCAGCAGACATCAGAACACAGCTGTTGGGAATCTGGCCCTTTCCTTCTGTGGGTGGACAAGAGGGAGGAGTGTATGGTCCCTTTCTCCAAATCTCGTCAGTTCATGCAGGAATTAGTCTCAGCCTGAAAGTTCTTTCAAAAGAAATGAAAAGCAGAAGAGGGAGAAATTGCTCATATGCCATAGGGTGAGGGAAGGAGGGAGAAGAATAAAGCATAAAGAATGAAGAAAAAAAAAAAAAAAAAAGTTTGACTCAGAGAAATAACAGATTCTGAATCTTTTCCTTCCTGGAGGCTTGGATCTAATGTCAACTTCATCACCTCTATTCCCCGCACAGGAACTGGTGCCTCTTCCAAGGCAATCACAGGCAGTTTTCCCCCTTGCATGGACCGGACCAGACCCACATCAACCATAGCCTGAGCAAACTCCTGATCCCCTCCTTCACTCCTCTGCCTCCCTGTTGGGTCAGGGATATGCTTTCAGGAGACAAGAGCTGCAGACAAACCCACACGCTTGTCTGCCCTTTTGCTCTGACAGACCGTTTCCACTGTCTTGTGGAAATCTGACCAGCCCGCCAAGAACAATAACAAGAGGGACATGGGAAGGTCCTAGCCAGCTACAGCACAAGAAAATGCTGTCTGCAGTCAGAGAGCGAACATCCAGCATCTTTTTCCTCCTTTAGCTTGGGTATTTTCATTTCTTGGGAACATTCATATGATGCAAATATTGTCCCAGGATGAAATAAGAAATCTTCATGCTATTTTCTCCAGTAGGTTTATTGCAGCTGCCATCAAATCATATAGACAAAGTACCTTTGGATTTCAGTGAGCATGAGGCTCAGATTTCATATGAAATGCAGGATGCAGGCAAGCATTTATCCAACCAAGGGGTGCTGAAAGAGAGAGAAGAACATCTCCTGCATTCTTGATGCTGGCCTGTTCAAGTGTCCTTCTAGGACACCTCGATACAACCTCCCCACTCAGTTTAGAATAAAACTCAATCTGCCCCATCATGCAGTACTCGCCAAACAATTTTAACTTGTGCAAGACTTGCTCAGAACCAAATGATGCTTTTCTGTATGAATCAGGAGAGGCTGGGATATGTTGGGTTTATCTGGTCAACCCCTACATTTCTTCCAACTCCCTTCCCACCACAGGAGAGAAACTGGTTTGCTGACACCTTCTGCCATTGGAGCACCTCTTTGTCACATCACAGTGCAATGCTTTGTATTGAGATGTTTTCCCCAAATATCCTGCATCTTTCTTTAGTTTAATTTCATGACTTTTTATCCTCCCTGTGATAGAAACAGAAAACAGATTGTTCACTTTCTTCCTGAATGGATCCTTCCAGTCTGAAATATGTACACTATAAATTCAGAAAATGCCATGAAAAAATGAAAGAAGTTTATAGGAAGAGCAATTCTGCAGACTTTTGTAAATCTTTCATAACTGGTAGACATTTTTCCTGCAGATGTTTCACACTCATCTATACTGAAATGACCACATAAATCAGAAGAATGAGTGGCACTTGTTTTTTGTCACAGACGCAACCATTAGTGTTGCAGGATGACATTTCTTTGGCAAATAATCCTTCTTAGTGAAAAAAAACCCCAAACATATTTGGTAATACTGGAATAGGTTGTGAATTCATATTGTTTTTACCAAAATTTATTAAGGTCTAGTAGTAGAAACAAAAAGGAAATCCAGGTTACTTTCACATTTTTTGACTAAAACTGTTGAGAAAGTGGGGGTTAATTTCAAAAGCGGTTTTGAATTTTGGCATACTTTGGTTGTTTGGGGTTTTTTTTTGTAAAAAAAAAAGGATTAATTTAAAAGTATCCAAATGCAAACACCTTATCTGTGCTGAAACAAAGTGCATCATTTCTCTGAAGGAGAACAGGCTTAGTCTTTTGACTCATTTTTATCGCCCTCTTTCTACAAATTATCAATAAATTCAAGAGTGAGTCACTGACACTTTTGGCATTTTTAAAAGTATTATTTTTATATGATTCACATTCTCAAAGCTGCAGGCTGCCCTTTTCCTCAGAAGATGAACCTGGATGACAAGAGAAGTGCAGAGGCTCCTGGTGCTAATTGTGGTTGGCATCTTCTTTATGGCAGAGGAAAGTGTGTGTGCACTCACAGATAGTCATATGTGTAAGAGCAATTCAATGAGGAAATTAAAAGAAAAAAAACCAAACAAAACCTTCCTGGAAAGAGGGCTGGGAAAGCCCCATGCACTCTATCAAAAGCCACACTCGTGTGTAATGTCTAAGGACATAAATCTCTTATAACCAGTCATCATTAAATCAGTCAACAAGGTTATATAACAAGGAAATGAATTAGACCCTCTACCAAAATTTAAAGCAGAAGCCTGGAAAATTCAACAGCATTGAGTAGTCTGAGGCTCCTTTCTTCCTTCTGCTCCACCTCTGAGTCCCACAGCAGGGATCCCCAAAGCCTGCTCTGCTCTGCAAGAGTCAAAGTGCTCAGTAGGACACCTTTCCTAAGGGCAAGTTGGGAAAGGAGCAGCCATTGGTCAGAAATATGTGACTTACCAGAGTGCTGTCTTCATGTTTTCTCGTGACTTAAGTGTTCCCTGATTTCAGCAGTGCTGACCCACTAGACCCAGGCAGAGACAGAGCCTTAAATCTAGACTGCCACAATCAGCAGAACCATAAATAAATAAATAAATAATTGTAAATGGGTGAAATTAAGGTCTTACTCAACTCTGGTTAAGAGGCTGGGGCCAGACTCTTGTCAGTAGTGCCCAGTGACAAGACAAGTAGCAATGAGCACAAACTGGGACCCAGGAGGTTCCAGGGAGGAGAAATTTGTTTGCTGTGAGGGTGTGGGAGCCTGTGCCAGAGAGGTTGTGAAGTCTCTTTCTCTGAAGAGATTCCAGACACTCCTGGACAATGCAATGCTGGGCCCCTTGCTCTGGGTGACCCTGCTGGAGCAGAGTGGTTGGACGGTATGATCTCCAGATGTCCTTTCCAAGCCCCACCATTCTGTGATTCTGTGATTCATCTTTCTCCTCCTGCCATGAAAAATGGGACAAGGCCATATCCTGTCACATCTGCTGTATTGAGTCATGCTGGCAAAGAGAGACCTATATCACCTACAAGAAAGTCCTGTAGGTAGGGTTGCGATGTGCCATCTTGTCTTGTGCACATCTTCTGGTCACTAGTCAGTTCCACACCTCTCTCTTGTTTCAGGAGTGCACATACCAAAAGATCCACTCACCTGATAGGTCACGGCACAAAGTAGCATGGGACAGATGTATAACAGGAGACATTTTCATGGATCTCAGGTTTCTATTGATCTGGGGGTGTTAGGGAGTATATCCCAGCTATATATGGGTGCCCATACATGACATCATATAGCATGTCCTATTTGATACATTAGGTATGTAGGGCTTTGTCCATACTTGCGTTTTTAGCTGCCTTGCATTTTCATCTGCTCTCTCTTTCATCGTACAAATTGACTTGATTTATAGCTCTGTGAGAGGCACTTATTCTGCAGTGTTGACACCCGGGAAAACTATGAGAAGAATGACTTCCACCAGAGACAAATGTGGTTTGGTTTTCTCTGGCACAGCTGAGGAACACTCCCAAGGCAGAGTAGCTGCTTGTGAGCCTTAGTCATTGTGGGTCAAATCTCAGCTGTAGGTTTGGATAAGCACTCGCACCGTATTCCCAGATGGCTGCACTTGTTGTTGATATCCACCACACTTTGGATTGATCTTTCAGATGTAGACATCTGCATTTAGTTGTCTGGGTAAGCAATAGTCTTTCAGGTCTCTGTGGAGGTCTAAGCTTCGGTTCAGTTGCCCACACAGAGTCATTCAGTGCTGTTTGAAAGACCTTAGAGCCTGAAAGACCTAAGTTGTCAACATCTTCACCAGGCTAGGAAAATTGACCAAGGACCTATAGGAGATTTATGGGCCTTTTGCAGCACCAGCTGGAGGCAAGATACTCTACCGTGTCTCAGATTGTTCTCAATGTCTGTATTTATGCAACTGACTATCACCTCACCCTCCCACATCTGTGCATAGGTGGTCCTGTGCATACCTGGTGTTTAGACTCCTATTGCAACCAATGGATGTTGGTCAATACAGTCAGCTAGAAAGGGGAGTGATTACATTTAACTTTCAGAAGGCATCTGAGTTTAGTCCACTAAACATTTTGCTCATGGTCACACTTCATTTTATGTGTGCCTGTTGCTAACTGAATCTAATCCATGAAATAACCTACAATATCAGGCATCCACTTAGGTCTCCAAAGAGCAAATATGGCTATAAGAACAACAAAAAAATGGAAACAAAGTTACTAAAAATAATAAAATACAATAAAAATCATGGTCAGAAGGTGACGTTTCTAAAAATTTAATCTGTGACAATCTCAACACAGCTCAGCCGTTAGTTGATTTCCTGACAACAGGTACAGTGATGGTTCACTGAAGCTAATACAGTGACTTGGAGATGTGGATTCAGGCACTTAGACCATCACGAAACTCTTTTGTATCTCGAACCACACAACATACTCCCAGCCTGAGCTGGTAGCCTGTGTCAAAGACTGTTCTTTCCTTCAAACACATCATCTGAAACCACTAATACATCATGCCTATTGATACTTATGCTCAATGTTATGATCTCTCCCATGGTCTCTTGTTTTATGCAGATCAAAATACTCTAATTGATTTAGGAAACAGAGGTGTCAGTGGCCTCAGAGGCAAAACTAATTGTGTCCCATCATCATATGTAGTTTGCCACTCCCGTGGGAGGTTGTTAATCATTTGAAGTGCAACAGAGTGATGACGAACTGACAGAGGAATTACGTATGTGAGTTTAAAAGCTAATGTTTAGGGCAAGGTAATGCTAAGTTGTCTCTTGGGACTCAGCAAGTAATGTAGGGCTACAACACACCAGTGTTAGCAAGCCAGACACTTTTGGA
The DNA here is from genome assembly GCA_024336885.1 of Actenoides hombroni. Classification (NCBI taxonomy): domain Eukaryota; kingdom Metazoa; phylum Chordata; class Aves; order Coraciiformes; family Alcedinidae; genus Actenoides; species Actenoides hombroni. The sequence goes on along the minus strand of WUAM01000179.1, from coordinate 15,742,065 downwards.
GACGTCATGTAGCAAATTTGGAGCATGCAATGCAAGGAGCTCCTAAACCAAGACTTGCAGGAGAACTGTGTCCTTTGGAGGGGCATCTGGAGGCAAGTTTGGGATGCCCCGTGGTCTTGGAAGTGGCACAAGGTGCCTATATGTAGGCAGCAGAACCTCTTCGTTTGAGAGGCATACATTTCCTAAGCTCCTTAACTAAGGAATCTCTGTAGCGCATCTTGCTCAGTTTCTAGCTGCTCTTTGAGAACCTGTCTCATTGGTCCTGTGTCATATCTGCCAGCTCTGTGCAGATGTGGCAGAGGTATCTCAAATGACTCTGTACATCTGAGATTTGGCAACTGCATCCAACCTTAATTTTCTGATTAAAGTGTCTAGGTTTCTTTTTTATGCAAAGAAAAGAAATCCATTGTCCTTGTCTAAAACACTTAGAACATCAGTCTCTGGAGGTACCAGTTTGTCTCCTTTTTACATTAACAGCAGCCTAGACAATTAGGACACAATCCAGTTGCCTAAGCAGAGACATCTCATGCCATATAAGATGCCTGGGAGTATCTGAGAGTATACACATGGCTGGCAGGTACAGCTCAGGACCCATGGGAGGTCTAAATCCTTCTGCACTGGCAGATGGAGACCAGATGAGTTTGCTAAGGACTGAGATGGGACTAGGCACCTAAAGCTCAACCTCTAGTTTAGGCAAACACATGATTTTTAATCAACAACAATGAGGTGGAATGAACCCATCCTACAGAGACTAGAGAAGTTTCCCTCATCCCCATATTATTACCCCTTTCCTTGCAAACCAGAGCAGCCCGAACACTTCAGCCTGTACTTAGTCTGCTGTCAGTGATTCATTGCACTCCCCACCACACCCAATGCACACGGTGCATCGCATTTCAAGGGCTTTTCTGAGAGTTTTACCACTTGAACAGCAACGTCCTTCACCACCATAACGCCCTTACTTTCATTTTACACAAGGGTTAGATGATGCGTGTAGCAAGATTATGTGCTGCCCGCTTACGACGCAAATACACAGCTGTGTAAAAAGCCTTCTGGTAGTGGTTTGATTTCTTTTCCTCTCCCCCCCGCCTCCATCGCGAGGCTAAAATTTAGCACTGTTTTTCATATTAAGCCTGTTTGGGGGTTTTGTTTTTCTGTGTATTCAATCATACAGCAGGTTATGTGCTTACAAGGAGTTCATGTTAAAAGGCCATAAAAATGAAAAATTAACGTTGTCTTCGCAGACCCAATGCAAATAGCAATAAGTAATAATAATTAAAAAAATAATAATAATAAAGAATGATTTAGCCGCCTGTGTTCTAGCAGAGGATAATTTGGCTTCTTCTTAATGCCTAAGTTATGCATTGATTTGTATCTGAATTTTGCACAGAAGTTATGCAACTCCCTGGACAGCGCTTAAAGCTTAAAGTATGAGGTGGTGACAAATGCTGGAAATGACATAGGAGGAAAAAATGGACTTTGGTACGTGAGCCATCAGGTTGTCCTGAGAGCAATACATTTTGGAAAGAAATGACGCAGACAGGAATGACCGTCTTACATTCTGGTTTAGCTCCCTGTGGAAGTATGTCCCGTGTATTGCATATAAAAAGGAGGAGAAGGGAGAAATACAAATTATTGCTGACTTCTCTTCAAAAAATGTGAGATCCCAAACTAATTGTGGCCAGATGTTGTAGTATAGAATAAGAAGGAAAATCTGTTTTATTCTCACTGAAGGAAGCAAAGCACATCAGCTGCAACTGAGTGGGAAAACTAAGTTTTTTCCAGAAACTGTGGAATAATTTGAATGAACACATGGACTTTTGAAGTCTAGTCCTGCTAAAGGACTCAAGGTTCTTGACATGAATAAATTAAGTGCATATTAACTTAACTTTCCAGGAATCCTGAGATGAAAGTTGACTATTTTAGGCTTAGGGGGGTTGGGGTTTTTTTCTTTTTTCCTTTCTTTTCCTTTTCTATGTTGGTAGACACTTTTTAACAGTAATCAACTTTGCTTATTAAAGAAAAAATATCCTAATGCAAGTGACTTTTCCTTAGGTGAGAGAAGCATACCACGCTTGAAAGTCTCCAGGGGTACAAAAGTTGGAAATAAAACATAACAAAAAACAGGCTTTCAAATGCTTTGACAACAGAATCATCTAGATTTGCTCATGCTATTTTTCTGTGCTTCTCAAGCACAATTTTTAAGCTACTTTGCCATGCAGATTGCTATTGAGACCCTTGTATCAGGACACAGGACAGACAGCCTAGAGAGTTTGTCTATACTGCTGCAACCAATGCAATATAGATATAACCTATCGTCGATGCACTGAAACACTCACCTAAATCCATGACAATTTCAATGAACAATATCAAGTCATTTAGGCTCCCAAATCACTTATGCTCCATCCAAAAAATACCACCCCAGCAGCATGGCTTGTTATATGGTAGCAGATTCCTATATCTTCTGTATAGGCTACTCCCTTGAGAGGGCCAAAACTCCACTCTCCTAGCTCTTAAGTCACCGTGTTACCTTTCCCCTCCAAAACCACCACCAGAAGAGTCTCCTTCCACAAACTCAGTCAGCAGTGTTACCATCTCCACTTAATTCTCAATACATCCTGTCTCAATGTCTCTTTTCTTTCTCAGCAGCAGAGGTTGACAGCTGTATTTCAGTATGGACTCCATACTGAGACACGTGTTAGTATAACATGCCACATACTAAATCTAATTCCATGATTATCTACTTCTTTATGGCTCTCCATAGGAATTTTTTTTTCTACGTACGTATCTATCAACCCATTTAACTATAACAGCAAAGAGTTGAGCTAAATTAAGACCCCGGATCTCTAGAGCTTGAACGGTACTCCAGTGCCAACAACATAGGTCAGAGTGTGTATGGGTGAAGCCTTTCTAGGATCAAGACAAAGGTTTGCTGAGACTAAGACCAATCGAAGCTTCCAGCTGTGTGAAAACATTTTCACTTTGAAACAGCTTTATTCCAGTGCCCTTTCTACTCTTATCACGTTTTGATTATTAATGGAAGGTTATGAAGGGGGAGAGAGATAAGAATGACTCAAAAGACATCAAAGATAAGAATGTTCAGAAGATTACAACCATCAAACTGATTTAGCACTTGATTCCATCTTTTCCTTACCTAGACTTTTCAATGTAATACCCTTCCAACAAAGTACCATAAACCAGTAATAATTAGGTGTGTCACACTGGCAAAACAATTTGTTCCCCTTGAGGGTTGTCCAGGGCTGGCCCAGGCTGCCCAGGGCAATGGTGGAGTCCCCGTGATCCCTGGAGGCATTTCAAAGCCATGGAGATGTGGTGCTGAGGGCCATGGGTTAGTGGTGCCCTGGCAGTGCTGGGGGAATGGTTGGACTTGATGATCTTAAAGGTCTCTTCCAACCAAAATGATTCTATGATTCTTTGATTGTAGACTTGAAGCCAGCTGGCAGAGATCATCTCCCATCTAAACAGACAACCTCTGTTACTGCTCAGAGATGGTCATTGAACCCAGGCTGTGCGTTCTGGATGACCACTGGCCCATGCTACCTCTGAAACTGTGTCTAGAAATTGTAACAAAAATGAATATCGCAAACTATTTAAGTGTGAATAACCCAGGCCTACTGCCAGGCAATGTTGAGTCTTTAGTAGGCTGGTCATAACCAGTACAAAGATCATCTGCGGTGCGTTCCTCACGTAGCAGACTGTTGAAACTCAGCCTTATCTGTAAGCAGGTAAATAATCTCAAGCGGGTGCCACAGAAGTGTGTGCTTAAGCATACTGGAGATTTATAACCTCCCATTCACGCTGCCAGATATGACAAGTGCATTCCCAAGTCAATGGTTCGGTCTTTTTGTGAAGATGTGAAGCACAAACTAGCTTTCTGTTGGGCAGGCAATGGAATTTCATGCGTGCTGTTTTATTGTCTGCCTTTCGGAAGAAAATCTTACTGGACTTTTGGCCACTGACGCCTGCACCGTCTTTTCAGAAGAGTAACACTGATACCTATGGCAGGTAGATCATCTCTTCTAGGTACTGAATGCTGTCATGAGGGAGGGGATTCTTCTGCTCTACTCCACTCTGATCAGACCCCCCCTTCAATGCTGGGTCCACCTCTGGAGTCCTCAGCACAGCAGAGACAGGGACCTGGTGGAGCAGGGCCAGAGGAGCCCCAGCAATGCTGGGAGGGC
>WUAM01000179.1:15700014-15737766 GCA_024336885.1 Actenoides hombroni | reverse complement strand
GCCAGGCTGGGAGAGCTGGGGGGGTTCAGCCTGCAGAGGAGAAGGCTCTGGGGAGACCTTCTGGGGGCCTTTCAGTACTTAAAGGGGTCTGTCAGAAAGATGGGGACAGACTTTTTATCAGAACCTGTTGGGACAGGACAAGGGGTGATGTGTTTATACTAACAGAGGGAGATTTAGACCAGAGAGAAGGGAGAAATTGTTGATGGTGAGGGTGGTGAGACCCTGGCCCATGTTGCCCAGAAATGCCTCATCCCTGCAAACATTCCAGGTGAGGTTGGACAGGGCTCTGAGCGACCTGCTCAGATAGAAAAGGACTGTCTTTTAAATGTCATGTTACATTTTTTGTGGGACAATTTACATCACAGGAAATACAGGTTTAGGTCTGCCACCTTAGTTCAGCCCCCATTTCTCAAAACCATCCATCTTGTCAAGAGTGAGAAGGGGAAACTCAAATGTATTATCTCAATGTCTCACTCTGCAAGCAGACTGCTGTCTAAATTGGCAAGCATCTTGAAGAAATAGGAACATGAGTTACCAGCAACATTACTCACTTTTTATTAAGAACTACTGCAATGCAAAGATTTTCCCCATCTTTCTTATAGGCCCCTTTAAGTATTGAAATGTCACAATAAAGTCTCTCTGGAGCCTTCTCTTCTCCAGTTTGAACCCCCCCAACTCTTCCAGTCTGGCCTCCCAGAAGAGGGGTTTCAGCCCTCCCAGCATTGCTGGGGCTCCTCTGGTCCTGCTCCAACAGGCCCATGTCCTTCTTATGCTGAGTTTCTTTCCAAGCCCATCATTAATGTACACAGGTAGCATCACACTGAGGTTCAGGCTCCACTCCCCTCCACACACATTTCTCTCGCAGGCTAATGTCAAAGTCATGGTGAGGTCATGTTTTGCTTATTCTCTATACATATGCAAAAGTAACTTTCATTAACAAAACAGATATTGTTCCAATAACTTGCAAGAGACTGAATTACAGCACACTGGGTAAACAACTCAGTCATCCCGTGCACTCCACTTTTAAAAATAATTTAAAAACTGAAATTAAAAAGTTTTAGTTGTTACCCCCAAAAATGTATCTTTAAATTCTTTGTAAAACTGTCTTTTCCCTTTGAAAAAGTTAGAATTTTTAATAAACATTTTGTTGAAAATGCTAGAGGTTTTTTAGTTTACATCTGATCCTTCTTTTCTGCAGTAGAGCCCAAGTTCCTGAGTACATAGGAAGAAAATCAATTCCCTCAAAATCACAGGAAACACATCCAACTGATCCCATTCCATTTTTCTCTTTGAAATGGGAAAGTGATCTAATTTTTTGTGTACTCTTAAATTAAAATGCTCAATTTCAGCTATTTATTTGCTTCTTCTACGTTTTGCTGTGTGTGGCCACATCCATATTCACATGCTTGATTGGTAAAAAGATTTACAAGGTGAAATGGATGCCATACAATAAATGGCCAAAATTACTGTATAGCTCAGTTAAAAAAGGTCCCCCACAAAGTCATAAAAATGATACATCTGCCCGAGACATTCCTGGGCCTTTTCCATCTAGGCAAGTGGTTCACTTACTGGAGCTTTCTGTTCAGCAATAACTCACACAAACCTCAATCGTAAATATGCAATAATCAGTGTTGATAGTTGCACAGCGGGGTCATAATTTTCAAACTTAACTTCCCTTTATTGTCAGTGTTTCAGTTTAAATACCTGACACTGAATTATTTATAAGGATATGAAAGAACTGTCTCCTAGAGAATGATAATTCCAAGGATCAAACAACTTTGGAGACGACACGCTGCAAGTGACCTGGCATCTTAATTCAGCATGGTGCAGACTCAGCAGATTTCTATAAAATCCTGGGGGAAACTGATAAGATAAATCAAGTAAAATAAAAAAAAAAAAAAAATTAAAAAAGAGTTTGCTTTATGCCAAGCCCATGTGATGGACCCAGAAGAGATGAAAAATATTGAGTAAGAATAATTCACATATGAAAGGAGGATAGGGGATAATTAATAACAAAACCCCTGTTTTGACTAACAATTCTGCTTATCATGTTCACACAGCAAAAAGCCAATTACAGTAATACGTTCTGGTCTGGCTTTAATGCTGAAAGTTCAGACATGGAGGTCTAAATACAAGAAGCAGGAGATTATCTTGCCTAACTTTATCAAAAAGTTGATTATATTCTGTAGGCTATTGGCCTATAATTCACCTCTAATCACCAAAGAAAGATAGGGGCAGTCAATGCAGAATGGGCAATGAGTGAAGGAAGCACTGCAAATTAATTCAGGAGAAGAAAGTTTCTAGGCTTACACCTTTTATCTCTTTCGCTCTTGTGGCAACTCCTACTTGGCCATTTGGGTTTTTTTCGTAGCTTTAAATTATTTCCTTCTCCTATATCAGTGATATAATTTTTTTAGTGGTAGGCAGATGAGAAATTCACTGTGCCTTACTGTTCTGGTTTCAGCTAGAAGAGAACTCATTCTGTTCAGTGATTTTACTTTTCAGCTCTGTCTCTTTTAACTAACTGCACTTTCTGAAGCTAACAGCAGATTTTCACAGACAGGCTCTACTTCCAGCAGGGATAACGCTCCATGGTTAGAGTTACTAACAAGGGCTGGGGTGTGCAGAAAGGCTCTTGCTTATCCTTGCTGCTGTGCAAGGAGAGATATTTTGTTTTACATAATTTTATCATATTAAAAGTCGCATCTCATCTCCCTTAAATACCTATTTGGAAATGGGAGGAATTACCTTCCAGAGGTATCTTTCTTTAACCAGAATTCATTAGCTTAGAGTAATTATGAATTGCATACTTTCCCTAAATTTTAAAGACATGAGTTAGGTGAGATGAATCCAGGAGGAGAGGATTTATATGGTTTAGCTTTTGGGTTTTTTTAGCGCAATAAGTTATCAGATGTAGCTGAGGGCCTTAAAAATGTAATTAAAACTCTGTCACTATTAAAATACTGACCTAACTTAAAGAACTGCATAGGGACCATACGTGTTTTGTTCCACGCTTACTCAGAATTTGAGATTTGCCATGCCCAAGGGTGCCACAACAAATGTGAAGGGTGGTGAAAAGGTCCCGTTAAATACGAATCCATGCTGCTATGACACAAGAGAGCTAAACGTCAAGAAACAGGCATTATGGAAGTCAGGAAAAATCAAGATGAGTCAATCCCCAAGTTGAAAAAATTCAGCCAGATTAATCCATTGAGTCCACAAAGACTGGAATACTCAGATGATTTCTATAACATAAAACCAGACATGAAAAAATGCAGTCACATTTATTGTGACTGAAAGAAAAGGTTAAAAATGAGCCATAAGGAAATTATGACATTGTCTGTATTGCCAGACCTGGAAATTTTATTGCACATAATGCTTGGTATCTGTTTTTTAAAGCCTTATATCTCGGTGATTCTATGGAACTTCTGATCTTTTCTGGATAATTTGGGAAAAAAACAAAGACCAAAACTTCACAAAAGAGATGACCAAAAAAGGGAGTAACCGTGCTGCTAAGCAAAAGTAAAAATGTCCATCCAGCAGGAAATTCTAACATTTCAACATGTGCTTCCATGTTGAAATAGGTCAATAACGAAGTTTAGAGACCTCTTGCACAATAGGAAGTTTTGGTGGTAAAAATTGTCTTTCAGAACTGGAAAACACTTCATTTTGAGCCCACTTTACACACAGCTAAGGCTTATCGTCATTAGCACCATCAGCCTGGAGCTGCTTCCGTAGGGAGATCTCCCCCTTACATGTTGGACTTTTTAATTCCGCATAATTTTTCCATGACACAATCCTGAATGTCTTCCAATAGGGGTGACAGGCTGGTATCATCACAGCTGTAGTCCTACAGCTCTACTCAAATGCATGAAGGGGAAAACAAGCCACGGCATCAGAATTATAAGGGATACGCTGCTACAGTCCATGGCCTTTAACTAACAGAAATGTTAAACATGTTCCAAAGTATTTAGACTGGGGAAAACTGGCTTGAAATCTCATCTACCCAGAGTATAATCAAAATATTTCAGTAGCACTGATATTTCCCCGTAGAAAACTTCAATTTCACATAAATTATATTAAACTTCAAAAATCTAGAGCAGCTGTCCTGGAAATTACTCTGTGCTTATTTTAAGTACACTGATTTTCATTAGTCTCTTCAGATACTAGTGACCAATATGGTTTTTAATCATAGAATCATGCTGGTTCGAAGAGACCTTCGAGTTCACCAAGTCCAACTGTTAATCCAGAACTTCCAAGTCTACTACTAAACCATGCCCTCAGCACCACATCACCACATCTTTTAAATACCTTTTAAATTATGCTATGAGTAGATAAATTTAATCCTTTGAGAATTCCTGTGAAAAAGAAAGCTATGGATAGATCAGTGGTCCTGTACACAAGCAAGGCAAGAGAAGAGGTTGACACTATTTACTGCCAAGAACCAAGTTGCTAGATGTGTCACAGGACTTGCAGGAAACTGGTACCTTTCCAGAATTCAAGCCAAACTCCATATGCCAACTCAAAGGTCAGAAGATGCCTGTGAGTGGGCAACTGTAAGAACTGCTGGATTACTAATACCAAATGGACTGAAGAATTGTCTAGACTTCATACCTACTTGCAGACACCCACATTTTTGTGTCTCAGCCTGCAACCTGAATCCCAGCTCAGGCAGGGAGCCCTTTTCACAGACTTCCCCATGAAGAGCAACCAGCACCCTCTAGCTACACTTGCACACTTTTTTCGAAACCCTTCTGTGCATTCCCTGAGAAAATCGACCTGATCCCTGGGGACAAGCATTCGACTTTTTAAGCTTGTTCATCTCTGAGAGCAACACATCACATGATGTAGGTAGGCTCACTCTGGGTCCCCTGATGGAGACTGACTGACTGTGTTCACATTATGAGGAGAGGACTTTAGTGAAGCTTTGCAGCTGGGGAATGCACTTTCCAAATAAAACTGTACTCTCCAGACCCCTGGCAGCTTCCCCCCAATAGCCTGACTCCAAACACTCAGGCTGGCAAAGCTTAGACCAATCTGACCAGCTGTGACCAACACAGAGTCCTGGAAGATCTTGGCAAATGTTAATACAATGGATACAGGCATAATTGTGGGGATATTTGAAAAAGGAACTACTTAAACGAGGCTCACACACCTTATTGGAAAATCCATGGGCATAACATCTGAGAACTTCTGCAGGGGATCCTTTTTTTTTTTTTTTAATTCAAATAAAAGCAGTTTACTCTCTGTCCTCTCCTCATGTGCACAGCCTGATGTCAGCCTGATTAATGATGTCAGTGAAGGATAGGAATTCAAAGGAGAAGTTTTCCTTTTGGCCTGAGACTGGGCTGTGGTTCTTCCTCCACAGTTTACATGAAGGTTTTGGCTGTCTCAGACAACACCCAGCTGGCTACGTTTGGTGACATTGCTTTCCTTCTTGGTGGGTGGCTCCAAGTGTCAGACTAGGGTGGTATCAAGGCTTTAGAATACATGCCAAAGACTTATTTAAGCTGTGATGAGCTCAGAGTAGTTCCCTTTGAAATGCTGGAGGAGGAGAAGATGGCTGTGATGTAACACAATCTCTCTTTATCAGCTTGGAGGATACAGATGACCTTGTGCAGAACCAGTGTCCTATCATCATAATGGAAAGTAGTCCCCCCTGCACTCTGTAGAACCAGCTTTCTCCAGTTTTCTTACCACCTCACTTTCCAGTAACTTGTTTGCTAGCTTCCTCTTCAGCCCTCCAAGCCTCTCTGTCTTCCTCACCCTCCCCCATCATCACCATCTCAACATCATGTTCCATCACTGGGTTATTCTCAAGTTTCTACACCATACAAGTCACTCAGGGAGAATGATGTGGGCTTGATTCAGCCACCCACACATTGGTGTCTGGAGTCTTTTGAGACATGTAAGGTATTTTGAGTACTTACTTGCATCTGGCAGACTTGACATCAGCCTTGTGTTCTTGGAGAGCAACAGATGGAAGCCAAAGAGGACACTCTGAGACATCCTAAACGGCATCAGTGGAATTGGGTATCCTGCACTTATCCAGTATGATGCCGCTCAGCACTTCAACTTACATTCCTCGGAGAATTTGCTGGCTAACTATCTCGCTGTCACAGCCATAGTGCTTTGCAACCAGTAATTCACTCCAAGAGGAAAATGAGAATCTTAACCAATGGTATTTTCCACATATCCATCTCTCTGTGCAAAGAAAAAAACACCAAATCACAAAACAGGACAACAAAGCTTTCCAGATAATTGTTAGTAATCTGCCAAAACTTCTTTCAAACTATCTTTTTTTTTTCCCCTATTAATCAATTATGGAATTGCCTTTGCAACAAATTCCATTTTTTCCCCTTTGCATCATCACTGGCATCTCGGCCATCAATACTTCAAACTCCCTGTGCTTTGCTTTCCAATTCTCCTACTCTTACTAATTTAAGAGCAACCCTACTTCTTTAAGCTCTGATCCACCAAACCGCTTAAGCAAGCACTAAATCCTCATAAAGTTCTTCTTGTGTCTGCATACTTTGTTTAATAGGGATAGATTTAGGCATGTTACATAAAGGAAAATTCATGCTTAAAAATGTTATTTAATTGATGACTGAGAAAGGAAATTCCTTGGGGTCAAGTCTGTGAGGACAGCACCATCATTATAAAGTCTGTAGCCTCACGGCAACATAAGGAGCAAAATATTATTCTGTTTCAGAGGATGGAAAATGCCACTCAGAAGGATATATGTCTGTTAACCAAGGATGTTCAGCATGGTCTCAGTTGTGTGGTTTTGGGATAGTTTTGAATTTCTCAAGTTAGTGGGCCACTTTTTCTCGAAATTCAGTTCCACGGGCTAATAAATCTCACTCTTCATGGGGTTTATCCCAGACTAAGTGCAGTCTATATTAATCTTATTACATTCTGCCCTTGCATGATCCCATCTCTCTATGCGGTTTTAAATACCCCTGCAAGCACATAGACATATACATTTCTTCAGCGATACGAATGCAATCCACAGATGTTTGCTGTCCACAGCAAATAAATGAACGTGACAATGAAAGTTCTTGAAATCTAGGGTAAGTTTAGTTGGGTTGGGTTGGTTTTTTTTTTTTTGGTTGTTTGGTTTTGGGGTTTCTTTGGTTTGATTTGTTTGGGGTTTTTTTACCACTTTACATCTAATAGTATCATGAATGAACAGACATTGTTGACTTTGTGCTTTAGTTTTTGGACTCTTCAAGAACTTCTCTGGCATCCATTTTGATCAAAACCACCAAAGTCAGTATGGTTCAAATCCCCTCCGGGAATGCCCGGATCCCCATATTAGCTTAGCTTTGCTTATTAGTTCATACCTTTGCACAGCGAGGGCTCAGGCTTTCATCTCAGCTGTTCCACTTCCTCATTATAGTGGGATTAGTCAAATCACATCAGCAAATGGATCTGCATTGCTGGCCCCGAGTAGCGTGAAACCTTCATGAGGAAGAATTTTAGGATATGACTCTGAGTCAGAAGACTTGCTTCTTGAACAAGAATTAACGAGAGCTGTGTGAAACTTGGCAGATGAAAATCTCAGAGGTTGTGCAAAGTTGAAAAAAAAAAAAAAAACCAACAAAACACAAAAGAATTTTATTTTTATTTTTTTTAAAAAAACGATACTTCTGTTTGCATTTCTGGAGTTTCTCAGAGATTCTGCCTTTGGTGAACTCAGAAGGAAGGATTTGTTGGCTTTGAGTTTCACTTCACACAATACAAATATGTTTTTAGAGGAAAGAAACTTCATTGCCAGCTTATTGTCTGGGGGCTGTAGAAGTCAGTGAATTTCCAGGTGCACCAATGGTTCCTGGACAAACGTGTTTATGTTTATGCCTTACTCTTGCAAAAATGAGCAACAATTATTCTTTCTCATTTCTTTTGATTACAAGGCTCTTCAGGCTTTAAGTACTAACTCTTATTTTGAGCTAGGGCACTACTGAAGTGCAAGAAATCTATGAAATACTATTATTATACAGTTAAATAAGAAAATTAACACTTTGACCCAAATCCTCGGACTTTTCATCGTCAAATTAGGTCAGGTTTGAATTTGGTGACAATGCTTTTGTGCAAGTCATCTCTTTCTATGCAAAAAAAAAAACCTAACACAAATTTAATATCAGCCCTTGAAATTTTTGGCTTGCTCAAAAAAGGAATGGCTCTGTGGAATGAGACAGGGAAAATCCTTTCTGACAAAATCAACACTGCGTCAGTACTTGTTGAACATTCCATTTCTTTTAGAAGTTGAAAAATCAGTACAAAAACAACTGGATATGACCTGAACCTGGACTTCTGCCTATCACTTCTTAGCATTACCAGCACGGCAAAGAAAAAGAAAAAAGAAAACTAAGGAAGCAAAACAGGGATTAGGGAGAAGTAGTTTTATTATTTTCATAAAGCCTCATGAGGCTCCTTCAGCTTGGAGAGCTTTCAAATGCTTTTCTGTATCTCTTATGGACTGTAGCAACCAGTTGGAGATGCAGAGAGCTGATGAAGGGTGAGATGCTGGGATTTTTCCCACTAAGTGGCTCAGGATGAGGTAACTCACCCCACCAAGAACAACATTGGCTTTTCTAGGTGGCCTCTGTCAAGCGCGAATGCAGCTCTCCCTTGTACCTCATGCTGAGTTTTACGTCCGAAGAATTAAAACGGTGAGCCTGACTCATTCCTCCAAGCTGGCATCTGCCACCAGGTCTGGGGAGAACAAAACCCCATCAGTCTCAGTGCTGGGTGCCTGATAGCAAGGTAGCGTTGACCACCTCACCCTGCCTGCGATACCTCATGCATTCTCATTGCTGTTGTGTTTCTATTACCACCCCCCTACACACGCTCCCGTTCCCACTTCACAGCTCTCTTTTTAAATGGCTCCTTCTTTGACGAAGAGAGAGGCTCCTGTTCACTGCCTTGACAGGCCCCATGAGTTTTACTGAGTCATTCATGAGTGTCACTTAGCCCATGTGGGTGGCCTTGAAGCAAGCAACCAGCACCACCAGGCAATGTGCATCAGGCAATGGGCTTCATAATCCCCCTTTTTTCCTTCATCTCCTTCCCTCTCTCTGTCACTCTGGGCCCCTTCTGCTGGCCCAGGCCCTAACAAAATTAATGTGTTTCTTTGGACCATACCTCTCGGCACAGTAACCGCATTCTCTTGCTCTCTCGTTTCATCTGCATCTCTCTTCTGGCTGCAGTTATAATCCAGTGGGTAGGAATGGGAGAGACTGTGGCTTTGAATTCTTTGGCTCACTTACCCTACTGCCTGGAAACTTCTTGCCAGCGCATCTCATGTCTGTCTTTCACGCTGTAAAATGACAGCCCCAAAAGGCTGGCAGCTCTGCTCGGCCAAAGGAGAAAGGCAGCACATGAATCAGCATCTCTGTAAGATTTCCTCAGAAAGGAGATACCACACACGTCCTCTGTCACAGCTCACAATAACAGTTTGTTATCTCTGGCCCAATTCATTTTGTGGCAACTGGCTCCTGAAAGCCATATTTATTTCTAATTGCAACGGTCTTTCTCCCAGAGTGTGTTTTCTCTGATTAGGAGTCTATGCAGACCCTCAAATCATTTCATTAAGGCAGCAAATAAGATGGTTTGGGGAGATAAGGCGAAGGAGAGGGAAAACCAACAAAGACTAATTAAAAAAAATAGATGAAGATGCAGCTTCTGTTGGGCTGGTCAAAATGACAAACTTGGCCATACACATGCCTCACACCTCAGCTACCTTATCCAGGAATTGTTTGTCATAGAATCATAGAATCGTTTGGATTGGAAGGGACCTTAAAGATCATCTAGTTCCAAACTCCTTTCCTACCCTGAAACAGTAACACACAGGGTCTGTGTTTGAATATTCAGCCAGAGTATGACTGATCAGAAAGCAATACAGGATGCTAAGGTCAACCCAGACCTTTTCTTTAATGGAAATGGGAAGAGGCTGTGGGGAAAGAATGACAAACATTAATCCCTTTTCTATCCATCAGCAGAAATCACCTTCTGATGTTAACATGGAGCATTTTCTCAGCATTTCTCAGGTCAGGCACTGTATTAATAATGAAAAAGCGGGTATTGTGAGGAATTCTTAATGCTTTGCTCACACCAGTCATTCTTCTTGTACTGAACAACACTGCTTCCTAATTCTTCATATTTCATAGCTGCTTAATAAGTGTCCAAGTTTATGGCATCACTGAAACATCCAATCACCACAGACTCATTTAGAATAATATGAAAATAATTTAATCAGTCTCACCATGCCAGGAAACCAATGCCCTGTCAGAAAGTGAAATCCACCCTGCCAGCTGTCATGAGGTTCTGGATCTAGAATATAGTAAAACTTTTACAACCAAACCTTGGAGCCAAATTCCTCCCATCGTTAATTTTTTCAAGGAAGCTCTCAGTAGTAAACTCCGAGCCATAGATTTATTAAGAAAAAGCATAAACCTGATAAATAAATTAATAAATCGTGTTTATTTATTAGCCCAGTAATATTATAGATACGATACTCTGGAGGACTTGAAATGGAGAATTTGGTATATTCCACATCCTGAGACTAGAGGACATTAAAAATCGATCAGGACTATTATGTTCTAATCAAAAGAGTTCTGCCCCAGTCAGAATTGATTCCTTCTTTTGGGGAGCAACCAAACACAGGTACATATTATCATACTGCTCTAGAATTTCCAGTCACTATGGTCAGTGCTCTTTGCAGGAATGGGAGAGGTAGTCCCATCCCATGAATCCTCCCATATGAACAGGTAAAACTGATCAGACACGGAAGAAAGGAACACTGTCTTCATCTAAGAAATAAGAAAAAAGGCAGAAAGAAATCAGATGAGTGGATTGAGAGACTGGATTAGACAATATTTAAAGATATTACATAAAACTACTAATGTCATAAAGTACACATCTACAATCTGAACCCATACTCAAATCTGAACATCAACACGTCCCTCCCTGTAAAGGCTGAGATGATCATCATTCCTCATGGTAGCACAGGAGCTGCAGAATTAGGGGGAAAAAAAAAAAAAAGCTCTGGAGTTCTTTTCTTGAAACCATGGCGTATTTTGGAGACACATCATAATAGCAAAGACAAGAATCCCTTAATATTCCATCATTCTTGAAAAAGATTCGGAACTGGACACTTTTGGTAATAAGATTAATGGTATTTCATGGAGAAAACTTTTACATTTTTCTAAGTGCTGTGTGTATACATATTATATGCAGGTATTTACACATATATTCTCTTTTGGAATATTTAAGTGTAATCCCATCAGTCTGTTCTCATGGGCCATGCTAGACTTCTGATCTTTCTTGCTGCTTTCCTCCAAACCCTGTAGTTTGTTCATCTCTTAATCTTGAAATAGCAGCCAACACTCCGTTCAGTAGCTGTCTGAGACTTTCACACCCTGCCCTCCTTTTGTCCTCAGTAAATCTTAAGTTAACTAATGCACAGCAAGGTTTTATATGTTTTATTGATATGGGTCCTATGACCCCTAGGACCTCTACATACTTTAACAAGACCAACATTCTCATTTACAGTGGTTTGATTATATTTATTTACATTTGTGTGTACAACCATTTCATGTTCTTTTGTTTAATCTGATCAGAATAAAACACTTATCGTTTCTTAGGAGTAATTTCAGCCTATAAGGTGCCTCAAAACTAATCCTAATGATTTTATGTCCTCAAAACCAATCCCAATCTCAAGTGAACTGATCACTCAGAACCTTGCAAGACACAACCCTAATGACCAAATCAATTAATGGCATAACTCTGTAATTATACGTGTGTAAAATGCACTGAAAATTGGGATTTAAGTGCCTGGGTAAGGGTAACCATGTGTTTATGTGCTTGCTAAATGAGGTCTTTAGTTCAATTCAGAACCCATAAGAGGAAAAGCTTTTCCATCCATGGCTAATATAAGCACCAACGTGTATGTGTGAATGAGGAGTTGCATATCTCTGCACAGCACCAAGGAGAGGGGAAATGAGTACTCATTTCACTTGTCACCTCCACCACATTAAATATTAATATCCGTTTCACTCTCTTTTCCACTGAGGTAGAACTTACCTCTGGATTCCTTTACCACCGCTTTATTATTTTGTTTAACTTTCAATACACTGTTAACAATGATTTGCTGATGGTGCTCTCACAAAGAATGAAATAAAATAAAACAAACTTCCAGGAAAAGAGATTGAGAACTATTTCTTTTTCCAAGGAAAAAATTGTACCCTACTTTTTTTCTAAGTAACTTAATCTCCTCTTGTCTTTCATGGGCTTTCAAATACCTTAGTATACAGCCCTGAATATATTTTCATGCATTTCACAGTGGCTAAAGAAATTCTGAATGTGTTGCGTGTGTCTACCAAAGTGCATTATTGTTTTGGAATGCTGGGAAAAGTTAAAAAGAACATAATATATAGATCTATAGGGCAGGCCTGTAGTACCGTCTGTAAAGAGTGTTTTACACATTTCAAAAATGTTGCTTTATCTTGTAATTTTGGGAATTATATTTTCTGAATCCTCCACCATTCTCCTTCTTCCCCTTTCCCTTCCCATCCCTTCGTGACTGGATGTGATAAACACCGGGACTAAGAATTAGCAACAAAAGCCTGGAGCCAACAGATAGAGAGACAGGGAAGAGCATTGTCCAAGGGCACAAGGACAGGCAGAATAATCTCCATCTGTTGAAAAACACAGCCCTCCCATGATGTTCTCTCACAAAAAAAATGAAATAAAATAAAATCAACTTCCAGGAAAAGAGGTTGAGAATTATTTCTTTTTCCAAGGAAAAATTGTACCCTACTTTGTAGGTACCTCCAATACCTCTGTGACCTGCTGAGAAAGGGTCACCCAACCTGAATTAAGGGGGAGAGCCCCACTCTCCAGGAATTCCTTTGTTTACACTGCAAATCCCAGGAAGATCTTTGTGAGTGCCCATATGAGGCAACATGCTCAAATTTATTATTTACTTCCTCTCTTTTTCCCAGTAATTAATAGGTAATTGCACTGGGAGGGCACTCAAAGGACAACCTTACGGCTGCAAACTCAATTTCTTCAATGTCAGAAACTGCCAAAATTAAGACAGTCTTCAAACTCTTACATCAGCTCCTTCAAACATGTACCTGGTGCAGGCTTTTATTGCATGACCTGATGCTGTTTTTCCCATGATGCCCTTTCTCTTGGTGTAGATGTGAGATCTGCAGCAAAAGGGGAGGAAATAGTATAGGAGGTTGCCACCTTTGTGGCCCTGGCCTTGTTTGTTGCAGAATTTGAGAGGCATTTCCATAAATTAAACCCTGCCTTCAGGATGATGCTTCTTCCTACAGCTGCTGGATGGCTCAGACAAAGTTGCCTGGGACAAGTTTCACACAAGTGGTCATTCATGGGGCTTTTTGTGTGTGTTGTGACTTGAGTTTCTAAGGTGTGATAGGCAGAAGGAGCATCGATATGGTTCAGATGATCTCCTTCAAGTCACCCTTACTTTGCAGCAGCTTAATGAAGTATTGAGAACTCATAAATTTAACTTAAAGTGAGAGAAACTTCTTCAAATAAATAAATAATGTGGGATTTATCTGCTTTAGTTCCCCTGGAGGGTAATTCATCTTATCCCAAGACAGTCGTCCAAGACATATTAGATGAAGCACCTCTCGTGTGCTTGTTTCTCCCAAGTGACTATGAGAAAATGAGTAGCTCAGAGAAAGAAATTACTCTTAGCTAAAGTTGGATGAGATTAATAAGGTATAAATGCTTAAACCTCTGCCAAAGCAGGCACTCAGAGCTCAGCCTGGACACCAAGATAACCGGATGCTTTTCACGTTAATCTTAATCTATTTATCAGGTTCCCATTAGTAAAATAAGGATAATGTTCCCAATCTCAGAGGAATATTAATAAAGATGATTAACATTGGAAAACCACTCAGGAATGCCAAAAAAAAGCCAAGGAGGAAGCAAACAGTTCTGTCTTTCGAGCCGTCTTTAAACTATGGGTAGAAAATACATCCTAGAAACAACTGCTGCACAATAAAGCTAAATATTTATAATGAATTGCTGCTGCTATCTGGGCATGGGAAGTTCCCATTTAAATACAGTTGGCTACCATATCATTAAGTCACAAGATAGCGTGTAAGAAAAGGGAAAAGGGTAAGGTTTCACAAGCAACTTTTCTTTTGACTTAAGTGCTGAGAAATTCACTTTGCAGCTGCAGTCCCATAGATACTATTTCACAAAGATTTGTGTGCACATGTTGGTCTGTATGCACAATATATAACAGTGCATGAATATCTACATAAACAGAGTAAAAAAAAAATCAACAAAAACACACTGAGCTCTTTCACCTTATAGAATCATAGAATCATTTTGGTTGGAAAAGACCTTGTATATCATAGAGTACAACCATTAAGAGAGCACTGCTAGGACACCACTAAGCCATGTCAGCACCACATCTCCACAGCTTTGAAACCCCTCCAGGTATCATGGGGACTCCACCACTGCCCTCGACAGCCTGGGAGAGGCCTTGACAACCCTTTCAGTGAAGAAGTTATTCCTAATGTCCAAGCAAAACCTTTCTTTCTTTCCAGGGAATAAAATGCAAAAAGTGTCCCATTTCCCAAAATGAGGAAAATAAAAACAAAAATTTAAAAAATTGTTATAAATTCAGCTGTGACATTTCCTAAAGAACAGCTTCAAATACTATTAGTAAAAGAGGACTGGTATATCTTGAATCTCTCAGTGACTTCTGAATAATTTTTGGCATTGTCAGAGTAGAGTTTCATGATTCTAAGTGTCTTATTTATATATATATATTTACTGTGAGTACATTCAGGTTCATAATATATAGGGCCTGGAATCCCAAAGTGAATGTGAGTAACCCCTTCCCCCAAATACTAAGAATAAAGATTGGTAATAAACTAGAGAATTAATAGCAAGTGCACTTATTGCCATGGAAACACGGCCAAAACAAATATTAGGAGGTTCTGATTCCCAGAATTCACACATGCCAATACAATTATTCTGCAGGGTTACCCGTAGCCCGGCGATCCTACGCGTGCCGTGTGCCCACACAACGCCGATATTCGTGTGTGAGGCGTGAGCTCTCTCCTGCTTTTCAGTCGCTGCTGAGGTAATATCGACTGGAGCATTCATAACAGCACTGGGCTAAATTTGGAGTTGAAGGGGACAGGGGAGAAGGCTGGGTGGGAACTGGGCGATTTCAGTTTGTTTTGTCCTGTTTCTATGCTCGTACGCGTATTTGTCTGGGACTGCCTGGATGTTGCCATGGCGACCTTTGATAAACCCGTGTTATGGATGCTGTGAAATATAAAGCCATGCCACATTTCAGGGAGTGTAAGTTCGCGGAATAAAGCAGGGGGGCTGGGAGCTTCGGAGGTACATTGAGTAGTTTTAGTGCTCTCATTCGTTCTAATAACTGCTTTTCTCTAAATTAAAATAAATAAATAAATAAATGTATGCCTGCTAGCCTAGAAATTCATCCTGCTTTTGAGAAGTTTATATGAGAAAATTCATACTTGTCCAAAGCAGCTGGCTGCATTTGATCAGTCTGTATCATTTTTGTTTGTTTGTTTGTTTATGGGCAAAGAAAGCTACCTTTGCCTCACTTTTACCATGCTTTGTGAGTGATTCTTAGTTCAGGAGAGAAAAGAAAGCAGATTCCAATCATTCTTGCTTCCAATGCACCCCTAAGAGCTCTACCATCACTAGACAGAGGTCAGCTGTGCTGATCTATATCTTCAAAGGCAGAGACCTCACTTCTTTTCAGGTGGCTGCTTAAAATTTGGACATTTAATTCAAGCCAGGGAGTAACGAACCATGAGCAGAAATGGTTCATTCAATAAATGATTTATTCTACTTTAGGTTCATAGACATCTAGTCCAGGATAGGATTCAACATTCCAGTTTTCAATAGTGAACATGAGGCGAGGTGAACCCCAAACGAAGTGCACCTATAGCAGTTGTTAGCATCCGGTTATTAGCATGAACACCCCATCCTAACCCTAAAGAGTGTGGAAGATCCATCATTCCACAGGCAGTCTGTGACAAGGGCAGGACTTGCACGCAGCTCTTGAAGTTCTCTGAGCCTCTGTTGCAAAGACTTAAAAGCTCACGTTCACCCTGCCTGATGTCTCAGAAAAGTCACCAAAGTACCTTCCTGAAAAGCTTTCTCATTCCACACTCTCTGTAATCAGTGCAGAGAAGCTGCCAGTTTGGAGGCTGGTTTATCCCAGGAAACACAAATCACTACCCAAAGATGGAGTGCATGCTCCACATGTCTTTACAGAGTGGATGATTAACTTAGATGAGTGCTGAGGGTAGAATTAATCTCCTTTAACCACAGCCATTTAAACTGTAAGCCCCTGCCTTAAGCCGGGTTTCCTGCTTTTATCAGTGAAAGGTCACTTGAGAGGGCATCTCATGCCGTCTATTTTAGACAATTATCTAAGGATGGATGAATCCAACAGAGGGGGCTGTGCCAGCAGAGGAAATTTTGGGTGATGATCTGCCTACCGAAGGCTAGCACTAGGATCATTTTCTTCTCCTTACTTATACCATTAGTTATGTCTATTCAAGGACAAAACCTCTAAGGTTTCCAAGATATAGCATGATCTCCCACCAGGACACATTCATCAACTGCCACTGTAGCAACTTCATTCCACTCCAACATCATGTACCTCCACTTACTTGTTCATTTCTGACACTTTCTAACTTCCTTTAACATTTGCTAATCCTCTCTCGCGGATCTGCTGCTCCAGTTACCGTGAGGACTGCACCATCGGAGCTGCTTAGACAGCCACTCAGCCTCTTAGGAGGGCTCTCCAGTTTTGCTGTCCTCTGTCTGGCACTGCAACAGCTTTCTTATCCAGCAGTGACCAGATGTACACACCATGGTTCCCAGTGTGCTAAAATTACAAAACCACAGAATGGTTTGGGATTTTAAAGATCATCTAGTCCTACTTTCCTGCCATGGGCTGGAACATCTTTTGCTAGATCAGACTGCTCAAAGCCCTGTCCAACCTGACCTTGAACACGTGAAGTACGTGTATATGTGGCTGTGCAATGCTTCCAAAAACTACTTTAATGTGTGGGACAACTTTAAGCAGGTTTCTGAGGCTAGTAGGACATTCCACTAAGTTCACAGACATTTAATAAAAACAAGTGGTCAGATGGAGAGTAGAGGTCTCATTAGGGTCATTCCTTACAAGAGACATCTTGTACACCTCAAATACAAAAAAAAATCTTCACCCGTAGCTTACTTGTCCTCCATCATAAAGAACTTAGCCTTTCCTACTCTGCTGGTGACAAATCAGAGGGCTGAGGATGGGGTGGAAATGAATACCAAATGTGACTGGAAGAATCCAGAGAAGATCTGTAAGAATGAGCCCAAGCCTGGAAACACTGCATTGAGAAACTGAGAAAGCACCCACTGTTCAGCTAAACATAGAGAAGATTAAGATGTGTCTGAGTCACTGTCTCTTAAGTGCTTACACAGGACAAAGTTTTCTCATAATGGAAAGATTTTTAGTGTAGCAGACTTTAAAGAAGGTTGGCATCTAGTTATGCCAGGCTGGAAAATAAAACAAACAAAAACCAAAAAAACCCAACCAAGCTCAGAAAAAATTAAGTTCCTTGCAGCAAAGATAACTAGCAGTTGAGGTGTCCAGCAAGGGAAATAATGGATTTCCCAATGGAAGAAGGATTTCAATAGGGATCAAATCAGAATCAATCATAGAATCATTTCTGTTGGAAAAGACCTTCAAGATCATCAAGTCCAACTGTTAACCTAACACTAACACTGTTAACTTAACTGTTAACCTAACACTGCCAACCCCACCACTAAACCATGTCCCTCAGCACCTCATCTACATGTCTTTTAAATACCTCCAGAGATGATGACTCCACCAACTCCCTGGAAAGCCTGTTCCAGGGCTTAACAACCCTTTCAGTGAAGAAGTTTTTCCTAATATCCAACCTGAACTTCCCCTGGTGCAACTTGAGGCCATTTCCTCCCGTCCTATCAATGCTCTTCTATGAAAGAGTCTCCAGCTGAAGCAGCAGTGAAGAGAAAGGTGCAGCAACCCCTGGGTCATTTTATCCTGTTTGGTGATCAGCGAGGTGTCAAAATAGGTGATTGCAATTAAAATCCAAAATGAAAAGCAGAACATTTTGTCTAGTCGACACCAGGACACTAGATGGCCCACAAACCACAGACACACAGACACACACACTCACTCACACACGGACACCAGCGTGCATGCTCCTGCAGACACTCGCCAGGAGCTATTGTAGGACCCACTGTAAACCTTGGAGAACCCATCTGTCAGAGCTCTGAGTGGTACTGCCAGGGATATTGCCCATTACACGATTTGTACATATTTAGGCTTAGCCAACCCTAAGCTGATTGCAGGTACTTAAAATTGCTTTTGTGCCATGAACACTTAACGCTAAACCTCTTTTAATTTGCACCGTGCTACTCAGAGAGATCATATCATTCTTCTGTTCAACGTAAATTCCTGATCTGGCAATCCTAGCCTGCTTGGGTATTTTATTTTTTTTTTTAATATTAATTTAAAAAAAAAAGAATTTAATAAGGATTGGAGTTTCTTTATTGAGCTTTTATTGTCCAGTCTTGTAATTGAATCACTCTGCTGTGACAGCACGACTGAGGCTGTTATTAGCAAATTCTATACACAATGGGCTTTATCCCTTTATGAAAAAGTATTGTAGGGGGAATAGTTAATCTGGGATAAAAAAATGAAGCTTGGGGAGGGGAGGGGGTGGGGGGTGAGAAATACAATTGCAGATTCCAAATATTTAAAACTGTTTCTGTGCTTTCCAATTCCAGCCCCCTCCTCCACTTCCCTTCTCCCACCACCCGTCTGCTCAAATCCCTTTTTGTTCTTTGTGCCCTGACTCTCTGAGGCAGAACTTGTTTGCAACACGATCACCAGGGAGGAAATTTTGTCTACAGAGCAAAGCCTCATCTCTGAGAAGGCCACGTTGACACTTGCTTTTCTAGGCAACTTTGGAATTTTGATGGCAAGCCACCACAGATGGACAACTGTAGATTCTTAACAGATACTGAGGGGAAGGAAGCAGTGTTCATTACACAGTGTTGGCATTTAATTTCTGCATCTCTATTAGCCATTCTGTGCCCCTCTTTGGAGCTGGTAGACCTCTACTCAAAAATGTTAATAGAGTATGGGGTGCAACTCATCCCATTCAAAAGCAGAAAACTAGAGAAGTCAGCTGATGTTCCCTAATCATACTGTGCTTAAGTGTAGTTTCCACTGGATATATAAGTGCCAAGAACTAGCTCTTTAGCTGATGTCAATGTGGTAGTGGTATATGAACATGGAATTTCTATTGGCATTATGTCTTCCAGCTTCTACTTTGTCTCTGTCTCCTTGGGCTGCTTCTCTCTTTTTTTTTTTTTTAATGTAAAAACTGAGGATGTGGTGAATAACCATTTCTTTTGGAACAACAGCTGAGTGTTCTGATGTTCCAGAGCAAAATCAAGATACAGGGGGTTAGGCAGGTCTCTCACTATAAAGTTGACATTGCTGGCTTTGTAAAGGCTATTTCATTGTCTGAGTTCTCTCCCCTGTTCATAATTTCACTAGGGCAAAGTCTGTTTCTTACTATGCATTTGTATAGGTCACATCAGGACCTGAATCTTGTCTGTGGTCACGTAGCACCACTGCTGTAACAAACATTAATCATAATTATAAATAACTGATCAGAACTGTGATGATAGTGAGGTTAAAGAAATATTGATATGTTATCATGATAGTTCTAAATGTGAACCTTGACCCAGAGTCTGCAGAAATCAATAGAAATGTCATGGAGCTATTCATGGCATTTAGACCAGCTTCCATTGATCTTTCATAACCTTCATTTTTTTTTGCAGGCATCAAAGGTAAGTCTGGTTTCAGAACAAGACACCTAATAGGAGTCACCTAATGTTCAAATACAGAAGTAAAGAGCCATTTGTGTGACCAACAGGCATGAAAATCAGACGATGAGGCAGAGTTATGAAGAGCTTCATGAAGATGAAGTTACAAAACAGAGACAATTCTCTATTCAGTAGGAAACCTCCCTTTAAATAAACCATGGAAGCTGGAACATAAAATAATCAAATTTGGGGAAGGTGGAGGATTGGATCAGTGTTAAGAAGCTGAATGAGAGCTGGGGACGTAATGAAAGCTGGTAGAAAGGATTAATTCTAGGGACAGACTTGAATTTTCAAATGGAAAGAGAGTGGACAGCATTCACAATTTTTCTGGCTGCATTTCTTGTGACGCATCAAACAAGATGGGTCATTTGAAGGCAAAAGTGTCAAGGTATATAGAAGGTCTATGGTCTTTGGAAGGTCTCATTTTCCTTTCCATAAGTATGGAAAGGAAAAAATATTTTTTATACATAAAATATTGATAAACCAAATAGCTTGGGTTTACCAATTTTAGCTTTATCTGAGTAGAGGAATAAAATTTGGGAAGGAATGACACAGAGGAAGGCATAAGATAAAAGAAGTGGTCATGCTGGAGATCAAGGAAAATGAGACACAAAAATGTCGAGAGGGTAAGACCCAAACTTGTGCACAAACACCTCTAAGACCCAAACTTGTGCACAAACACCTCTAAGGTCCATGAATACACACCAAGAAGTAACACGATGCAAATACTCTGTCTGGAAAAAAGCTTGTGACCCTATCAAAAGCATCCACATCAGTACCTCTTGGTATCCCTGGCAGTGATCACTTTCAATCATAATTGGCAACAGGAAAAGAGGAGAACAAATTTCAGACTTTCACTACATAAGTGGGGCTGGTGGAGGAGGTGCAGCTACCCAGAGATATAGAGTAGAAGGATGAAGAGTCACAAGCTGCAAAAAGGGAAAGTGCGGTTGGATAAAATAAAAAAAAAAATGCTCAAAACTCAATTGGAGAAGGGCACAAGACCATTTTTTTTTTTTTGGAGCAAGAGGTTGGACTAGGGACCCAAGGTCTATTTTAGACTAGACATGTTAAGATTCCATGACATTATGAGAAACAAGTAAGACTTTAAAAGTGTCTGACTAAGCAATTTTCAACTCTACAGGATCCACTTCTAATTGATTTCTAATTTGTGCAAAATCGTTTGTCCACTGGGGTAAGAGGGTTTGTGGAGAGCACACCCATAGCAATCTGAGTACACATATGTGTGTAAAATAAGGAAAAAAAAAAATCATGCTGGAAAAATAGACAGGAAAAACTACAGTGAGTACTAAATCTGCTGACCTTGCATATGGAGCCCTTAATCAGGAATAAATTGAAAACTTCCACAGATACCAAGCTTTTTGCTCTGACTTCTACTTGTATTTCAATGAGCTACTAATGACTGTATGGAGAAAAAAACTGGCATCTCTGACTAGGATGAATTATCTGACTTGTATGTCACCATCACTATTTTGAACCGCAATATATATATTTGAACAATATATATATATTCGAATACACACACGCCAGGCATATTTCCTGTGCAATGCTTAGGGGGGAAAAACAAAACAAAAACAGGCCAATTATTTTAATGTGATGAAATTTAAAAGACACTCTGGGTGTTTCTATGGTCACAGACCTCTGTTTATAAGTTTGGTTCTTCCCCCAGCAGTTAAAGAGGAGCCTGGTGACCAATAGGAAAGCAAGACTTCATTCTCCACATTCCATTAGCTTCATAATTCCATGTTAAATGATGGGTTTAGTACCATATGGTGAAGTCTGATATGAAGAAGGAAGGGGGGAAAATATATATATATACACACTCATGCACATAGGCATATGCACACACACACACATATATATATATATGTGTGTGTGAAATATATGTGTATACACATATATTTTGCACATGATTAACCTGTCTGGCTTCCTTCAGGAAATGGCCTCTATTGATGAAGTGAAGCGAAAATTTTTAAACCTTTTCAGGGATTCTTCATGCTGTTCGGATTTGCTTCAGTCTGCATTTGGGGTTGAGATTTTTATTTTAAATTTAACTGCACGGATGGCCTCACTGCAATTCTAATTTTCTGGAGTCAGCCTGGAAACCACAAAGTAGAATTCTTTCCAGGCGCTATGACTTTCAACACGTAACCTAAATAACAATACTGTTTTTACCTAATGGTCTAAACATCTTAAGTATTAAATGAGGGATAAATTTGTCATGAGGTCAAGAGTTAAGAACTCTTAAATAAAAGAGTATTGAGAATGTGCATGTCAAAGACAGTGGTAATATGATTTCCATACATCAGTTTTCTTTGCAGATTACAATTCCACTAGCAAAAAGTCTCTGGGCTTATGTTACCACAGTTCCAAGTTTATCTTAAACCACAAACTAGAAAGGTCCCGGCATTCATCTGCTCAGCCTTCACCTGGTTCTCGTGACTTAATATGAAAAGACACATTGAAGATTCTAAAGCAGAATAAGCCTGTTAAAAAATTGCCACTTTATTACCAATATTACAGCAGTGCCAGGGAGCTCTCAACCAAGATCCTAATGGTGCTTTCACCCACTGCAAAATTAAAGACCTATTTGCTACAGAGACAAAGTGAGAAAAAGGAGATCATCTTATTACAAGTAGGGAGAGAAGGTGCAAAGTTGCTTTGCTCAGGGTGAAATAAAGCATCTCTAAAACTGAACGTAGGTCTTTGAACGCTGATCCAGTGAGAATCTGAACATTGCCTTACTGGCATGAGCCAAATTAAAAGGTGGTATCTACAGCCCTGGCTCTTTAGCATTTACGCTATAAATCGTTACTCCCTGGGGTGAATATTACTTTTCACATGAGTTCTGCTTACACTAAAACTGCTGATTTGCACAGGAAGCCAAAAGCTTTCTACTAAAAGAACAATCTTACGGGCATCTTGAAAACTAATTCCAGGGTCATGTTTTTGGGGAGCCTACAGACTGAAGGTACTAAGCCTGATGTGAAGGGACCAACTCAGCTTCAAAAAGCTTGTTCTCCACTTTCCAGCACTGACGCTCTCTAACTGCAGCCTTGGTATGTCAACCATGAACCCACCACTAGCTCTTCACACACCTTGACTACAAAGCTCTGATAATGCGGTGTACTGTGGTTATATGGAGAGCACTGATTTTAAGGGGTTGGTGATCATGGCTGGAAACTCTATATGCTACCCCAACGTAAGCAATTCCAGTTTGATCTTATTAGGTCTTGGACATGAAACTGGGAACAGGCTGAGTCAGTAGTTGGCTGGGAGGTAGACCTTTTCCCTAACAGACCCAACCACTACCGCTCCGGGAAGTGGTGGTGGTAATACAGGAGTAGTTGCTTTTTCCAGTGCCCGTGTCTGTGCTATTTTATTTTTCCCCTCAAGTTCCCTGCTATTGCCTGGACACATCAGTGCTGAGGTCTCTACAGCTGGGAAGTCACTCAGTGTTGAACTGCCCTATAGCCCAGGCGGTCTGGTGGAGAGAAGGAATGAAGGATCATTTCCAAAGAAGGCCAAAGGACCACAATCAATGTTCTCATCATGTTTTTCCACATGACAAGCAGTACATCGACAACTAACTCTGCTTACTCCTGCGATACCTCAGGTGATCAGAGGACATATTGGAAGCAGAGGAGTGAATAAGGGTTTTTTCTCAGAGGAGCACATTTTCAATTCATATTTTCACACACATGTTTTGAAGCTGTTAGCTTCAATGTGTTCCTTACTAAAATAGTGATTATATTGGTCTCTGAAAGACCAGGTTCCAATAGTGCATTCTCATTGAGGCCTGACCAACTCCACACAGCTATTCAAGAATGTATGGCTATGTTGGGTGTTCCATCAGTACTGGGAGGTTCATATCAATGCCATTGAGGGAGTGGAAGTGAAGGAGAAATGAGAAAACATTTCTTATAGGGGGGAAAATAGCTGAAGCTGCTTCTCTTTTGCAGGGAAGACAGAAAAATGTTTGCTGTTTTCCAAATCTCTCAGTCTATTCTGAAAGAAATATTTCTGCTTCAAAACACAAAGGATTTCCTCTGGACCAAGTAAATTATATTTATTTTCATTGCCTCATGTGTTTAATATAAAATTTTGAAACAAAAAATTAGCCCTACTTGGGAACCTATGATAATATTCTGAGTTCATTGTTGTTTTTTTCTTTTAGAAGAGAAAGACATTTTTCAATGAAAGCAAACTGTAAAAACATTTTCAAGCAGTTGTAGCAGGAAGTGATAGAGAGAGTTCAATGAAGAACCATGAAGACAAGACCCATGGGAGCTACACTGCTGCATAGATGCATTATGGGACTTAGATGATGGAGTAGAAGCCTCAGGAGTGAGATAGGAATGTGAAGCCGCTATGCTTTAAAGCAAACAATCAAAACCTTTGGAAAGCCTTTGCCTGCAATACCAAGTGCTATCCTAGGCACAAAAAGCTTCTCTTGTCCTTTCATTTGGATCTTTGTCTTGGTGAAGGAATTCTCCCATTAAAGATGGAAATCATGGAGAACAAAGAAGAACCTGGTGAAAGTATCTGCTGGAGAGCACGAGGAAAGAAGGAGGGAATGGAAAAATTCCTGAAGTAGTGTGCAAAGTAAATTAAGCTAGAGGGGAGACTTTAATTAATCAAATGGTTTTGAACAGCAAAAGCAGCCAAACATATGCAAAACCTCTTCTGTGGGAAGAGAGGGATCAGCCAGAGAAGGAATGGATCTGAATGTGAAAGCTTAAGGATTTTTTCTGCCTGACCTATACAATCTGGCTTGGCTAATAATCATCTATATGATCAAGACAGAAGGAGACAAGATGTCAACTGTCAAAGATCAACAGATTCACATATCTCGGGAAAATGACAACTTAACCAGAAGATGACTGTGATGAAAACATGCTATCTCATCAATCAGAGAAGAAGGTTTCTTGGCATTTTTTTTTGGTAACTAATCAGAGACTAAGAATTGTGGAAGCAGCAGTCACAGTATACACGACCTGCTCTTGTTCTTACTGAAGATAGTGATAGACAACATTTGATGTTAATAGGGGCATAATTTGGTTTGTAAGTTAAAGACATTGGAAAAAGAATCTTTCACTCGGGTTGAGTGAATGATCCTGAAGACTCTTCTCATAGTGCATGTAATGAGCACCATAGGACTTTCTTCAGTCATAGATGTGTGGTCTGAACTAGTCATACTCACTTCCTAGATAATCACTGGAAAGAATCCCGTCTCCAAAGGATGGTTCATTTTAGTTCTATTAGATATCTACTGGAAGCTGGGAAGATTCATCTTCTGCAGGTGCCTGTCTCTCCATTGACTATCTGGGGATCCTAAATGGCAAACTTGGCCTGAATTTTGCACATTTTTTTGATCATGTGAACTGGTTTTCAAAAAAGGAGTACAAGAAATGGTCATTGCAGGTCTCTGAATAAAGTTGCTAAAATACTCTATTTACAAGATCAGTAACAAATTAAGAATTTAAGTAGTTCTACTCACTTGTCCCCAAGACCCAACATTTCTTTTCTGAGAAACACAGAGAGGAAATATTTTTTTTTGGAAAAGTGATAAGGGAAAAATAATCAGGATAAACCAACCACTGTACAGGGCAAAGCTGTCATGAATGTCTCATCAGGTCTGGTAGCTCAGCTAGCAGTTTTTTACTTGCTGCAGGAGTGCCTGGTTGAGCATCTCCAGGCTGTGCTAATCCTGGAGATCAGAAAACAGCCATGCACTTAAAGTGGACTTTCAGGTGCTAACATTTGTGAGTATCTGAAACTACGTTCACAGGTCAAGGACTGGAGAAAGGAATGTGACGATCTTTCCCTGGGCCCCATGCTTCTTACTGAGTTAAAACTGGGGCTGAAGGCTGAGAGACCAGAAGAAAAACTTTGGAGGCCAAGAGGTTTGTGATAGTTCTGTGGGAGGTTCAGGGGAACAGAGGAGATTAGCCCAGATCACTTACAAAGAGTGGAAGGAGGCTCAGTCACTTCAGAGGTGGAATGAAAAAGTCTGAGAGCCCTGTTACTTGAGACAGGGAAGAAGAATGTCATAGGTAGTGTCAGGTCATCTGGGGAAGGTAGAAACTGCAACACCATGATGGAAAAAATCTCAGCTGGGAAATCAAGAAAGCAATTTTTCATCTTCACCTTTGCATTGTCACAACTGAACCAAGACACAGATACATAAATACCTATATGTGGCTGGAGAACCCTGAGTCTTTGGGGATACCTAACTGGTTAGAACATTGTAGGTTTAATCTGAATGGCACCAAGGAGTCAGTTGAAGATCACGACCTTTGAATTTGACTTGGCAGAACAAGGAGGACCTTATCAGTGTTCCTGGAAATAATTTTTAATTCAATCACAGTTCTAATCTAAAAAGCCTACCGTGCTGTGAACGTGCAGTTTTATTGCTCTGAGGTCAGCATCTCTCAATGGCTCCAGAGGAAAATGCGTTTGAGCTATCACGTAGCTAAACAGGACATCTGTTTCAGCAGATTTACTTTGCCATCTTAGGGGTGAACACCATCATTAAAGAGCCTGTAAAGAAATGACATTGACTTTAAACTGGATTCTCAACTAAATCTATCTATCTAAGAGTTAGATGTCTATTGAAGGCTAACCATCTGTGATTCTCCTGTCAATGGAAAGACTGGGATGTCCAGAGGAAGGCTCATTCCATAGATCTTAGGTTCAGATTAATACTTTTTATCTTTTTCCACTGAGTACATACATGATGCAGAGAGGTATGTTGACTAGACATCTAAATGTTAATTAATATAGCCAGGTGAAATAATAAATCCATTTTAGGGCAGCGCAAATCTCTTTTTTTCTCAAACACTGGAAGTGTTTTTGGGTCACATTTTCAGGTGTTCCTGATCAAAAGTACTTTATACATAATGAAGATAAATAATCGTAATGAAGACAAATAATCTTATGGAATTGCAAAGGCACTGAGACTTTAGGTAAAATTCCACATGTCACAACACAAACAGTAATCGTATCCATGGTGATGACAATGTTGAACAGAATTTACTAAATGCTTCTGTTGCTGTGCAAAGGAAGGACAGATTCAGCCTTTATGCAGTTTCAAGTAGTGACTATAGAATCACGTTACTGGATGCTGGATGGAGTTAAATTCATCAGCTATAAAGATCTCGGTAACCACAAGCTGACACGTTTTCAAACTGTCAGGTTTTACCAAGCCTTTTCCCCACAAATGACTAATTTTGAAAACATTTTCATTTTTGCCCTAAGGTACATTGTAAATCAATTCTTTCCATTTATTATTCTATGCCCACTTACCACAAATCACTGAACAGATTTTGAAGGAAAACAGCTTTAGTTTCTCTGAGACTGCTGAAATTTGGAGTCAACAGTGTACAGGAAAAAGCTCTAGAACGTGTCAAAATTTTGGACATGATGTCTTCAAGGTTGACCCATATGCTCTGTAAACAATGAGTTTATGGGTTCATTTAGTCCCTAACACGCACCTCCCTTCAACTTCATCTCAAACTTTCAAGCCATGATGTAAGACAAAGGATGCTCAAGCATCCTTTGACTGTCACATGCAGACTATCTGGGAAGGAGGTGTCACCTCTATCTCAGGTAGACATAAGCATCATCCAAACCCACATTCGAGCACAATCCAAGTAAATGGAGTCTGCACGTCTTGTGAATTAAAGGACACATATGGTGCTAGGCAGTGATAGTTAAGTGAAAGACCTATTGCCCCACTACCCTCTCCAGTCACATCAGATAGAATATGAGGCAAGATACTAAGTATAGAAAACATATTTTTTTTTGTAATAAATGCAGTGGAGATTGGGGGCTAAATTCATTTGTACAAAAGAGGGATTCTACTGCTGTTTGGGAAACCTAGTCTCTTGATGTCATTCCAGATGGGAGTGAAAGTCCCTTTCAAAGACTTCTAAGAAGCAAATATTTTAAGGCACTTGGCAATATTTGTCAGCCCTGTGTGGCTTTCCCAGATAGCCTTGGGCTTCTCAGAGGACACTCAACACCCTTGAATTGAACCTCTCAGGCACAATCCATTTTGCAGACCAAGTTGCCTACATTTATGTGTCTCCACATGGAGTTGGTGTCTAAGCTGCCATCAAAGTCAGTGCAGTGTTTGACTAGGGGAAGGGATATCTACTCCAAGATACCCACTTACCAGGCTCCCTCTCAGGTGTTCACATTCTCAGATTAGGAATGATTCCTCTTCCTCCTATATCTTGCAATCTTCAGAAAACATTCAGAAAACAATATCTACATCAGATTAGGGTCAAATTTCTCTCCATGCTGGAGACGCTGTTAGCCTAATGACACACTGTCAGGGTATCTATCCTCCCCATGTCTCCCAAGCACCCATTCTTAGCATTGTTTCCTAATTGTGTGCAGATTTCTAACCAATAACTCCTCTCTCTTTCACTCCTCTTCCTCAACTCATAATTGATCAGACACTGAACAGCTGCTGGCTATTTTCTCTTCCTGAGAAACATGCAGTAATTGTATGTATGGGCTCCAAATCCCTAAACATTTGGAGAGGAGAAAGACTTGAACGGGAGCCAGTTCTTTTTACAGCACTGGTACCAGCATCAGTGTCAGGCATTTAAATCATATCAGGGGGACTGGTGAGGGTGGGGTGTGCGTGTGTGTGTGGGTGTTGTCGAATTTGCTGAGATTTGCTTTGAGAAGGAGAATAAAAAGAAGAAGAAAAAAAAATTGTTCAAGAGAGAAAAAACTGAAACCAGCAATCAACAAACCAAGGCTGCTCAAACAGTTGGAGTCTATCCCAGCTCTAGAGCATTGGGATTACTCCCTAAACCAAAGGGCATTTCTTCTGCCCATGTTCACCCACATTTCCCAAAGTGCAGTTTGTTTCATGGGAAATGGGCCAGCTTCATCCTACTTTAAACCAAGGGTCACCCGTTAGGAGCATCATCATTCTCAGGTCCTGCTCTAATCTCTTCGAAGAGAAAGAGGCCTCTGCAGAGCTGACTCTCAGCTGTGTTGGAGGTGTTTCTCCTGCTCTTTCATCCTTGTGGAAAGTCTAAGCTAACAGCCTCCTCATCAGGATGTCCCAGCTTTGTGCCAAAACTTAAATGGGTAAACCCAAATCATACTCATGTGACAATGTGTCCCAAGCTAACGTCATAACACATTCATCTGGAACAACGGCTGCTTATCAAAACACACAATGTCATGCACTTGGCTAACTGATCCAGTCTAGTATAAAATCTCTTAAAAAAATTGGTGATCAATTTGTAGGTGAAAACATAAGAAGAGGAGTAATTTTACCAAAAGCAAAAACTTTCACCTCGGACATATTCTTGAGTTGTTTCACAAGAGTTTTAGCTCACGTACAAGTTACCTCTTCAGTGGTCTGCTTCTCCAAGATTAATGTTAAAAACAAATCAGGAAAATGAACTACCACTGCAGTGGGATACATCTCAGTCATCTGACCATCTCAGTCATCTGAGCATAGGCACCTACCCTAACCTATGTCATCTATAATACCTCTCGATCAACACATGCAAACACTTCTAGAAGGTGATTTATCACATTTCTAATGAGATGGCTTAGCTTAGCTTTGCTAAAAGTGTTT
The DNA here is from genome assembly GCA_024336885.1 of Actenoides hombroni. Classification (NCBI taxonomy): domain Eukaryota; kingdom Metazoa; phylum Chordata; class Aves; order Coraciiformes; family Alcedinidae; genus Actenoides; species Actenoides hombroni. The sequence continues at coordinate 15,708,146 of WUAM01000179.1, read as the reverse complement.
AGCTAGTCAAGACTTAGTTTAGCTGAGACTCAGTGTTTAACAGCTAAATGGCTAAAATTAGGTGAGATGAGTCCACTCCATGTCTCTAGCTATCTCAACGTTTCAGCTGTAGAATTAGTTCCACCTTTATGCGACCTGAAATTCAAGAGTGAGCCTCATTAAGACCAATTCTTCCTATTTCATAATCTTTACAGAGGTGGGCAAAGCAGAGGAAGCTTGAAGATTTTATTTTCTGTGCTCATGTAGAATCACAGAATTAGAAATGAAGTGCATCATGCATTCCCTTGATGCATCTCCCGTAACAAGAAAGGGCTCACAGCAATGAAAGATGTCTACTGGGGCTCTGTAGATACTCCACCTTCCTGAAGTTGCTAGCTGAGTACCAGAAGCTAGTGCCCATCTGCTCTGTGCCTCCACCTTCCAGATCATAGATGATCATAGATCATACATCACAGAATGGTATGATTCTATGATCATATAATGGTTAGAATGGTTTAGGCTGGAAGGGAACTTAAAGATCATCTAGTTTCAACTCTCCTGCCATGGGCAGGGACACCTTCCAGTAGAGTAGGTTGCTCAAAGACCCATCCAGTCTGGCCTTGGACACAGATCTGCCAGAACCACAGGTCAGGCCAAAAGGGTGCATCTGTCATATTGGAATCACAGTAAAGAAGAGAGCAGGGTGCTCTGCTACAAGGACAGAAGACCTAGAACTGGGTGTCAGGAGATGTAGGGTGGAAGTTAATTGCAACAGTCTCACAAAAGGAGAGCTGAGGTCCTAATACAGGGCAATGTCTTATTCTCTCTTTCTAGCAGTTGCAAAGAGGTTTGGCTGGTAGAGTCAGTGTGAGCTGGGTCCTCCACACACACACACACACACACACACACACTTAATTAGGGAGGAGCAATGGGGAAGATAGCAATGACAATTCCACATTGATGGGATAGATCTACTCCAGAAAGCATCACCACAGAACATCTCACAGACACAGAGGCACTGCCAACATCTTCAGTCTGGCTTCATCTCTTCCTTCAGCACCATGTTGTAGCAGATTCTATTTTTTTTTTTTCCCAGAGGATGTAATCATTATTTAGCTTAGAACTTTAGAAAAATTTTTTAAAATCTGCTATGTCACCAAGGAAAAAAAACAATTCCCCCCTCATCTCCAAGCCTTGATTTTTAATTTTGGCATCTTAGTAAAATTCAAACTCCTCAAACAGCCCTAGAGAAAAAACAGACCCTGATATGAAAATTGACACCTGAGCCACTGTCATTTCAGTTCAAAAAGACAAAACAATATGTAATTCCAGGAATAGCTGCTAAAATCTGATAAAATTTTGTGTGGGCCCAGTAACCTTACACTGGACATTTGTGGCTACTTCCTAGAGAAACAAGAGAAAGCAAAGAAAATTCTTCTTCGACAAATAGCACATGTAATACTACAATTGGCTACATTCCTAATAGGCTCTCCATGCCAGCGATACAAAGACTGTAACCTTAGAAGAGAGATGTGATTGCTCTCTTGGACTGAGCTTGCTCTTTAAGGAGCTTGCAGCACAGTTCGACCTGGCTCAGGTGGAGCTGCCTCCCCAGGTAAAGCAAAGGAGTCCTGGAGTCACATAACTGGAGAAGGCGATTAAGAGATCTGGTCTGCTGGGAATAGAACCGATGCCTACATGGCAGCTTAGCTTTCCTCAACCTCCAGAAAGTGCCCTGAACCACACAATAGTCACCACACATAAGCGTTTCTCTGTAACTTTGAGCCCCGTGTTTGACTTTAGGTCCTTGAGGAAGCTTAAGACCCACTTAAGACCAGCGCCTAGGATTCCTTGTCTCACTACATGGACTGAAAAGCAGCCAAGCTTCAAATCCTGAGCAGAAATCTTTCCTTACAATGCTTAGCTCATGTAAAATGAAGGCAGACAGATAGCCCCCTGTCATTTTATTTTGGGAAGAATTATAACACTTAGATGTTCCTGTGATTCTACTAGAAAATGATGTGCTCCCTCACCCGGTCCTGGGTGTATAAGTAAATGAATAAAATGAGTAAAAATGATGGAAAAAAGGACGTCTTTCCACCAGAGGAACACACACACACCCCAACAGCACTACAATCTAATTTCCGCCTGCCTGTGCATGCTTGATTTTGAAAATATTTTTTATTTTTAACATATTTAATCTCTTTCATTTTAGAGGACCATCCAGAAGGCTCACTGACAGTTTACCAAGGAGTTACAAGAATTAAGGAAAATTAATCGTTAAGGCAATGGGATCACTGCACCAAGATGCTCTTGTTCTGCAGGAGGATGCATGGCTTTCCCACGGATGGGTGGTGAGCAATCCTTGCTCTTGACATCAGTCATATAAAGGCATGTTTGTAAATTCAGTCCAAATGATTGCTGGGAGTTAAGAGAGGGATATTATGGGAAGGGCAGCATGAATTTTGGGCAGTGAAATCCTTGCTAGGATGGCTTGAAGGACCTGCACCCTTGTACTGTAGCTGTAAACAAGAGGAAGCTCCGATAAAGACCTGGAAAGAGTTTTGAGCCATTATAAACTAAAAGGCCTAAATGCAGCTGGGAAAGGACTCTGGAAAGTCTTGATGATCCTCTTCTGGGAATAAACCCCACCCAGAGGGAAGCAGGATGGAAAACACCAGCTGTGGCAGATGTGGCTGATGTGAGAGGAAGACAGATTAGGTAAAGCTCTGCTATGACTGGCGTGGAAGTCTTGTCTGCTACCGAGAATAAGGTTGGTAACATCAGCTCTTCCCTTTGGTTTTGAAGCTCTGACTACACACAGATAACCCTTGATGGAGGATGTGAAAGATGAAATGGAAGGGGCGACAAGAAGAAATGTATCTCACATCAAATTAAAATTCTGTCATTTACACCTCAAGTTCCCTTTATATTTCCTTTATACCCAACGGTGTTTTTAGAGTATGATTCCTTGGACCTCAGCTAAAAGATGGGATAAATTTTGGGCTAGATGATTTTGGTGACAGTGACTTTAAAGAGACCGTGAAGCAATGAGCTTAGAAGTAGTGAGATGAATCCCTCCCATTTTTTCAGGTGTGCAAGACCATGTTAATGTTGAGTCTAAAAGGCTGTTGACTTTATCTAGGACTTCCAAGGCTTTCTGCCTGTCCTTCTGCCACCACATTTGAGCTGTCGGATCGCTAATAAAAGTTGAATTCAAACTGTAGCCATTGCCTTGGTGGAGATATTAACAGGAAACCTTCCAGCTCTCTTGAGCTGACTAATTTCACCAGGTTTATAAGTACTCAGTCTCATTACATTTTGTACCCCTCAACCAAACACGGGTATTTCTGACCTTTTGATTCAAAAGGAGGGGAGAGAGACAGTTGCCTCTTTGCATATCTGGCATCCAACATACCCATCCAGTCCTTCTAGAAAACAGGCTCAAAATGGGTGTTTCTCAAGCTCATCAGATCATATAGTCCCATCATATCTGATCGAGTACAGTACCATTTATTTCCCCGGTACAGGAACTCTCTGATCACCACAAATGATGTGTTGTTTTACCACAGCCCAAGCTCTTGCCATCTGATTTCTCCTGTCTTCCTACTCGTTCCATTTATTTAATGTTTCATTCAACACAACACATTGGTGTGTTCCTTCTGTTCCAAGCAAAATCAGAAGCAAGTTTCAAAGCTAAACAAGGTTAAAATTAGGACAGGCCTGAAGGGCATCAGCAAAACCCATGTTTACGTGCTCAATGAAACTATCCACAAAGAGTTTTCTTTCCGTCAAAGACACAGTTTCCAGCTATGGGTTGTCATGATTTTCTTTAATTATCACATCTCCAAAGACACTTGCAGCTGTAGGGACTCTTACCCTCCCTAATTACACAGTTAATAAGGGAAGCAGAGAGAACGTCAGAGGGAAATGAAGGCCAAGGGCAAATCCAAACACCTTGGATCCACCATTTAGTAACTGAGCTGGCCGGAAACATTCCTGATCTTGCCAAAGAGGGATGAGGCTATGGAATGAGCTTCCAACAGACGGCTAATGTGGGAGTGAAACTCTCTGCTTACAAAAGCACACTGCTTGTACCTTCCTCAAAATGGGTTGGTATGGTCACAGCAGGTTGAAAAGCATTTGGGGAGCAGTGGTACTACAACAGCCAGGCATTCACTGCTGGGGGTGTGCACAGAGTAATTTTGGGGGACACAGTTCCAAACTGTGCCAATGAGGGACTTCAATCATCCAGATCCCATGGGATTGTCCTAAACCCACTCTCTAAATTGGAGGGGATATGACTCATTCTCTCTCTTTGGCCACTTCATCCTGCACTGCAGAAGAGTTTCCCATTGAAAATTTCATGGAGACTGGAACATTTCTGGGGGGAAAAAGTCTTCTGCTTTTTGACATTTAAATGAAACAAAACAAGAAATTTGATCAACAGTTCCTGTCTAGCTGTCATGTACAAGCACAAAGATGAGGCCAAAATCAGCATTAAATCCCACCATGTTCTGAAAAGATTCTAATTTGTTCACTCTATAAATGGGAAGGAAAAAAATACTTTGTTCCTACATGTTCAAAGTGCTGGTGGTTTGGTTTTTTTTACGTTTTCTGCCCACGGATCCTAAGTATTAATAGCCACAAATCTTTAAAAGCATTGCTTGGTTACTCAGAACCACTTGAGCAGGGTTTGCCTGCAGAGGTCAATTCTTAAACTCCAAGGAAGGGAGAGCAACAGTTGCAACATACCAACAAGTGAGGGACAAGGCATGAGATTACCCCATCTGGCAAACTGACTTTCACTCTCTGGTGTCCTTTTTAATCATGAGCCATTTACAGCTCGGACTCCTGTTCCGTAATTTAGTTTCCCCACCCATAAAGCAATGATGTATTGGCTGCTCTAGTACAGGTGTTGCTCCCCAGGTTCTCTCAATGCTTCTGGAATTAAGAAAGGACAAGCACCACGTCCTTCCTGTCTGCTAACAGATATGGCCATAGGAGCGTGACAGACCTCAACCTTTCCATCAGAAACCATCTTGTCATATTCAAGCCATGAGCCGGAGAGTATGAGACCAAGGCATTTTTTCTGCTCTCTATGTGGAGTGCTGGTCATCTCTGGAGGAAACACAAGCTATCAAGCTGGGAGCGATGCTTGAATTCATAGAATCCAGAAACATCAGCTCTTACCTGTCTGTCAATACCACATGACAGCTGAACACCACAAGCAGCAGGGCGAGGGCGGTGATTCTGCTCCTCTGCTCTGTTCTGGTGAGACACACTCCCTGCAGTGCTGGGTCCAGATCTGAAGTCCTCAGTACAGGAGAGACAGGGACCTGTTGGAGCGGAGCCAGAGCAATCCCAGGAGGGTGGAACCCCTCTGCTGGCAGGTCAGGTTGGGAGTTGGGTCTGTTCAGCTTGGAGAATGCTCCGGAGAGACCTTCTTGTGCTATTTCAGTCCTTAAAATGGTGCCTATAAGAAGAATGGAGACAATCTTTTTAGCCGGACCTGTTGTGACAGAACAAGAGGTGATAGTTTTAAACTAAAAGAGGGAGATTTAGAGATTTAGATGAGATAGAAGGAAGAAATTTTTGCCACTGAGGGTGGTGAAACACTGGGTCAGGTTGCCCAGAGATGTGGTCACTGTCCCATCCCTGGAACCATTCCAGGTGAGGTTGGCCAGGGCTCTGAGCAACCTGCTCTAGTTGCAGATGTCCCTGCTCAGTGCAGGTGATTTGGACTAGATTACCTTGAAAGGTCTCTTCTACCCCAAACCATTTCATGATTCTATGATTCATCAACAAAATGTGATCAGAAAGAAATGAGTGTAGAGAGAAGGAAACAAGCCACATTCCTTTATCACCTCACTGCATATATCAGTACATCCCTGAAGTTGACAAGAGAAAGGAAGAGAAAGGCCTTTAGTTCCTTTCCCTTTAAGCATCATTTCCTATGCAGGCAGTAACATGAACACTGCAATTATATAGCCAAGCTAGCCGAAGACAGAACAAGAGAAAAAAAAAATTAGGAGGAAAGATTTACGGCTCTTCCAAAAGATGGAATTGAAATATGTAAAAGAGGGCAGTGCTGATTGCCAAAATACTGGAGGTTTTCTGTTCCTTCCACCGTGCTGTATTGTGAGCGGTGTTTGGAAGAGGGGGGAGCAGGGAAGCGTTGGAATCTCAGGGTTTTTATTTCACCATGAAACTTTAGTACAAGAAATTTTAATTGTGGATCCTTGTGGACAAGACCTTGAAATCCTACCCAGCCAGAGCTTTCTGGTCCCGGAGTGTTCTTGGAACTGGTTGTGGCTCCCAGTCACTTGCTTGCTTTATCCAAGTTTGTTCTCTCAGTCCATCGGTGGGATGTAGAATGGGTTAGAGGGTTAACTATTTGTTGGCAGCCTTGGACACAAGGGTTTGGTCAGGGGCTGTTTCATTCCTAGTCATGCAGGCAGGGTGTTTATATCTATTTTAGAGGCTATTGCCGGGGGAGTTTTCAAGGTTTTTTTTTTTCTGTTTTCTTATTTATTTTGTTGTTTGGTTTGGGTTTCTTTTTTCTCCTTTGGAAATTGATAGCCCTTTAATGCAGTTGGCACGCAATCAAGAAACTTTGGAGAAGGAACACGAGTGCAGCCGCTCTGAGTAATTGATTGTGGCTACTGGTTGACTGCATCAGTGTTTGCGATAGCGTGAAATACTATACGTCGGAGTGCCTCAAAATTATCAGGGTATTTAATCATGGACTGGGCATGTCTCTGATGTATTTATGTGTATTACCATCGGAGGGTCACTTGGGCAACGTGCTGAGATAATGGAAAGAAAGAGGACTTGGACCTTCAGGCCATATATTTTCTTGTTAAACTTACAAATTTACAGAACTTTTTGGGAAATACCAGTAGCCAACCAATGCTCCTCCAGATGATTAATCTGCATTTTAGAGTGTGAATATTTTGATTCAGGTCCTCCGTGGGTATAAGTTGGAGGTACCCCTGTGACATTGATATAGACCAGATGAAAATTTGGCTTAGCTACTCTGAAAGGTGGGTCAGGAATCCACATGAGAAATCTGCATGAGCTCAGATTATTTGGACGTTTCTATTTCCCAAGTCCAAATATACTATAAAAACAGCCCCTCCTGCAGAACTGTCCTGTTTCCAGATCCCCCAGAAAACCTGCAGTGGTGAAAGTTTTGAGACGTCTGAAATCAAAAGGTGATTTAGTTAAACTTTTAGCAAAATCTTGTTTGTGTTCTAAGGAGGCTTGAAAAATGATTCTTGAAGCAATACTGACATTTCCCTGTTGTTTTCATTTCCCAGGCCTCAATAGAGATTATTTTTTCTTCTTCTCTAAATTTTCAGACAATTCCCCTCTTCATTGTTTCAAAATAAACATAGTGATTAATTTCACTTCTTACAATTATTTTTGTTACAAAATCTTAATAAATACCAATTTCAGGAAGCTAAACACCTTGATAACTACTTGCAGAATATTTTTAATAGTAATACTAACAAGGTTACAACATTTTCACTAAGGATTTTCCTGCCATCCCTCATGTGCCTTCCTTCTGCCAATAGCTACACTTATTTCCTGCACAATCATCTTGAGGACCAGGATAAAAGTCCTCCATTAAAGCTGCCACCAGGGAGGACAAAAAAGCAGATGGCACATTTCATTACCTTGCTAATCCCCACACACATATCAGCCCTACAGACTGGCATTCAGCTGCCCTATTTTTATATACCCAGAAGTTAGACGTCTGAATCTGAGCAAGTCAACCTCTGTCAGTCTAATAGTCAGAAGAAGGAAACTGCAGCCTAAACCAGGTTTCTACATCTGTGTGGTTCACCTCCCAAGGATGCACTTTTCTCTTCACTGATTGCATAGGTGTAGGGTGAATAGATTGAACTGGGACAGAAAAGAGACAAGTTGTCCTCTCGTACATGGCACCGGTGAGGTCACACCTCAAATCCTGGGTTCAGGTTTGGGCCCCTCACTCCAGGTTGCTCTCAAGTTGCACCAGGGGAGGTTTAGGTTGGACATGAGGAACAATTTCTTCCATGCAAGTGTTGTCAAGGCCTGGTGCAGGCTGCCCAGGGCAGTGGTGGAGTCCTCATTCCTGGATGGGTTTAAAAGCTGTGAAGATGCGG
>WUAM01000179.1:15665317-15686638 GCA_024336885.1 Actenoides hombroni | reverse complement strand
CCCCATTCTCTGCAACCATTCCTGGTGAGGTTGGCTGGGGCTCTGAGCAACCTGCTCCAGTTGCAGATGTCCCTGCTCAGTGCCAGGGGTTGACTAGATTACCTTGAAAGGTCCCTTCCAACAGAAACCAGTCTATGATTCCACGATTTTGTAAAAGTCATTTCTATTTGGATAGCAAGTTTTGATTGCAGCTGAGTTCCTAGATGCTCCCTTGGGCATACCATTGACCTTTCCAGAAGGCAGCATTTGCTTGATTGTGCTTAGAGAAAGCACCTATTTTCTTCCTGGGACCATTTTTCACCCTCAAGAAGAGACTCACACATTGCTCTCCTGCTCCTTGTGCTCATTCTTGTTCATTCCTCTCAGATAAAGTAACGTTTACTTAAGACTGGAAAATCTTACTTTATGAACCTTTTACTTCATGGCTTGGGCTCGGCTCAGCTGAAAAATTAGAGGCCACATCCTCACGTAGTATAAAACAGGAATCGGGCCAGTTTCCACCAGGGGAGAATCCAGCCTCCCCTGGCAAGAGCAACATTGTTCAGATCGACCAGCGAGGGTTAACGGGCTGTCATGTTTCACTTTAAACATCATCCCTAACAAAAGGGGAACACAAGAGACATAGAAAAGGAGTGAGAGATTTTCTGAGGGAGCATAAATGTAATCGCAGTCAGAGGCCGATATTTTCCATGGTTTGCAGGAAAGTCATTCACAAGCCTCAGACATCAATAAACGAACCTTTAACTTGCCTCCTAGCTCTGTTATCCATTCCACACAACGCTTTAATTACTTGGTGCCTAAAGAAGCATTTTGGACATTGAAGTCTGTCACCCCTTAAGCTGTCTGCCCGACTCTTCATTTCACGAACAAGATACACACAACCTCGTTTAGCCAATGGCAGCCTGGTCACACAAGTATTATGTTTTTCCTCTCGCTGTCTACTGTTTCACCACTGTAGGAATTACACAGCCAAGAGCACAGTAGGAATAATGGCTCTATTCATTTCCCCCTGGGACTAATTCTTACAGATGGCAAGCACCGCGATGGGGCAAATTAGCTTCTTATTTCATTGGGAGGCTTAAAGTTATAAGCTCATTTTGTTGTTGTTTACGAGATAGCTCACTGCCAGGACGGTGCAACCCTGTACATTGCTGTTAGGAGGGAGAGCGGCAAATCCTGTACCAGCAGTGGTCAGGGGGTAAGAAAGGGGATGCTAGGAGGACCCTGTCACTGCTGAGCCCATACCCGTCGTATGCTCAGATCTGTGGCCAGAAGAAAGCTTTCAGGCTGCCTGGGCTCCTGGTCAGGTGCTGATACGAACAGGAGGCTTAGCAATGCTGCAATCCAGGATCACGGCCGTGGTGGTTTGGGAAATCAGGATTTGTAAGTGCTTTCTGGAGAGAAGTGGTAGAAAAACAAACACAGTTTCCACAAACAAGCTTGGCTGCTGTTAGAGGACCTGGAGCTTTGCTACAGATGAAAAATCGTGAGATCCCTGTTGATCTGTAAAAGTTATCAAACTGATGTATCCATGAACGTTTTCTTCCACAGTTCCCTCTTGAGACATACAAAAGAGCAGCAGTCTCAAAACTCAACAGAAGATGCTCACAAAGAGAAGGCCACCTTTTTCCCTTCGTTAATCACTGTGTGGTTGTGATCACCTGGTGAACCATGGCCACATGCACCACTCTACCTTTACCATATGGCATGTCCAGACAGGGCTGGGCCTTCAAGAACGTTGACACATGTCTGATTTTCCAAGCAGAAAACAGAAGGATGTATCCTCAGCTTTGTGTGAATCAGCATCTCTCTGGATATTTCAGCTTATACCAGCCGCTAGTCTGGCCCATAATATTGCTTTCTATGGGACCTTTCATGGTCAAAGTAGTTTCTCATGCGTAGTCATGTACCACAAGCAGTACTAGAAGATGTTGGATGGGATATATAGCCATGTTTAGATAATCATCTTGCTTCTGGTCCCTTGACTAGGCCACGATTTCCATAGGCCACAACCTTGTGTGGCTCTTCTCCTTTTCCATACCCCATGACCTTACTCTGTAGATGTTACAGCTGTGAGGGTAATGTTCTACCATTAAGTGAAAGCTTACTTCCTATCACATATTTTTTTCAGGAGAATGGAGCAATCATTGGCAATTGACTGTACTACTTTGTGCTGCTGAGTTAAATAGACCTCACAGCTCAGAGATTTGACATCAGCAGTATTCACATAGGGCTTTTATTATGCACACGTGGCAAAAGTGCACATTCTAGATCATGAGAAGTAATTTCCGCCCAACTGTTTCTGAGGTTGTCATGGTCACCATAAGTAGAAAAGTGGCATATGTCTTGTCTGCACCTGAGATGTTTCTAGGCTTGCATAAAAATATGAACTTTTCTTTCCTGAAATAGTTCAAAACAGTCAAAAAGAAAGTCATTGTCAACAACACCAAAATAATCTGAAAATTAATTTTTGAGAGAAGGGGACACAATTTGGATTAAATAAAATAGGATGTATGAAATAGATACAGCCTATCATAATAATTTCTTTTAAATTATAATGGCTATTACAGAATATAAACCAATCTTCAAAATGAAAAGTCACAATGACACGAAAATTGGTAATTCTCTTTGCTGACAAGATTAAGACAGACTGTTTCCATCCTACAAAATGTTACATTTGCATATGTACAGACACACATATGTTTGCAAAATGCAGTCTGCTAACAGACACATTGTTTTTCTGCAAGTTTTATTTGTGGAAAAAGAAAAAAATCTAATTAGAAATCCTATTTTCAACACAGAATCAATCTCTTCAGAAAGCTTCCAGCCATAACTGAATATACTTAGGTAAAATAGAAACATAAAGCCTGGTTGTTCTGTTAAACCACTAAACCATGAGATAACTTTCTAGGTGGTGTAAACTACCCCAAAACTCTAGGTACTCTGGAGTAAATGTGGAAGAGTAAAGCAATGTATAAGGCTGCAGCTTCTCGATAGCTTTTCTATATGCATCCACCACCAGCACCTCAGCTTTAAATGAAAGGGAGTCTACCTGTTCCTCAAGTCCATGGTTTTGTTGTCTCTTCTGTACAAGTGGGATGCATTTTTTGAGCAATCCTGAGGTTGACTGCAGTCATGCTAGGAGATTCTTGAGTTGCTGCTCTTCATGCTGTGGCAGATTGGAGCTTTGTCATGGTTTGTCCTTGGCTCTGCAGGGTGATCTTGATCTCTGTTGTAGGGTGACCACCTCCATTTAATTCTGACATGGAAAAAAAAAAGAAAAAACCCAAACCAACACATATTGATTTTATTGAATAACAAAGCCAACAGCATGCTGTGGTGGAAATTCCTTCCTCACTCTGATGCCTCCCCCTGGATTTCTGTCTTCGCTCGGAGCCAGTGGTTACTGGAACCACCAAATCCTATGTTTCATCAGGCCAAGTCCTCTCCTGTGTCCACCAGCCCTCAGTCCTAAGCCCTTGAAGGGAAAGCACAGGCTAGCAAAGCCATGCTGATGAAAGTCCATGTCAGCAGTGTATGCATACGGAGCTCCCTACCCCGCTGGACTCATGATTTCTGTGGTAGACTCATTGCTGGTTTTACAAACACAGGCTCAAGGCAGAAAAGGGGAGGAGGAGAAGGCCGGGAGAGGAGGCATCAAAGTTTAATGACCAAATTGCGGTGAGCTTTGCCAGGGCATTTCATTATATAAGTTGAGCGGTGAGATCGTTTCCTACGCCCCTGTGACCAAAGGAATGCAGGGAGCACGCGGCTCGAACCAGGCGGTGAAATGGATAGCTTAGTGAGTCCAGGAACACGCCTAGGCTGCCCCAGCCACCGCAGAGTAGAAGTGCAGCCTCGGCAGTGAATGAACGAGCTGCTCCAGAGTTTCTTTAGCTCCGGTCCAGGGGATTAAACGATTCACTCCGGGGTTTGCAAAGGGAAAGCCTGGGTAAGCCAGCCAAAGGCAGAGCGCCGTAAGCATGCAAGGAGTTCAACTCAGGATTCCTTATTAAAGGAAGAGAAGTGAATAACAAAGTAAAATTCCAGCAGCTAAAAAGCAAAAGGCCCCATATTTCTGGAGACTCCAGCCTGAAGGGCTTGTAATGCAATGCTGCTGCTTTCTGTGTTAGTTCATTTTTTCCAAATCCATCCTTCCCATCACACACACACTTTTCCTTCTCCTAGCCTTGCACACTGAAGTCTCAGAAACTAAACTGACATTATTACCCCTGTACGTGCTGTCCAGTGCCGTTAGTTCACTGATTCCTAAATTGCAATTGCTAACAGCAAATATTATCAGACTGATCAGCACATATTTTCTTCCTTAAAGCAAGAAAAGAGACACATCACTTATCTCCTCACAGGTACCTCCTCAGGCAGATGCCAACTTACTTGGATCAACTTTATTTCAAAGATCACTATACTGGTCAACAAGCTTCCATGATTCGTGTCAAACTTGTGGACCAACATCTGCACAAGCTAGAAAAACACCCTAAAAGTTCAGCTGTAGTCTGGTAGTGAAAACACATCTTCACTTCCGCTAATGTTGCATCAAGATTTATGGGGCTTGAAGACCAGGCAGCAAAGGGGAGTATGGCTGTATAATCTAGTGGTTAGTGGTCTCTGATTAAGGCTTTTGATGTCTAAAAACATAAATACTCTTTGCAGAAATCTCCCAGAAAGCTACTCAGAGCAGGAAAATGGTTTATGATCTGTAATTTTCACTAGCTATATTCCTAAAACAGAACTGATGTCCTCCCAGCATCCCTCACTTTATTATTTCCATCTGATAAGGGTAGATAATCTCATCACCTGCAATGCTCGCTTTGGGAAGTTCATTCTAGGAGCTTAATTCTCCCTACCACCCATTACAGAAGGAAGCAAGGTGCTGAAATAATCTGTGTGAGCCTCTCTTGTAGTGGTTGCTGACCAATTTCCAGATGTTTCATCGCAGAGCGTTGCAACATCCATGCCCTTTTGTGGAAAGAATCTTGCTGCAAAGGTACAGTCAGCAAAGATTTGAGGGAGAAGCAATGTTTTTTATTTAGATGCACAGAGCTGAGGAAGAACTAAAACTAGAAAGGCAAATAATAAATTCTTTGATGGGCAGGCCCTCCTTTGAGGGTGAAACAGGACCAGCAAGTTTGTGCTTGGGTTCTGAAGTATACTCTAGTTGAGCATTTGGTTGGCATCCAGCCTGCTGAAAAGAGGCGTTTGGCATCATATCAGAACCTATTAGCTGCTCATGGGCGGTGGGGCAGGGGTGAGAAAACACAGCTCCTGCTCTTGACATGAACTTAGGAGCAACTAAACAGACATCATATATCTACTGTAAATCCCTTTTATTTGTATACGCCTCATTTAAAAAAAAAAAGAATTTTATGACAATGGGAGCATACATTATACAAGTCATTTCTGAACTTAGCTTAGATCTCAGTACAAATTCCACTCCTGTCTCCCACATCTAAAGGGAAAATGGTGCCCATATTCTTTAAGTCTGAGTGTTAACTGAAGAGATGGTAACCCAGTGTCATTTCCTAGAGGCTTCCAGAAGTGCTTAAAATAAGCAGAGTCTATATAATTTTATCTTAGATATTCTTTTTATCTAGAGAGTTTCTTGCCTCTATCAGGTTATTAGGGTTTCTTGTTGCTGCTTCTGCTTTGTTTGCAAATGCTCCTGAGGATTTTCATCCAGAATATGCCTGCCACTGAACAGAGAAAGCTGTGTGAAAAAGACACCACCTGAAAACCGCTGGCTACTCACCTTGTTTAGACACAGAGGACAGAACCTGGTTTAGACTCCACAGTTTCGGCCATTTGAACCTGCTTTTGTTGAGTGAAGAGTTACTGACCGTGACTTGTAAGTGATGAGCTGTTCTTTTCAGAATGTGCTTTGAGTTTTACTTTCTTCCTAAGCTGACCCCAGAAGCAGGAGATTCCAGCAGAATCACCCCTCCGAGGCCAAGCAGCATTCGTGACATCATAAACACACTTTGTCCTATGGATTCTTACTTTTTTTTCCTGCCTCAGTCCAACAATTACTATTATGACTCTTAATTCATAATGAAACCAGTAGCATCATCCACGCTGGTATTATTTTTTGCAGAATTTCCTTTAATCTCAGAATACTTTGGGCTCCAGAGGATTGCACCATTAATAAAGATGTCTCAAAGATTTTTGGGACCCCAGAAAGGACTACACATGCCCAAATCATGGAAATAAACCCTCACGGCTGGGGCAGAGTCCCCAGAACCTCAGTGACAATTTTCTGTTGATCCATTCTCTCCATCTTAGTTAAAGGAGATGCCTTAAGGAATATCAGCTGTGAAGGGCTGTGTATGACAAAAATATAAAGACAGTTTTGGTCAACTACTTCCATCCCAATATGCATAATTTTTCTATGTGAGCTTCTGTTCTAAAACCTGCATCTCTATTCCCAGCTGATTGCATCCCTCCTAGGAAAGCAAGCTCAACCCAGAGTACTTCAGAAGCCTTTGTTTTCTATTACTGCTACACTTTCATAGAAAGTCTCAGACAATAAAGTAGTCTTGCCATGCCAGATGGTAAATAAATGTTAAAGGTAAGTTACTAAAGGTAAGACTTCTGCAGCGTTGCACTTTAGTTTATCAAACCTGGCTGCCATGGCTATTTTCAGATCAAGTGAAAATGAATTTCCTCCTTTGCTGGTGCTATATTCTGAAAATCCTAGTCCCTCTTTTTGTCCCCTGAGTCAGGTTAATGCCATTGGCTTTTCAACTATTCACCAATTTTGCTTGATTATCAGATGGAGAAAAACATGTTGCTTTCTAGAGAAAGGAGATGGTCCAATGGGCAGGCCAATTTCAAGCTGAGATAGAAATACAGCCTAATATGCTGTCAAAAATGATTTGAAACAGACCTCTTCATGCCAGCTGATAAAACTGAAATGTTCTATTTAGGCTGAGCCACCCCAGGTTGGAAGCTGACATTTTAACCTTTTCCCATGAAAATAAAAGAAACACAACAAAAACAAACAACAACAAAACCACCCCAAAACAACCACAAAACTCAAAATCAAACAAACAAAACCCCAAATCAAACAAACAAAACCCCAGAACAAAGAAAAAAACAAACCACAACAACATAAAATTCAAAAACCACACACTTCTTTAGGGGCAAATTAAAAAAAGTCAATATTCAAGTCTTTCCTTGAAGCATTTATAGATCTACTGACATGCGACAAAGCAATGAAGGAAGTAATGCCTGTGTCAGAACCAAGAGAACAAGGCAGGGCTCCTGGGTGTCACTCTGCTGATGCCCAGTGCCTTGGTTTTGATGCTATCACTGCGACAGCAGATTGCCACTCATCTCAGCCATGGTTTGCAGGAATCCATCCAACCCGACATGCACACTTGTTCAAGAGCAACCTACAGCCACAACGGAGTTCTGCATCCAGCTGCTCAAACTGCCCTTTGTGCTCACTGACAAAGCCCTGACAACAAGACCAGGGCTTACCAAAGATCTGACCAAGTCTTAGCAAAGACCCAATAAAGACCGAGGCTTCATGGCCATTAAAGCTTGATTACACTGTTTCAGGCCCTTACCATGCCTTTGTTGTGCACTTGTCCTCAGCTAGTTAAAACAACTACTGTTCAGACTGAGGGTATAAACGGACCCTGCCGGAGAGATGATTTGAGTTGGTCCTCCTCAGAGCAGCAGGTCTACAGTCAAGGACCCTCCCTTTGGATCGAGATGCCACCCAAGGAAGCTTCCCAGGATTGACTGAGCCCTCTCCCTTTTGGTGCGTGAATACTTCTGCTGGATATATATAAATATATCTATATCCTTGAGTGAGTCCTCAACCCTTATGGGTGAGTGATCCCCTTTTGGGTACCCTTGCATGGGAGGTTTTCCACTTTTATGAGTGAGTGTGAGCACATTTTGTGTCATCTTTCTACAAGAATATTTGCAAAACTTAGGAATTAGTTATGCATTATCTTCCTGCCTGACATGTGAACTTTGGTCTGTCAGAGTGCTGGGTAATTTTTAGTTGGAATAAATCCGCATTTTGGGTAGTTGGTGCCGTCTGTTTTGCGGGAGCCTTTGCAACACACGGTAAGCAGATACCCCCGTTTGATTTATCTTAAGCCGATAACTTATTCCACTTATGCTACAGCATCAAGGTTTAAAAAGAGATGACCCAGCTGACCTCCAGCAACATCCACCCAGCCCTTCTCCCTGTTGGCTCTCGTCAAAGTTCTGTCTGTCAAGCACTTGCAGACTTTCAGCCTCTGCAATCTCGGTATCGCGGGCAGCAGGAGTTTGTATACAAAGCTGTCACCACTCTCATGAGTGGGTGGATTTTCCAGCTCATCTGTAACCTGAGTGGCACTTCAGCCCTGGGATCTTTCTTCCTAGTGTCAACAGCATGCAGCGCTGCGCTATCCCCTTACACATTATCTTCCATCAAGTTGATGGGCAGGAGGGAACAGAGCCAGAAGTAATTGTGACAGGCTGGGTGTTTTTACAGGCACAATAGTTAATGGGCTGGTTAATGTAAAGGATTAGCCCCTTCATCCCCGGGACATATGAGAGGGGAGGAAAGGGGTGGTGCTACTCAGTAAGCCCCTGTAGGAAATGCCACAATCAGCTTGTAACCAGATAGAAGAAAAATTAAAAAAAAATCCTTTATAATATCTTGTTGTGGGCACAAGGGCTGGCATTTCAGGACCCTGATGGTCATGGTACCCAATACAAAAAAAAAATCAAAGCCTTAACATGAGCCATGCTTCAGGGAAGGGACGAGAAGGCTAAACAGATGCTCTTCATCTCAGAGGGGCAGGCAAGGGGGAAGCTCTCAGCTGTGCTGCGAGGACTTCAGACCTCCTCTCCCCAGAATGATGCAAGAGTGTTATATCTCTCTGTCAGGGGGTCAATAAGCAGATGCCCAGAGGTATTGCTGCATGCTGGAGCTGTCTGTGTGTATGGTGGACATTTGCCACATTGCCTAAGACAGCAAAGTCCTCTTAGCCGACCCTGAAGCTTGAGTCTCTCCCTGTTGCATCCACCTTACATTACAGCAGCATTAGCCAGAGAAGTCCATCGAGTGCTGTTGTATCACCACTAAGTGCCCAAGCTTATAGGATTTATGGCCATATGCTCACATAACTTATACATCAAGAAACCCTTCCTCCACACTCTTCAGGCAAGCTAAAACCTCCTGCCCTGATGGCTGGATCAGCTCAGAGCACAGAGACAGTCCTAATGAGACATTCCTAGTGAGACATTCCCCAGAAAAGCTGCCAAGCACCAGAAGAAAAGGGACCACTGTCAGCAGAAATGTGGGAGGAGTTAGAGCTGGCTTGATAACACCCCAATGAGGTAGGTAAATCACAAGGAGGTAGAAATCTGGGGCATTAGACAGGACTGTTTTCCCTTGTGTCACTAAGTCAGGGAGATACAAATTTTTCTGTGACCAAATAGCTTTCAGGGATGTGCCAGCACAGAATTATTTAGGGTTTGCATTAGGCTACTGAGATTTAGCCATGTCCACAGGCCAAACGTCTATCATCTGCATAGCAAAGTGATGTTTAGCATCTTCCTCATCACAGTAACTTTCATCTGTGCCAACTACTCAAAAATAATTAGTTTATAAGGTAGTGAAAGTCTGAAAAAAAATTTCTCCTCCTTTCCCTTCTCTCCCCAAAAGGCATCCTAATTTCAGCAGCAAGAAATATAGGAAGCAAATATGTAATTTCTGTTTAGATGCTTTTCTTTTCCTTGTTTTGATATATTATTTATTATTACATATTCAGATATTTATGGGAAGAGGAAAAAATGCATGAGAAGGTTTAAAAGTAAGTATTTTTCCATCTTTGGACAATTCACATTCACTTCAGCATCATGGTACTGTCATTAGCACCTAGCTAATTCCAAAGAATCTGTCACTCTGGTCCCTACTATACCATCACTATCTTCCCTTGTGTACCTGCAACTAGAGTGAGGGTATACCATAAGATTAGGGTTCCTGCACAGATCTTCAGAGCACAATACCACCAAGTGGGACTGTAAGATGGCTGGTGGACCAATGGGACTGGGTTAAGTGGATGCAGAACACCAGAAAACTCGTGTGGCACCAGTTCAACTAACATGGTTTAGAAACTGAGGTCCTTTGGGGCTGATAGACACAAACCACTTGAAGGGCAGGTTCTTGGTCACTACAAAACAAAGCATCTCAGGGAATGGTACACCAGAGAGCAATTTAATTCACCCAATTCTATGGAAGTCCAAAATACACAGAGGGGCTGTTAGTAATTGCTCCATCATTGCACCAAGGTATTCTCCCAGCCTCACTGAACATGGAAGACACCAGGAACCTTGTAAGAGTTCAAGCCCTCTGAGTACTTCATCACTGCCTTCAAAAAGCAATCATCACCATCACACTGTTGAACAGATTTGGCCACCTTTGAATCAGGTATTTGCTTTCTGCCCTATCCCCTCTGCCACTGACTTTTCTCTTTAAAAGGGATTTTCCCATAATCCTGGTTTCTGTGGCAACTGTTATTGGAGTGAGAGAGAGATGGACCTGCACTAGGGCACATCCTCTGAATCCCCTTGAGATTTGGTGGACACGGGGATTTAAGCACAGGCAGGGAAGTTAAGAGTACCTCAGCTGAAACAGTCTACTCTATCAAAAATGAAGAGATTAATCCCACCCTCTTCATCTAACTTACAAGATATTTTATTATGTTACTATTATTTTGTAATTATGGTTTGTAGTGACACCTGTTAAGAACCAGCCCTTCATTTCTCCATCACTGTCCCTTCTTCCCCTTTCCCAAACATGCACATAAATTCTACAGGAAGGCAGATGTAGTTTCTGCTTCTGGTTCACATGCACAAAAAAGATCCAAGGTAACAGAGCTAAATTTTCTGCTCGTGGCATACTCCAGCTTTGGAAACTTTCCATATGTCCACATATGCAAAAAAAGTTGAAAGCAGCCGTGTTGCTGTTGTGAAATATGAGTGTCGTGGAGAAGTCAGAGGAAAGTGACTGTTCTGTTCTCAGATCAGGGCTTGAGCAGCTTTCAGAAAATTAGCCAAGGGCAAAACCCCAAACTGTGTCAATAATATACAACATTGAATAGCCACATTCTAAGGGAGACCCATTCATTTTTTGGACACTGAATGGGCCAGTAGTTGTACTAGCCCTACCTTACAGGCAAGCACGTAGTTTTGCCATACTAGTTAGAGTTTAGACATATGCTCTGTTTCAGGAAATAGTGAATATTGTAGTAAGTCCAACAAAGAACAAGGTCTTCACTCAGCAAGGGACTCCCAAAAACAGTGGAGTTAGAAACCACCCTGCTTCAAAGAGCTTAGGGACAAAGCAAGTATTATCATGGTCATTAAAGATCAAGGCATCAAGAGATTAAAGGCTTGATTCTTATATATCTATGTCCATAAATTTATACATTATTCTGTCATTGTAAAGGGACCCTTAAGTGGCACTTAATTACCGATAGTTATTATAAAGTGCGTACTAAGTCTGCAATACAGAATGGCCAGTGTCAAGAGACAAGACAAAAGGAGCATTTTTGATATTCCCACCAATTCATACATAAGGTAAAGAGGTAAACATAACAAGCCCAAGTCAGAGGAAATTTGTGGCAAAGCTGTTAATGAAGCCCAAACAACCAAGTTCTGATCAAGGATCTGTACTTTTCTCAGGTTGTGGGTTTTTTTTCCTGTAGAAGTCATTTAAACAAATATATATTTTAGCAAAGGCTAGAGATGTTTCAGCTGGAAGTGGATTTTTAAATTGGCCTTTCTACAGAAAAATAATGTCCCAGCTCTCAGGATAAACAGGGAAAAGAAAAACAAAAATCTTCAGGAAATAGTTACAACAAATTTGCCACCAATAAAATAGTCAGTAATTTAGACACACCTCATTTATAGATCTATGTTGATTTCACCCGTGAGAGCAAGAAACAAAAGAAAAATTAAAAAATCATGTGAACATCACACACTGTTTTCAGCAACCTTTGTGATATCCTACTTTACCAAGCAAAACCCACTTCAGGTCCGTGTCAGACCAAAAGCAGATCTATACTGCATGAATCACAATAATGTTTTCATTTAACAAAGGAGGAGGAGCAAAGGATGCAAAAAAAAAAGAACAGTTAAGAAGTACAGTTAATTAATGTAAGAACTTGTCTAGATCAATCCACATGGCCATTTGGCCATTTCAAACCACTAAGCTTCAGGCTGCTGCACCTGGACCATTCGTGTTTCCTTCCATGCTAGCAAAACAACAAACCTGACTCAACACAAACATGGTTCCATACCACAGACAAATGACGTCAATTTATTTATACAAGGCAAGTTTAGATTAGAAGTAGCAGATGAGAAGAGGGATGAGAAAGGATGAGGTGGAAGCACAAAAATAATTGAGATCAAAGCCTTTGTTCAGCAAAGAATCTGAAAATGTGCTGCCTGTTCAGCATATGCTGAAGTCCTTCTGGAAATAGACATGTGCAAGTGTGATCCTTAATTACAGAAGAAAACTTCACATTTATTCCAGAGGAACTGAAATAGTTGTTGTTCTTGATTAAGAAAATGATTTTTTTTTTTTTCTTTTTTAGCAGCTTTGATGTGGTTGAGTGGTATCTGAGCATGCAGGGAAAATGATATACATTTACATGGTATTAACATGTGGGTGTCATATGGGTTAACATTTGGGTCACAACAACCTCCTGCAATGCTCCAGGCTTGGGGTAGAGTGGCTGGAAACCCCCTGGGTGGAAAAGGATCTGAGGGAGTTGGTCAACAGACAGATGAAGATGAGCCAGAGAGTGCCCAGTGGGGCAGGTCTGAATTTCCCCCTTCCTCAATTTAGGGAAAGGGATGATATCACTTGGGATGGGAGCTTCTCATGAGTCAAGACTATAGAAAGCCGGAACCAAGTACTGGACTTAAAACCCACCTTTCATGCCAAAGGATTTTATATCCTTTGGGAAGTGATTTAAGGAGGATATGAAGACAGCATGAAATACCATGAAGGGGAAACTGAATTTAAGATGAGATTAATCAAGAGCACTATCATTAACGTAACCTATTGGAAAGTGCATCTTACAGATTCCAGACAAGTTTGTCTTCAAGGTCTACATAAGCAAACAGATTCAACAAAATAACATGCAGAAATTAGCATATAAAGGCCAAAGCAGCAGGCCATGTAGTCTTTTCCTCTCAAACAGTAGCTAGTTTGGAATAATACAGGGTAAAATATGGATATATATGTACATATATGCATGCACCAATCTAGATATAACCATATTTTCATGCACATGCAAAGACACTTGACAGCTGAGAATGTGAGTCCTCAACAAGGTGTTACAGTTCCAAGAGAATGGAAATTTAGCAGGTCTACGAACCATTATCCAAGCAGGATATGATTAGGTGGTCATGGTTCAACTATGATCCCAGCATCTCCAAATTATGTACCTGATTTTTGACATCGGTCACCTAGCTCTATTCAAACCAGACCACGATAGGCATCTCCTGGTGACAGGAGGAGGGAATGGGCATATAATTACCCAAATAACTGAAAGTTGGCCTGTCAGCTCGTATGGACCCATGTAACTGTTGGTTTCACACCACACAGAGCTGTGACATGTAATTCAATCCAGCACCTGCAAGCAGAAGAACTCTGCTCCCTAAAGGGAAAAAATACATCACTGAACACAGAGAGATGGGTGGAGGTTGGAAAAAAACCCACACAAAAACAAAACAAAAGAAAAATGCAAAAAAAAAACCCACCCCAAAACTACCCAACTCCCTAAATGAATTGAAAACTTGCAGCTTGCTCCTGTTCCCGGACAGATTTCCTCCCAAGCTCTCCATCCTTCCTGAAACTACATACAAAGTCTGTGTTTCCACACATGTGCACATACAAATTATCACGTCTAGTCTCAAGGCTGAAGCTCATACAATGGGTTAACAGCCTGGGGAAAGGATGTTGTTTTCACTTGTGCTTTTTGACTTGAGCTCAAAGGGGGAACAAGTGGGTGGGTTGGGAGGAGAATGGGACAGGGTAGGAGAGATGAGATGGGAAGATGAAAAGAAAAAAGTCCAGGAATTTGTGGGATTCCTTCAAGTTCATCCACCTATTAATAAAGGGCAAATGAGGAGTGACAGGGAGATAACATTGAGCAGGCCTCCACCATTTCACAAACCATCACCTATAATTTCAGGGAGTAGGAACTCCAGCTGACAGATTTTTGGAGCCAGCCACAGTCCTGTCATGAGACCAGGGAGAGGGAGAAGAGGGAGGTGACTGAGAAGGGGAAGAGTTGGTAGGGAGGGGAGAGAAGCAAGCAAGGCTGAGGTCAATGGCAAGGCATTGGTGGCAGCTCACGTTCTGCAGTCTCTGGTTGCAGGCACAGCAGAAACTGCTGCTCAGTTTGGATGCGCTCTGAGAAGAAGCACTTCATAAACTCTACGCTCCACCACAACAGAGCTGGGAATACCCAACCAGCTCGTCTCCTCCAGGGTGGCTGCTTGTGCTGCATTACCTGACATTTTCCCCGACTCAGCTTTACATGACTCAAGTGCCAGAGGCTACATTAAGGAGGTGTGAACATCATGAGTCTGGATACCAGCCAAAGCTCATGAAGGTCAAGAGAGGATTCTGCCCCCCCACCCCCACTAACTTCAACTGGACTTTCAATCATATCCAGGTTCAGCCTTAGATTTTCCCTGCACATACCCAAGAAAATGCCGTGATATGCCATGTAATAAGTGGGACCACACACGGGTGTCTCACTTGGGGTTCCTCTCTCATGGCAAGTTTGCCGAGGACATCTGGGAACATTCCTGTTTGAGGTGCATGGAAAGCGGATGTCCTACCAGGCTTTTTGCTCTTGTCTCAGAAGTGGCTAAGAAGATCTCATGGGCAGGAAGATGTTCAAATATGGAGACAACATGCAAAATTAGGGCTGGAAAGATAATCTGGTGATTAGTAAATCCTGGGGTGAGTTCCTTGCTTTGGGCACATTTTCAACCACCAAGGACAGACTGCTCAGATGGCCAGGTAGCCAAATGCCAGCTGCTGCTCCTTCACTTACAAAAACAGGACCAGAGCAAGTTTCTAACCTGACAAGAGGTACTGGGAGGGTAAAGGCACTGCAGTCAGTGAGGTAATTCAATGTTGTGATTGAGAAGGAGTTGCTCCATTAGCTTGGTAGGTCCTCATCTGGTTTAACTACCTTTGCAGATCTCACACAATTGGTTTAACTACCTTTGCAGATCTCACCCAATGTGCTGAAATGCATCTTCAGCTTTGCCATCAGCTTTCAAATAAATTATCATGGAGAGGTGTTTAGAGACCCCATAGTTAGCAATGTGTTTTGAGAAAAGTACTGAAGAATGATGAAGAGTTGGTGAAATTTTATGTTACAAATATTTTTACAGCTTTAGCCCTATTTTTAGTTAACAAATCATCTATGGACCAATTATAATTTCCTTCACACATACTAAGTACACACAAGAATTTGCCAAACACACTGGTGCTAACCCCAAACATTCAAAAAACATGAGTCAGCCCTCTCTCCGCCTTCCCCCCCCTCTCCCATCTCAGGCATATTATCAACTTAACCTTCATCAGATTTCTACAAAAATTAAATGTATGCTCTTTCTAGTTGCCCTCTCATACTGGAATTTTTTCCATTTTGCCTTTTTAAGGTATCTTCTGCGCTTACAAGGATAATTACTTTGCTTTCTTCAAGAGAAGCCTGAGATTACGTCATAATTACTTATTTTTCAGGGTGAGGGATGCATTAAAAACTCTTCAGGTTGAGACTGGAAAAAACCCCAAAACACATACAGTCTTTGGATTTTCCCATTCTGGTTGCATCCATGCAGCCTTAACTGGTTTTAATTCATTATGTGGAATATGCAAGTGAGAAAATACTGTGATCACCATTTCGTCTTCCCATTTGGGGTGGCAGTTGGATCAACAGCATGGTCAGACCCTCAGAAGTGTGTGTTGGAACAGTTTGATGTCTTTCAGCTTCTTTAAATGGAGAGTTCCCCCTTCCTCCAAGCTGGTCGTGGTGATTAAGGACCATTATTCACTTGTCTAAACATAGTTGCCCAATGCCATCTGCGATGCTTTAGGGTATTCCAGCTGGTCTCCAGCATCTGGAGGACTCTGAGTCTTCTGCAAGACCTGTCTTGGTATCCACCAGCTCCATGTGGATGTGATAGACTCCCAAGAGCCTCAAATAGCACTAAGCATCTTTTTTTCCTCAGGGAGCTATGTGCCCTTTCTCCAGTACAGTTACAACCATGTAAATGGACTCTGAAGATGGCTCATGAGAGGGGTCCATCATATGGTGAGCTGGACCATCCTCTCTCAATGAGAAGAATACATACAGAATTTTCTTCTTCGACTTCTTTGGACTAGATTATACACTTAGCTCACTGCTAAACTTGCCTGACAATACTACAGATGTGTCAGTTAACCTTAACTAATTTAGTAGGATACACAATACTAAATATGTATTAAACAATGTAAAATATCATTGGAAATAGTGCAAGAAAGCAATCAGAACATGACTAAAAATAGGTGAGCATGCTTAGATTTCCATTAGATATGATTTAAGAAATGTTAGATAAAACCAATGTATAAAATAAAAGGCTCAAATTAAATGAAAGAGATCATTGTTCAGCAAATAATTCTTTCTTTAAGGAAAGAATTGACTGCTCCCCTGGAAGAGACCAGAAAACCAGCTTGTTCAAAGCAGCAAAGTGTATTATTTTTCTCTTATATCAAATAGGAGAATGATATTTTAGCAGTAGATATACATGCTAATCTAATACAAATGATGTAAATTAGTGGTAATACTATCCTGGCATTTTATATCAGTGATGAGATAGTGAAAGAAAGTCTCCACTGCAGTGCTAAAACCCTAAACCCGTGCTCACGAGCAAGTTTCATCTACAGTATTCCCCAAAGCTTTCTTGGTACCTTGTTACTGAACAAAAGATACAGAGGATTTTTCATCCCTAAAGCACCAATCATGACTTACTTTTCTATAAGGCAATCTTTGAACACCAGCATTTTTATTTATTTGTGTTGTGTTTATTTCTAAATATCAGATACCCATAAGTGAATTATCTACGAGTTTTCATTTTGCTGATTGGATCATGGAGGAGGAAAAAACACTCAGGAAACCCTTATTCTCTTCCCTTTCACCTATTTCAGAGGACCACAGTTTGTAGATGCCTGTACCAGAGGAAAAGTCACAGCCTCATCAACCAGCACTCAGGGAAGCAAAGCAAAACCCCACCAGAAACCCATCCCTCTTTACTAGCGTGCACCAAAACCCTTTGACAAAGAGCAGCAGAGAACTGGGTGAGCACTTCCAGATAACCAGAAGCAGGACCATGTGCACCTGGAGAAGGTCCAGACACATTGAGGCAAGAGAAGAGCCTGAGAGGCAAAGGGGAACAGGATGGGTTTCACACCTCCAGATCAAGCAGAGCTGTTCCTATCCAACTGACTAGGGGTATGTAGAGGCTTGACTCTCATTTTAAGGTCATAACTTAAATATATGTTTAGCTACCAGTATAGAGTTATGCATGAACTGCAGCCTGGCTTTCTACATGGCTGGAGCTTATAATTTATATCTTGGTGCTCTTTTCACTTCAGGATTTGCCTTCTCATGTAATTGAACAGGGCCACAGAAATGCTCGGCACATATAACATCATCTGTAAAAAGCTTCTTTTTGGACGAGCGTTCATTACCATGCACTGTGGCAGACACTGAAGTAAATCCCTCCTGGCCTGTGTGGTTTTGTGAGAATCCAGGAAAAAAAAATCATAAAAAAATAAATTAAAAAGCAAAATTCACCAGATCAGCTTTCTAAGCAGTGACTTTCCTTGTGCTTTCCTAGAAACCCTGCTCTGCTTTTCCCATCTCCTGCCAAGCTGTATAGAATTGGATGAGCATAATTTTTCTCTCTCCTTCTACGCGAGTTAGTGCCAGTGCAAGTAAGTTTATTATTGTAATTTAACCCTCTCTTGCAAAGTGCATTTAAAGTACCTGGCTTTACATTTTGAATGAAACCAGAACTGACCTTACTTTGCTGAAAATTTAGCTGCTCTTTATTTGACTTTCACGGGTTTAAGTCAGCTGAAATGGATTGGGGTTAAGAGAGTCTCTGGCAAGGAAAACCTACTAGAAGAGAGAGCAGCTGGAAGTAAAATAGACTTACAAAATACCTGAGATACTCAGAGACAGTATTATCTGGCAGTCTTCAAATTCTACCTGTCCCAATGCAAAACAGGATCTTTGCAAGAGATTGGGTTGTTTGGTTGTTTTGAATTTTATTTTTTTCTTTCAAACAGGATTACAGAGACCTTTGATGAAATGGAACCTGGAGGCCAGGGAGTGAATGGGTGTCTGGAGGTTGCCTTCACTATAAAGGGAGAATTGAGTGACTAGCACAGACTTAAATAATTTGCAGACATATGATATTAAAATGAGAGAAATCCCACCCCCACATCTACTGACTGGGAACTGTGCCCTGCAGACACTTTTAATGGCCAGTATGGCTCCATGCACCCTAACCTTCCAGGAATGCTTTTTGCTGGGATGTTTATTGATTTTTCTGGACCTCAACAAAAGTACAGGAAAAGGGGGATGGGGAAAACTAATAAAAAAGCTAGATTAGATGAAAAGCAGCTTTAGAAAAAAACCTGCAAAGTCATCCAGAAGATGTGGCAGTTTTTTAGAGCTGGTACAACCAGGTCAGGACATCAAGCACACTTAACATCATTAGAAAAAATCACTAAGCAGAAGTCATTCAGGGCACCCATCACACCAAGCCTAGTGAACACTTCTGCAGTCTCATCTGATCCCAGCAAGAAGCCTGTGAACCAAAATCACAGGCTCCAAAGTTTTTTATTGGAAAATGGTGCTACAACAGAACCTGGAGCATCCAAATCTTAGTAAACCAATTCATATTTATTGCTGAATCTGTTATTTCTTTAATGTTGAAAAAGGAATTCCAAGCAGAAGAGCTCTTTCAAAGCAGAGGCAATGTTGTGGAACAAAGTATTTAGCTCACTTCGCATCTTCCCTCTTCCATCTCATTTCTAATCATCAGAATGATCCTCTGACAAAGATCCACTTAAGAGACATTCCTGTGAAATCAGTTTGCCCTCTAAAGATGCATATCTAGCTTCAGCTACTCCAGAAAAAGTAGAAAAGTCACCAAATTTTAGCTTGCTTATACTGACTGAAATGAAACTACTCCTTCCTTCACACCTTCCACTTGCTGAATGAAGATCAGAGCATTGACACACTTCAGATGTACTGAAATGTTACAAGACATTACAAAAAAAAAATCACAGTGGAAGTGGAGACCTTGAAAATATTTTCCATAGCAGGAAAATAATCTAGCAGTGTTGTCTTGAGTTGCAGTTTGTTCTTTAACTTAGCTCTAGACCTCTCATTCTGCTTGCAGAGGTCCATTTTTTATTTCATTCTCTGTAAATGAGGAATGCTCCTCAGTTCAGATGAATCCCTGAAACCAGAGAAACAAGGGCCATTCTTCACAGCTTTGAGTCATTTTGAATTCAGTGGCTTTTTCAGTGTTTGAAAGGGTCTGCCAGCCACAACAGAAGTGATGCCAGATTGACATAATAAAAATTATAGAATCCTAGAATTACTTAGGTTGGAAAAGACCTTCAAGGTCATCCAGTCCAACTGTTGACCCAGCAGTGCCAGGTCACCACTAAACCATGTCCCTCAGCACCATATCTCCACTGCTTTGAAACACCTCCACACATGGGCACTCCACCACTCCAATGTTTGAAAACCCTTTCAAGGAAGAAGTTTTTTTCTAATATCCAACCTAAACCTCCCCTGGTGCAACTTGAGGCTGTTTCTTCTTCGCCTATTGCTTGCTACTTGGGAGAAGACATATCATCTGTCACTGGGCTGGGGATGAAAAGCAAAATGTCACCTTTTTAATTCATGAAAGGCTGTCCTTCACATCAGCTGCTGAAAAAGATTCATTGCCCTTTCCCAAGCACTGAGCTCAAAGTGCAAGCTGATCTCACCCAACCTTTCACAAGGAGTAAGTTGTCCTTCTCTCTGCCCCTGCTTTGTGCAAGAGATTGGACAAGGTGACCCAAACTTGTCTGTTATACAGTATGGTCTTTCAAAGAAGAAAGTGCCTTGGAAATGTGGAGGAAAGGGAGCCCATCACCACAGGAGGCTGAGGCTCACCCATTTGGTGATTTGGTAGTTGTTTAGTAAAACAACACAAAGAGAAGAAAACAACAATATTAATGAAATCATAGACTAAGCAAGAAGGTCCTACCTGTACCTGAGACACAAACTTCCTCTCCCCTGGCCACAAAGAAGCAAGCTGACAACAGGTACCCCCACCCTAGGGGGGCCCTCCCCTTATATAGGGGCGTGACTCAGCATGTATCAACTATCCCATTGGCTGGTCTGGTTGTTTATCCCAGCTATGGCCACTCCCAGCTGCAGCTCCTCCCAGCTGATTAGGCCAGCAGCTGTTTGTGATAATTAACCTAAACCCAACCCAGAACACCAAGCAAGCTCCCATCAGTAATCAAGCAAAGCCCAGCTAGGTAAGATTGAACCCTGAAGGGACAAACCCATCCAGGTTCCTGAGAGGAATAGCTGTGTGTGGGCAAGTCACTCCAATTGCTGCAACTGAGTCTTGTCATTGTGTCTGTCTGATCCCATTGCTGACTTCATAACCTTTGTCCTACCTCAAAAGTTTCCACTTGTATCTGCACCACCATTCCTGCCCTTTGGCTGCTGTGCCAAATTTTTCTCTTACTCTGTCATTCCATATCTGAGATGCAACCCTCAACCACAGCATGGTCCCCTGCTTAAAATTTATCAGGAGAACATATGGCAGACCTGTTTTTTATATTTGGCCACCAGCAATAACCTCAAAAGTTTATCACGTGCTAAGATGAGACAGCATTCATGTTTTGAAGCAATTTTTCCCGTCCTTATTTAGAGAGATATTTCACCCTTGGTTTGTTGCTTTCTTGGTCTTGACAAAAATTTGTCTTGACAAAAGCAGCTGCTTCTGAGAGAGGGGATGAGCCTTTGCAAACTGATTCCTGAGAAGAGAAGGCAGATTTCCCACCCCAGGCATAACTGAGCTTGCTTAGTGTAGAGATAGAATAGGTTGATGGATAGGTAGGTAGGTAGGTAGGTAGATAGATAGATAGATAGATAGATAGATAGATAGATAGATAGATAGATAGATAGATAGATAGAT
>WUAM01000179.1:15630110-15651226 GCA_024336885.1 Actenoides hombroni | reverse complement strand
TCCCTCCCCCTTCCTCACCCTTGACAAGACAAGCCCCTGCCCTGTTTCCTAAATCCCTTTTTTGGGGGCAGGAGAAGGAGGGGGGGAGGGGGGGAAAGCAGGGGAGGAGTATGAGGTCCTTTCATTAGCAAAGCCTATGAGCCTAAGAGTGACTTTGGAAGGCAGGATATTAACCTTTACAGCTCCTAGCACCGCATTACAACATCTAATCCCGCATTCCAGAGCGGGCTGAAAAAATGAGGAAAGGATGAGTGGAAGAGAAAATATCACTCATTGTGCCAAATGCATTCACTCCAAAGGAAACAGAGGTCATTGCAAGGGAGGTAAAGAGACAGGGCAAAAAAAAAGGAAACAAAATAGATTTAGGGGGATTTTTTTTCTGGGGATGTAGAGAAATTTCCAAAAAGCAGAACAGCTCTGGAGTTGAAACAATAACTTCACCTCCTCTCCTTGGCTTCATACCACTCTCCATGCCATGCCAAAGTTGCTTATGATTGTTATCAGGTATTTATCACCCAGGTAATGGTATCCGGGCAATAGCTGTCCCAACCAGATCCAGGGAGGGGCTGGCAATGAGGTTGGCAGCGATATATTGGTGGGCTTGGAAAGACTTACAACATGGAGGTAGCAACACGGCTTCACAGGGGCTCTTAAAGCCCTCCCCTCTGGACCAAGTGTGGGGTGACCAAAGCTATTTTTCCCTCTGGGATGAGTAGTAATGCTACGTGACAAGTGAAGCTCTCCCTCTGCCCATGTTACCTTGCCAGCAGGTTCAACCCACCAGTCCATCTCAAAGGGTGACAGTGTGTAGAATAAGCCAGCTCTGTCCCTATAATCCCCCTGCTGAACTATTTTCACTCTTCATACATTGTATGGATGTTAGAGTCTGATTTCATGACACCATACATGTCTGAGCCATGACATCATGAGTCAATAAACATCTTACTTCAAGGTACTACACAGGCACACAATAAAGAGGGAAGAAGAGGGATTTTGGCAGAAGAAGGAGAAACAGGCAACCCTGAGTAAACAATAAAACATCAGCCACAAAAGGAAGAAGAAAGAAGACAAGAGGATCAGCACCTGAAAGATACCCGTCTTTGAAAGTCTACGTTGATCACTGTGACCTGAAAAATATCTCAAGGCTTTGATGTGTACCGAAAAAAAGAACCTGAGCTTGCATCAGCCTTCAGCACAGTCTATTCCACTGATGCAGACTGGGTTACAACACAGCCTGACAATGGTTTGACTGGTTTTATCAATGCTTTTTAAATGAGCAGCAGTGACAAATCAAGGAACGGTACCAAAAATTTGTTAGGCTCTAGATAGCTGGTGAGTCTCTGGGAGGTTTTATTCTGGAATATTCTTTTTCAGGAAAAAGAGATGGAAATATCACATGACAATAAATGCAATTTGATAACATTTAGTGCTGGGGGGGGGGAGGGGGGAATTAAAAATTAACGCTTTAGGATTAAAATTTCCTTCTCTGACATATAAAGGGTGGAATGATTCATGTTATTCAAGTAATCTGGAGGAGAGAGGGAAAGGAAGGGGATCAGCTTCTCGGTAAAGTTTAGAGTGTTTTTTAAATTACAGAATTCTCTTCAAAGCCGTAGTCAGATCCCACACATTTTGCGTGCCTTCCAGTCTGCCTCTCTGCTGATGAATGCACTGATACATCCCCATCTACAAACCCAGACATCTAACTAATAATTAGATTACTGCAGTCTCAAGAACACTCCTTGCTCCTTGTTTAGGGTCCCAACTCCTCATCAAATCTGAGGGAAAGTGAGAAATCAGATCCTGGTTTGAGATCTGAGAGGTGGGTACAGACAGAGACTGAACAATCACTGCCAGCTGCTGTAAAATTACTCTATTCACGTTCCTTCATCACGTTCTTGCTTCTCTGCTCAGACACCCCACTTTTAAGCCATTTTCCTCTTGGTTTATGTTCACACGAATTAAAAATAAACCAAAGCAAATCAGCCCTGACTAGCTTCAGCTTTGCTTCCTTTCTGCAAGGCACACACCAGGGCTTTGCTTACAGCATGGCCAAAACCAAAAGACAATTAGACTCCAGGTTCCCTTTTGAACTAAACGTTCCCATCCAGGTCACGGGTTCTGCTCCAAACCAAGAGAGCAAATCCACCAAAGGGTAGGTAAAAAGAGTTCAGAGTTTTGACACTTGGTTGCACAGCTCCTCACAAATAACCATCACGCTACAGACTTCAGGGATGCTGACCTGACGGACTTCTGGTTCAGGATCTCAACATCCTACTTTCCCACCTAGGACAAGAGAAGCATGTTTATTATTCTTGAGGAGAGGAATTTTTCTTTTATTTTTTTTTTTTCCTGGATTCACAATAGCTAGCGAGGAGCAAAGAGGGCTGGAGAAACTCATTGCCTTGCTAATGTGTGGTTTGCAACAAGAGCTGCGGAAAGGCTTCTTGAAGGAAAACCAGAGTGGCTTCAGGAATGAGCCAAACCCAAGTGTTTGGGAGGGATCCGGGGGAGAGGATGAAGCGTGGGGAGGGAGAAGAGGTAAAAGAGGGTAATAAGAGCTGTGTGTGGTACTTCCACATAGAAAATAAAGTCTTGAGGAATGGGTTTGGGATTCCTCCCTTTGGAAACAGTTGAAAAAAAAAAGGGAGCAGAAGCCTGCATTTAAGAAGAGGTTAGAAATGTTTAAAAAACAAATAGACCAAGAAAACCCAAAACCATGTCCTTGAGGGTTTCTATCCCATTGGCACTCCCGTTCCAGGAGAGCACACTGGGTAAGGCTACGTGATCCGTGAATGCATCCTGACCCCAAACGCACCACAAGAATAATAGATTTTATACTGCCCTTTCCTTTGGTAGAATTCAGAACACTTTATGGGAAGAGTCGTGTTTTCTATGAAAAAAATGTTTTCCAACTGAAAAACCAAAAAAAGCCCCAAACTAAAACCCAAAACCCAAACTCCAAAATTCAGATGTTTTCCTTCTAAAATATAAAATCTATAGGGGGAAAATAATTTAGAGGAGAGAGAGGAAAATATTTTGTTTAAAACCAAAACATTACACTTCTGAGAAGAAAACCAAGGCATGAGGAGGTTAAAGTGGCTTCTCCAGAAACCCACGTGGGCCTTGTACCTCAATCTTCTAAGCCACAAGCCAGTCTGCCTTCAGTTAAACTGTAATGTCAACAGAGATTTTGGGCAAACATTGAAGAAAAAAAAAAAAAAAAAAGAAGAAAATAACAAAAAATAATAAGAGTGTGGTATTACTGGTAAAGTCGCTGGGCTATAAACTGGCCTCTTTAGAGATCTCCATGCCCACACACGAACTATTCATCGCTGGCATAACAGAAAATGGAGGCAGGCTGGTCCCAGAGAGACCATTTACCCCTCTTATCCCCCTGCAATAACCAACCCGCTAAAGGCACGTAAAGCATTCCTTGCGCAATCGGCTCATCTGCTGTGCGTAACATCACACGCACTGTGCGCACAAGGTCAAGCTGTAGACGCACAAGCCATTCCCAAGGCTCTGAAATTCCCGCTCGCTCCACTCGGGCAACCTCTGGGAGTGAATTCCACTCTACGACACCAAGTTTCAGCCTCTCCAAGACCTCAAGATTTTCTCCTAAGCAAACAGCACGTTAATCCTGCGTGGAGTTTTTACAGAGCGTAAGGATCATGTCACGTATGGAGACTCTCAAGATGTCATCTGCCACTTAAGAGGTACTAAGAGAGCCAAGAATAGCAGAAACCCAGAGCAGCGCATACCCTTGGGTGCTCTACAGCTGCGCTAGAGTTGGGAAGACATGTAATTTTCACACCATTTCTCACCAACATACATTCAGTCAACTCCATTTTCCCAGCTCTGTGGTCTAAACACACAGATCTCCTATTTTCACTTTGTCTTCTCATTCAGAAGAGCTGGCAGTGCCTGCAGGCAAAATGCTTTCAGTCCACTGCATTTCTGTGCTCTGATGTACATTGAATTTTTGATTCAAGTCCTCTATTTAACTACTTCATTAAGCAGAGGATGGCGGAAAAAAAAACCAAAAACAAACAACCAAACATACCTGCATAGATCGATCAATGTTGATTGATGGTTTTGCTTCACAACACCTGCAAGTAAGACCAAGGTAGAATGCTGAGAACTGGAAATGAAAGAAACCACAGCACAGTGAAATAGGAAACATCCCACCCTGCCTCATTCCCACCTTCTCCTTTTATAAGTAAAGGAGTCTTTGCAACTTTCAGCCCTAGACTTACCCACTCTCTTCAAGCTAACTCCTCTAGCTAATAGAACTAGAGAGGCTCTACCAAGGTGGTCATTCACACCATCAAAACCAGAAGGAATTAATTATCCAGGAGGTAAATTTGTAAATTGGCTATTGTCGGCCACTAGCCACCATATGCACCATAACTAGTGTGACAGGCTCTTCTTTCAGCTGGAACTAGTCACATACCATCAATACCCTTCTCCATAAGTGAAGGAAATCTGTTCCAGATGAACGGAGAGATTTTCACGGATTTTGCATCTAAAACCAGCATTAGGTGTAACCAATCTAAATTATCATCAAATCTGACAGCAGAAGATACAGAAAAACACCTTGTGAGGGCAATTTCTTTTCCCGACTTTGTGGGAATTAGAACAGAGATGTTGGATCTGCAGTAAGACCTAGACACAAACGCAACACTTGGTCTCCATGAGAGGATTTTGTTGCATTAGATTGAGGGTGTATTGCAAAGCCATACCACCATTGTGTGATCCTTCCAGTAAGTCTAATCTCTGAGGATTCCAAACCAAACTGGACTTAGATGTTTAGTTTTGAGTTGCTGGTTTGTTTTTTTTCTTGGGATCTATGTGAGTTAGGTGCTGAGCTTTCACTGAAAGCCCTTCCTACACCTCTTGTGGACCTCTGGAAGCCCTAGCTTTCTACTGCTGCTGTGCCCTCCAGCCAGTCAGGAGTGTTCAGCTCCACTGGATGCTGAAATACAGCCTGACAACAAAAGGGTTAACCCAATGCCTAAGGCATGCTTTCAGCATACAAAGAGATTAAAAGTTGGACTTCTGCATGATTTACTGGCAGATGCAGTACTCAGAGAAATATCATCCTTTACCCATCCCAATGGTCAATAACTCATTATGCTTGAATCCTCTCAGGTTCAAGAATTTCATAGATCAGATTCTTGATGTATTTGTCTGCTTTTTTTTTAAAGAATGGGCCTATCATATAAGCCTTAAAACAAACTCCACATGAGGAAGAGACCTGTCAGCAACTGACAACAAAGAGATAAACTGCAGATCAGTCCCTGACAGCCACCATGCCTGTCAGACATGCCTTCTCCAGACACCAGGTGATTAGGGTCAAGAGAAGCTCTGTCTTCCATGATAAACCTGACAACAGAGGGGCTCGTCCAAACCTATCCTCTGGCTAACAGCCCCTGTGAGGCATGAGGGATGAAGATCAAGGCCAAGGACCCTTCTATAGAAGAGGAACAGGCTGTTGATGCCCCTCTAGCAACTAAAATGCTGCTGGAGCCCTCTGTGCAGACATGGGACAGAGATCTGCTGTGGATCTGTTGTCTCCTCACTTTCTTCTCTTACTTTAGAAGAGCTGGCTGAGAGGGACCGCACATCCAGCATTGTGTCTATCTCAGCAAGGCACTACACAAAAGGGCTTTTGTTTTCCCGCCCTAAAGATTTTCACTGAAGTCGGTGCAAGAGCATCAGCTGAGCCAAAATATGTTGGGTCGAGATCTAAAACAAATAGAATTCGCTCTTCAAAATCTCATATCTATCCATAAAGCAATGTGGTGTGCGTCAACTACCGACAGTAGTTTCTTCCTCACGTGGAATTTCTTTTACGGCTATAGGGTAGGTCCATCCTTGAGGAAAAGCAGATAAGTGCAACTACATGGGGTAGACGTGAAGAATAGTGTCTCATGAGAGAGGGTCCTACTGATTGGAATTACAAAAAACTAAAAAAAAAAAAAAGCATTAAATTAGGACCAGATTTGCTCAGAAAAATAAAGAAATAACAAAATCAATTTATCCACTGATGTACTTTTCTGTAAACCTTGAAGAGAAAAAAAAAAATAAAAAATCCCAGTTTGGCTTGGATTGAACAAAGTTCAGTATGAAGACCAAAACCGGTCACTAATTAATGGTGTCTGGTTTTCTGGTATTTATGCACCATAAAAATTAATAAGGGACTTCTCTGGGAAAATAAATGGTTAGCTGGAAAGGCAGTTTTGGCCTTTTTTTTTTCTTTTCTGTTAGTCATAACCTCTTGATGAGATTCCTTGAAACATCGAGCTGGTTACTTCCAGGAACATTTAGTGATTTCCCAAAGCCAACATTTCAAACGAGGAATGGATGCAGTCTCCCTGATACCAGCACACGGAGACTGCAGGTAAAATTTAACTGTTCACGCTGATTCCCAGACCTTATATTCTCAAGGCCCATGTATGCAAGAAAGGCAGGCATAACATTTTTTAAAGCTGCATGTAGCTTTAGATGCATCTATATACATAATTTCCTGCACGTCAAGATTTAGGCACAAAAAACCTCTGTTCCTGACAATGGTAATCACCTGCAGAGGTCATATGCAGGTCAGCAGCATTTTTCTTTTCTACACAAGAAGCCCCAAAACTACGGAACATTTTGACTGGGAAGTGGAGGGTGCTAAAGTCTTGCACTGATACTTAGTTCCAGCCACTCTCCTCATAGAATTGTCAGGGTTGGAAGGGACCTTGAAGGTCATCTAGTTCTATTCTTAAAGATAATCTAATCTGGTCCCATGAGGAGATACAAGCTGAGTTCTTCTAAAAAACATAGTGCATGATTACGGTATTAAATATCATACCTGAGCTGAAAATTCCTGATTTCCAGTAGGTTTAGCTGGCGCAGAGCTGTGGAAGTAACTGGACAAAGCTACTCAGACAGCAAACAGCAGACTTAGAGCACAAGTAAATTTTGCTTGGGCCCCACCAAAGTCTCAGATATCTGATGTTACCCCCCTTCATGGTGGAGTTCCCATACCCCTTATCATCCTCTCAATCTCCCAAGAGGCAAATCCATTGCCATCATCACCCATGGAAGCAACACAGAGCAGCCTGGGTGGGCTGGCAGAGGGGAGAGCAAGCGCATTGCTTTCTGCTGAGCAGACCTTGGTGCAGATCATCATAGCGCAGTGGACGTGGAGAAAATGAACCCAGGAGCCCATTTTTTGGTCTTCGTGAGAAAAAACAGAGCTGACATCATATCCTTGCATAGCAACTGGGTCACATCTTCAGCTGGAGCAAATGAAGATAGCTTTTTGACATTGACAGAGATCTCCTAATTGACATCAGCTGAGGATCTGGTCCTCCTCCTTGTTTTTTGTTGTTTTTCTTTTTTTTTTTTTCCTCTTTTCAGTTCTCCTGGAATTTAAGAGTCGAGCTTTTCCCCTTACTGAATCCACTTAAAATCACACAATCATTTTGGGTGCAAAAGACCTTCAAGATTATCAATTCCAACAGTTTCCTCAGCACTGTCAGGACACCACTAACCCTTTTTCCTCAGCACCACACCTCCACGGCTTTGAAACCCCTCCAGGGATCATGGGGACTCCACCACTGCCCTGAACAGCTTGAGACAGCCCTGGACAACCCTCAAGGGAAAGAAATTGTTCCTCAGCTCCAACATAAATGACCCCTGGGGCAACTCGAGGCCGGTTCTTCTTGTCCTGTCACTTGTTCCTAGGGAGCAGAGCCTGACCCCACCTGACTCCAACTTCCTGTCAAGGAGTTGTTGAGAGCCAGAAGGTTTCCCCTGAAGGTCCTTTTCTCCAGGCACAGCCCCAGGTCCCTCAGCTGCTTCTCACCAGACTTCTGCTCTAGACCCTTCCACATCTTCATTGCCTTTCTGTGGACATGCTCCAGCCCCTCAACATCCTTCTGGGAGTGAGGAGCCCAAAACTGAACCCAGGATTAAATGTGTGGTCTTCCCAGTACCGTGTACAGGGCAACAATCCCTGCCCTAGTCCTGCTGGCCACACCAGTGCTGATACAAGCCAGGATACTGGTGGCCTTCTTGTCCACCCAGGCACTCTCTGGCTCATCTTCAGCTGACTGTTGACCAACACCCCCAGGTCCTTTTCCAACAGGCAGTTTCCTGTCACACCTCCCCAAGCCTGGAGCGTTGAAGTGGGTTGTTGTGATACAAGTGCAGAACCCGGCACTTGGTCTTGGTGAACTTCATACAATCGGCCTTGGCCCATCAATCCAGCCTGTCCAGATCCCTCTGTAAAGCCTTCCTGCATAGCATTGGAGAGGGTATCCTGTTTAGGCACTTCTACGCAGCAAGGTCTTCTTTGAGGCCTCTTCTTTGTGCAGAGTGGCAGGTGTTTGACTTTGGATGAAAGGAGGACCTAACAATGCTGGTTTATTCCTGACAGTAGTCCTGTTTTTTTGCTGAAGTGTTTCAGTGATGTCAGAGCCAAACCTTGGGGAAAAAAAAAATAAAAATAAATATATATATATATGTAGTACACAGGGTTGGGACCAGTGGATGGATTAAAAGAACATGATTGTTTTGATTACCTTGATTTAGAGGGCCAGCGGTACTTAATCATTTCAGCCAAAGAAATATCATGGAGACAAAATTTACTCCTCTATAAGCAGAGAAGCAGAAGAGGAGGAAGGCAGGGAAATTACCGTGAATCAAAAGATGAAAATATACACCCTCTCAACATTTTCTTCTCGTAAGGATTCTCTTTCTTACGAAGGGAACCACAAAACACAGAGATGTTTAATCCATTAAAAGTGTAGTTTTCTGGACTGAATAATCTGAGTTTAGTCAAGCCACCAGCCTGCTTCTCACTGGGTGGGCTCTGGCTGGGGAGGGGATAGGTTTTCACTTGATTCCCTCAGAACAGGTCAATGTGCCACAGACTTTATGGATGGTATCTAATAACCTTTGCTGGCAGATTGTCAACATGAGCACTATGGGAAAATGGATTTTCATCAGAGAGTAACACAGATCTGAATGTCATCTGGTACCATGGTGGTAAGGGGGAGGATGAGTTTTGATGACAGCACGTACCTTGGGAAAGAAGGAAATTCCAGTTCAGAAAACCAGCTAGGTCCTCCTGTTTTCAAGGGTGTGAAGTTCAGTGTTACCTCTCACCTTAGGTGCAGTAATGCTCTGAATGAATGAACACCTTACTGGACTTAGTAAGCCATTACTGATAGGTCAAATACATGTACAGACATAAACCTCATGAAGTGGACCCAAAACCACACTTGAACATGGGGCTTTGTGGAGCTGGACCTGCAATTTCCATTTAGTATCATGGGAAAGAGGCCTTCTTCACTAAGGATTTCCTCAGAAAAGCTACAACTGCCCCAAAAGCCCCTTGTACTACCCAGGCACTAAGCAACACACAAACTGAGTCCAAAAGGAAGGACATGGAGGTAACTACTCATTTCCCAGAACCTTCAGGCAGTTTGTCACAGGCTAATAAAAAAGAATAATGGATCATGGGGGGAAATAATAATTAGGCTTACAAAACATACCCTAGGCTTCTGCTTTTGTTTCAAATATCAGTCCCACCGAAGGAGGAGGATTTTGTGTTTCTACTATTTCCTGAGTAAAATAGGGAGGAAATCATAAAATGCAAAAGAACACCCACAAATGAAAAGTCCTTATCTTGACATGAAAATATTATTCAGAATCTCTGCAGATTGTTTTGCTAATTTTTGAAATGGATGATCAAATACTGAGTGATCCTTCTGTGACTGCCAATATTTTTAATAGGCATCTTAGTCAATGTTAGTACAGCTGTCCTTTCAAATCAACTCTTCTGATGACTCACACTTGGATTCAGAGATTTCCCGAGGTTTTATCTGCTCTCCTAATGCTCTTGGTGGACCCGTCCTTGAATCCTGTCACATGAGAGAGCAAGAGGTGCCTCCTCATCCAAAACACACAACCCACTGGGCAGTGAAAAGGACACACACAATTAAAAGAGGCAGGAAAGGAAGGGAAGGAGGAAAAAAAAAAAAAGAAAAAAGAAAAAAAGGAAGAAATAAATTTAAAATAAAAAGACCAGCAGGGTCATTTCATTCCAGCAGATCGGCATTTATATATAAAGCTCTTGGAACATCATGCTTCTGCAGCCACCCTCCAGCCCTCCAGCCTTACTCATGGCGAGTTAACATCACCTGTTTCCCCTTTGAGTCGACATTTCCAAGGAGTTTGGCTTCCTGACATGTAGTTGGAACACTGAAAGGCAAGAAAATCTTCACATCTTGAAGAAAACACAGCTCCTTGCAAAGCCCTGGGGAAATGTCAACAACCAATGGAAACGAAGAGGAAGACATGAGACACTATCCCTACTGTAGAAAGCAACCGATGAATTAAAATTCATCTGAGGAATTTTATTTCTTCTTGATTAAACTTTCCCCATGTCAATTTAACTGAAGATTGAAGGAGATTCTGTAGTGTGGTTGTGGAGGGGAGAAAACATTCCCCTCTAAGAGCTTCTTCAGGTGGAAAAGTGCTTTGTTGGCCCTAAGTATAACATGAGAAAGGTTTTGTGTAGATAACTGTAGTATTATTATTGCCCAGTTTGCTCTTGGTTCTCCTAAAAAAAAAATTTAAAAAAAATGGTGAAGTCTCTGGGCTGAATATTTTAATTTTGAAGCCTCCAGTAGCTTGAAACATCTCCAAACCTATTAAACCCTGAAACCAAAATAAACATTTTGTCCTCCCTTCATGGAAGCATAAAGAATGTCTTAAGTCAATCCATCCACTTGCCTGCCAATACCAAATTGCCCTCAAGAACATATTCTCCAGGGCTTTGTCAAATCAGCTTTAGCATTTCTCAAGCAACAGAGGGGGTTCTACCACGTTCCTGGAAAGTCTATTCCACAGTCCGTTCCTGTAGCCTTTTTAAAAAGCACCATAAAGCACCAGTTACCTGCAAGTACCATAGCTGGAGCAGAATTGAATTTTCCATTCTGTGGTAAATCCCATGCTTTCAAATATCTTTCCAGTCTGCATCCAAAGGAAAGCAAAATATTTTCAAAATTTCCTACTAAACGCTATTCTGAGAGAAAAAAACTTCATGTCTATAAAGACAGGTTTTTGGACTGAGTTCAAGGTTTATTGCTTTTATACAGCCAATATGCTACAGAATCTCAGATAAAAAATAGGGGAAAAAACAGATTCTGAAACTGAAAATTAAAACTTTTTTTTTTTTTTTTAAATGAAAGTTCATCAGAATTAACATTTGCAAAACATTTCAGTTTTATCAAATTGGCTTTTTCCAACATGAAAACATTCCTTCAGAAAATTTCCCATTGGCTCTCAGAAAGATCTTTGCAATATCAAGGTCAGAAAGAGTGTTTTTTGTTTCTGCTCTCCAAGAATTTAAACTGCCCAACTATTCCTTTCCCAGAAGATGCATTTCACAGAGAATTATTATAGTGCAATTGAAGGATTCCTTTTAAATGGAAGTAATATAAATATTTTAATCACTGCATTCAGGAGCAGTACGGGACCTTTAGCTAAGTTCAAATAGTACTTAGGTAGAGCCAGTTCTCTTTATTTTCTCAAAATTTTAATTCTTGTAGCCTTTGTTTGCTAAACATTTTTATTCAGTTAATAACCTAAACAGTTCTGTCAGTATACAACTTGAGCTACTCCAGAACTTCAAATTGCAAAGAAGGGCAACAAAGCTGGTGAACAGTCTAGCGCACAAGTGTGGTGAGGAGAGGCTGAGGGACCTGGGGTTGTTCAGCCTGGAGAAAAGGAGGCTCAGGGGAGACCATCTTCCTCTCAACAACTTCTTGACAGGAAGTTGGAGTCAGGTGGGGTCGGGCTCTTCTCCCAGGGAACAAGTAATAGAACAAGAGGAAACAGTCTCAAGTTGTGCCAGGGGAGGTTTAGGTTGGACCTGAGAACCAATTTCTTCCCCTTGAGGGTTATCAAGGCCTAGTCCAGGCTGCCCAGGATAGTTGTGGAGTCCCCATGATCCCTGGAGGGGTTTCAAAGCTGTGAAGATGTGGTGCTGAGGGACACGGTTTAGTGGTGAACTGGCAGTGCTGGGTTGATGGTTGGACTCAATGTTCTTGAAGGTGTCTCAACCAAAACAATTTTATGATTCTATAACTGAGTCTGAACTTGATGTGGATTATCAAATATTGGTCAAGGGGAAAAAAAATATTAAAAAAATTAAAAAACCACAACAAAACAAAAGAAACACAAACTAACCAATCAAATAATAAAAAAAAAACGAACAAAAAAACCACCCACACCAAAATAATTAAAAAAAAACAGAAAGAATCTTTTCCATTCAACAGTGGCACAAGTGACATGAGGTCCTGGATGCCAACCTGGGGCAGCATTCACACCTCTGCTCTTGAGATCTTGTGAGCATATACCTGACATAAGCATCCCCCCACCTCTGCCAAAGCCCAAGTCATGGAACCTCCCATCTTAAAGGCTCACTGCACACCCTCCACCACCAAAGCTCCTCGAATTTGATTAATAATTATTTGCAGAGGGAAGCTGCTTACACTGTCAGCTGTTTAGTATTGATTAAGAAGCACTATGCAAGGAACGACTGGGTGGCTCCAGCTCTGGAAAGTGCCAACGAAAATAAAGCTGGTATTAGTGGTTCTCAGCTTCTTCTCTGGGGTTGAGAAAAAGGCAGCATTGTGGGCTGGGAGACCTCTCACCAAGATGTTGATCTTTTCCAGTTACCTAACAACAATAATAAGCCTTGGATAAATAGGTGGGATACTCACAAGGGGAACCAATAGAGGGAATTAAAAATGAGTAAAAGAAGGAAAGGGAGAAGGAAAAAAAAAAAAAAAAAGGAAGGCGTTAGACTTTCCAGCATTTGGAGAGAACAAGGTTTTTTTTCCTCAGTCGAGGGAAAAACAGATTTACTAAACAGGATGACCTCACTTGTTTGCATAGCATTCGGTAACATGTGTTTTATTACCTATGATACCTCCATGCTAGTTTGCAAAGCCTTTCCAGCAGCCCTGAGAAGGACACCGAGCTTATGGAAAAGAAATAAAGCAGCTTGAGGAAGGAACGTCACAGACGGGTGAAATCAAAAAAATACACGCTAGAAACACACTGGTTGTGTGTAAATAAAACCGAGCGAGTGAACATGCTGCAGGGAAAAATGTTTCTCTCCTCTGCCTCGTGTCAGCTCACCAGTGAGGGTCATTTGAACTGCTGATGGGTAGGTGCAGATGGTGATGAGAAGGGATCTCTCACTTCTCCCTTGCAAAGCACACACCTTGGAATTATCACAGAACATTTTGGGTTGGAAAACACCTTTAAAGGTCACCTAGGCCAACCCCCTGCCATAGGCAGGAACATCTTCAACTAGAGCAGGTTGTTTAGACCCCCAGCCAACCTCACCTGGAATGGTTCCAGGGATGGATCATCAACCACCTCTCTGAGCAACCTGGGCCAGGGTCTCACCACCCTCAACGTAAAAAATTTCTTTCTTCTTTCCAGTCTAAATCTCCCCTCTTTTAGCTTAAAGCCATCACCCCTTGTCCTGCTGCAACAGGCCCTGCTCAAAAGGTTGTCCCCATCTTTCTGACAAGTATTTCCAGCACTTCAAGGGACCTGAGTACAAGTTATTGCCTTGTGCTGCAAATGTGAAGTAGAGCCTGTCTGTCAGCTCACTGAAACACGCTGATTATTTTTGGTGAAGGAAGTACCATCCTTATATACAACCAGAGGAGAAAGTCCCCCAAGTGTGATCTAGTTTAAATCAAAATTGAGAGGTTTTATTCCTGCAAAATCTGGGCTCTTGACCATGGTCACAAGATATGACCATAATGTGTGAAACAGGAAAACTGGTGATCTGCAGCCCAGAGAGAAAGCCCAGGGAAGCCCCAACAGCTACTTCCTAGAGCCCAGCTTCACCTTAGAGGTCTCCTTTTCCATCTCTTTGCACTAAGAGCATCTGTGAGCTGGAAAGAAGAAAATGAGGACCTTGGAAATGAGTACAAAAGTTCAACAGCACTAAAAAATGTAGCAGAAGGAAAGCAACTCCCGCTGGAATAAAAATAATAATAAAAATTAAAAAAAAACAGGGAGGGAAGCAGACTAGTATGAGGTGAAGTCAAGAGATCTCAGGGTCAGTGCAGTTTAAAAAAATAAAAATAAGCCATCAAATGATTTGTCTCATTTCATGTGTTACAAGAGCAGGGGCTCTGCCTGCTCCTGGAGCAAAGATCACATAGGAATCAGTTCAGGCAAGAAATCACCTATGCTGTTATTTCATATTGAACCCAAAGTAAAAACAGAAGATGCAGATGAGTAGCAGGTGGGCTGTTTGACCCCCTCTGTCAGACAAATGTCATTTGATCAGGGTAGGGTCTCTCCTGTCTGAGAACAGGGCAATAAATTATCCAGGACCTGTGCAGACCAGACCCTTGTAACTGTCTGTGCATCACTTCTCTACCAGCTGATGAACCTGCCACTGCTTTACCCAGACAGGAATGGAGGTTTGCTGGGCAGAACATGGATAAGAGAAGAGTGGCTCTTTGAATGATCTTCAATAGCTGACCTTGCCTTAGCCACGCTTACTCCATCTCCTGGTCCTGACCTTGTGTAATATATTTTCTGGCCTTTGGTGTGTGCCAGGACCACACTTTCTTTGCCTTCTTCTTGATTATTTCCTTCCCTTATTTCCTGGTATTTAATCTAACATGAGAGCTGTCCTCCTGCCCTGAACCTTAGTTTCATTTCACCTTTGTTTTCTCCAGCTCCTCATCATGAATGGACTTGAACACAGCATCACAACACTGGCTTCAAATGGTAGTCCAACATACTGAGTTGCTTGCTCTCATTTGTCTAATGATCCCCTAACAACACATGCAGGAAATGAACCCATGCTCTGATCTGCTGCAGGTGAATCAGGTCTTTCTGGGCCCCAAAAAGCCACGTTACAGCACATGTGTCTCTTATGGGATGGGCCCTGTTCAGAGGCAGTAGGTATTAGCACAGGTACAGCATTACGTTCACCTATTCTGATGGTTTTCAACTCACAGCCCATTACCACCTGACCTCCCCCGTATGTTGCTGGGGCAGACAGATATGAGCTGACTTCATCTGTGGAGACCTGGCAAACCTAATGTAATATATCTCTGCTGCTGGTAATGCATATTAATGCCAAGTCTCATTAAGGTTCCTCAACACCAGGGAGAAAGTCAACAAGCAGCAGCTCATGAAGCCAACAGAGAGTGGCCGGATCTGATTTTATTCATGCAAATTGAATGTGACTGGACATGAGCACTGTGGTGGGGGGGGAGGAGAAGGAGGGGGGGCAAAACGCACAGCCTAGAGAAAGGAGAGGCATGGCAGAGCACTTGGAGTGGCTTCTATAAGCTGTTAAGTGGGAGAAGCTGTCTCAGTGTCTACTGTGGTTAAGAGCCTCTTACAGATGGAAGAAGTGCGTCAGCAGAGCATTTCCACGCACTTTGGCTCAGGGCTGAAATAAC
The DNA here is from genome assembly GCA_024336885.1 of Actenoides hombroni. Lineage (NCBI taxonomy): Eukaryota > Metazoa > Chordata > Aves > Coraciiformes > Alcedinidae > Actenoides > Actenoides hombroni. The sequence continues at coordinate 15,635,711 of WUAM01000179.1, read as the reverse complement.
AGAAGCAGTCAGCAACACTGCAGCCATCACCCAAGCAGCTACCAAGGGACAAGGGTAGAGGCTCCATGAGAAGAGCTTGAACTCAGCCTCAGTCCCAGCAAACCTGGGTGGGTGGTTCCAAGCTGCAAGGTGACCACAGGCAGAAGCAAGGAGCTGGCCTGGCAGTCGTGCATGAAATAAACAGCAACAGCAGCATTGCATTAGCTGTTCCTCCCAGCCAATGGTCAGCCATACCAAGGAATGGTCACAATGGCCAGACTCGTTCTCAGCGGGATGTTCCTCTTTGGAAATGAAACCACATGTGATTCCTTCTCCTTTGATTTTCTGGAGTAAATTTCTCGGTGAGACAGGCACGAATTTGCTGGGATGGGATGGGGTGAGGCGGGGCTGGGGGGGGAGGGAGGGCAAAAACAACCAACCAAAAAATTCCACTTTTTGGTTAGCCACAGGGGTTGTGCAATCATCCCAGGGTGTTGCCAGCTGGCCTGTTCCAAGGAGCTCTCTCCCAGCTCCACCTGGTGGCAAAAGGGACAGTCGGGCTGCTGCTGTGGTCATCAGACTGGGCTCCAAGGGGACAGGCATTCACTTTCTGCTGCTGCCATTTTGCTCGAGTGCCCTCAGCGCTGTGTGTGGCATTGGCTTGTCTCCTCCCAAGAGGTGGGAACAGCCCTTCACTGCATAGGTGAGTCAACTCAATCTCATGAACGTATGCACGGTGGGGAATTCACAGCTGGGAGGAAAGCACTTGGAAAGCAAAGGGAGCCTTGGACTGGCAGCCAGGCATAACTGGCAGCTGTTTGCAGCATTTGCCTTGGTGCTGAATCACTCCTGACTTGCCAAAGATCATGAAAGACCATCAAGAGCCTTCTCTGAAAGTGGGGAGAATAGTGATATCTTCTAGCTTATCATTTAGGAGGTGCAAGGCTGAACTCAATCATGCAGACTTAGACATGTCCTTTGAGGTGACCTGAAGTGTCTCACCTGTCCTGCTTGCTTTCTCACATGAAGGAGTGGAAGTTGCACTGCTACTTCATGTTCATGAAGATACCTTCAGCTCCATCAGGGTATTTGACAAAACTGCAATGATGAGGAATTGCAAAAAGATAAGATAGAGATATGGACATCCCCAGATAACACTACATTAGGTCAGGACCATTCAGAGCTCTTTGAATGAGTCAGATAACAATTCTTGATCATGACAGCTCAAGGATTTGGTCACCTCTTGGTCCAAAGGACAGCTCAGGCCAGGCCCTTACCACAGATTTCTCTAGCTACAACAATAGGAACAGCAACATTATTGTCTGGTTTGTTTCTTGCTGTGTTACCTTCTGAGAGAAGGAGAGAAAAAGGGAATAAAAAGAGTAGAGAGAGAAGAGAAGAGGGAAAGAAAAAGGGAGAATGAAAGAGGGAAAAGAGAGAGAGAAGAGGGAAAGAAAGAAAAGAATATGCCAGTAGTTCCAGACCAAATGCAGTGCATCCCTCTCCTAAAAGTAGAAATTACATCTCTTTTCTGAATGCTAGAAATATGATATTATAAAACACTTAACAGGATACATTTTCTGAGAAAAAAGAACCATGACAGTCTCCATCTTTTCCCCTAAATATTAAATATTTAATTCCTAAACATCCACAATTATAAAAATAAAAAAATAAATAATCACAAACTGGCAAAAAGTCCTGGGACTGGCTCATAACTAATTAAGATGCCACAGACCCAAGCATGTAATACTTCGATTGCAAGTAGTGTTATTTATGGTGGATGCAAATACACTTGGTAGGGCTGTGGATATCCCTTGGGGACCTTCCCCTTGGTTTACAAGTAACAGGCCTGGCTTATACATGCCAGGAGCTGAGATCACTGGTATGAGAAGAATCAGGGTGGGAGATGTGAAGCCTTCGTAGGAAGTTGTAGGAGCTGTAGAGTGCTAACGCCTGGTTCAGAGACCTTGATGATGCTGTGCAGAGGAAATACAGCATCAGGGTGCTGCCAATACTTCCCAAAAGGCTCCATCCTGCTGGAATCCTACTTATTCTGTAAACTGACTAAATATATGTTGAGCTGAAACCATACAGAGAGCAGCAAAGCAGATGTCCCAGTCTAACCTCCACCCATCAGGATCTACAGGGCAGTTCTCTGCATCTTGGTGTCCTCCACCCACTCAGGCAGATCCCTTTAGGAAGGGAGAGGTGCTGATGTGAACAGCAACAAGGCACTGAGGATGCAACACAAAAAAATCCACATTTGGTTCTTTCCTGGGGCAGAAGACAGTGTAGAGGGCATTCCCAACCCCAAAAATGAAGTCGGAGATCTATGCTGTCTCCCCTACTTCTAGAGATTTCCTAGAGCTGGAGGTCCCTCCAGTTTACACCTCGGTGCCCAGTCACTTCTGTTTTCTTTTTATTCCCTCATTCCTCCCAGTAGGCTGCCCTGTTCCCCTGGGACATCAATTACAGAGAGCATAGTCCTACTGTAATAAGCATAAACCCATGAGGGATTCTTCTGTGCAAGTGAGGGGGAGAAACGAGTGGTAATTTATGATGAGTGCTCTTGCAGTTAGTACCTTGGAAAACAACACTGCCTGGGGAAGCTGAGAAGACTGTAAATGAAAGCGCAGCCAGGACAGGAGTGTCATTCTGATGCTGACTAAATTCTTACTGAAGTCAGTAGGAGCTAGAGGTGGTGGATTACAGGGACAGAATAGCCTAGAGATGGGGCATGGCCACAAGCAACCAGATCTTTGAAGCTCTTCGCCTTACCTGATGCAACAGCAGACTCTCTAAGGTAGGAGCTGTTGGCCAGAGTGTACTTGGTAAACTGACTACTACCAGAGACTTTGTCATCGAAGGAGAGGTGGAGAATGGACTGAAAAGCAGGCTCTAGATTTGAAATTGAATATTTATAATTGATATTCTAACATCATATATAGGGACATGGGATTTCACACTCTGATCAGAGCCCATTAGGGTCTTTCTATCGACTCCTGAAGGTTTCAAACCAGTCCCTGGGTTTGGCATTGACTGAGGTGAGTGCTGCCAGACATTAAATTTATAGAATGTGTCAATGTAAATATCTAAACACAAGCACAGACACACACAGACATAACCCAAGACAGAGCAGTGAATAGAGAAAAAGGCATATGAGAAGCACCACTTACCCTCTTGGTATCCTCTAAATGTGATTACACCTCCATTAACTACAGGTGAAGGTTACCCTACCTGCACTCCTTATAAAGGTACCTCAGTTAAATAATTAAAGGAAGCTGTGGCTGTTCAGTCCTTCAGCAGGTTGAGTGAAGCAGAGGAAGGCTATGCAGAGCCTAATAACAGTGATAAGCACACAAATGAATTACCCCCACGTGGATTGTCTCTTGTCATGAGCTCTTCTTCAAGTCCTGGCCATGTCTTATCTAAAAAGTGTTGCGTTTTGGGAGGTCTAGTTACAGTTACTCACCATTACAGAAATCACTTCAGGAGTACCTGGAGGCCAATGTGTTGGAGCAGCTGTGATGGATTTGTTTCTTCCTTTAGTCCTGGACAACCAGGAAAGCCAGCCTTCCCTTAGATGTGGTTTCCCCACTAGTGGAATGAAAAAACTGACCAACGAATAACTCAGGTTTAGTGTGTGAGGATTATTTGTAGAGCACTTGAATTTCTGCATCTATTTTAGCAGATTTAAAGAGTGGCAAGGAACATTCCTGGGTACTGGAGGTTGGTCAAATATATTGTTAAAATATTAGAAAATCCCTGGTGTGTTTTTGGCTCAGGTAAAAGCACACTCCCAAGCAATTCCTGGGCATGGTTCAAGAGTTAGCATAGGCCAAAGGCCATTCCCAGAGGACATTTTGCATAGAGCCACCTTGTTCTGGAAGGCAAGAGTATTTAATAGGTTGGATGTGGTCTGTTCTATGCCAGGTGGCATCAGCATGAGAGCCATGTTTAATTAACTAATGGAGGTGTAGACAGAAAATCTACTCCACTCCCTATACTAACACTGTGACTTTTGGTAGTAGGAGCAGAGAAGTAGAAGGTGAAATGGCTCCTCCTCTTATCCAAGCAGCTAGCAGCATCTCCTTTACTATCTCTTTATACCAGGTCCTGAGAAAAGTGCTCCATTTTGCATTTGACAGCAGCTATACCCGTTATTATCCTGGCTACAGACCACCAGTACTGCAGCCAACAGCACACAAGGGACTCATATGTTTAGCATCATCTCCAGCCAGCTTTGATTCCTGCTGCAAAACTGGTAATTGGCAGAAGTGGAGAAGACAGCTTCTAGCATAAGCCTGGAAAGCCAGGCTTGAAGCAAATCCATAGGGAAGCACACAAATCATGCTGTTATCCCGTCTGCTTCCCATCACAGAAAGGCAGGATATCATGATTTGTGTCTTTCCTGGTCACCAGCAGTACCCCCACATCTCAAATAGTGTTGAGGACACATATCTCTACCAGGTTCTAGGTCCAGTTCTCAAAATTACCAAGGTATGAGTTTGGGAAGGCTCCTTTCTAGCCCTCTTTCATCTCTCTGACTCCATACTTCTTTTTATAGAATCACAGGATCTCAGCATGGTGGGCGTTGGAAAGGACCTCTGGAGATCATCCTGTCCAATCCACCTGCCCCAGCAGCGTCACCTAGAGCAGATTGCCCAGGACCACCTCCAGGTGGGTTTGAAATCTCGCCATAGAAGGAGACTCCACAGCCTCTCTGGGCAGCCTGGGCCAGGTTCTGGTACCATCACAGCAAAGCATTTTCTCCTCCTATTCAGATGGAGCCTCCTGGGTTCCAGTTTGTGCCCATTTCTCCTTGTCTTACCACTGGGCACCACTGAAAAGAGCCTGGCCCCATCCTCTTGACCCCCTTCCTTTAGATATCGATCAGCACTGATCAGATCCCCTCTCAGTCTTCTCTTCTCCAGGCTAAACAGCTCCAGGGCTCTCAGATTTTCCTCAGCACAGAGATGCTTCATTTAGACTGAGAGTGGGCATCGCATCTGTCTCTTAAATAACTCCATCAGGAACTCTACAGTGAGGTGTTCAAAAGCACCTACACAGGTTGAGCTGTTTTAATGGTGATGATGAATCAATATCTGGGACCTGACTCTCCCATCTCATCTCTTGGTGATTGATTTCATTTTTGTCCAAGTAACAGTCTGATTTTAATCTTTCATGCCCATTTTAGAGGAAGCTCTGTATAAAATTTGTCCCCTCATTATTTTTTCTCTCTCCTCATTCTGGTTTTTAGCTCACAAATGTTCTTCTCCATTCTTCTGTGCTCAGTCATTAGTTTCCGAGCTAGATTACACACACAGTTCCACACAAAGCACATTCCTCAGATGTGTAGCTAGAAAGTTGTAAGAGGTTCAGGCAAGTCCTTACCTCTTCCTAAGATAAAGTCACCTCTATTGTTTCTTGGATTTTACTTAGTTCTCCAGCTCCTCTGCTGCTCAGCACACCTGCAGGTGCAGGCTGAAACCACCTCCTCACCAACACCTAGCAGCAATCCCTAAGGAAAGCAATGGGAGAGAAGGGGAAAGGAAACCTGTTTTATTTTTCTGGAGGTGAATTCTCTCATTTGATCCTTTTTTTTTTTTTTAAATTTATTAT
>WUAM01000179.1:15609137-15623339 GCA_024336885.1 Actenoides hombroni | reverse complement strand
ATCTAAGTAAGGATTTTTAGATGAAGTGCATTCCAAGCTCCAAAAAACTCCTCTGGGAACTTGTTTGAACATGTTTAAACCAGAGCAATGGCTTCTATAAAATTGGCAGATGTCATTAGTGCTGGACAATCAAAAAATGCTACCAAAAATAAAATAAAATGCCCTCTGCTCTCCAGTGTTCCCTTAGAAAGCATTGTTGAGGCATTCACCATCTGCTTCCAATCCACTTTGATATGACCGAAGGATATTGCTGCATCAAGTCCTAGATTGTAAGTATCTTCTTCAATGGAAAGGAAAAAAAAGAAATGCTGACGGTTGTCATCTATTTCACAGCGTCAGAGCAATCTGCCACTGCAGTCAACTTCTGGCTTCTCTGGCCACTTGATAGTTTGCCTCTGCGTTGATTGGTTGTTCAAATCCAATAGTTGGTTACTATTTAGCAGTTGTATTTTTAAAACACAGTTCTTGATCTAGTGGTTAAAAAAACAAAACAAAAACAAACAAACAAAAAAAAGAAATATTAAGGTCATAGGGTTTACATACAGCTTGTGTCATGTACCACTGCCATGGTTTTAGAGTAATTGGAATGATGACCTAGTAAAAGAAAAGTCAACTCCTCCAGAGGTCTGATGCAGTCCCAAACGGCTGCTATACCATGCAAGACAGCACTGCGTTCCAAGATGCACTCAAATTTCTCTTGTCCTACTCAGAAACACATGTCCAAATTCAGCTGGCACAAGGCTAAAAAAGTTCCAGTTCAGTTTTCTGAAGCGGTTACCACAGGGTGAATTCAGTCAACAAGAGGTGGGAAGAGGAGAGAAAAATAAATCATGCACAAGGGGAAAACGAAAGTATCTAGTGGTTTGGTTTGTTGTTTTTTGGGGTTTTTTTTCTTAAGAAAAAAAATAATTAAGACAGTGATAGTGCTAAAGAAACTGCATTCAAAGAAATTGGTTTTTTTAAAAAAAGATCATGTGATTGGACTGAAGGGGACAGGCACATCTGGTTTTCTACTGTCTTCCCAACCTCTTTCTTGGATATATTTGTCTGCAACGTGGTGGACCCAACATTATTTTGAGCTTCATTTGGTGATCAAAGCGTGCGGATACGGAGCTGTCATTAAGAGGTTACCCTCCCAGTGGGTCTCTTTGTCGGCGCCTTGTTCGCTCGATGTGCAGAAACTCCACCAGAAGAGCCATCAGGGCTGTTCCTGGTCACCCTACGCACCTCTCTCCAGTTTTAGAAGGGGAAAAATAAACAACCGCTTCCCGTACTGTTGCATGCAAAGCAGAAAGACCTTTCTTTCGGATCTGCTTAGCTCCCTAAGCAGCTGGGTAAGCTTCAGGAATAAAGTAGTATAGGTTATTTATGCCAAAGAGAATATATTAGCCCAGGAGTTCACGGCGGGGATTGGTGAAATGATCAAGATGTTCCAAGGATAAGTGATCCGTCAAACTGTGTAGACAACTAAGGTGAAGGTCAACTGGTGTGTAACCCCAGCGTGACAGGCACTTATTTCCACATGTTTGGACCTCATTAAAATTCAGTCTACAGGAAAACAAAACAAAAAAACAAAACAGCAACACAGCCGGGTCACCTGTACCCTACAAAGTGCTTATGTCTCAACATAGCTTTCAGATCCCAGAAGGTCAATCAAACCCTGTTTGTCTCCATATGTAGTTCTCACAGATCGCCAATCGCCCATCACCGAGGGTTGCCGGCAAGCAGAAGACACGTCAGTCTTTGCAGGTATAAACCTCTTCTCTCTGGGTGCATTGCTTGCATTCCACATAGCAGCACCAACGGACCTGGCATTGGCACGGACGGGTGACCACCCGGCTCTGCGTATTGTGCCCTCGCCCGCAGCAGATGCTGTCACAGTTCTTGTCCTTGTAACATTTCCTTCCCGAAGTCCCAGGAGAGTATCTACTCATCATACAGAAGCTCGGGGAATCGTCAATGTAGACAAGATCCGTAGTCCTTGGGATTTGATCACTGTGACCAGGGATGGACTTCTTGGGTGGGGAGATGTCTCCTTCCCCCGTGGCCTCGTTGGTAGTGCTGCCCACTTTGAGCGATGTCTCGTACTTCTGCTTCAGCTGCTTTCCTATTTCGTGGAAGGGAGAGAGCTGCCTCCAGCACGTTCGGACAGTGCAGGATCCAGATACACCGTGGCATTTACAGGTTGTCTCCACTCCAGCTTTGATGACCTGCAGACACACACGGCCGCAGAAGAAAATCAGTTATGGGGGAAGAAATTAAGACACAGAAGAAAATAATAACTGTAATTTGCTTGAAGACGTTTCTGGAACACAAAATTGATGACAACACAAAAACTACGTGTTGGAAAAGGAGAGATGAGACATACTACAGGGAAATACTAGTTTTAGAATGGTCCCAGTTTCCAGGATTATGATGTTTACCTGCCGGAATCTTGCTTTATTGGGTAGTTAATGATACTAGTAAGGTGAACAAGGCTGTCCTTGCTGGCAGTCATCTACATAGACAGAAATCTGAAGCTGTGATACAGCTAAGAGATTAATACATATTTTAACACCTATTGAGTTATTTTGATAAGAATAAAGAGATAAGATGCAACAAGGCGAAGGAGCTGGTTTAGTGGAAAGAAGAGGGGTAGCACTGCAAATGCATAGGTAGCACAGGCTCCAGAACATGAGTATGGACAGTAGAATTCATCTCCATACCACAACACACAGGATTACCACCTTAAACTCACACAACTCCCAGTTAGCAGCACAGAGTCGGTAGAAACATGGTTAAGCTGTGCCGTTTCCACCCAGTATCAACTAGGTCTATCATGCCACCCAGTTCACTTTGTGATTGAAGGGGAAAAAAACAAAACCTTTGTGTAGCTGAAACATATATATATATATCTATATATCTATATATATATATATATCTAAGCCCTTGAGAACAACCGCCTGAACCACCATCCCCAAAACCAGCAGCTCCAAAACCATCTCAGTAGCTTCTGCCTCCCCAGCTTGTGTTCAGGATCCTGTTCTGGAGCGTGGTAGCACGTTCAAAAGGACCTGCCAATTTTTATTTTCTGCCAGCCGTGAAGAAGCCTGCGTGTGCTTTGAAAAACAAAAGAGTTCCATTGCTCGCTGGCCAAACACATGTTTAACGAAGCACATTTTCACTCAGGGTGAAGCCCAAGGCTCCCTTGGGCTCCTCTGTGCCCTCCCTTTTTCCGAAAAAATTAAGATGTGAAGAAATGGAAAACAGACCCCTGTGTGAAGGGCTCAGTAATTCCAGGTGCTTTAACGCAGCCCCCAGGATTTACTCCGCCTGTGGCACCAGCTGTAGGCAGCTTGGAAGGCTGGCTGGCTTCTCGCACAGAAGGTTTCAAGGGGGAGGGGGGGAAGTGAAATCTGGGTTGATGCTTCAGTGAGAAGAATCCATCCCAGTGGGTTCAGTCCTCAGCCCATCAGGCACTGACCCCTGGGGATTACAACAGGGCTGGTGGCTGCAGGGAGGACTCTTCAACCAGAGAGAAGATGTGGGGGCAGCTGCTCTGCAGGGAGATAAGAGGACTTTAAATTTCCAGTTCCGGCCATGGGAACAGACCCTTTGTACTAAAGGCTGAGCCACTTGCCCCATCACATCAAATAGGAGCTGTTCCAAGTCAGGCTGCAGGAACTTCAACTGCCACCTCAATGCTTCAGCAGCACCTCGGGAGGAGCACGTCTTGAGCTCTAACCAGGAAAGACAGTGAGTAAGGCTTACAAAGAACCTGATCCAGGGGTGGAAAAGCCACTTATCTAAACACTGCGTAGAGCTTTCTCGTGAGGGGGTAAATAGAAATGGCATAACACAGGCATTCAGGGGCCGCTGCACCCAAGTGTTGCCTACAAAAGCCACTGTCCAGGGAGGAATGGGTTGCAAGGTTCAGGTCCCAGACTACCATAAATTCTATAATGTACTGTCAGAACCTTCTGTAAGGTGTTGTCAACTACAATGGAAACTTATTTTCTTCTCTCTACAGAAAAAAAAAAAAAAAAAAAGCAGAGCACTTATGACCAAGGTCTTCATACAAAGAAAGGGAAGACACTGAAACCCTTGGAAGTGGATTCTGCCCCCTCCACACCAGAGATCCCATGCTGAACTTTATGCCTGCTTAGCTTGGTTTCAAATCCTTTCTTAATTACATACTCTTTTTTATTTTTTTTTATTTTAAAATTCAAACACTTGCAGTGAGTGTTGTAATGAGAAATAAAACTCATCTCACAGATCCCTAAAGGAGGGAAATAACTTGTTTAAGATATCAGAAAGTAACTCTGTAATGTTTAATTTACTCCCAAAGCAAAAGAAAGTCAGTCTCCATCTAGCAAGATGTCCAGATCTTGCTTGGGGACAGCTTGCATGGGAATAGCTCACTTTGAACCACCACAAAGTGTAAATACAGAAGGAAGAGTAGAGACAACGGAACCACAGCATTCACATAGGAGTTGGAAGGAATGGAAAGACAAGGCTATTTTCAACAGGAAAAGCAGCATGGGAAGGAGAAGCTGGATCAGGAAGGGAAGAGAAGAAAGCAAAGAGAGAGTCAAAGGTTATTCATCTCACAGAAAGACAAGGATGATCTCCAGAGGTCCCTTCCAACCTCTACCATTCTGCGACAGGTGGCAACAGCCCCCCGGGTGCTGTAAAGAACATGACTCCCATAAATTGACTGATGCTACAAAAAGGATCCCAACCTTTTTGAATCAGGCTGTAATGAAGATGTTTCATGGCACAAAAGCACAATCCATCTCCTTACATGTAGCATCTGAATGTTCTCCCCCGCCTTCTCCAGATATAGATTTACACCTGGGACTCCTCCGTGGGCAACATGAGAGCAGACATGTTATTTGGACAGTCACAGATAACCTGTGTTTTGTCCACAGATTATAAACAGGTATTTACAGTTCTAGTTCTCCCTCCCTGTCTGTTCACCAAAACAGGGTATGGTATAAACACCCCTTTAAACCAGCAAATTAAAACAGAGTTTGTTTTACAGAGCTGCCTCCTGTCAAGGTACTACTGAAGGTGCCCTTCCTTTGGGTATCTATGGTATCTAAAACTGAAAAAAAATCTCCTCCCCTCTGCCCATTATGGCATCTGCCCACATTTCAGCCTTGTAACAGCAGAGGACTGGCTCCACTCCATTTCCTGACCATCCGGTTCTTAATTATTTGGCTGCATGAGCCCCGCTGAGCACCATGTGCAAATGTGCAATAGGTCATGGACTCAGAATTGGGGCCTGGCCCAATCCTGATATTACAGAGACATTTTTAGAAAGACACTAGGCATAATACGGCCTTCAGCAGAGCCTGGCCAATGGTCACACTTCATTCCTGTGACAGCCAAGACCTTTTCAAGCGCAATCCAATAATACACAGTAGCATTCAAACAAGTGACGGGTTACAGAGAGAGATGTGTTACTGCTTATAGTACTCAGCTGGGCAGGCTTGGTTAGGGGCTGTCACGCTTTGCGTGCCAAAGTGTCTAGCCAACTCTGCAAGAAATCCCACAATGTTAGACAAGAGTGTACAGAACATGTTTTGACACCAAGGAGAGAGAAAAATAATAATAATTTAAAAAAAAAAAAAGCAAACCTGACCCATCCTGTCCCTTATGTAAAGCCACATTTCACTGGTCGTCCAGAAGCGAGAGATGAGTTCATGTGAAACAAAGCTCTGAGACCTGATTTCACGCCCAGATCATCTGCAAACTGGACAACATTGCTGAGATACTTGCAGAAGGACTGCACACTGCAGTCATTCATCAGTTCAGGCTTTTCTCAACCCTTCCATCTTCCCCAACCCATTCACATCTGCTCCACCTGGAAAGGGAGATGACCACCATTGTACAGGAGATGGGAAAGCAAGAAAACTACAGGAATTGGCTAGCTGGTAGACACACTCCTGTACACAGGCTTGGCTGGATTTAGAACTGGTTGAAGAAGGCACGGTTGTGAAATGGAGAAATGGAGGAAGGAAGCCTGGAGACGGGGCTGTTCTTGTCAGGAGCCACCTCTCCAGAGCTCAGTGGGAGAGCTGACATTGCAGGTGTGGTACTTCCAAGGCATCTACATGGGGCTGGCAGATACGGCACAACACGTGTTGGAAATCCAGAACCTGAGGGATTGGCAGCTAGCAGATGGTAGTAGACCTTCAGCCAGGAACAGGCATGTAGGTTTAGGCACTTGAATCACACCATCCAGCCAAGGTTGACCTCACTGAAGCAGACATTTGAGTGTAAATGCCTACATTTGACAAATACCTCAAAACTCTCATCTGACTCTGTGGAGCTGAAGCAGGCAGAGGATCCTGCAGTTAAGCAGATACCTGCACAGTAGCTCTCCAGGCTACACCGACTGCGCTGACCACATCACTACTCACTAATAGGAGCCTAGGGACTCAGCTCACATGGAGCCAGCTCAGTTTAGACATCTTAACCTGTGAGCAGAATGCCCCCCTGGGATGAATTCAGGAGTCTAAATATCAACATCTAGCATTACTTGAGGTACTGTCTCTCCAGGAGCATAAAGATCTCTCAAAGTGCACTAATGAGTATATTTAGGTAGATGAATCCTACTCTCCTCGTCTGGACTTAAACAGTGATGAACAAAGCCCCTAATGAATCCCAGTCTGTCGTTTTGTTGGTTTTTTTTTTTTCCCTGATCCACTTCTAGCTCCTCATTAAGCAGTGGCTAGGAAAGCTTAGATGTCATGCACTGGTGGACCACAGTATAAAAGGTTTCCATTGTCCTCATGCTCATGAATGCACCAGTTCATGGAATCCAACATGTGGATTTTCATATGGCCACTGCGCAAGTGTGGTGCGTCCCAACTGCCCCGTAAACCTTCTCCTTGAAGGACCGGGAAGGGCTCAAGAATGTTATGAGGCAGCTATAGTGAAAATCCTAGAAAAATTTCTTCCCCAGCCAGCCTCCCCTGCTGCTGTCAGTCACGATGCAGCTACTCAAGGCAGTGCGTGATGGAGAACTGCCACCTACGGGCCCCTAACCATCCACAACCCAAAATGAATCTTGGCAAAGCCCTTCTGCTTCCCATCTCATTCCCCAGCTTTCACAGGCTCCTATCAGAGACACTTAAATCCACTTCATTCCTTCAGGAAACAGAGCAAGACTTATCCAAGTCAGCAGGTTGATTGGAGCAGTGTTGGATAAACCTTTCCTAGCTGGGCCCTGGGACAAATAGGTAAATATCTAAATCATGCTTTCAAACTTGGAGGTGGTTTCAGGATAGAATAACTTAGCTTTTATTACCTAAAATGTCCACGGTATACAAAGGTAACACTTTAACACAAGCTCATCATTTCAAGAACCATACTTAGCTCCTGTTTTCTTCTTGAGGCACACCACAGTTCAGAGCCTGACCTGCCTTCATCCTGCATTGACTTGAATCTCTCTTGAAGACACACAGCCTCACAACCTATTTAATAGTCATATTTCATCTACCTACCAAGGTAAGTCACCATGTGTACCCTTCCAACTTGTCACAAATGTGAAGCTCTGGCCAGCCTGTTTCAAGGCTCTATCAAAAACACCCATAAGCAGAGTTGTAGTAGCTCTGGAGTAGCACGAGCATGCGTTTGCATCCTTATTGTGTGATATGCTGCGGAGAGCTTCTACCATGAAAGCAAAGTTGAGCAAAGACAACGAGTGGGTCAGGGATAGCATCACGCATCAAAATCATGTCCTCCCACACTCTCCTCTGCACAACCCACCTGGTCTGGTAGGCTAAAAAAAATAAGAGAGCAGTTTGAGAGGAAAATAAAGCTCTTTGAGCAATTTAGTTTGTTTGGCTTTGGAACACAAACTCCAACTGATCTTGTTGTGAGAATACCAAATACTGACAAAGGCACGATGAGGAACAGCAATGATGATAGAGCAAGACTGAACCGTCTTTATTGGTGCTTGCTGCTAAAAGGAAATTAGATAGCACCACAGGACCGCTTGCCCAAATGGCTTTACAAGAGCCATAGGGAACAGGGATCACAGCAGAGCATTGCTATGCAACATGTAATCCTTCCGCACAACAATGGTTTGCTACGAAGCTCAGACTAAGTGCCCCCGTAATGATCAGTCTCAGACATGCTGCAACACACAATTTCTCAGTGTTTTAGCTGAAACGCTGAGGACAGATTCCCATTCATTCCCAGCTGGGTCACGGGGCTCTGGCAGTGGTTTTTCAGACAACTCTTGTCTGGGCAGCAGCAGTCCGGAGCGGACACGCAGCCGTGGGAATTCCTCGGTTATAGCTCCGCTGTCGTCATGGCTGGTCTGCGGCTCCAAGGCTTCAAACCATTCGCTATGGTTTGGGGGAGAGGAGGGAGCAGATGAACCTCCTTAGAGGCAGCTCATCCAAGAAAAAAGACTGCCCTGGTCTTGTCTGACTTGAGAAAGGGCTTTGGGTTGCTTCTTTACAAATCAAGTCTCTTCCATCCTTGAGATACATATCCTTCAATTTAAATAGGCTCAGTTATTACAGAATGGTTTAGGTTGGAAAAGACCTTTAAGAAAAAGACCTTATTCTCTCAGATCAAGTATTAATGCTTGTTTGGACAGCAGCCACAGTCCCAGTTTCTGCAGGGCCCAAATGACTAGAAGACCAGGCTTGCCCCTTAACACTGGCCATTGCTATTGGTTGAATTCTAAAAGTTTCACAGATGGTTAGAAGATTGTTCTTTGTTGCTTTTTTTTTCCCCCCTCTTCTTTTTCCCTTCCTTCCCTTTTTAGTTCTATCTTGCAAAAAAAATCCCTTCTTTTGAGCCTGATCTCAAGCTGTTTCAGAACCAGTTTTCCCTTTCCATTACCCTTCTTCCTTCTTTAAAAATACATACACTCATATTTTAGTGAAATACACATTAAAATACAAACACTTAAACATAGAATAACATAACCCTAGTTGAAATCGAAAACTATAAAAGTATTTCCCCCCCCCCCTTCAGTATTACTAGTGTGCTTCATGTGCTAAGAAAGTTCCACACAAACAACTAATTGCAATTACTTACAGGACACAGCAAGCAATTTTTTCCAGAGCGTTGATTTCCAGGCCTTAGAAAGACTTTGGCTGAGCCAATCTCAGCCTGAAAGGAGGGGAAAATCCAGAGAGCATGCTTACACATTCCTACCTGTCATAACCTGGAGCAATTAATGCTAGTGGTGGCCCTGCAAACTGATCTGTACGTACAAAGTCAAGAACTAGTCCTCAGAGAGGCTGCTATTTGCTAGGTTTGATTTGTACCTGGGTAAAAGTGTGATGCTGGATGTCATGCTTCAAATGCATCCCTAAAGAAACTGTCTAAAGGATACATTTGGTCTCTTTTTTTTTTTTTTCCCCATGCACCAACTGTATTAGTAAGCCCATATGGATTTGTCTCATCAAAAAAGAGCAAGTGTCACACTTTGAGTGTGCAGAAAACCAGAAGAATTTAAGCTTGACTACCTGACAAACTCTGGAGTTTGACTGGAACCACATCTACTAGTACGAAACTTATCAGGCAGGATGGGCAGTGCTTGTAAACACTGTCTGCAACAGGAGACCAGGGTGCAAGTCTCTACTTTGCTACGCCTTGTGTGTGACCTTTAGTAAGTCACTTAATCTTTCTGGGTCTCAATTTCCCCTCTGTAAAATGGAGATACAGAAATGAAGAGGGTGGTATGCTCTGATAACATGTTATGTGATAGCTCGTGAAGCTCCTCAGACAGATGATAGCTGGGCAAACATCTACCTGATACGGAGAGTCCGTCTCCAGCATAGGAGGCACGTTCGACCCTACAGATAGATCACTGCCAGAACTGCCTAAGGGGAAAAGCCATTCCTCTCCTGGACTTCCAAAACAAGCAAGTCAATAGCAAGGAGAAGTCCATGAACCTCCCACTATCCTCACCAGAGCATCTCATAGGGTTTCACTGATGCAGGCATAATGTGTCTCAGGATGGGTCTGGACTGAAACCCTACAGCAACAAGGGTGACATGGATCCTTCAGAAACATATGGGCTGATATTGTGTGAAAACAATTCAGGAAGCCAGTTTCAGAAGAGGATATTGCCTGAAGGGAGACATTTCAGGGGGGGGTGGAATTTTCTTGTTCTCCATTTCCACCCTCCCATAGTTTTGAAATAAACACTTTTGGGTCTCAAGGACACCGTGGTTATACCCCTGAATTCAGGGTCCTGAAGGCAAAGACTTGTATCCCTCCTTCTGGAAGGATAAAAAGAGAAGGGAATGAGAATATGACAATTTTTTAATTTTTTTTTTCCCTTGGGTAACAGCAGCCCCCTTTAATAGTGCCCCTTGGATCTGTAAGACATGCTTGACCAGACATACCTCTGGAAGAGGTCAGCACTCCTGGGATTAAGAAACTTAGCAACGCTCCAGAGAGGGAGTTGGAAAGTCATGTTTAATGATACTTTGCTGAGAAACTGGGCAAATTTAATTAAAACATCACTTACTCAAGCCCAGTGGAACTAATTGAGAGCTCTAATATTCCGACTTTTCATTAATGGGTTACAAAAGAGGGCTGCACTTGTGTGTACAAGGAGGGGAGAAAAGGGGGGAGGGACATAGAGAAGAAGAGAGCTTTAGCAAGGCTGCCTGTGCTTCATTTAATATAACCAAGAAACTTCATTGCTGGCAACGGAGCTTTAATACAGTTGACTTCTCTCACCACCATCCCCTTGACACACGCACACACACATCTGCCCCCAACACGCACCCTCTCCACCCAAGCCCCGTCTGAAAGAATAGCTGAATGAGCAAGAGTAGATTTGGCAAAGGGAGGGAAATTGCTTTTTTAATAAGCGGTCTATTCAGAGCTCCTACTTTTCAATAAAGAGAAGGCTGGAGAAGTCCTGGTCTAATTACCTCATCCTCACAGTAGACAAGCTCGCCCTTTCATTAGTGATTGAGGTCATATCATATAACTTTGTGAGCCATCATGGGCACAAACACGCTCAGCGATTATTTCATTGGTGGCAGCAAAATTACGGTTGGCCCATCAAGGTTGTAAAAAAAAAAACAGAAGTAAAAAAAATTAATAATTAAACAAGAACTTCTACCACAAGACAGTAAAAACTAGGAGGGATAGGATAATGTCACCCTCGCAGAAATACGCAGGTTGTTTGCTAGTGTGACACCATGGAGAAACTGCCGTGTCAACCAGAAGGGTAGAGGGTTGGTTGCCAAATCAGCTAATTAAGCACAGGTCCCTTTTTGGCTGGGTCTCAAGGGACCATTTATACATTTTCACTGTGGTTGGGAGTTATTAGATGGGAATGATTCTATGTTGTCAAGAATCTTGGAGACCACCACGCTTGTGCTGTGTCTTTAATAGATATTCCTACAATCCCCCCAGCAAACACGCACATCCACATTCACACTGCCAGTACATCAGCACAGGTTGGGACTGCAGCAAGCTCCTGTAGCAAAAACAAAGTACTGGGAAAAAGTCTCTTTGTCCATTCCCAGCCCTGTCCAAAGCAGTCTGTAGCACAGCAAAGGTTTTGGTTCATGCATGTGTGGCTTCAGCAACAGACATAAAATCTGCGGCTGGTTAGAGGATAAACACAGCGGGTGCTGAGCAGGAATTCAGGAGAGCTGGCTTCAGTCTCCTGATCCATCATCAGCTTGCTGCATAACCTTGGGAAAAGCGTTCAGTTTGCATCCTAGCTCTTTTCTGCCTGAAATGCCCATAATCAGCTAATTTTGGAACTCACAGGGACATTTAACACGTTAGAGGCCATAAGAGCATCTTAGTTCTATATTGAGTCCAAAATTGTTCTGTTCCAAAACAGCACAAATCAAGGCTATCTCTGCACTCCAATACTGCCTTTGATTCACTTCAAATCAAATACACATGAGTTATTGTTCAAATAACCAAACTAGGTTAGTTCAAAGTGGTTTCAGACTGGCATAGTCACTAGGTTAGCATCTCCTGCTACTCCATGGTTGGAAAGTCTGTACGACAGCAGTTAGCTGATGGGTAGCTTCTTTGGAGAAAGGTGAGTAGAGGAAACACGCCGACTTCCATATTTAAACTATTACCCTCATTAAGGAAATGAAGGTCACATCAATAAATTCAGCAAGGAAACCTAGTACTGCTTGATGAGCAACTCTCATCCTCCACCAGTGGTGCACTTACAGTGGGACCAGGAGGAAGGCAGCAGATTGAACCTGATATTAATCTACACCCAGGTGTAAGCAATGTCAGAGACAACCCAACAACCACACCAACAAGGTCAATGCTCAGGCTTCAGATCAATTTTGATATTTGAAATTCTGAAGCAAGTCCTGCATGTTTTGAACTTGCAACTACAAAGCCAGTCTGGGTCCTCATCTCTGACTCAAACACCTCTGATCATCATCTTAATGATACCATATTGTGTCACTGGTTTAGGTCCACATAGCCTGGCTATATAGATGTATGTTCTCCTGATCATGAACGACCATCCTTCTAAATGCTCCCTTCTCAACATGCAATTTGCTTGTTCTCTACCTGGCTTCACAGTGGGGTCATGAATCTAGTGGGCTGCTTGGTTTGCCTTTCAACCAGACCATGGCTCAATTCTTCTAGGAACATAAACAGGGAAATCATTTCAACCACTGCTGCAAATAGGCAAGGAAAGCAGTCAGACAGCAATACCAACTCAACAGACACGGCATGGGTGGACAAAAATAGGAACGCTGGATCACTGACCTGCAGCAAAGGTCTTTGACTTGGATTGCCATGAGGGCTTTCAGCGTCTGGACAACCGTCACAACTGTTACTCAGCTGTTTAGCTGCAGATAGTACGCTACTGCTTAGAAACCACTGCCAATGACCAGAGCCTGACTGTGCCAGGTAAAGTGGAGGCTGAGGATGCAAGAGAGTCCCTGACATCTCCCCTTCCCCTGGGAACTAACTCAGTGCGATCAGGACAAAAAAGGGCAGGAAGAAAGGGGATATTTGCTTCCTTCAGCTCATCCTTGGGATTTGTTTAGCTCAAAGTCGCATAAGGCAGTGTAGGGCAGACATGGCAAATAAGGACACCTAACCTAAAGCCAAGACTGTGTTCTCAGCCATACAGGCATCCTGACTGCAGCTACTGGGGTGGAGAGCACTGGGAGTTAGGTCAAATCCCCTAGGCAAGTGTTTCAGCCCCACCACTCTTGGGAGATACTCATGGAGTTACAATAACACATCAATGGCACCTCAGGCCACAGCCTTACAGGTTTTGATGAGACTGTATTGTATGACTTTGGAAAGGGAGGAGAGCCAAGACATCTCACAGCAATCTCCAGCATGAAATCACAGCCTCCATGGACCATCTTCTCCATTTTCAGTCCCATCTGCTACACAGCCAACTCCAAAGAGTTGGGACAGGCCCTTGGGAACGACCGACCACAAGGATTAAAACAAATTTCATCACCCTGCAAAGCCTGTTTCACACGCCAAAGAGCTGCAACAGGAGTTCTGAGGCACTGAGCCTTTTAATCCAGAGGCAGAAAAGCTGTCAGCCAAAGCCAGACACCAGCTAAATCCAGGATATTTCTAATCCTGATCTCAGCACTGTCTAGGAGCATCTGGTGGTGGGGAGAGGGGGAGACTTTTTGCTGGCCAGCAGTCGCTGGTGGCATTCTCCAATGCCCCAACTCTGTCGTGAGGAATGACATTTTACGCATACACGCAGGAACAACTGAGCTGGGGTGGCGATTCCTAGAATGCACAACTGGCTGGGCTGCATTTGCCTGGGAAACTGGAGACCCAGGTCCCCCATCCCAGCCCCAACCCTTCATCCAATCACACGGACAATAACAAGGCTCGAAGGCTATTTATAGCTTTACAGTATGTCCCCCTTCGAGGTTGGCGCAATGCAACACTGATCCTAGGCACCTGTGCTGGCCAATCTGAGGGATTTTTCATGTTCGAGCAACTCTAGGCTAGGTACAGCCAAGAAGATTACGGGAGAAGGTGGAAAGCCCCTTCCTTCCCCATCTCTTGATGGGATGACCCAGTAATCACAAACACTTTGTCCTTTACATCAGTCCTGCAGGGAGGCCCCAGGCAGTAGGGTAAAACTTCATGGGGAGAACATGAGGTGAAAAGCCCAAAAGCCTCCAGCAGAGAGGATAAGGATGGGAAATGATAAAAATAATAATAATTTAAAAAAAAAAAAAAAAGAAGGAA
>WUAM01000179.1:15576111-15595362 GCA_024336885.1 Actenoides hombroni | reverse complement strand
TCCTTATCCTAACCACCGCTTAATTTTTTTTTATTATTTTTTTATTATTTTTTTTTAAGCATAACATCATTTCTGTTGGCACAAGTCCCACTAGACCGTAGGCAACATGTAGCTGTGAGTTTTGGTGCAGGGAAGCAGTTTCAGGGCAAAGTGATGGAAGAAGATGAAGAAATAAACCCGGGGCAGGAAGAAAACAAAAGAGTTTGGTTTAAGCCATTTAGTTCCACGTAACGTGGAGGGAGAAGAGAGAGATGTTGGCAGAATATTTTCTATGATAGGATGAACTGGTGAGAGATGTGCACACGCACAACGTATCTATGCCCTGTAGAAACACATCCTTGCAGCAAAACTACCATAAGGTAGAAGGGGTTTTGTTTGATTGTTGTGGGGTTGTTTTTGTTTTATTTGGAGGTTTTTGTGGCTTGGCACTTGGGGGTTTTTTTGTTGTTATTTTTTGGGGTGGCAGTTGTTTTTTTATACTGCTGAAAATCCTGCCTCTCACCCCCCACGACCTCAGATCCCTGCTGCAGTAAAAAGCAGCTCAGCTCCACCCCGAACATGGGGTTAGAGTAGTTCATTCTAATCTGACGTTGTGCCTGACAGCTCACTGTGACATAAAAAAACAAGGCACATTTCTAGATCACACTTACAGAAAATATATGCAGCCATCCCACCTTCCCACCCCCTGCCTTGCTTTTTAATAGTTTTTGGTGGAATGGAGGACCAGAAGACGACAATGGATGTCATAGATCAAACCAAGGAATAACAGCAACAGAATTTATACCAGATTTTAAAGACAGCAGACCAAAGGAAATGTGCCAGGTGCTCAACGGCATGATTTTCTTGCAACAAAGAGCTGAGACATACACACACTCTGCTGCCTCTGCTCCTGCCATGAGGCCAAAATTCCTAAAAGCCAGAAAGTCATCTGTGCTATAAACCTGCAGCAATAGTTTTGGGTTTTTTTCCTTCCACGCAAAGAAAACCCAAGTTCACGGTCTTTCTGAGTAGCTTCCCCTGTCTGAGAAGAGCTGCACATAGCAAAGGATATTTAGCATTTGAAATCTAAACAAAGAGGCCCAAAGAACCCCATGGACGGATGCTTGTTGTGCTTTTTGCACTGCTGCTGCTTTATATTTATTCCAGCAGGTTTACAATGAAGGCATCAAAAGCATCACTCACAGGGCAAGGTCACTCCCTCGCAAAGGTGGTTCCAGTTCCCCAGAACACCTCCCATCAGCTCCTCCTGGCTCTCTCCAGTTCAGGCTACTGACCTGAAGCTTAACGAAGTCCCACAGGTCCACCCGAGGCTGAGGGTTCCACAAGGAGCACTCTGCTGAGGGCAACGCAGGGATCAGACCTGCTGACTCCGGCCAAGAGCAGCATTTAAAAAAAACCCAAATTAATAATAAATTCTAGACACTCTGAGGACGGAGCCTTTTTCCCCAAACGGCGCATCGTTAAACTGCAAGGCTCATTGCCGCCGGATGTCATGAAGACCAGAACTATGAATAGATTCCAAAGGGGATTAGACAACTTCAGGAAAGGGAGGATCACCCAGGTGGGTGATGAAACACGAAGGCTTGAATGCAGGCTTTGGCTCAGGAAACCTCTGAACCGCTGACTGCCAGGAGCAAGCAGGACATGCCAGGAGACACATCACTTGTCCCATTTCTCCTTAGCTTCCCCGGATGGCCCTGCCTGGCTGAAGAAACCTGTAGTTTGACCCTGTACAGCACGTTATGTTCTTCCCACCGCGACAAGCGCCTATAAGACGCACTGCAGCACCTTGCTTCAGCTGCAGCATCGAACCCCGTCCGCACTCTCCAGCCCTTTGGATGACATCGAGAACCGACCCAGCGGCGTTAAGCACGCGCTGCACAAACACACCGCGACACCGGGTTGGTGGATTCGCACATCCAGAACACCCCACTCTTTCCTCGGAGAAGCCATCACTGCCGCTCTCGCTTCTGGCAGCCCCCAGCTCTCCGGTCCCAGCAGCAATCCTGCCTCCCACCCACGGCAGCCCTCAGCACGCCGGGACGTGGGCACGCCTCGCACGGCTCCAGCGACAGCGCGGCCAGCCATGTGTTAGTGTCAGTCTCTCCGACCCGCCCCTGCCAGGCAGCGCATCTGACTTCATGATGAATCGCCTGTTTGTCTCCCTAACACCTCAGCCAGCCCTTTTGTTTAAAAGGGGGAGATAAAGCCTGAACAGCTCTGCCGCACACGTCATACAGCAGGGCTTGGGACTGTTCCTTACCCACCCCCCCCACCCCCCGCCTTCTCCTCGTCCCGTCTGTTGGATACATCGTGCTGTTCCTCCCAAACACTGTCCGGTCTGTTCTCGGCAGATGCTGCAGTTACAGAGCCGCCCTTGCCCAGACCACAGAAATTGGCAGCCAGGGAAGACACTCCTCGTAGCCAACGCAGCAGCCTCTCTCGCTGCCTGGAGATATCCCTGTGCACACACGTGCTCCAGTTGCATGGCAGCTAAAGAGAAAAATAAAGGTTATTCTCCAGAAGACACAAAGCTCAGCAGCTGAGCGGGTTGAAAGCGAACATTTGAGGATAGCACAGTGAACACCAAGAGCTCCTCAAGCTCATGGGGACAGAGAAACAATCGGAGAACATGCTTCGTTCTCCTTCACCAGCCCCAGCTTTTATACCCAAGACCCTGGAGGTGGCAGCTAGAAGCAGAGACTGGCTCCTAATCAACTTCTGGACAAGCGACAACTTCTAGAAACAAGCATGCACATTCAGGCAGAAGGGGGTTTTCAGCTCCCCCTCCCCTCAAAACATTTTACCCAGCCCCTATTATATATCGCACGGAGGTCAGCTTGTGGAGTGTTTAGATGGTTGGGCGGTTTGACACCTCATCTGATCTATTTCGGGAGCAGTTTACGGCTCTGCAATTCCTCCCCTGCACAGCAGCGATAGCTTTTCCACTCTAATGTCATATTATCCTCGTGGCAGGTTTAAAAATCTAAACAGGTGAAAAAAACAAACTTTCTGGTCACTGGAGAGAACAGGATGCATGAGAGAGATATAATGGTGATGGGATGGTAGAAGTTTATCCTTGTTGTGAGCCCCAGCAGGTTAGGGAAAAGAATTGTAAACATAGAGGCTGGTTCCTACAAAACTCAACAGGAGGATAACTCAAAGGGTCTTGCATAAAGGTCACCCCATGACAAAAGGTGTCTCTCAAATGTCTTTCTGAAGGCGCTTTGCAGTCCTGAGGTTTTACAAGCCTCCAATGAAACTTCAATGGTCAGAACTTCAGCTAAGCAAGGTGGCTCTAGCCAAGGTTTCAAACTCACCAGATAAACCGTAGAATCATAGGATCATTTGGGTCAGAAGAGACCTGTAAGATCATCAAGTCCAGCTGTTAACCCAATACCACTAAACCATGTTCCTCAGCACCACACCTACATGCCTTTGAAATCCCACCAGGGATGGGGACTCCACCACTACCCCGGGCAGCCTGGGCCCGTGCTTTAGGATAAGGATAAATCACCAGTGCAGGAGACTCTGTTCTTGCTGATGTATCCTAGAACAGATTCCCATGAAGCCAGCCAACGTCACAAACTTTACTGTATTCTGCCCCATCCATTGAGCAACATTGCTCTCTTCCCCTTGACCTCCTTGAGCACCCCAAAACACTGTTTCTCCACACCACAATTCATCCTAGCAAGAGGAGGAGGGAAAGAATAAACCATGTGAACATCTGCCATTAATCTCCCGATATCCATTCACCACCATCAAAAAAGATGCAGGTCCTACACCATTATAGGAATGGTGCAATCCTTCCTCAAAGGGTTGATTCCATGCACAGTTTCGTGGAAAGGAAGCAGATGCTTTAACAGCAGCTAATCACAGGTGATGAATTAATAAATACTGATATCCAAGATGTCTTTAACAGACCTGTGCTGCTGGCAGGACCCTCACTTACCTTTTGAAGGTGACTGGACTACAGAACATGGGCAAGGACCTCAGCCAGACCTACCTTACAGATATTTCAGGTGAATATCCTCAGAAAACTTGGTGACTTCAGCATATACATCTTTTTTTTATGATACCACACTGAGTCTATATGAACAAAAAGTCGTATTAACCAAAATACTACAGCCCAGGGAGAGCCAAAGATTTATTCTACGAGTGCTGCTGAGCAGAAGAGACCACATCTCACCCATCTTCAAAGCAATGTATTTGTGCTCAGGAATTAAAAGGAAAATCCTTTACACGTTGTACTAAGAAGGCACGTGGGGCACACTCAACCAACCAGTATTAAGGAGAGCATTTCCTTCCTGTATTGATCATCCACCCACCCAACTAAGTTGCATTAAAAAGGCAGGGGGGAGGACAACAAGCCAAGTGTTATACATAGCAAATTCTGATTAGATTATGAAACTAAGAAGATCTTAACAAGTGGACAGTGTGCATTTTACATAATTAGCTTGTTACTTATAAATGCCTCCCAGAGTGCCAATGGCAGATTTTCACCACCTAAAATAGCCTAAAGCTGTTGGATTCAAGAGCTCCTGCCATCCCAATTTAGATCAACTCAAACACAGAAACCACGAGGTGGTTTCGTTACACCAAGATTAAGAATTGAATCGGCTCTTGTGTGCCTGGATGTTGGAAGGGGTAAAAGATTACTGAGGGCAAAGACATATTATGTCACACTGTACCTCACCAGCCCAATCCTCCCTGAATATGAAAGCTGCTGTTCTTCACAGCATTTTGACAGATTTCTAGTTCCTTTTGGGAGGATAGAGCCTCACTTTGACTGGATGTAAAGATGCAGCATTGTGGGATACCACAGCTGTGTCCGTACTCATTTAGTAGAGAACGGCTTCCCAGCTTCATGAAGCTGGGACTGTTTCATATCAATTCCAAGCAGCAGCTCAGAGAAAGCCTTGAGTTACAACCACTGCCTCAGAAATCTGACCCCAGAAGTACCAAGCTGGGTAATGAAGCCATGTGATTTGCAAGTTGCTCATGCCTGACAAGGAAGTTCCAACAAAACAGAAATGTTTGGGTTGGAAGGGACCTTAAAGATCACCTAATTCCAACCCCCTTGACATGAGCAGAGACACCTCCCACTAGAACAGGTTGCCCCATCCAATCTGGTCGTGAACACGTCCTGGGATGGGGCATCCACAGCTTCTCTGGGCAACCTGTTCCAGTGTCTCACCATCCTCACAGTAAAGAATTTTCTTCTTACATCTAATGTAAATCTACCTTCTTTCAGTTTAAAACCATCACCCCTTGTCCTATCACTACCTGCTCTTGTAAAAAGTCCTTCCTCTTCTTTCCTGTAGTCCTCCTTTAGGTACTGGAAGACTGCTCTAAAGTCTCCGTTGGGCCTTCTCTTCTCCAGGCTGAACAACCCCAACTCTCCCAGCCTGTCCTCACACCAGAGGGGCTTCAGCCCTCAGATCACCTGTGGACTCCTCTGGACCTGCTCCAACAGATCCTTGTCCTTTTTATGTTTGGGAACCTAGAGCTGAACATAGTACTCCAGGTGGGGTCATACAATTCTACACAAGATGCAGAGCTACACAATGTTATCCCTATGCCAGTTGCTGCAGACATCTAAAGGGAGAAGCATAAGAAAACACACTAGAAAGCATCTTGAGGGAAAACTGTCTCACTGGAAGAGGATCCATAGGCTTAGAATTATATTATTATTGCTACATAGAAATAACTTACAATTCAACAACTTGAGGGCCAGGAAATATCAGCACCATTATGTGCATGCATTAGGAAATCAATTCATCTAAAAGGGTCACATGGCCACATTTTGCAAAGGGGCACTGCATAAGATAGATTTTTCTTTCCCAGATTTCAATCTTGCCTTCATTTCCTCAGGACAACCAGATGGAAAAGAGGTAGTGGATCATGGGAGGAGGACACAGATGTTATTAAGTATCATTTTGAGAATTAAAGTTTATTCTAGCAGGGCCATGATAGAAGGCAAATTCAGTGAAAGAGCTTCTACAGTTGTTCACAAGTCATTAGCACGCCTCATTTTCCAGGTACTGAGTGTTTGGGTTTCCCTGGTGTGACAACTGAACGTGGGATGACCTATAACCACTCTAAGTACTCAGAAGTAATGAAAAGAAAGCTGACTTTCAGCACCAGAAGGGATGCTGTAGGTCAGCGGACTCTTGATAGCTTTCTCTGAGCTCTGTGTCTCAGACAGCACCTTAAAAACGCCCACGAGGAACCAAATGCGTTTTCCACTGAGTGCAGAACCTGGATAATGTGTTCTAAATAAGCCTTGGGGCCACACTGTTAACAAGAGCAGCAAAGAGGAATATTTAGCAATTGCCCTTTCACTGAAAGGGGCAAGGATTTTGCAGAACGAAACTTGCATGCCATCACAAAACAAAATTCCATTGCAGTTTGTGTAAAAAGGAAATTATTTTTAAGGTCCCTTCCAACCTAAACCATTCTGTGATTGAAGTTACTCATACAGCTCACCACGGAAGTTCCGCAGATTAAACTGCAAAGCCTTACGTTAGGAGTAATTGTGTATTAAAAGGTATTTCCAGGTATTTTAAATGCTGGCATTAAATCAAACTACTTCTGGATTGATTCATAGATGCACTGCAGTAGTTATGCCCAGTTTTCACATGCCTTTTCCAGAAACTACATTCAATGCTACAAGGGACAAGCAAATTCCAGGCACTCCAGCCTATGCCTGAGAAGTGGGTATATACATCAGGAAAGTCCTGTGGCATATATAAACATCGAGATAAAGAATCTATTTATGGCAGTACCATAGTGGAGTTTTTCTGACATGGAAAAACTTGAAAAAAGAATAGGAAAAAAAATTAAAAATACATCAGGTATATTCCATAAGCAAGACAGATTTGCTTTAAGTCTTCACAAAACAACCTGCATCTTCCTTTTCAGCTTAGCCTTTCATAACCTAATGTGATCAGTAATAAAGAACATCAAGAACGTCCTCCCTGGTCTACTCCATCAACAGATGCTCATTAGAGCTACTCACAACCAGAGCAGCTCCAGCCTGAAATGGAGTTTCCATCTGTCTGCAAAACGCACGTGGGCTTGCTTTACAATTCCCACATCCCACCTCTTTCAGTGGGTCTGGAGACCGAGTTGCCATCCCCAAGATGACACAGGGCACAACTACACAAAACCAATCAGAATTAGAGCCAATGGGCTAAAAAATAAAAATTCAAATCAGGAGGATCTAACTTAATTTCTAAGTATCACAAGGGTGCTCACCTATATAATAAGAACTCCAAAAAAAAAAAAAAAGAGACAAAAAAAAACCCCACAAAAAAACCAAAACAAAAACCAACACACAAAAAAACCCAAACAAACAAAAAAACAAACACTGGAAATAAACAAACAAACCACAAAAAAAAAGTATTAAAAAAACAAACAAAAAAAAGAAAAAGACAAAACTAAAACTATGAATAACGGTTAAAAAAAAAACCAAACTATGGAAACTGGAGCAAGAATACAGACTTATGCTTCCAAGAAAAGAAACAACCTGCCTATGAATAAATCTTCACAGCAGATTTTCTCACCACAGGAGGTAGGCAAGACCAGAGATGTCCACTCAAAAGTACTAGATAACATGCAGTAGACAAAAGGCAGGGGAAAAGCAGCTAAAATCTGGTTTGAACCACCAGCTGCACCTTGCTTGTGCTCAGCGTAAGTTCCATTCTCCCTTGAATGCTGTGGCAAAGCGTATTTGAAAGGAAGGGTGTAAATACAAGCCAAAGGGGAATAATCAGGAGATTCAAGGAATTCCAACCTTAAACAGATACATAACACCGCAGGGAGGTATCCCTTTGGCTTCTTGTACAAAATGAACTAGAGTTCCCAGTGCTTTAAGCGAATCACTGCACAAGAGCGTTGCTGAAGCAGCAGCTGAAACCCTATAGCACCGCGACAAAACTTGGCTACGTCCTCCTCTTCGGTTTTACGTCCTCCCCTGGTAGACGGGATCACATTTCCCATCCCCTTTCTTCGTCTGCGCTTGAGACTTTGCAGTTGGCCTCGCGTCAAGAAAACTGTCCCACTCCCCCCCAGCCTCGGTCCCTCGTCAGAAGGCGTGCGCTCTTGCAGGGATAAGTCTTCCACCAACCCCCCTGGCTCCCTCCAGCCTTCCCTGAGGTTACGGAGGCATCCAGCATCCCCTGACCTGCATCCCCAAGGGACATTAACCCACAAGTCTCACACCTCACTTCCTTGAAACCCTGCGAGCGCGGGTTACACTTGCAGTTCTGCAGGCTGAACCACAGGAACAAGAGCGGCAGGATGTCGCTTGCTTTGCCAGCTTTCTCCCTACCACAATCCCCAGGGCGACATTTGTTTTCTTGGTGGTGGAGAAAGGAATCCCTCTAGTTTACCCCTCTCCAGCCCCAAAATAGCAATGGTTGAAAGTGCCCCAACAGCATATAACTTGCATACGCAGCTGGAGCAATAACCAATATTGAAACCAGAATCAGGGAAAGACATTTTATTTTATCACAAAGGAACAACCAGGAGGCATTAATTTTTTGCTTTGTTTTTACAGGCTAACCAGCAGGTCTCAGGACAGAAGGGAGCAAGAATAACCCATCCTGGCACACAACTATTGCTATTACTTGTCATCAAAAGCACTGTTTGTATTCATTTCTTCCACCCTGTGTCAAAGAGTTTATGTAAGTACTCAAGACTAGTTGAATAGTCTTGACATTTCAGTAACAAACTCTGATCTATTCTGGAGCCTTCAAGAAGCAAAATCAACTTTATCAAAGTAAGCAGCAGCCTCAGGGAGGAAAGTAAGGCCCAAGTAACACAAAGATGAGAAGAAACCTTCCTACCAGAGCTCTGTAACATAAATTTCTTCAAGAATCAAAAGCATTCTTCACATTGGAATTTTCCTCCAGGTTAAAGAGGGCTTGCAACTAATTACAAAAGCCCTCCAAGTTTCCAAAGTATTTCAAGTGATAAAACCAAAGTTACAGCCTGAAAATAAATCATAACAGTAATACGCACACACTTGAGAGGGAAAAAGAATACAGATATAAACCTACGCTGGAAAAATCTTAACACTTAGTGGAGCCAAAATGCCAGTTGATACATGTCACATTTGGGCGCTCTAGGCAACGCTATCACAATGGCTAATATTGGCAGGCAGAGCTCCAAAGAGAATGTCCAAAGCCAGAGAGGACACACGGGAGCCTAAGAGAACAGTGATGGCATCTCAGGCCTGCTGCTGAAGCTTTCACACGCGTTCAGCATCTTGAGCAGCAGCACAGGTCGAAGCGAGGCTACGACCTTTCAGACGCTGTTACCAGCTAATCCTTCTTGAAGGAGGGCCTCAGAAAACATTTAGATGGAAGTATCCGCGAGATTAAGATGTTTATCCACCTTGTATTTTGCACATTTGTGATTTCAGTGTCTCCT
Organism: Actenoides hombroni; assembly: GCA_024336885.1. Lineage (NCBI taxonomy): Eukaryota > Metazoa > Chordata > Aves > Coraciiformes > Alcedinidae > Actenoides > Actenoides hombroni. The sequence continues at coordinate 15,585,924 of WUAM01000179.1, read as the reverse complement.
GGCTGCAAGAGCTCAGGAGGACCAAGGGCCAAGAAAGAAAGAGAATGACTCAGGCCCAGGGAAAGGATAGCAACGCTAACAAATGCTTTGTGTGTTTGCTAGAAACCTGTCATCAGCCTGCAAATAGGAGTAAAAGAAAATTAGAGGAGATTTTTCCCCTGATGGAAATATCTCATGCAGCTGAGTTGACAGATCTATTAGGTATAACAAGAGCTAAGAGAATGACATGAGAGGTGCTCCCTGCTAAGACTTTCCAGGTGTTCCTATCTGGCTTCAGCCAGAAGGGCCTTGAACCTTGTAAGAGCACCTCAGTTTATCAACAGCCCAAAGCTGTCTCAGCACAAAAGCTAAGAAGGGGGCTCAGCTGACTCCCACTGTGGCTGGAGGTACTATGCATGCAGAGATGAAGGTCTTCCCTTCTCCCACCCCAAAATGGAAGGGAGTTTGGCATCAGAGTCCCCACGGGAAAACCTCCTGGAAATACTCTAAGAAATGAACCTGTTCAAGCATAAAGATGATCAGAGGGATGGAGTACCTGCCCTGTGAAGAGTCTGTCAGACAGAGAGATGGAGGTTTTTCACCTGGAGAAGGCTCCAGGGAGACCTTATTACAGCCTTCAGCTACTAAAGGCTGAAGTATTATACTTTCCTCCTACAAGAAAGTTGGGGAGGGAACTCTTTATTAGGGCATGTAGTGGTAGGACAAGGGGTACTGGTTTCAAACTGAAAGAGGGCAGATTTAGATTAGAAATTCTTTGCTACGCAGATCCTGAAACACCAGCACAGGCTGCCCAGGGAAGCTGTGGATGCCCCATCCCTAGACACTTTCAAAGCCAGGCTGGATGGGGCTTTCAGCAACCTGGTCTAGTGGGAGGTGTCCCTGCCCATGGCAGGAGGGTTCGAACCAGATGATTTTTCAGGTCCCTTGGAACCTGAACCCTTCTATGAAATCCCTGAAGTGTAATGCTGATGTTTTCCAATCACAGTTTGCAACATGGGAGCAAAGGCCTTCAAAGCAACTTTGGCTATGTATGTCAGAAAAGCATGCTTTACATGACTGCAAAGTGGAAAAGAGTTTAGGTAATATCACAGGAAGGAGGATGAAGACACAGCAGCAAGAGCATCCTAACAACACATATGGAATGAGAAGGACAGGAGTTTATGGCAAAACAAGTAAAAACCTAACTCAGTTTGCCACCTTCACCCTAGAATAACTACCACTTGCAGAGTACACATAGCACAAGTTCCAGACTCCAGGGTTAAGCAGGTCACACCAGCCATCTTCAGTCACAGACAAGACATTGCTTCACTCCATCATAGCAAAACCACATCAAGCTGTAACTGTGCTATAGGCTCGTGCCTTGGAGTAGGATGCTGCATGGCAGGAGTCGCATGAGGGCAGGGGACAAGTTATCCAGTGTTTCTGTGAAGTTTCTGGGCTCAACACCTATTGTGGCTCATTAACGATGAGAAGGAGCCAGCCCTGGGCAAGGATGGTCCCCAACAGTTGTGTGTTCATACACATTTGGTCACAACAACTGGGCAAATGGATCAACAGAGAAAATTTTAGGGCACCACTGGACATGCCCCAGACAAGGCTTTACAGCCTCCCCAAAATAATCTTCATTGGTTTCCACAATGAAGGCTCCAGAGCTTGAGAGGCAAGTTTAATTTTAGAGCACACTCATCGGATTTGCTTGCATAATTTTCTTGATTTGGAAGGCTTTTTATTTTCCTCAGTGAGAAAAGCTGTCCAAATTTATCACGCTAAGCAGGGGACTGCTTGCCCCTAAGGATCTTAAAATACATTGGCTGCGATTTTCCTTTTAAAATTTGCATATCACAATTAGGGCACTATGGAATTAGAGCAGCTTTAAAGAGTGAGGTGGGAAAGAAACCATTAAAAAGGGCAAATCCTTACCAAATTATGCTGGCACCTAAATGCAGCAGCCCACAGGGTGTCCAGAGGCTGCTGAAAACAGGGCAATGGGAGATCAAGAAATAGTTCCAGTCTGAACCCACTAAGCAGGATGTATAAAAATCACCATTGTGGAATTTTTATTGATTTTTAAAAGTTCTCCGTGATTTTAAGAGAACACCATCGTTCTGTTAGAGGTACATTTATAAGTACCAGAGAAGATGGGGGTCTCATCTAACTGGACAACAACTTAGTCTCCAAAGATCTCTCTCATTTGGGTATACTGTATATCAGTTCTTGTAGCCAGAGACAGGACTCGGTAGCAGCCCAGATACTACTCCAGTTTTAGTTCTGCTCAGTTTCTCCATCCAGTCCTCCTCCATCCTGTCCTCCTCTTAGTCATCATTTTACTACAGCCAGAATTCAACTTCTGAGGTTTGTACTTACCAACCTGAAATTACAAAAAGCCATAAAACCTTTAAGCCATCATCTCAGTTCTCCCTTTACTCCCAATTTTGACACTTCTTAGTTGGTATTTTTAGATGGACATTAGGCATCTTCTACAGCAGATACCTTCCAACCCTAGTGACAAGCTGAAGGAGTAGAAAGAAGAGGTCAACTATATGCAGCCTGAAAACAAAGCAAGGAAACCCCACAGACCCATGAACACCACAGGCCAGCATCCCTCTTGTCTTGGAGGAAACACCAACACCTTGTGATGCTAAACGCTTTAGGGCTTGTCACCAAAACCTAGTGAAATGAAGGTCTTGGCTCAGGTAATTAAAAACCTAAGGATGTAAGAAATTTATAGGACTGTTTCCCCCCTCCTCCCATTCTAGTAGAGCATATTCTGAGTATTTCTTTTTGAGGGTACTCTGAGTAAGAATAAGAGGAAAAAAGCCTCCCAAAACCTGGGCACTAATTTACATTACTGCTCCAGGAAATGTAGCCAGAGAAACCAGATTTAATGCATAACTACATCAACAAACATCCATGTTGTCATTGTTTGTGCCCACCTCATGACTAATGCTGAAGGAGGCCAGGAACTGCAGAGCAACATGGTGATTTTCTTCAGCCATGCACAAGCTGCTACAGAGAAGGAAGGAGGAGTTCCCCAGTGGTAATGTAAATAAGGTGAAATTAATTTATGGTTCAGCCAGAGAAATTTCCATCACCTCTTAGAGGAAAACCTTTACTGCTAGGAAGTGCAGCACCAATAAAAGGAGCCAGGCTCTGTGCAGAGCATCTTTCATTGAGTATTTGAAAGCTTGGTGTGGGAAGGTGCCTGCTAGGGAGTGTTCAAACACTTGAAACAGGGATCCTTCCAAGACCCAATTTATTATCCAGCCACAGCAGGCTGCTGTGTCTTTCCACCTCTGCTCTAAACATCTCCAAATACCTGGTTAGAAAGGGACCATCAGCAGCTTTGGCCATGCCTCTCCTCCACCATGGCCATAAGAGAGATGCAGACTTTGCACAGCAGCACAGGGGGTCCTTCGAGGGGTCCCAGAGCTGCAGTATCACAGCACAGAGTGGTCTCACAGCCCCAGCACAGCAGCATCTACGTCCCATTCACAGGGGACACGCATTCACCACCTCCACACCCTGTGGAGGCACCAGGGGACTTGTCATGAGAACAAACTGAAAGTTTGTTCCCCCTCTCAACAAAAAAAAACTGATATAGCTGCCAGCTGCTCCTGTGACCACCCAAACTGGTGACCTATCTTTCAAGTGATCCTAAGCTAAGTAGAGGAGCTGAAGCATAAGCAGAGGGAGATGCAAGGAGAGGAGAGTGAAGTTACACAGGGCTATTAGCAAAATAAACCTTTGCTCTGGCAAGACGAAGAAGCAGGACCAAGAGCAGTGTCGACACATTTCAGTCACAGGTTTAACCCTTCCTTTCCTTGGTCACTGGCCCTGTGAATGATGGCAAATCTGTGCCATCTCCTCCCCAAACTGCCATGCCCACCCCAGTCTACTGGCAGCCACACAGTAAGGGTTAAATTTAAGCCCAGAGCAGCAAAACTAGGGTCTCAGGTGAAGCCCAAGAGGTGAGGATGGTATTAAATCAGTTAATTACAAGCAAGGGGATAGAGAACTTCATCTGCAGAGGGGTGCTACCTCCTCTCTCCTTTGGAACAGTGGTAAAATGTTGAGGGTCAGGATGAAGAAAAAAAATCCCAACATGTTGTGTTTTTCCCCCCTCTCTGCTCAGGGACCTTCCCCTCACTTGGTGCTGGCAGGATTCCCCTCTTCTCCCCAAGACACACATCCTCTGACCCTTAAGACACAGGAAAAAAACCCTGTCCCACTCAACTCTCTCCAAAGCACAAATTATCCTGCCCAGTTTGCCCAGGGCATCACATGTAATGACTATTTTTCACTCAAGCTTCAGGGAAACTTGAGCTTCAGGAGAGGCCAATCTCTTGTCACAACCACAGCTCATCTTCAAGTGGAGAATTAAAAGTACTGAGCTAAGAGGATGAGTGTGCTGGTGAAGTGCTCCCATTTCATCCAGCAAGTTAAGTACAGCAGAGAAAAAAAAACAACAACTGGTGACTCACTGCCCTGCATTTAAGTGAAAAAGCAAAGAGCTTGGTTTGAAGAATTTTTAAAAAGTGGAAAAAATGGAAAAGAAAAAAAAAAGAGTGTAAAAACAAGAGAGCAAACACCTCTAAAACACTCTGGCTGGGCAAGTTTAAGCATTGAATCAGCAGATGCAGGAGCTGGTTCACACATTAGCCTGGGTAATGTGTTTGCAGCTTTATATCTGAGAGGCTGCCTATATTAGTCATCTGTAAGGGGACACTTCAGCAACACTGACTGGAATGGATCGAGCACAGGAATGCAAAGCGGGATGGTTAAACCACATCACTTTTGAAGGAGTGCCTCCACACACAGCTCTGAAGTGCCCTTAATTCAGTTTAGCCTGATTTGCATTGAAAAATTAAGTGTGTTAAAGTGAATTAAGGACCTTTAATCCCCAAGGAGAGTGTTTCCACTAGGGCTAGTTAAGAGTAATTGAACTAATCCACTTTAAAAGTCAGTTCAGATTAGTTGTGCTCGGTGGCTGTGCAGATGAGGCCTGGGAGCACAGGGGACTGTCTCTAGCAAGCAATAATCACATCAATCTGCCTCTGGGGCTGCTCCGGAAGGACAGCTACAGCAGTGCTGTTTTGCTATCCAGAGGTTGGGAGTGGTCCAAGACACTCAAATAAGAACACTAATAGAAATGTCTACTTGTGCTTGACAGGTGCCATCTGGTTGCGACCAAAGGCATTTTCCACATGTATTTTCTCTACATACCATATATGCTGGGTATGGCCAAGGGGGAAGCTTATTTTTATGGGCAGCTCAGGGACCAGGTTACTGGGTCCAAAAAGCACTGGCAGCATGAAATATGCAATTACAAGTTCGGAGGTCTCCAGAGATGTCAGGAGATGCACTGTGGGCTCAGTGGTGAACTGAAGGGACCATCTTCACCACATACTAACAGCCAGGAGTGGCTGTTCTCCCATTTAGTGCCATCACACCCACCCCATTCTTCTGCCAGCTCCCAGGGTATTACCCACTTCCCACTGGTTTCCACCCCAGGTTTAAAACTGGACTCAGCTGGGTTAGAGCAAAAGCAATTCAGCCCCACAAAAACAGGGTAGAAGAAGGTTAGAAGGAGCAATGGAAATCGAACAGGTCTAACAACCACCCCAAACCCCATCCTACCCCAGTTCTACTGCAGGTCCCTCCTCCTCCGGACCAAGCAGCAGCACAGAGCAGGCTCAGCACAGGTTTTTGCCTTTCTAGGAAAGCACCCAGCCCCTCTGATCCAAGCCAGTTCTTCCCCAGCTAAGAATAATCCCCCCAGCTGCTGTTTGATTTACTCATTGCCATGGATGCACAGGGGGAGAGGGAGCAAGTCTGCGTGTGTTCGTTCTCATTAATGTTTCCTGTGCGGTTCAGGCCGTTATGCCTACAGGTATGTTTATTCCACTACTTTAGCAAACCAGCAGACTTTTTAATGGAACTGTTGATATTTTTCCTGGCCGGCTCTCCTGGAGAGGCGAGGCAGCGTACGAACGAAGTTCATTCCTAGCTCCAGCCTGAAGCTACTCTTCTCCTCCTGGGACGGCAGGGAATTGAAGGTTTCCATTGCACTGGTCAGGTTTCTTCCTTCTCCAGCCTTTAAGTTTTAGATACACAAACAGAGGCGCTCAGGCAGCTGACAAGTAGCAAGAGCAATGCGTGGCTGGTGCTTCATGCAAGGGCAGCAGCTGCCCTGAAAAATCTAGCCGTGCATCTTCCAGCAAGGTTCTCTAAAAGGATAGCAGGGGCCACACTGCATCCCTAAAATGACACCTCAGCTACACCAGCTGGTTTTGCAGTCAGATCTCACTGGCCAAAGCTAGGGGTTTCCTGCTTATTAGCATTTCGGAGCTCATTAAGCCATCTGTAGGTCCCACACATGCATCTTTGAATCCCTTCATTGATGCAACAGGAGCAGAAACTCCAAGGCAGAGAGCTCTGCTTCATCAGGCACCTACAGAAGACACTTTCAGACCTGGTCTCTAATCTAACAGCCCTTGGGAGTCTGGGGATGTGCACTAAGTCCCTGGTTCAGCTCACAGCTTGTTCTCTATTAAGCCAGCCCTGGTTTACAAGCTGCAGTACCCTGAGGTTAATGAATCTGCCTGGCAATTTCTCTACTCCCTTCACCCCCATGGAGCAACAAGGCAAAACTTACTCCTGGCCTCTTAACACATCCAGCCAGATCAGACACCAGCTCTAGAGCCACTTCAATTAAAAGCACTTGAAAGGAGTGCTCCAGAGAGCTCTGGTAACAGAGTAAACAGCCTCACACAAGATCATCTGTTTAGACAAGGCTACCCCAGTGCCCCTGCCTCTGACCCTGAGCTGCTGATCTGTCCAGCAGCAACTAGAGCACTGAGAGCGTGCTCATCAGCCTCACACCACACTCCATGCAGTAGCAGTCAGCCTCTGGGAGAAGATGGGGTCACCATCCACCTCCCCACCACAAGATGCCCCCTGCCTACAGCATGGTCTGTAAGGGAAGAGCATCCAACACCCATCAGATGCTAGGGGACAAGGTAAAAATATGGCCAGTGTCACCACGTAACAGGGTCATCAAGCCTGGTGCAGTCCCAAACTCCAGTGAGTCAGAAAAGGCCAAGCCTACAAGCTCACCTCCCCCTTCCCAGTGCCAGCTCTCAGATTTTCCATGAGACTTGCAGCAGCCCAAGCAAGTGCCTCAAGGGATGCAGTGCTGAGTGAGGATGCCCTTCTTACCCGGGTGCCTCCCACAAGGCCATGTCTGGGACAGCCCACAAAGACCCCAGGCCATGCACTGGGAAAGACTGGAACCACAAGCTCCCTAGAGACAAGCTGCCATTAGTTCCAGGCATCTCCACCACATCAAGGGAGATGTGTTTCTGCAGGGCTGTTGATCCCTCTGCAAGTTCAGGAGGGAAATGTAGGATTATGCCTGGTCTCACTCCCCTCCAAATGCCATCTCATTGGCCCAGCACCTTGCAGAGACAAATCTTTGGCTATAAACACATTTTCATCAGCTACAGCAACTAGCATGCAGATTATGGCTTGCAACACTGACCACGGGAACTGCTCAAAGCCTTGTTTAGTCCAGTTCACACTCTCTCCCAAGAGCAGCACTTCAACATCAGTCCTCTTTTTGAACTGATGCTAACTCTCTGGATTTCCAGAGTCAACATGGGACAAGCCAGCAGATAGAAGCAATCACCAGGGATGCAACACAGCCATCCTAATGACCCAAAGGAAGTCTTGGATCTTTGGTTAGACCTTGTAATTCGGCAAAAGTGTCTGCTTCACCTCTGGCCGGACAGATCAACTTGCTATCCACAGACTGGGAAATAGGTCCCTGCTAGCTTCCAGCAGGAGATTTATCTTTGGCAGGAGCTGAAAACATCTTTACCCCCCCCCATCACCTTTGATTAGAGAGGCCCAGAGATGCAGAGAGAGCGAGCTCTGCTCTAAGTTTGCCAGGTATTTCAAAATCTCACCTTACACTGGAAGAGGATTAGGGCTAGAAAAGAATTTTGTCAAGATTGAGCAAAACAAGTCAGTTCTTCTAAATGAAGTATCAGTTCTGGTAAACTGTCCCCAGAGGGGTTTGGGCTCCAGGATAGGGTTTCTTGTCAGAGGAGATGGGCAGCCCTTGGGCACAGCAGGGCTTGCAGCAGAACAGTAAATTGAACTCTGTGTCCCTGAGCTGGGCAAGCTTCCCTGAAGTAATTTCTTGCACTAGGAGAGGTTCCTGTAGCCAACACCAATGGGGCCCACACAAAAGGCAGATCATGAGGACGAGGGCACAGCAATACCTCTGTGCAGCGTATTTTAAGCAATCAGGTGTGGAAGTCTACAAAGATCACAGCAAGTCATGAGAGCATCCTGCCAGGCTGCGCGCACCTGAGCTCAGCAGATGATCATTCCCCTGTAACATGAGCATTTAATGATCCAGCAGCCCCTCACCAAGAGGCCCTCCAGCCAAGCCTATGGAGGGGTCGGCCAGCACCAGGGCACTCCTGCACACATGGTAGCCACACAGAGAACACTCCCACATGCAGAGCTGGAGAAGCAGTCGCATACAGCTGATGGATGACAAGGAACAAAGAATTTTGTGGATGTGCAATTTAAAGGTAGCAACTTGCTCTGACTGGAAGTTAGAACAGGTATTCTTGAAGATGTGTGAACCCATGTCAGTAGGTACTCATTTGGCAGCACTGATGCTTTTGGAGACAAGCCATGACCAGCTCCTTTGGGGAAGAAGTTAAGAGGTGCTTAAGATACAGAAGCAAGAAACCCAGCATCAAGCCACAGTCTCTAAGCATCCAAGTAATTAATCTTCTCACCATGAATTCTACCTTATCACCACTTCCCAATATTTAAAGGGTGGCTACAAAGAGGATGGAGACTCCCTTTTTACAAAGTCAGATGACAAAGACAAGGGGTAATAGGTACAAGTTACTCCTGGGGAGATTCCGACTGGGCACAAGAGGAAAAGTTTTCACACGGACAATCAGCTACTGGAATCATCTCCCCAGGAAAGTGGTGGAGTCCCCAACACTGGACACTTCAGATTCAGCTGGACAGGGCCCCGGGACATCTTGTCTAGATCATGTTTTCCCCAAGAAAGGTTGGACCAGGTGATCCTTGAGGTCCTTCTCAACCTGGCATTCTATAATTTTATTTTACACATTAAGGCATCACTCAGGGGTCAGATTCAAGACACCCTTGTGTATCTCAAGCTATTAATTTTGCTAGACTCTAAAGAGGGAGAAAAAAGTAATCTAAGAGGCAATGGAAAGTAATACTTTTGCTCATCAGCTGGCTTCTTCCAAAAGGACACTGCTTTGAAAGCAACAGTTGCTCAAACCTACTTGCTTTGGGAGGCTGCTCTATAGTTTGGTTTGAGAGGTTTCCCAACAGAAGACCAAGGCTGTGGACTAAACTTCTGCCCACTCCACCCAGTATTCCCCTAGTCACACAGGGCCATTGGACAGGTTTGTTTGGTTTTTGTTTGTTTTTTTTTTTTTAAAGCAAAGCTCAGATATTCCTATGGGCATCTCAGTACTTCATTCACATCTAGAGGAAATCACATGTTTCTCCACAGCACAAGAAGCTGCCTCCTACTATGCACAGTCAATGGACAGTTATGCTACTTCAGTCTCTGGAACTCCAAGCAGTTTTTCCAAGAAAAGAAACTTTTCCTACAATTGTGAAACTTGTCCATCTAGTAAATGCAGAAATCAGACCAAGATGGTTGTTCCCCCCCCCCCCCAAAAAAAAATCCGACATAAACAGCTGGCCATCCAATTAATGCGTTTTTCATGGGCTAGGGCAAACAGA
>WUAM01000179.1:15556527-15566866 GCA_024336885.1 Actenoides hombroni | reverse complement strand
GGCCGGGTGGGGTGTTCGCGGGATGGGGTTGCAGGGGAAGGAAGTCCCCGGGCTGGGTTGCCCGGGGATGGGTGTCCCGGGGATGGGTGTTCTCAGCCTGGGTGTCCCGGGGATGGATGTCCCGGGGATGGGTGTTCTCAGCCTGGGTGTCCCGGGGATGGATGTCCCCAGAGTGAGTGTCCCGGGGATAGGTGTCCCGGGGGTGGGTATTCCCACTCTGGGCGTCCTGGGTACGGGTGTCCTGAAACCGGGAGTCCCGGGATTGATGACTGTCCCGGGCGTCAGTGTCCCAAATCTCGGTGTCCCGGGGATGGGTGTCCCCAGCCTGGGTGTCGCGGGGATGGGTGTGCAAGGGATGAGTGTCCCCAGCCTGAGTGTGCACAGGTTGGGTGTGCAGGGGAGGAGTATCCTCACCGGGATGTCTCAGGATTGGGTGTCCCTGGTCTGGGTGTCCCAGGGGTGGGTGGGTAGGCTAGGGGAGTTCCAGGGATAGGCAATCAAGCAAGGGCCAGGTGTGCAAGAGGTGGATGTGCCACATCTGGGCTTCTGAGCAAGGCCTGGGCAGTCATGAAAGGGCTGCATGTGCAAGAGCTGGACATGCCAGGGCTGGGTGTGCAAAGGCCAAACTGTTGTGCAAGGACATTCTAGGAGCAGACAGCCATGCAAGGTCCAGGTGTGCAAAGTCTGGGCAGCTGTGCCAGTGAGGGGCGTGCAAGGGTTAGATGTGCAAGGGATGATCAGCTCTGCATGGACCAAACAAGCGGATCCAGTTGTGCAAAAGCTGGATGGTGAAAGGCAAAACCATCACACACTCCTCTGCACACAGTCCCCTGCACACACTCCCATCCCTGCGCAAGAGCAAGTCAACCCAGCAATTGCTGGTGCAGTGGATGGGAGTGCAGAGACCCCATTGCATAAATAGGATGATGAGCACCCCGGCTGGGAAGCAGTTAATGCCCTAAGTGTCGCCCGTGGGGCCAGGGCTCAGTGGTAGCATTGTTCCAGGTCGGTCGACGTCACTCTCATCGTCATCCTCAAGGTAATTTCTGCGCCTGCTGCCACCCAAGAACAAAAACGTTTCCCCCTTGAGCGTGTGTGTGTGTCGTGCTGCTGAACCCACCCCCCTCCAAGTAACCACAGGGACTGAGACAGGAGGACACGCAAGTACTTGGCACTGGACTCTCATCTCAAAAGCCACCATCCCCAGGGGCTTAAGGTGTTCAGCTCCGCAGAGCTTTGCCTAGCAGGTGGCAGATTGGGAGTGTGACAAGACAGCGAGACCTTTGCGTGATCATAATGGGGCTGTTTGTCTTCCTTGACCCCCCTAGTCTGAGGACAAACCGATTCAGGAACCATGCAGGGGTGTGGGTTAATGGGGATGAACCTTTTGTCCTGGAATAGCCCCTGGAGTGAGCTTGATTAATTTATTCTCACCACTGGCCACAAACCCGGGCTTTTCCAGCCTTCCCAGCACTGTGCAAACTATTTGGATTCTGCTTATTTTTCAGAATACAAGCTGGGAGCTGGGGGAAGCTGCTTTAATTTTTAATGTGTAAAATATCCCAGCCCAGTCCCTGGTTGAACCTTTGCAAAGCAGACTTGAGGAAAAGCACCATACAAAGCATGTACAAGAGGTCTGGGGGATCCCCACTGCAGCCCAGTACCCCTCGGGGTGGGATGTGAAACATGAGGACGGGGGGGAGGAGAAGGAGGGTGTCTAATCCAATCCAGCAAATGGCTTTCTCAAATCCACGTGATTCTCCAGGCTCTGGGAACATCTCAGTCCTCTTATCTTGATGGTGGGCATGGCCCCATGTGCCCCCACAGGCACTGGAAGGTGAGCAGCCCCTGGGCTCTGCAGGCAATCACAGCCTGGCAGAGGCCAGCAGCAATATTGCATTAAAGCCCCATCTAGAGGCCTTTTGTCGAGGAGAGTTTGGGACATGTGGACCAGCCCTGGAATCATATTGGGTGTCCTCATCCTCCTAGCCAAGCTCTTCCAGCTTTAGAGAAGGCAATACAAGATTGCAGATGGAGGGGAGGGCAAGCAAAGTTATATACATATCACTGGGGGGCTTTGTCTGAGTGTTTCTCTGCTGGAAAAGACAGTGTAAGAGTCATTCTTCATGTCCCCAAGAAGCTGGTCTGCTCAGCACGTGGAAGGAAACTCCAGATACACTAGGCAGCCCCAAGGCAGAGGTCTGGGGCACACAGCCGGGGCTGGGTCATGGAAAGGCAGCGCGACCCTCACTGTTACTCATTTCCTCTGCCCGGAGCAAGGTGCCGTAGCAGGGGTGATGTTCAGAGGCGTGCACGACTCTTTCCGAAGTGAGACAGCACCAAAAATAGTCACCACTTCTGCTTTCAGCCTGGGCAAAGGGGAAGCCCAAGTAGGCGCTGATTCCTCCAGGGCTTTGCTGCCTACGGATTCTGCTTGTCATGCCTGGAGACGATGCACTGGTCCTGGATGCAGTGTTCTCCCAGGGCAGCTTTTTGACTTTCCAGGTCCTTCAGCAGTCCCTAGGGTGACACAAAAGCTGTTTCTACTCAGCAGCAGTGGCCTTGGTCAGTTGTCCCTGTAGCCACTGACAGCAGAGGGCAGTGCCACACAGGCACAATGCCTCGGTGTCCAGGGCAGAGTGAAACAGCCAAGGAGTTTGGCATTTCAGTTGACAATTTCAAAGGACTAGAACCACATCAGGGACTGGTGCTGCTGCCAGCACCATCCTGTCTTCTTTAGCATCAAAAACTGCTGAGCAAGGAGCCCCAGAGAGGTTGTCACCCCACCTGCCTCTCATTTGGCATCATCAGAAAACCTGCATCCTCCCTCTTGCCCGGACCTCACCGTTGTGCTTCTTCAAATGTTGCTTTTGCAACCCAAACATTCTGCGTGCGAAGCAGTTGCAGCAGTGACCTGCAAAGATCCCAGCAAAGGGTCCTGGCATCCTGCACCCGCTGCCAGGGCAAGCCCTGCCTCCCAACCCTGCGGGTGACACCAACCCGTGACATCCAGCAAGCAGAGCCAACAGGGCATCCTCAGACAGCACAGGCTGCTGCAGCTACCCCGTCAGGCTCTTTCCAGGCACATTAGACCACAGGAGGTTCTGGAGAGTGACTTCAAGTTTTCCTTCTCCATGATTCAGCTCTCATCCTCCCTGCATAGCTTCAGAGGCTTCCCCATCCCAGAGGAGCCCTTACCACCATCCTCGTTATGTTTTTTCACAGGAAACACAGCACCTCTTTTGCTCAGAGATCCCTTTCCCTTCCTATGGCTTTGCTCTGAGTGCTTTTCTCTGAAGCACAGACCCAGGATCCATCTGACCTCCAAGCAGCTTCTGTTAGAGAGACGAGGACTTTGACCAGATTGCTGAGGTCTCGTTGCATGAACCAAACCTCTCCAGGGCAGTGACTCCAGCCCAGTGGGGCGATTGAGTCATGGGAGTGCGAGAGGGAAGGAAAATACCCATGAGGTCATCTCGTTCATCCCTCGTTGCCAGTCCTGCATGGGTTCCCCACCAGATACTTGGCACTCGCTCCTACACTGGAGTAACTCAAGCAAGGCAGCAAGAGGTGGGGACCTCACCAGGCTCAGGCTGGGCTGGGTATCTGAGGCTGTGCCCGGGATAGCTGAGAAGCCTTCAGCTGCATTTTCTCCTGACAGATTGCCTCTGAGATGAGCCACTCACATTTCCCTTCCTCAGCTTCCTTAATTAGAAGTGGGCCTGGCATTTATCTGCCCTCCGGATACAGTCTGAAATAACAGACAAGACCCAGGAACGCCGCCTGCCCACGGGGCATCGTTTATTCCACCATCTCAGGGCTGTGCCAGTCCCCCCCTGCCACCACCGCCTTCATTTCCAGTTACCCTTTTTTCACCATCACGTGGACTTCCAGGGTGTTTCCTCCCTTCCAGTGATCACACACAGGCTGGGAGCCAGATTCTCCCTTCTTTTCCATCAGGCTTGAATGCAGTTAGAGTCACCTCGGGGACAGCGCTGAGCTTCAGGCAGTGTGGTGTTGTGTTCTACTTCCATCCTGACAACACCCAGCCCTCTAGCCACGATCAATGATTCTGAAGGGTAGAAATGTGGCCAAAATATGCCTGTTGCTTTCAGGTGGGTTTCAAAGAGCCAGGCTGAGGGCATCCCTGTTTCCCCAGGGCTCTGGATAGTGTAAGACCCTTAGGAAAAAGGTCTTCCTTAGGAAAATCAGATAGAGGAGAGAGCCCTGAAGTTGGTCACGGTGGAGAGAGAATCCCTTGTGCAAGCTCAGCAGCTCCTTTGAGATTATTAACTCCACTAATGTGGCATCAGCCCTCAAGCAGCCCCCAGCTGTGTTGCTCATGGGCTTATCATGGAGATACTGGAGAGGGCAGGGGAGCAGTTGGAGGAGGGAAATAGAGAAATAGAGGTTGTATGTGTGTAGAGATAACCACTAGGGAAGCTGAAGGTGATGCAAGAGTTACTGTGAGGGTAGATGATGGGATGCATCTGCAGATCTATAGGAGACCTCATTATCCCTGTTCCTGTAGGATCTCTTTGTTTACCTCATCCTTAGGGTGACAGTTGCCCTGGGATAACCTGTTCTTATATCTTTAAGGTCACCCACCTTGCCTCTGTATCTTAGGGACTGGTGGCAATGACCAGGGATATGCCCAAGCCAAGGGTCTTTGACCTTGAACATATATTAAACCAGTTAACTGAAGGACATGCACAGTCCTTGATAGGGAAAAGGAGAGATACAATAATGTGCAGAAAAAGGGAAAGGAGACAAAATTTAAAAAAAAAAAGAGAGTGGGGAATAAAGGCTGCATTTCTGGCCCCTGTTTCTCCATCCTTGTCCGCAATCTCTGCTGTCCCCTTGGAAAGAGGTACACAGTAACCTCTTTAGATCCCTGCGAATTAAGTTTTGGTTGACATTTTTTAACAGTTTCTAGCCATCCCCGTTGTCTGTGGGTGTTGCCATCTACCATGGATGGTTTTGAAGTTCCCTTCAATAATTGCTGCTCTGATTTTTTATTTTTTTTTTTTTTTTTTTTTAATCCTCTTATCAATTCCAAGTTTCTTGCCACTATTTCAGTTTGGGTCTCTCCTTGATGGCCAATGACAGGTCATACCATCTGCTTTTCCTGGACTATTTTTATGCACATGGGTTGCAACAACATGGGGCCGGACATGACTGAGATGGGCTGGTGTGTGTTGAATGTCAATGTGTGGTCATGGGAATTGAGGATAGGAGCAAGGCATGGGGGCATGGGGTGGTGGATGGGGCTGAGGGTGCTCATCTTGGATCCAGTTCCCTCCATGGGCTCCACTAAGAAGGGATACAGGATATCGGATCAGTTTTTAACATAGCAAAGAACAAGAAATCATGTTAATAGTCGATGAAGAGCAGGTCTGGGTAGTCTTTTCTCTATATTTTTTTTTTTTATTATTTTAATGAATAGTGAATCTTTTGGAAATGGGGATTTGGGAGGAACACAAAATAATAAATTTGTGGTGAAAATCTGTGGGCTGGAGAAAGATGGGAGAAAATTTCTGGGGAAAAAATGAAACATTTCCCTGCAACGTTCTCAAGACAGGTTCAAAACGCCAACAGATTTCCTTGGATATTTCAAAATATGACCTTTTTGTTTGAAAATTACATGCTGTCTTTAAAAAAAAATAAATCCCTATGTGCAAAGGAAAAGCAGTAAAGGGAGGAGTGAAATGCCCTCAGAAGGAAACAAGACCAGCAACTGAGCTCAAATGGACTGTTACAAGCTGAGCCAAAAGGACATTTGCCGTTCTCCGATTTCATTTTTTTTGCTGAAAAGCCTGGAAAAAAAAAAAAAAAAGAACAACAAACCCTTTTGGTCTTTCCAATCTACCTGAAATTACTTTTGTCACCACTTTCCAGCCCCTGTGTTTCTGGGTTCAGCCTCTCTTTGGCTGTCCCTCGGGAGATCCACCTCTCTCTTCCCCCCGCGCTGAGGCGGTGCGGGTTGGCAGAGGGCAGCCAAAAGCGTTGTCCAAAACCACTCACCGCCAGCGCTTGGATGGCAGGAATCTCCCCAGGGACCTGTCCTCCCGTGCTCCTCCGTCCTGTGAGCAGCCACACTTCACTTAAACAAAAGGGGAAAAAACCGCTGCTCCTCGGTCCTGCTACGCCCTGTTCGAAATGCCGAAGCAAGACGACGACGTTGGTTGTATTTCAAGCAGCTCTGGGCAGTTTCTCTGAAACTGTTGACAGTTGCAGTGGCTCAAAACGGTGGGATATTTCTAGGAGATTTACCAAGGGGGTCATTTCCCGAGTCCGGAGGCACCACTGCCTCTTCAAGCCGCGTAGGGGTAAGCTAGCAAACCCATCTTATTGAATGCCGAAGCAGAAGGGATCCAGCCAAGAGATCTGGCAACCCGTCAGCTGCGAAACAGCCAGAAGCAAACTGAGCGAAAATATTTTTGTAGTCACAATATCAAGCCCACCCATTGAAAGTGTGTCGGGTATTTTCCAGCGCTGCTGAAAACTCTCTTTTTTTGCTTTTATTTTTGGATGAAGGGTGATTTCGGTCATGTTATTTCACTTTTTGGATGTTTCGTGCAAATAAAAGGGTTTTCTTTTCACAGTGTTTAGCCTTCTTTTAAAGTTGGGCTTGCGACTTACTGCTGTAACTGAAAAGTCATTGTCTTGAAGGTTATCATCTCTCTGGTCTTCAGCCAGAGTGTCTAGGAGATGGGTTTTTTACCTGTGTTAGTGTGCAAGTAAAATGCCAGATTTTGGCTCATGAGCCCTGAGTTGGAAGAAGTTTCCCATGAGTCCCTAGTCCTGAGACCTTTAAGAACTTCAAGTCCAACCATTAACCTAACTCTACCAAGTCCACTGCTAAGTCATACCGTGACTTTGATGACATCGAGATGGAAGAAGTTCCTCCTTCATATCATCACATCACCACTTTTCCTTCTCCTTGGAAATTAGAGAAGTGGGAAATCCAGTATCCTGAATTTCCAGTAGCACCCCCGAAGGAAAGAGGTGGATAATAAGCTCTGGACAGCTGGGCACAGATGGAGCAAAACCACAAAAGGGATGGTTTGACTGGGAATGCATCTGACAGACAAGACAATTATGGTAATGCAACACAGGGATTAATTAGTAATGTTAAGCTAAGAAGGAATGATTAAATCTACCTCATGCCAGGACTGATGGTTGTTCAGCCAGTGCCTCCAGATGACTAAATTTGTGTGCTTTAGTGGCTCCTGAATTCAGACATAACACTTCGGCAACGCGTAGACACGTTGCACGCCAAAGTGAGGGGTGAGGAATGAGTGGCAGCTATTAAGTCTCCTGGGGCTTGATACAAAGCATGGATTCAGGCAAAGATTAGTTTCCAAGGTCAACACAGCGCAGATGAAAATGTGGGGAGCCCTGGCCTCCGGCACGCGATTGGTTGCGTCGAGAGCCCGAACTGAGTCATTACATCGCAATATCCGCACAGGTCTGTCAGCAGCAGCACTGGCGAGATGGACAAGTCGAGGCGTTTTCTGTATGGGACCCATTGTTCAGCAAACCAAAGGGCCTTCCTATTTGGTTAATGGGTCAGCAAACTCTGTTTCTTTAATGGTTAATCATCGACTTACATTGTTCAACAAGTAAACCCACGCAGATAATGCTCCTTGACTACAGTTCATGTGACGGGCTGACTTCCTAGCTGTGAGTAGGGAAAGTGTTTGACGCTGGGAGAATGAGGGAGAGGACAAATGTCAAGCTGGGAGGCTCTGACTTCAAATTGGTGGCAACAACGGGAACGATAACATACATAAATGCATAAGTCTGTACAGACATAAAACCATACGTTCCCTGCGCATGAAAAATGTGCATATAAACAGACACATCTCACACAGAGATACACATAAAATGGATATTTTGACCCCAGACCATTTTCCAACAGTTAAATTATCTGATGCTCAGATGTCACACAAGGACCTGCACGCTGATGTGCAAAACTCACCCCAAACTCAAGCCAGATTGAGGACAATCAGCATTCAGAAGTTCAGAGTCTCAGTGGTCTTTCTTATTCTGGTTCCTTGAGCATCATTTGAACTCCAGCCTTCTGGATCTCAAATTTTCACATCCCACCCCTGTGCCCTGTGCTGTCTGAATAGTTCCAGCAGAGATGTTGTGGACCTCAGAGTCAGGTGGCCAAATCCTACTCCCTGCTGTCATTTTGGAGGTGTTTCTTGCTTGGATATGCCTAATACAGGGAATACACCACTACTTCAAGTCTTGGAAGCAACCAGAGTCATGTAGGTGAGAAGTCAGAGCTTGTCAGGGTTAAGGCAGGAGTCATTGGGTCCAATTTTCTGATTTATCATATTCAGGCTATGAAACTGTATAATTATGTTTTGACCTAAAAATCCGTGTCTCTATATGACTGACAAATAGGCACTTCAGCTGATTTAAGGTAACGGTGATTTCACTCCAAGCTCCCCTAATTTGACAGGAGTTTAACTCTACATGTAGTCTAAAGTAAGCATCGAACCCCACTCTCTTGTGATGGTCACTTCCAGAGTATGCTCTGTCCCTTCCTAAGACAGGTGGTTATGAGTTGATGGGAGGAACCACCACCAACTGATATGCTGGGAAGATGTCTTTTTAAACTACCCTTGATACATTCCTGTCACCCTGCGTAGGATGCAATGACTTTCCTAATGGCCAAGAATCACAGCCAGAAAACCTAACACCACGAAAGCCACTAGATGAAAAAAGGCACATCTCAGACAATAGGGGCTAACAGACCAGATGTAGGACTTCCCACAGCAGTCTTGAAATGCTTGTGACTCAGTACGGTCAATACACTTCAAGTCCACTTAGGAACAATGACCTTGACTTCATGTCATCATCTAGAGTGGTAAGAGGTAATAGGAGAATGGTCTACAAACACTTGGAGTGTTTGTTCCTCCCCGGCAGATACTTGTCACTGGGGAAGTACTTCCAGCCTTCCAGGGCATGGATGGGTAACCTTTGAAGTAAAGGTCCCCCTTCCAATCTGGAGAGGCACGCCAACACCGCAGCCTCACCAGATTTTTTTGTCGTTAAGCAGCAAACGTTGCACTGGATGATGGGTAGAGGTCATGGCTGCCAGATTAGAGAAGAGGATCAGCAGAAGAAACGAGTCCCTGCCTCCAGGAGCAAAATGGACTTAACTTGCATCCTAAAAACAAGGGGAATAGGACAGTTTGTAGTTTCTCTGAAAAGTAGACTGAGATAAACACAGCTGCCTGAGCTGGCATAGACCTTTTCTCCCCCTGGTTTCAGGCATGAGCTCCTCTACTTGCCCTTGTCCAGAGGTTTCTGCTCTCCTGGAGGAGCCTGTGGGAGAGTGCTCACATCCCATCTACTCCAGATGATCCCACTGCCTTGGCCAAAATAGCCAACCCCACTGTGGGCAAGGAGTAATAAAGAGACAGACCTTCTTTTGCTCAGGGACAAAGAAGCAGAGCCCCCTCACCCTGTAGTCCTGAATTTGACCTGTTTCAGGACCCTATCCTCATGCCAGCACAGGAAATTACATGTCCTTCCTAGCAAAAATAATCCTTGACCTGTCTCAGGCTTTCCACTGCTTCAAGGAAGGATGTGTCCCCTTTAGAGAGGGTCACAAGAAAGCAACTGAGATCAAAAGAGGTCCTGAAAGAACACCTGTGAAGGGCAAGGGAGGAATAGACTTGTTTGGTGTGGGGGAGACTAAGAGGTGATGGGGTCAGTGTATCTACTTGTGCTGCTGGGAAAGGGAGGGAATAAACCACTCATCTAGAGGGGAGGCAACAAGGGGCTCCAAATGCAGTGACACAGGCAGGAGTTAAACATTAGTGTGACCTGTCTGCAGGCCCGGCTGGCAGCAACGTGGACCAGCCTCAAGTGTGAAGGGGTCACTCATGAAACATCAGCCTGGGCCACCAACCCACAGGAACCTGAGGACATCCAGTAAAATGCACCGGTACCTGATGAGCTAAAACTCCCCCACTCACCAAGGCAAATAATTCAATAAACGGTATTTTGCTCAAGGGAAAAAAGGCAAAGCTGACAAGAAAGAAAAAGAAAGAAACACACAAAATACCTCCCCACTACAAAAAATAAACCTGTGGAGAATAATCACAGTTCACACCTGCCTGTTTCCCCCCTCTGTTTTAGCTCTGCTCCTCTCCATCCAATGCCAACACACCATCCACAGCCTCTCGCGCAACCTCCTGGGGGTGAAGGGACCAAGAGCAGCCCTGGGAGAAGGACCTTGGGGGTGCTGGGGGGGAGCAGCTGGAGCTGAGCCGGCCCCGTGCGCTGGCACCCAGCAGCCACTGGCACCCTGGGC
>WUAM01000179.1:15535862-15552799 GCA_024336885.1 Actenoides hombroni | reverse complement strand
TCTTGAAGGTTGTCCAGGCCTGACCCAGGCTGCCCAGGGCAGTGGTGGAGTCCCCATTCCTGGAGGGGTTTCAAAGCTGTGGAGATATGATGCTGAGAGACACAGTTTGGTGGTGCCCTGGAAGTGCTGGGTTAACAATTGGACTCAGTGATCTTAAGGGTCTTTTCCAACAAGAACAATTCTATGATTCTATGATTTACAAGCAGTCATGACACTCCCAAGACAGTTCCTCATACAAGTTCAGGGTGGTATCAGATTTTTGGATATTTTCAGGTGCTCCTGTGAGCAAGAGGAGATTCAGTTTTGTTACGTTCAGATGCCTTACACATGGAAAATGCTGGCTTTGCCAGCAAAGAAATGGTAGAACACACCTACATCATCCTTCAAAAGTGATCCCACTTGACCCAAGACTACTACATGACCATGGTCTCATTCTCCTGATTTTTTTGGGTAAAGTGCAGTACACCATGGTCCATCAGCCAGATGCCGTGGGTCTCCTTCAGGAGTGGCTTTGTGCTTCTTAAGCATGAAGTTGATTGTTAAACATGATCTGGAGCCAGGTAAACAGCAATGTGGATGGAAACATAAAGATCACCATGGTCAGCTTGTGTAAGCTTCTCTTAATTCCCTTCTTAACCTTTTTATCAGCTCTGGTCTCCTGGTTCCTCCATTCCAATATTCTTTCTGCATCTCACCTCAAAGTCAAGCAAGTGTCTCCCATCTATCTCCCCACAATGTCTGTCCTCACCTTTCACTCAACCAGACATCTCCTGAGATGAGTCCATCCTTCCTTTCAGGTCCTGTCTTGAAGCAAAGCCATTCTGAAATTTGTAAGAGCTCATGCAATTGCAGGTTGCAGCAAAGCCTGCGACTGTTACAACAAGCTGTAAAGCACTGAAGTAAGTCTATGGCAGCAGATGGTTTTATAATGGATGAAGGTTTAGCTGCTGAAGGTGACCTTGATGCTGAAAGTAGATGTCCCATTAGCCTTGGCCAGAAGCAATAGTAGGACCCTAGAGACTGGGAAGAGTCTTTTGGATGAACTATATCCTTGAGAGATGAAGGACATGGGGACTGACAGAAGAGAAGAACCAGGTTAATATAGTACTCATTATGGTGCAAAGTTTGGGTATATTGTCCCTGAGAAGACCAAGACTTGAATTCCAGAGAGTGGGGATAGGTTTCTTGGTTTTGGCAGCCAGGAAGACTCTTAGCTCCAGAAGGTGGAAGGGTTTCTTTGAATCTTTACTTTCCCTGTTCTGAAAGAGCGTGTGTAGTTCACATCTCTAGGAAGGGAGGTTTCCTCAGCTGAACATTTACATAGAACTGTGGTGTGCAGATATTCCCAGAGACTTAAAGCACTGATAGAATGCCTGGTCTAATAGGTGCATGTGGTGTATGTTTAAATGACATATGTCTTGGGCCATCTTGTCCTGCTGAAATTTCCTTTCTGACTGACACCAGTGACAGGTTCCTCTGTCTCACTGTGATTTCTGAGCCATCTGTGAGAGGACAAAAGACTGGAAATAGAAATATTTCCAGAAGTGTGACTGGCCTTGTAAAAATACAGGACTGGAACTCACCTGTGCTGCTGGATTATGGTTGGGTGACTCAGACATGTCCTGGGTTAACACTGAAGCTTGCTGGATTATTCTTGATGTTGGGTGGGTTTTTGTTTGGGGGACTTTTTTTTTTTTCTCCCACAGGTCATAAGTAATAATTCAAAGGTCCAGATAATTAAATCCACACACAGAATGGTAGTCTCAGAATTCCACAATTCATTGGTCAGCATCTAACCTCTTCAAACTGCCATAAGTCACTAAATTATTAACAGCTTAATTGTCTCAAGACACAGAGAAGTCCCATATCACTATGAGGTGATATCACTACAGGCAGAAAGGTTGGGGACAGAGTGGATTCATTGTCTTCGGTCCTGTTGGGCATGGAAAGCATTGGGAAATCTTGATGCTGTTCTCTGCTGGGGTCATCTGCTTTGGTTGGCTAGGAAAGCCTCATCTGAGGAACCAACACTGCCCTCAGTTAGTTTGTCCAGACTTTATTGGGAGAACAAGCAGGTTTTTATCATGAGAAAGAAGTGGAGGAACAGGAGACTTGCTCCTCCCTGACTTCTGGTCTTTTGCAAAGGCAAAGAGGAGAGCCCAAACAGTGACCTTCCTCCTGACAGCATTTCCTAACCACATACATAAGAAGCCTTCATTCCACTGGGAGAACCTTCTCTGGTGAACCTGGAGGCAGTAGGTGTGGAAATGGCCCCATCTATTGGCCGCAAAACTCATCTGGAGCACAGTGACCAAACCGTGCTGAAATCATGCACAACTGCTCATCTACCACTGGGTAACAGCCCTCAGTTTCCTGCTCTCCCATAATCTTTGTTGGCTTCTCAAAACATGGGCCTGTCATCTGCTGGAGTGAGCAGATGTGCATCTCCAGTGGCTGCCACGTATCTGCCAGCATAGAGATAAATAGTCATCAACTGAAAATTGTCCTTGTCAAGCCAAATACACTTATTTCAGGTGCTTTTTCTCCTCAAGAAAGCAAAGCTCTGCAATGAGAGAGTGAAATACTGCAAAAAAAAAAGGACTAACAGAGGTGGCTTTTACAGTTAAAAGTGAGGAATCCACTCTTCATAGTCTGCATGAGTTACGTAGGAAGAGACATAAATCTCTAGGACCTGGGCTCTGGCCAGGTGGTGATAAAGCTGCCCTTGTGCTCCTGATAAAACACCAACCTACAGAATCCCCAGGAGGAGTTATAAATGAAGGTGAGGAGCATAAGCAGCTGAGATGGGGAGCGATGCACCTGTTCCCACATGCTGCTCCATGGAGAACCAGTGCCATCTTCTGGCAAATGAGACCTTTCCCAACCTAGCACCATCGGGCAGGCAGCACACAGCCTGGAGATCGCTGTCCGGCCAATGAATAACAGTAGAATTTAGGGTTGCTTTGGACAGGGAGGTCTCCAGAAAGTGCACAGATGTTGCTTGCATTACTACCACACTTAGCCCCAGCTGTGTTTTTCTGTGTGCAGAATAAAAGGTTGTGCCTGCCTGGAAGAGCTGTAAATCCACCTCGTCCATGCAGTATTCTCATAGAATCATAGACTAGTTTGGGTTGGAAGGGACCTTTCAAGGTCACCTAGTCTAATCTCCCTGCAGTAAGTAGGGACATCTGCAACTAGAGCAGGTGATGTAGTTAATTGTGTGATTATACAACGTTGCTGTACCTCAGTTTTGAGCTTCTCAGTGTGATGGAGACAGACTTACTTCAACTTCCACCACGAGTGAGCCAGGGACTAATTATAATTTCAGTCCCATTTTGCTAATCCGTGGAGAATGAGGCTGAAATGTGTGGCCTGAAAAGTGTCTTGGGACTATCCTGAAGTAATTTACCTCAAGGGAAGCCAAAGGATGAACAAGTGGGAAACAGACCCCTTAAAACACTGCCCTTCCTCTCAACAGGCTCCTCTTACACTGCAGAAGACAACACCATCTGTTAATTTGATTACTTTAATGCTCTGCTAAGTGAAACCGTTGGATGCACCTTTGTGGGTCGGATCTAGCTTAAGCCAAAGGGACAACTATAGGAGTTGAAAAATCAATAGGGACATAAAACCCTCAAATTATTCTCTCCATGGATAGGACAGCTTTTGCTGAGGGCATGAGAAGCTTGCGGAAGTCCCCAGAGACAGTAGCTATTAAGGATGCTTCAGCAAAGTGGATATTTTCTTCTGCTGAAGAATCAGAATTATAGAATCATAGAATGGTTTGGGTTGGACAGGACCTGGAAGAGCAACTAGTTCCAAATTCCCCTAGACCAGGTTGCTCAAAGCGCTGTCAAGAATTGGCGAACCAATGGAAAATGGAACACTGTCTTCATGTGCAGCCCTAAATTAGCCTCACGTGTACCTATATATAGGCTTAGGGTCATTGTATGACACCAAGTCGTCCTCTCCTTCCTCATATCCCCTTGCAATTGTCCCTCGGGAAGCCAGAAAAATTGTTTTCAGGAGCTGTGAGTTGCTCCATGGTCACTAGGTGGCAGTGACTGTTTATATTTGGCAGCTCCTGACAGTTGGCTGTCCAGGGGTGAGAAGAAATCGGTGTCGCTTGGAACAAAGATTCTTAGCAAGGACATTTTGGTGGGCTGCAGGGATAGTTGCTGACGAGTAGCCCAGTGGGATAAGCTACCTAGTGAAACGGAGAAGCTCTTTCTTCAGTGGTTAAGAGTGATTTTGGATCAATGTGTCACAGGAAGTCGGAGCTGGGGGCTCTGCACTCCTTCCCTACCTCTGCTCATGGGTATCACCAGTAGCAGCAACAGCTACAGCCTGCTGTCCACTTAGTGCTGTAGTGTTGGATGGACTTACCTTTGCATCAGCACACGACTCAGGGATCCTGCCAGATATTTAGACCTGTAGCTCCAGGGGCTCTGACAGCAGATGAAAAAGTGGTCTGAGCTCCTTCAGTCTCTCTGTGGCACAGGAGACAGAGGGCTCAACCACATCCCTGAATAATCTTGTTTCCTTGGGACATGTGGGTTCACATCCCTCTTCGCACAGATCTGACTCCTTGGCTGGCCTTTCACCAGTGCAGGAATTGCCTGCAAAGCCATGAAATTCAGCACAGCTGATGCTGCTCAAAACCTGTGATCATCCCCCAACCATTGTCTTATACTAACAGCAAGGGAGGTAACAGAGTATTTTACTGGTGACCTCTTTTTCCCTCCCACTCAGGACATGATTGTAGCCAGCAGTCTGGGGATCATTGACTCAAAGGCTGCAGTGCTGCTCCAGACACTATGTGTGAGATGCTCCTACACTTCTGAAGCTTTCTGAAGTGACAGTAAATTTTGTCATACATCGGTCACCAGTGGGACGTGCTGCTGCAATATATTGAGGTGAGACAACTGCCAATAATGTATTTCAATAGAAAAATGGATTATGCATTTTTCTTCCTTAGAAAAACGCTGGCAAAAGAACAACAAATGAGGAAAAAAAATAATATTGTGACAAGGTGAGAAGCATTCTCATTCCAGGGCAGAAAGCATCCCATTAGCTGCTGTGTGTGAGCAGTCTTCCACAAGACCATTCCCCAGAAGAGCCTTTAATTGGGCACAGTTTGTAGGTGGTAAATAAATGAGGTAAACAACTAATCTGATCAATTATGGTTGGCTCAGTGGTTGCATTCTCATTTACCTCACAAGGCTGAAAAGCCTCAGGTGGCATAAGGAAAACTTTGAGAACCTGGGCCTCAGGACGTAGAGGACCATACCTCTCCTTGGTTAACGACCACTCTGACATCTCTGATGCTGAAGGAACATCCAAACACGATCCTTTGCTTTTCTGCTGAACACAGAACATGGGTGGAGCTTGGGCACATCCTCTCCGGAGTTTGTCCTTGTCTTGGTGTCTGGCACAGGTTTTTTCCAGCTCTACAAGGAGTGAGTTTCCTCTGTGACCTTGAGTGGGTATCCCAGTGTCGTCTTCATTTTGTAACTGAATAAAAGTTTGAGGTGGCAGGAGGAATTGTTTTAGTGTAATTTTGGGGGGTGGTCAGAATCTTTTAATAGAAGCTGAGACCAGATCTCACTGGGTGTACACACCAGATGGGCATAGGACAGTGGGTGCTCATCTGGGATGGGGATTTTTAATTTAGAATGCAATATCCATTGATGTTCTACAATTATCCCCTGTAGTCAACAAATGCTCACATACCAGTATGGTGAGTGTGGGGGGAAGAAAGAGAAAATTATTCTCAAGCTCACCTCCATTTAATCTGTATCTGTGGTCAAGTGCCATTGCTTTGGGAACCACAAAGCAGCCTCACAGATGCTAGAAAGCAGGTCCAGTGCAAGCCAAGGTTGAAAGTCCTCAAGGGACCTCTAGAGAGGCCCAAACCAGACTCCAAGCCATGCTGGAGGTGTAATTATAACACTTCTCCCAGACACAATCTGGAATTATTTGATTTATCAGAGCATGAAAGTGGGTTGGGTTTTTTTTGTTTCTTCTGGGATTTTATTTATTTATTCATTTTTATTTGGATCCTGCTAAATGCCTGTGCTGTTTTGTGGTAATGAGTTCCTCAGTTTAATCATTAGCCACATATATAAAAGTGTCTGCTTTTACCGGATTTAATTTTCTTGCTTTCAATTCTATTGGGCTGGTATGACTCAGAACAAATTATAGCTTCTTGACTGATTTCTATCCTGTTCATTATGTTGCACATCTCTTACTCACCACCTCTCAGCAATGAAATCCTGATATTTTTAATCCGCTCCTTTCTGTCTTTCTCTTTCTTTTCCCCTGTTTTGACAGAGGGTGACTGGAGCTGAATATGAGTTTCGTATTTAGGCAGTCTCCTGAGGTACTCCCAGCATTATTCCCACTTTCCTCCCAGATATGCTCTGAATCCCTTTTTCTTGTTTTGTTTTTTTCTTTCTTTTAGATCATTCCTGAGCAGGGAGCTGTCCATCGAGGACAACAGCTCTTTTTCAGGGTGAGGGCATTCCATGAAAAAGCCCTTTGTGGTGACCACCAGTCTAGGTTCTTCAAAGGCAACATCACCTGCTGGTGGGGATTTGTTCCAACTGTCCCTCAACCTCAGCTCTTCAACAGAGCTTCAGGGAGATGTTAGAGTTGCAAAGAAATGATGGGAGCTGCAAGCAAATAGAATTTTCTTCTCCTTGGTGTGACACTGGCAGAGCAATGGCATACGGGTGACCCAGTGCCCTGTGAAGACCCAAGCACTTTTTTGTACCTGATGTGGTTGCAAGGAAAGAGTATAATCCTGTTTCCTTGGGAAAAAAAAAGTAATAATAATAATAAAATTGCACAGCTGCCAATGGGGCCAAGCCCTACAGATTTTACTCCGTTCTTACTCCACAGAGCAAATGATTTCTGGGTAGGATCGAAGCCAAGTAGGGCTGTTAGGAGGCAAAGTTCTCCAAGCCCTGTGATTTCCTTGCCATTCCCATGAAAAAACCAACTCCAGCGGAGCCCAGCTCTGCTCTCTTGCAGAATCCAGCCAAATACAACCCACATTAAGGGAGTTGCTCTATATTCATATTGAAAAGCGGGTGCTTGCCAACCTTAACGTGCCTTAAACTTCTTGTTTTAAAGTCCTGAGCACTGGCCTGGGGAAAGGATTGTGTTGAGGAATATGTTCATACAGTGCCTGGCACTGGGGGGTTCTGGCTCATGACTGGGATTTGTAAGCAGCTCCTGCAAGACTTGTAAAGCGCTGCAATGCATTTGAAGTCTGGTTTCCTTGGGAAACTTGGTTTAGCTGATTATGTTGTGTGTCTCTATCTGCTTGTTTCCTCCCCTCCGACTTCTGAACCCCTCAGCCAATCCCAGCCCAATTTGGCAGAAAGATAAAAGTTTCAGAGAGATTAACTTGTATGAAAATAAGTGTACAGGTAGGGAAGAAAGACCTTATTACTGCACTTCCCTCCTTTCCCCCTGGGAGAAAAGAGTTGCAACGTGAGCCCAACCTTTATTAAGCACCAGAGAGCCCCCATAGGAAAGGGAAGGTACAGGGGACACTGAGCATCATTAGCACCATTTCCTGCAGAACTACTTGTTGCTTAAGCCACTTTGCTTCGTGCCCAGGGCTTGGAAACTATCTCTTAAAGCAGTGTGAAGAATGGGAGAATCTGGATTTAATTTTGGTCCTGAAAACATGAGGTTGAGACCAAACTAGAGTGATGCAGCCCCTGGTTTTGCTCCCATACATCACCCTGCTCCAAATCCCATGGCAGAAATCCCTCCCTAGGGTGTTGCTTGAGTCCATACAGCACCCAGCATGCCTCAATCACCCTGTCTGGGAGCACAGTCCTTCCTCAAAGCACCCTGTGGACTTTGCAAGACCCATGCAGCGACCTTCCCCTTGGCTTACACTGGAGCAAAACAGGCACAAAGAACTTGCCTTGTGGCATTCCGTCCCTTTTTGACACATAGACTTGGATGCTGGGCAAGAAACCATCTGCAGGTGTCACTCCTGTACATGAAGTAAGTGCAACAGAAGAAAGTACCGGACAGGTGGCCACCCAGCAACTATATTAAGACATCATAACTTTGACTAATTTGTAAACAGGCTGTAAGAACATCCACCCTCCCTGGAAGGGGGAAAAGTGTCTCTTTAAACCCTGGGGATATGACCCTTGTCCTCTCTGTTTATAAGAGGGAGGGGAAGGGAGAGAAAAGAGAAGAGAGAAAGGGAGAGAAAAGAGAAGAGAGAAAGGGAGAGAAAAGAAAAGAGAGAAAGGGAGAGAAAGTCAGACTTGTTGCCATGTTCAAACCTCCCCCCCCCACCATCAGCTTTTGTGATGAAAATGGTAAGGGGCACTCTCCAGTGACTGGTTTTCTCTCTTTGTCTTTCAAGCTTTGCAAGGGAGAGCTCCTTTCTGCTTATTTATCAACTTGGATCCCTTGTCAACACCTCACTTGACTGAGGTTTTAGCACCTTGCTGGGTGTGTGTTGGTTTTTGTGTTTGGCTTGGGGTTGGTTTTTTGGGGGGGGATGCTCTTTTTTTAACTCTCTCAGGCAATTCTGGCTGTTCTTCCTCTGCCTCTGAGTGCAGGGCGACCTTTTCTTCCCAGTGCTTTTGTAAGAATGGGTCTTCTCTCAGCATCAGAGTCTCCAACAGAAAAACACCGGACAATGCCCCGTTCAGCCCTGTCCAGCCCTTGATAGTGAGAGTGATTTTCTGTGTGCATGAGAGATACCACTGCTTATCTTGTTATTTCCCAGAGCGTGGCAAAGCATCAGCCTTCTCATGTCCCTCTCTTGTACACTGCAGAGGGCTGGTACTCAGCGCAACGCATCGTGACTACTTTACCGTTGTGATAGTTTGTATTAAGCTGTTTTAAAATAAACCCAATGCCAAACAGTTGGACTTGATGATCTTCAAGGTCTTTTCCAACCTAAAGAATTCCATGATTCTGTGAAACAACCAAATAGCTTTAAAAAAATCTCAACATTCTGCACTTCTAAAAAACATAACAGGCGTTGGAACTAGATGATCTTTGAGGCCCCTTCCAACCCAAACTATTCTATGATTCTATAAAAAATAAAAGGGTTTGGAGACCTTGACCAGGGCACTGTTGCAACACTAGGCAGTAACAGGAGTGCCAGTCTAGCAGATGCTTCCTATGCTTTCAAATTGCACCCTAAGGTTCCTGGTTACTGGTTTTAATGTATTTTAATGAGCTTGCTCTGTGGCTGAAGAGAAGACAGTCCAGTCTGGGTAGTTTTTCAGTCCAGTGCATGTCAGCAACATGGAGTAATCCCTGTTTAAAATGCATATTGATTTCAAGCACAAGATTGAATCCCAACACTCACCTCGAGCGATGGTATCACTGGAGTTTCAAAGAGGGGTGTTATGAGCGAATTCACAAAGGGATACAATTCTGGCTTTGATTTTAATTTTTGCCTTTTGTTTGCACCTGCAGCAGGAGTGTGGCCAGCCCTTTGAAAAGGGGTTATTTGAATGTTATGTTAGAATGGGATTAGAATATTTCAACATCAGTGCATCAATGATTTAATAAGTAACTGTTCCTGGTATTGATCCTTCTGTCTTGCAAACGTGTGGTTTTCCTCACGGGTTTTTTTTCTTTTTTTTTTTCTTAATCCTTCCCAAAATCACTTCTATAAAGAGAGATTGGGTGGAGCAGAGTAAAGAAATTACAATTTTAAAGCCAGTCCTTATTCTGAGTGTGAATTTGGAGGGAATGATCCCTGAAAGCCTTATTCTGCTCCTGTAGTTTCCCTCCAAGACCAGCAATATTGCATTTGTAGAGACACTTGTTGCAGTACCAACTGTAAATGCTGAGAACCACCTTGCTTGACTTTAGCTTTCTCAATTTGGGCATGTAGCTGAAGGTAGCTGTCTAGGTATTAGTTAAGGAAAGGGGAGCAGAAAACGAGGACCTCCAAAGGACATTCCATTCCACCCACTGAAGGCACCAAGGACATGACCTACCGTTGGATGTGAACCATCAACAAGTTGTTGTCCCACTTTTGAATGCTGAGGTTTGGCAAGGTGGATGTCTCCAGAAAGAGACGCAGGATTTGACACCAGGAGCCAAAATACCAGACCCTAAAATGTTTCTCTCAAAGAAAAACCAGGTGATGATGATGATGATGATGATGATGATGATGATGATGATGATGATGATGATGATGATGATGATGATGATGATGATTATTATTATTATTATTCTCTCAGAAAGATTTTGCTGTGCTCGGTTATTAACACCTAAGCCTGCATTGTCCTGTGAATGGTTATTTGTACACATAGCGGCAGGTTTGGGTGCCTAGAGAATATTGGCTTCTGCTACTGATTAATAGGTTTTTAATCTGAATCTGACCTAGAAAAATCCAACATAAGCAAACACACTTCACACTCACAGGGCTCAGGTTATGTACATGTTTATTGAATTGGAGTCCTCAGGGGAAAACTTACACTGGTCAGATCCTTCAGTTCCTGTTTTGAGTTGTTTCCTCTGTGAATCTGGAGTTCTCAATGTGCCAGATGAGCAGGGCTGCTCCTTATGTACTCAAGGAGTTAAGTTTGCCTTCAAATTGTCAGTTTGCCTTCAAAATAACTTGGTTTTCCCCAAATGTCATCCATAAGTAAGATGCCAACTTATACATCACAAAACTCCTTTGTCAGAGGACAATCTCCACACAAAAAGACTTTGCAACAACAAGGCAACTGCTGGTGGAGACCACCTGGAAAAGTCTTCTTTGCCATCAGTGAATGGACCTATGGAGCAGAGCACAGATTCCCTTTGCTACAACCCCGAGGGGCTCTGAGAAGCTCTGAAGAAGGTGGCTGAAGGTGACCAACTCAGCAGGTTTAGAAGGAAGGGAAAATGAAAGGAAATGTTTATCTGAACATTGACAGGGCCCTAGCTTCTAGCCTGCTGCTGCTGTCTAATAAAACTGGCTATGCGTGTCAGGTTCCTTTCTGTTGTCATTTCTTAGGGGAGGTGAAGCCCATGTAATTTCTAACAGCCACCATTACTCCCAGAAGATATTTTGCCTGCCTGTGTACCTACTCTTTACCTGGCCAGGGCCAGGAGTGCTGATGTCCCCATCCACCCTGTGCAGGTGACAAGGAAACAGCTGCACGGTGGCACCATCCCAGAGCACTGATCTCTCCTGAAAATGCATGGGGGGAGCCAAGGCAAGCAGTAGTCCCCACAGTTCATCCTCCCACTTTTCAAGGCAAGACCTTGGCATCCTTCTGCCCACCAGGCCTCTGTGAGACCCCTGTGTCCCCACCAGGGACATAGAGACAAGCCTCTTGCCCATCTTGGGCTCTGCCAACTCTTTTGCGATAAGAAAAGGAAACCAGAGTCCTGATGCTGTGGATCCCTGTGCACTGGCTCATTTGTGGTCCTTGTTTTTTCCTCTCCAGGTTTGTTCTCAAGCTGCACCACTAGGTGGGCCAAAGCTACACCGGTGAGAGTCCTGCCGCTCCTGCAGAAGACAGGCAAGGCAGGTGCCTGCCTGATGCCTGCTGGCCAGGGGACAGCCAGTTGAGGAACAGGAGATCGAGGGATGGAACAGGAAGAGGTGTCAGAGAGCCCCAACTTTCACCTCGAGTCTTGTTGCCATTCAAGCCTTAGCAGGAGAGGTGTCCTGTGCTAAAGAAGTGATTATCTCAGGGAGAGCAACCCAGCTGGGACGTGCCAGTGAAGTCACTTACACAAAGCCACATCAAGAGAGTGGTGGCAAAGGAAAGAGCAGATCCCCCACACCCCAACCTGTTCAAGGCCCGGCCTTACCACCTACTGCCTTTCTAAAGCAACTCATTGATGGCAGGACATGCTCTTCAGAGCCTGGTGTAGAAGAAACAGAATCAGCACCAGTGCCTGCAGATACTAACTGGAGGCACACAGTGGAGGAAAAGAGGATTCCTCCTCAAAATAACTTTTATTTTCACCCAAGGTGAGGTGACAAAAGATCCTGTGTATAAAAGTCCAGAGGAAAGGGTTATCACCCGTGAGAGATCTGCTCTACTCTGCAAAAGGTCTGGCACACTGCAGCACAGCTCTGCCTCTACTAAACTGGAAATCATGCTGTGTTTCTTATCTTCCTCTCCTCTTGGGGACATACCAATACTGGATCTTATGCTTTTAGCCATCCTCTGTTTCTCTCACGAGCACCGTGATCAGGGGTTAACACCTTTATGTGGAAATGTTTTGACAGGAACCCAGGAGCAGCCAAAACCCCAGTCTGCCATTGGCATAGAATAACTGGGGCAGAGCACAGCCCCAGCCAAAGGTCTTTTAGGCAGTGTCAAATGTACGCTGTTCCCTTACAGCTGAGGACACCTCCTTGCAGCCTAAAGAGCTGAGAAACCCACCCTGAATACGCTCCTGATTTATTCATTGCTATCAGTGACTCTTTAGAGCCCAGAGAAGAGGCAATGGCCTGTAGGCATCTCACCTAACCTCAGCTATCTGAAGATTAGGCACCAAGTCTAAACTAGATCCCAAACAAAGAGAAATACAACTCCAGTAGCAATTGACCCCACCTACCGTAGACTACAGTGGGCTGAGCTGCTCAGGTCTCTACTGCACCACTGATCATGGAGGCAGCCAACTTATGTAAGTAGGATTTGGACAGCTGTGGTCAGGCAAGGTGAAAACCATGTTATTAGTATATCTGGCACATTGCTAAAAGCCCTCTCCACCTCCAACATTGGACCAACCTCCACTTCTGCACAGCAATGACCTTTGTATGGTAGAACCAGCTGGTCACAGAGAGACCTGTCCCAAAGAGGCACAAATTTAGCATCAAAATCCATTTTTTTTTTTGTCAGTTCTGCCACTGAATCACATCATGAACCAGCTGTTACCCTTTTTCTGCCTTATTCTCCACATCTGATGAGATCAGTATTAACCCACCTTGTCACTATTAACCCACCTTGTCACTATTGGTACTGCAGTGACTCCTGGTCAAGATACATGGAGGACATGGGTGACATGGATCTCAGTCTTCAGGGACCTGAAAAGGCACAGAGGCAAAATAAATGAGGTAAGCAGAATGACAAGTCAATGGGTCCCTGGAAAAGCCAGGCCTCCAGCAACCTAGCACCCATGCATCTAAGATCCCAGTATTTATATGGTATTTCCCAAACATCAGTGGAGGGAGGAGGTTTAGTGCTCACAGCATGTTTTGACATCTGGGTCTCCAGATACCTGTAGCAAATCCAACATGCTATTGAGGTTCCTCATCAGGGTTGGCTTCAGGGAGGGTAGGTTACAAAGCTGCCTGGTGGGGATTTACTGGTGCTCCCATCATCACAAGGTGCCACAACGTGGGCTTTGTGGCATGGAAGGAAAAATAGGCCATGGCTTTCTTACGCTGCCATGGTGATTACATGCACCCATGAAGACCACAGTTCAGAGAGTGATATGTGGGGCAGACAGTACGAGAAATGCAAATGGAGAAGATGAACCATCTTCCGACGAGAACTAGTTACATTTGCAATTTACAAAAGTAGATAACGAATGAGATTCTGCTAGTGGGAATTCAAGTATTAAAGATGGCAAGGGCAGAATGCACTTCCGTGCAGGAGAGCAAGAGAAGTGACACACAGAGTATCTGAGAAGTGTGACGGGCCACACTGCACCAGTCTGCCTCCCTTCCTGTCTGCCCTGATCCCTCCAAACCTCCTCCTCATGCCCCTCATCTCTTTACAAAGACTTCTTTGGGGCGGAAGCACCCTGGACATGCCTTTTTTTGAACATGGGTGAGTGCAGCTGTTCCCTCTTGTGACTAACTGCACCATGAAGCAGTCATCTTTCTAAATCCATCACTATTTACACGCTCAAGTGGGCCCTGAAGATGCCAGCTGGGCCATCCCCATGACTAAGCAAGATAGGACCGGCCTGCAACGCCTTCATTAGGCATTCCAGCCCCATGATGATGGGGCCTTCTCCATGTCCTCCCATCCTCATTTCCCCATGCCAGCTTGATAACTGAAGTTACCCACTTCCTTTCACAGCAGGCTTATGGGGGCTGAGGAATTGGGTCCACAGCTGCGAGCATGGTCAAGACTTTATTCTCCCTTCTGACAGTCAGGGTGATGGACCTTCACCTCCTGGGGAAGTCATGAACCAAAACTGGTGTTTATTGTGCTGATGTAAGGATAGGCATTGTGCAAAACCTGTACAAGGCAGGCTGCATCTCCACCGGGACTGAGACTTGGTGTCTACTTCTAAAGATTCACAACCCTGCAACCTGGACTTCCCTCAGAACTTCCCCCTGGGCACTGATGAGCAATGCCAAGAGCCAAGAAGCCAAAGCCATGCTGCTGTCACCTCGCCGAGGGCCAGATTCTGCCCATTACAAAGCCTGTGTCTGAATACATCTCCAAACATCTGGGAGAGGGATGGAAACCAATGGACCAGCACAGAGGAGCTTAGCCAGGTTTGGCTGTCAGACACTAAAACCCAACTGTCAGGAGAAAACACGTCAGCTTTGGGCAGCCAAATGCCAGCAGACCCACATCCGTAAAGCCCGTGGCAGCCCTTTTTACTCATCTAATGAACTGCAAAATATGGCCTTAAAGGACTTGGGTTCAAAGGTAACGTTGATAATAGATAACAAACCCACAGTAGTGTTCCTAGTGATGGGAATCGCCGTTACACAGTTGTTTTTTTTTTTTCTCAGCCTAATTAAAAGCAGCCGGCGTCAGAGCGAGAAGCAACACTGCCTGCCGAAGAAATCAACCCGACCCTGCTTGTGTGTGTGTGTGCCTATGACAAAGTGGATTATCTCCATCCTCCCCAAATAGCAGCTGCGAAGCAAAGAGGAAAAGGGAGAGTGGCTGAATTTGTACCTTCAGGTAAAGTTGCCTGGTGCTTCCTGGTGGGAGGGGCAGAGGCTTTGGGGGATGTTTAAATCTCTCCCCAGGAACAAAAGGAGGGGAGATTAGCTCGACCCCTGGAAGGGTTCTGCATCCTGCCCCTTTCCTTCCCCCTCCATCCCCGGTTTGCTGGGACCCCCACGCCTGGTGTCTGCGGGTCCCTGTGTGTGTGTGTGTGTGTGTGTGTGTGTGTGTGTGTTCCCGTCTGCAGTGTGAGCAATTTCACTTGAAAAGACAGAGAAATCCCCTCCTTTGAAAATCTCAGTGTTTGGTTCTTTCCAGTAATGCTATAATTGGATGGGATTTTCTCTAATACAGAGGGAAAGTCCTTAAGATGATTTTTCACACACCACCAGCCTCCTCCTTTCCCTCGTCCTACCTTATGCAATAAAACTCCCTTCTCCTTCTTTCTCCAGCCTTTTCGGCTCCTCTGGGGTGGGGGAGATGCTGAAGGATCCAGGGGGAGATGGGGGTGGTGTGTGTTGGATTTAATACACTCAATATAATTACAGCATCGACACCACGGGGATTTGCTGGGAGAGCCGGAGCGAGCATCCCGCTCCTCCTCTGGAAGCGAGCGAGAAGCCACTCAGATCAACTCGAGCTTGGCTACATGGGGCGATTAGATCTCGGAGCACTTGCCAGAGCTCACATTTGCAATCACTTGTCATCCAACCCTAAAGAAAATAATCAGGGCCCGACCCCTGCCAAATTCCCAGTGATTTAAATATCCCCGAATGAACTGCATTTCTAGTATAATTTCACTAGAATGAATATATCTCTCCATCTAGCCAAACACAAACATATCTTTATACATATGCATATAAAGCTCTGTGTGTGTAAATAGGAATATTCCCTACTAAGGGAAAATATATATGCAATTCTTAATGAGAAAGAAAACGCCTTTTGATTTGAGCTAGCGCGAGGTTGCAAGCCTTCCTCCAGTGAAGCCTTTAAAAATTGTACCTCTCTTTGTTCCGTGTGAGCCGCAGAAATTTTCTGATTCACAGATAAAATAAAACACAGTCAAATAAATAAGGGAGAGCTCATCCAGTCTGTCTCTCTTTAAAAAAAAAAAAAAAAAAAAAAGGGGATGAGGGGGAACACGGGGACAAAAAAAACAGCAAAAAAAAAAAAGAAAAAAAGCAACAGGCAGCAGCCACAGAAACTGAAAAAAACAAACAAAAAAACCCAAACCAAACCAAACAAACCACGTAAAAGAGACTCATCGTTGTTATTCCAGGGAGAAAATATCTCCTAGCTCTCATCCAAGTGCCTCCATCCCCTCGTTTTCGCCTCTCCAGCCCCCATTCAAATGACCCAGGGTGAAGGGAAAGCCTGTCAGCTGGGTGACACTTGCTCACAGATACCGCAAGCTTTGAACAATATGTTCCAGAGGAGCAGCAAATCTAACCCCGTACCCAGTCTCGAGGAGCTACATCTTTATAATAACACTAATAATAATTTTTTTTATTATTATTATTATTATTTTTCCTTATTTCCGCCCCATTGAAAAGCTGCAGATTTTTTGGAACCGTGCGATCCACCCCAACTCACCCCCCACCACCACCCAGGGGAGAGAAATTGTTACAAGACATAGAGAGAGAAATATATATATATATAAAAGATCAATTACTAGTGCCCTGTGGGGTGGATCTGGTGGATGAAGTCGTTTGCAGCAACATCTTCGCAAAGTCCGGGTCTGGGACTCCTGCAAATTGTGATGATCTGGATGAACCTTGTTGAGATTTGCATGGAAGAAGTTGATTTCTTACCAGATGTCTTCAGTGGAGCTCTTGGATATCTGGCTGGTTGGACTGGTGGGGAAGGGGTGTGCATGTCTGGGGGGGGAGGGGGGGGGGTTGTGCGTGTCTGTGTGTGTGCGTGCATGTCTGGGTGTAAATCCGCTGGGTTTTTTAATGGAAAAAAAGGAG
The DNA here is from genome assembly GCA_024336885.1 of Actenoides hombroni. Lineage (NCBI taxonomy): Eukaryota > Metazoa > Chordata > Aves > Coraciiformes > Alcedinidae > Actenoides > Actenoides hombroni. The sequence continues at coordinate 15,535,959 of WUAM01000179.1, read as the reverse complement.
GAAAAAAAAAAAAAAAGAAAAGAAAAGGAAAAAAAAAGAAAAGAAAAGATCCAACTGAAAGTTTCTAGAAAGTTAGTTCAAATGTATCCCGACCGAA
>WUAM01000179.1:15496186-15535762 GCA_024336885.1 Actenoides hombroni | reverse complement strand
AAAAAGAGCAAAAGGAAAAAATATTTTTTTTTTTTGGAAAAAAAACCCTTGCCTCTTTTTTTTTTTTTTCCTTTTTTTTTTTTTTTTTTTTTTTTTTTTGCATTTTAGTAGCTTCGACCCAGGGAGTGAAATCCGGGCAGGTTGTTATAGCTACCCAAATCCACAGGGGTCCCCCCTGTCTATTTAAACCCCCTAAATCTTCCTTCCCCTTTTTAAAACTACATTTTATCCCTTGGCTTGTGGGCCAACGTGCCCCCTAATGAGTATTAAAACACTATCTCCTTGCAATTAGCTCATTCCTGACTTCGCGCTCCTGATTGACAGAACAAGCCAAAGCATCAGAATTCTCCCTTTGGCAATAAGTGCTGATTGGGTCCTTTTTAAGAGAGCTACTTCAAACTTTTTTTTTTTCTTTTTTTTTTTTTTTTTTTTTTTTAATATTTGCCTTCAGTGTCTTGGCTGAGAGAAGAGTTTTTTACCTCTCTGAGATTTTTTTTTTCCTTGAGAGTAGTAGAGGAAGCAAGAGAGGATTTACCTGGTCGGGTTGAGTTCACTTCATTTAACTTTTTTTTTTTCTCTTAAATTATTGTTATTATTATTATTATTAAAATAATCATCCTGCCTCAGAAGAAAGGAAGGTTTTTGGCAACTCTGGTGAAAAAAAAAAAAAAAAAGAAAGACAACTTTTCATCAATGGCCTCTTTTGGATATTTCCTGTTTCTTTGTGGGTTGAGTCAGGCTCTGTCAAGTTACCCAATCTGGTGGTAAGTTTTATTCTTCTTCTTTTTTTTTTTTTTTTCCTCATTTTCATTTATTTTTCCCCTCCTCTGTTTTCTCTGCAACCCCTGCGCTTAAGATGACTTGAAATTCTCCTTTCGTTGCCACTCAGCTAAAGAGGTGGGATTGTTCCAGCGCCAGCAAGTTCTTAGAACCTGCATTTCACCTCTTTTATTTATGCATTCACTTTGTTTATTTTGACTGGGTTATACCTGATCTCTCCTTCTCCTACTGTAAAAGGGAGAGAGCGAGCGAGAGCGATCGGAAAGTTTTTTTTTTTTTTTTTTTTAAGTGCTTTGATCCTCTCCTGTGAAGAACAAAAGGCGCTGCCTGAATTAAAGAGATAATGATACAAGTTGACATGAGCATTTCAAGGTGATTTCGAGCTAGTCAGGTGGAAGGAAAGGGGGGAAAGGATGAAAACTTTTTTTTTTGCCTTTTTCCCTCTGCTTTAAGGAATATTTAGGGGAAAAGGGGAAAAAAAAAAAAAAAGGGGGGGGGGGGGGGAAGAAAAGAAAGAGAAAGGAGGTGAGAGGAGACTGAACAACCTGGTCTGGTTCTGGAAAGGCAGAGCAGGGAGCAGAGTCGGGGCTGGAGGAGATGCGTCCGGCGCTGCAGCGGAGCTGCCCTGGCGCAAAATCCGCGGTGGCCTGCGCACCCCCCCCTTCCCCCGGGATAACGCGCTTTTTTTATGGCCTGGTTGGAGCTCCTGGTTTGGTTTTTATTCCGCGCTTTGCACCCTACGCCTTTAAGAGGTTTTTCTCTCCCCCACAAAAAGCAAATGGTGCTGGGCAAGGCATGTAACTGCAAGATCTGCTCTAATTACCCCGCGGAGGTAATTGGGCTCGGGGAAGCTCAGGAAATCTCCTGGCTCCGCAGGCAACTCGCGTAAGAAGCGCGGAGCCGAGCAGAGGGTTGTGCGGGGCATAGAGGAAAACAGGCGAGAGGCTCCGCGTTCTGCCGCGGGCTGCGCGGGTGCGGAGCTGCGCAGGTGCGGAGCTACCCGGGTAGGGAGCTGCCAGCTCCGCGCTTGCGAAGGGAAAGGGGAAGCGCGGCCCAAGCGCGGAGCTTTGCCCCCGCGGCGTTGCTGTAAAGAACTCAGAAGCGACCAAAGCAAAATGCTAATACTGCTAATTAATATATTTNNNNAAGTACATTTACTCTCTGCCTTCCTCCCCCCCCCCCCCCATCTGGGTAGGGGGGGGAGGGGGGTTCAGGTGCGATCCGCGGCGAGCGGAGGCAAGCGGGGTTCCGCGGGTGCGGTATCTCCCGCCCGCGGCCGCGCTGCCCGGCGGTGCAGAGGTGAGGAGGGTGTTGAAGGCAGCCTCTCCAACTATTTCAGGTATGTCTGAAAGCAGGGAATTCGTTGGGATGGGAGAAAAGCCATAAAATGCAAATGTGTTCTTGGGAAGACAGGCAGAGAGAGCACCTGGACGGGGAGTCATTAAAAAGCAATCTTTTATTCCCAGCCACCGTCTAACTTATAATTAGAAACTCCGGTTGCATTCCTGATTGGAGAAGGAAACGCATTCCTTTAATACCAACATAAATATTCTCTTGTCACCTACCGAGGGGAGAGCGGCCCCGGCCAACCCCCCACCCCAGCCCCGGCTCCCCGACCCCCCGGCCCCGCCGCGCTCACTCCGCAGCCCCGTTCCCGGAGCTCCGTCTCTCGGCGAGGAAAAAAAACCAGGGAAAGAAGCGATGGAGAAAGAGACAGGAGGGTTCTTCCCAAGCCGGGGCATCAGGTGTGTCCAGAGGAATCGCAGAGGGCGACTTTTTGGGCGTTTGGGGCTTGGTTTAGTTCACCCCTTTTCCATCTTTTCCCTGGCGTTAAACAGCGGTTTCAGACGTTTCTTTCGCAGAGAGCAAGCCCCCTTAGGCCATGGAAATGCAAAGGAGGTTTGGATTGGGGTGGGGGAGTCGGAGGAGAGGCCGGGTGCTGTTACACTGGATGCCTAAATTCCCCTTCACACACACACACCACACACCCCCCCAACACACCTTTCCCTCTTTATTTATCCTCCAGCGAGTTATAAACCTATGGCTGGAGTTGGGAGACAGCCCTGGAAACGGACGAGTTGGGGGCTGGAGGTTGACACAAGGCTCCCCTGAACGTACCCGTGCACATCCCGATATCCCAATAATACTCCCTTTTTTTTTTTTTTTTCCCCTAGCCAAGCACAGCCTTCTTCCAAACCAGCTGAGTTAGCAAATCAATCGTTCTTCTTTATTTTATCTTAGTTGATTTTATTTCATTTCAGTTAATTTTTGTTACTTTCTTTTTTTGTTGTTGTTCTCTTGTCGTCTTTTTTTTTTTTCTTATTTGAAAGGACTGCAGAGAGGGCCAGGAATTTTTTTTTTTAGTCTGGTAGCACAAGGCACAAACCCCTCCTCTCAACCACTTCTGTTTAAAGCCTCCCCTATATTAGCTCATAGCGAGTTGACTGCTTGCAGCAGAAAATCTATAATTTACTATACCCAAATTATGCTCCCCCCCAATAATAGTTCCTAATTAAAGCGTAAACTCACCCTAAAGCACACAGAGCTATCGATACTTGCACTGCTTCCAGCTTCAAGACAATTTGAGCACAAGGAGGGACTGAGAAGTGACACTCGCCTGTAGTTTTTGGTTAATTATTCTCCCAAAGGGAAGAAATTAGGGGGAACATGAAGCGTGGGTTTGTCAGGGGGAGCAAGTGGGCAATGTGTCTGTTACTCTAATTGCTGCCTGCCTCTAAGTAGAGCTCCTGACTTGGCTGAGCTGTTTAAATTGCTGTTCCCACCGTGGCATAGGGGCACCTGCTTAAAATCAGGACATGGGTGGGCTCCGCACAGCCCCACAAATGTGGTACCTCGGAAAAAAGTCCGGAGGATTAAAAGGGAAAAGATCCCCTGGAGCTGTGATGCTCTCGTGCTTCATCCACCTCCCCTCAGCAGCGACGGTGGTGGTGGGGAAGCTCCGGGAGCTTCTTAAAACCAGGAAATGCCCAAATAATGTATTTACAGGAAGGGATAAAATAGGCTTTAAAAATACTGGTTTAAAAATCTAAAAATAATGATTTAAAAAATTTAAAATATTGTTTTAAAAATTGAAAAGGAATGGTGATTTAAAAGGAATGGTGATTTAAAAGGAATGGTGATTTAAAAGGAATGATAGAAGAGGGCACTCATTCCTTTTGGGACTGATGTGGCAAGTTTTTAGAGGTGTGCTGGCATGATAATTGTTGTGGCTTAGGAACCCCACGGGACCTTCTCCAACGCAGTGCAGGATTGTGCTGTTCAACCTAAAGGAGCTACTGGTAGCAGTAAAAGGCTCTTCAACACCCAGGGGGTCAGATTAAGAGCAAAAAGGAGGGTTTGGTTGCGGTTTGTTTGGTTGGCTTTTGATTTTTGGTTGTTTTTTTAAGTTGTTTTTTTTTCAAATGTTAGTGCTGTTCATTTTTTGGCTTGTTTTTAAAAAAGAAAGAGAGACCAGGGTGGGTGAAGGAAGACGCAGGAAATCCAGAAGGTTTGTGAGTGGGGAAGGATTAGATGTTACCTGTCCCCTGTCCTGTGGACGTCTGGGGTAGAAATGATTCAGAACGGAAAAGGGTTTGGTTCAGGTGGAAAAAGCACAGCAATAAAAATCAACACAGAGCTTCAGCACTGCAGATCTTAACCTCCTGCAGCCCAGGAGGCGGGTACAAGGGGAGATGATCACAGGAGGGGATCTCTGGTCTGGTTTAGAAGTACAGGCAGGCACCTTCACCGTGGGAGAAAGCTACCAGCTGGCATCTCAAACGATGTTCTTCTCTGGGTGCAAGGCAGCTTGGTACATGCAGAAGGATGCAGGTGGTTAAAGTATGCGCCTGGAAAGGGGTTGGAGGACTTCTCATGGGAGGAGATAGGTACTGGTTGGGGCCTCATGTGGTGGCATTGCTTTGGGCAGCGGTTGTGTCCCTTCCTCTGTCCTACTGATCACAGTGGAGCTCCTGTCTCCTCTGCTGCTCTCTGTACCACTTGTATCACATCCTAAGCACGGTGGGATGAGATCAGCCCCATAATGAACTGAGTAAGAAGGTGAGCTGTAGTCATGTGAATGAAGTGATAGTGGAGATACCAGGCTGGTATCTGGGAAATGGATGTGAGGGATGGGTGTGAGGAATATTTTCTTGGCCGTGACCTGAGTTTGCTCCTGGCTTCTTATTGCTTATTCCCCAAGACTGGTCACAGAAGCTCTATTGGTTGAATCATCCAGGTAGCGTGTGGCTGGCCAAAGCCCGTGTTGTCCTGTAGTAGCCACTTTAGAGCCCACGAGAGTTGGAGAAAGTGGTCTAACAGATTTTTCCGTCTCTATTTTTCACAATTCAGGAACTGTAAGTGCATGGGAGCAGGGTGAGTGGGATCCTTGCCAACAGAAAGACAAGTAACCTGGTGGCATTACTCCAGCAATGTGCAGGTGCAACACCCGAACGTGTCCCTGTCAGAGATTGATGGCATCACCTCAATAAAAGCAGTGCACAGCTGAAGTTCTGGTGCTTTGGTTCAAGTTTCTCCCAGGATCTGTCCCCCTCTAGGTGGGTGGAACAGATCCTGATTTACACTGGGGTGGGTAAAAGACAGGCCGGGTTCTGGATCCCGTGAGAAACCCAATTCTCCTTTTGTCACAAATCCTGGAGACCCAAGCCGAGCCTTGGCAGGCTCTGCACTTGAGAAAGCAAAGCTTAGGCTTGGCAGACAGAAGCTGTGTTAAGTGAGGGATGATCAACCCTCGTTAGCCAGGAGGGAGACAGAGCCGTGGAAGGTCACCCAAGGGACAGCATCAGCCGTGTGCGTTGGCACCAGAGCTCTGAAAACAATCTCTAGAGCTCAGAAATAGGAATTGCACCTACCCACTTCTCAGCCTGATCAGCCGGGGTTGAGGATGCTCCGAGGCAATGGCGTTTGTCCTCCTTGCCTCCGCTGCCGCATTGGGTTGCGGAGCGATGTTAAAGAGCTGTCGAGCTCCTCTGCAGAGGTGGCTGCATCATCTCAGCTGTACGTGCTGCCCTCTCCCACCCTTGCCCCAAGGCTTGGGAATTGTCTTTATACACATGTATCTACCTTGCAACAATATTTTATGTGGCCTTGTTCTGCCGGGCAGCATATAATCATGGAATGAGGGGTTTGTCTATTCTCAGGTAACAATTTACCCACCAGCTTGGGTTTTCCAGAGCACAGAAGGGGTGGTTTGCACCCAAGGGCAAATGGGTTGAGGGGATCTTTGTGTAGATGTAAGTGGTAAGAAACAGCCCTTGCCTGGTTCATGCATAGCATGGGGGGGGGGTGCCAAGGGTAAGGGAAATATTTCCCCATCTCTCTTTTTTCACGGTGGGACCAGAGAAAGAGATTCCCACCTGGGGTGCGTTCAGAAAAGTGTCACCAGCAGGTCAAGGGAAGTTCTCCTCCCCCTCTAGTCTGCCCTGGTGAGGCCACATCTGGAGTATTGTGTCCAGTGCTGGACTACCCAGTTCAAGAGAGACAAGGAACTACTGGAGAGAGTCCTATGGGCTACAAGGATAATTAAGGGACTGGAACATCTCTCTTAATGAGGAAAGGTTGAAAGCCCTGGGTCTGTTCAGCTGGAAAAGACTGAGAGGGGATCTGATCAATGCTGATCAAGAGCTAAAGGGCCCCCAGGGGCTAAGACTCTTCTCTGTGGTGCCCAGTGACAGGACAAGGGGCAACGGGTACAAACTGGAACCTGGGAGGTTCCATCTGAACAGGAGGAGAAAATTCTTTGCTGTGAGAGTGTCAGAGCCTGTGCCAGGCTGCCCAGAGAGGCTGTGGAGTCTCCTTCTCTGGAGAGATTCCAAACCCATCTGGACAATGTGATGCTGGGCCCCCTGCTTTGGGTGACCCTGCTGGATGGAGCAGGGGGGTGGACACGATGATCCCAGTGGTCTCTCCCAATCTCTACCATGCTGTGATTCTGTGAATAGTATGTATGTTGCTCCTGGCCTAGTCTAGGTATGGAGGAACTGTGCTGGTGAGATCAAATGACTGGACCAAGATCACACAAGAAGCCTTTCTTTCCTCACAGCAGGAACCAAATTTTTTGCAAGGTCTTAGCAAAAAAAAACCCATTTTAAACATGGGTAGGGCTGGGACATTCCCAGAGAGCACAGTGTGTGCTAAACAAGAGTCCTCATCCGCTCAGATTTCAGACTCATTTTATTAATTTGTGTTGTCCTTCTACATATCCATTGAATTTATTTATTTTTTTTCTCTTTCAATTTTAAGAGGACTTTATTGGATAAATCACACTGAAAACCAGCAACTTGATATTCAAAGCACTGAGCAAAGGTGTTGCTTCATAGAAGCAAGCCTTTCCTAACTACGATGAGGAAAAGCAAATCGTTTTGCTGCCCATCTCTTTTCAGGTAGCCCCAGAGACAAAATATGTCCTTTGCAGACATTTGAGCACTTCTAAGACTTCTCACCTGAAAACCTTTGAACACCTACTGACATCTCTGATATGTGCCCAGGAAGGGAAAGGATGTTTTTTAGTCCTGTTTTGCAGGTGGCTAGGCAGAGGCAGAAGACTTTAGAGGCCCTGCCCTGGTCCTTTCAATGAGCCTGCAGCAGGGCTGGGTGTAGCACTGAGATGCTTGGTTGTCCAGTTCACCAAAGAAACGAAAGCCTTTTCTTCTTTCTAAAGACATTTCTGCACAGGCCCCATGTCCTTGGGTGCTTCTGCAGTGCACAGCACCAAGGCAGGGCAAAGAAGTGTCTGTGTCAGGGTGAGGAAACATGAATGAAGTAGATGGATCCTGTTGTCTCTGAGCTCCTCTGCCACCTAGATGAGCCATTTCACTTGTGTCCATGGCATTTCTTTTTCCAGACTCAGTTCTACAGCTAGGTTTCCTATAGGTAGAGTAGTGGGAACCATGGGATGGCCACAGCACTGCTTTCTGTTGGCCAAGAAAGACTTTTTGACTGTTCCCTCTGAAGGGTCAGGCTGGAGGGGCCTTGATTTTTGCTGTGAGTCTGTAGTCTCTCTTAGGAAAGAAAAGTCAAGGATTTCTGATTGTACCAGGGGAACCGAGGCTGGTGACTCACTGGTGTCTCAATCCCAAATCTATGGGATCCCTTTCCTGCTTGCACCCTGCTTCCTGCACCCAGGATGAGCCAACTCAACTCCAACCCTGGGGCAATGCTGCTGCTTTTCCAGAGAGGGCCTGCCAGTCTCTGCACCTCTTCCCACAGCACTAGTGCTTAGCAGGGGTACAAAGCAGCAAGAGAAGGAGACTCTTCCTTGATAGACCTTTTGAGGAGCAGAATTTTTACTTCTTATATATGGGATTGCAAGAAAAGCCCAATGGGACAACAGTGGGTTGATGTGCCTTCTTCCCCCTTGCCCAACGTCTGTGCTGTGTTCCTGGAGTGCGTGATTCAAACGGCCCCAGCCACATTTCAAAGGGCTTTATTGGGCATAATGACAGCACTTAATGAGCATTGCACAAGTGTGTCACGGGGGGGAATCCTCCGGGCTCCGAGTCACCAATGCCCCGTTTGGACAGCTGAGCTGTGTGCAAGTGAGATGAGCAGTTTCATCCCCAGGGTCTCCTGCCAGCAGGGATGGACCAGACCTACTCCCACAAATACTCATGTTAAAATTTCCTTCCCAGAGCATGACTGGATTCATGATCTTGCTCTGGATCCCAAAGGAAACCTTGCAGGGCCAAGGTGCAGCTGGGAAGAGGGGAGGTGGAGCACACAGGAGGTCTGGAGACTATTGCTGCTAAGAAGGGCTTTCTAGGCTCAAAGTAGATACCCACTGTCTTCTGGTGATGTGAAGCTTGGTGCTTTCTACCCCGTCAGGTGGTGACAGGTGCTGAGGTAATGGTGCCAGTTAAAACCACTGGAATATAGTGGAAAGGAAGGGGAAATAACAGGGGGGGAAATTTTTGGACAGAGCATATATGTCTTATCCACATTCTCAGCTAAGGCTGGATGGGGCACAGCCCAAAGGCTGCAGCAAAAGCTGTTCCCATCCTGTCTCACCAAACCCATCTCTGCTTTGCTGACACCTCCACGAGCCAAATGAAAGCCCAGGGTCTGTAAGAGCTGAGACAGATTGATGGAGCTTAATACTGAAAGGAGAGGAATGCTCAGGGAAGTCTGTAAGGGCAGAAGCCCTTCAGTGATGTATCCACCACAGCTTTGCTGGATCAGGACCAGGCCTGATCTTCCAGAAAAGCTACTCCTAACACTGTCTATGCCAACTGTTTCCAACTAGCCTGGGACGTTCATACTGCTTTTCAGCCATCCTGTCCCTTTAAAAGTGGCAAGGTTCGCTTCAAGACCTGCTATCATCTTAGCACAACATGTAAAAATTCATCAGTTCACTCCAAATTCTACCGGTGCTTGCCGAAAACAAGGAAAGGGGAGAAGAACCGATACATTAACTCCCTTGTTCTGAACTCCTAACATAGGGCACTGCTTTTCAAAACAGCCTGTAAACCAGGGGAGAGTGTTATGCATCACAAAGGTCTTGTTTGTCTCTGTTCTGTGAGCCTCACCTGCATATTCACAGTTCTGTTGCCACTTGGATGTTGCTGATACCCAGGGAGCACTTTGCATTTGTAGAGCCTGGGCCATCAAAGGAGTTCAAGGTGCCTTTGGTCTCCTCATCCCAGTTCCTGTCCTGGTGTAAATACTAGGCAGTTATGCTTTATATCAGTATAGTGACAATTCTTAACAGGGATGCTCTTGCTCTTTCCCAACACGAATATTCCTCCACTCTCCATTGGTGTGAAAAACTTTTCTCTTATTGCATCTTTGCCCACTCACAGGCTTTGTCAACAAGGGCAGGTCATGACACATGTGGGCTGGTTCCCTTCTCACAACACCAGCATCAGAAGGCATCCCAGGTGTTTGTGGTGGCCATTTCTCCTCTTCCATGGGGTCTCAAAGTGTCTTGGAGAAAGTTTTCCTAGAAGGCCCAGAGAGTGCCCGAGGGGTTCCTTGAGCTCAGAGTATGCTAAACTCTCACATTTCTGGCCTGGCTTCATGTCTAACAGTGATTATGGAAACTCTCCTGGTCACCATGCATCAATCCTAGTGGTCACTTTAAGCATGTCTTCCAGGAAAGACATGTAGTCCAAATAAAAAGATGCCTGTGTTCCCATCAGATACCCATGCATAGGTTCTGCTTCCTGTGAAGATGCCCAATGACATCCTGGTTGTCCTCAGAGGCCTGGTAGGAATTGTATACAATCCACTGATTACATGCTCCTTTCTCAGCAGCAGATGGAGGCTAGTCAAGAAAATCCTAGAGTATCTCAATGGCACTTCATGCCTACCTACAGGCAACCAAGCAAAGCCTTGGGGTGGAATTAATTTTACCCATTATGTGTCTGCAATTTCAACGTCTCCATCCAAGCCAGGTGCTCTTGGCTCCTTTCATTGGTGGGGAGAAGTGGGAGCTTTCTTAGGGTGCACTTCATGTCTCAGTCATAAGACTGAGCTTGACTGGTTAAATCCTCTGCAACTATGGGGGAGCTGAGGCAACCAGCTTGGAGATATCTCCACCACCATCATCCAGGTTTAGTCAGATTATGCCCAAGACAGGGAATCCTCTTTGAGAGTTTGCTCATTTGCCTATTTTCTAGCTGTTAAAATATGAGATCTAATTCCCACTGCCTGGCATAATTTCACACGGCTAAAATCAAGTCATGGACTTCTTCTCCATCATTTTCCTATATTTTCATTAACTATTTAGTGCTCATTGGTGTGTTAGAATGAGTGCAGACATGGTATGCTAATGCAAAAACATGCCTACCATCCAAACTGTCACCAAAAACCTTTAGGCCACCACTTTCCTCAGCAAATTCACACCATCTTGTACTTTGTCACGTCTCAGCATAGGTGCTGAAAGCCTAAACAGATTGAGTGGTTTGCAGCTTCCTCCATAACCTATTTAATCCTGCCTCTAACTCAGCACACTCTGGAGCACGAACACCTCTTCTCGTGCTCCTTATCCTCAAACACATTCAAAGTCTCCCACCATATTCCAACCACATCCACAAGTTATTGGCTCAAGCTTGTAATAGAAGTTTAGCTCAAAATTTACTAAATATATATATATAATGCTTTCATTGCTTCCCTATCATGAGAGTCACCTCAGTAGAGGGCAGAGTCTCTTATTAATGCAAGAGTTGTAGCTGCATTTCAGACAGTTCCTCAGACACTGTTTTACTTTCAGTTCTCTGAAATCAAAACATTTTCTCTTTTCCCAGTCTGTAGCTCTTAATTTCACTTTCCAGGTTCATATTTCCTCTCCATCCCTGTTGGAATATGTGGTTTTATGGCAGAGGTTACACACAGTTGGGTTTCCAAGGAAGTCGCTGTTACTCAACAGAGTTCACATTGTGGGATGGAGCAGAGGGAGGAGGCAGAGCCCATCTCAGCTACAGCCAAGCCTGTGAAATGAAGCCAAACAGCACAGAGCAGAGCAGGAGTTTCTTCTGCTTCCAAAAGGGTGCACCTTGCCTAATAGAGATATTTTCCAAGGGGTGGGAAGGCAGGAATGAAACTCCTTGAACAGTTGCCAAGCCTACCATTCAGTTTGTCCCTCTGCCCCCAGAAGAACAACAATAGAGCCTGTTGCTAGACACTGTTGTGTGGCATGACAGAAAGCAACTCTAAATCCTTTGCAAGCTGAGGGACACACTTAAGGGAGCCTTTCCATTTTATTTTTTTTTAACAAGCCTACAGTAGCCAGGAAGAAATAAGACAGTCTAAGCTCTTGCTGAACAGGTAGGAAGCCATCCAAAGCCCAGTGAAGAGTGTAGAAACACCACTGGGCATCAGATAAGATTTGTAGAATTTATTGGGAGACACAGAGTTCCTTTAAAGGCATAAAAATCTGGTTAATGCAGGATTTTGGGAGATTCAGTTTTGATTCCCACCCCGTCTGTGTTCTTGGTTAGCTGTCTCTAACCAAGTTTCCTTTGGAGTTATTGGCGAGAAATAAGATGCAACTCATCTGACGTCTGTTAGATATTTACTTTTGGATGAGATGAATCACATGCCAGCTGTGCCAGTTTTCTCACCATTGCCTGCAAGAGGATTCTGGATGACTAGGTCAGATGAAGATATCTCCTTTTAGATAGATGAATCCAGCTTCTTTTATTTTATTTTTTTTTTCTGAATACACTCCTAAAGGCTAGGAGCATCTAGGCATTTTCTGATCTACCTAGACATGTAGAGGCTACTTCCATCAGGAGACCCTTTTGAAAATCCTAGTGGGTGTTGCTTTACCATCTTTAGCGACCAGATTACCTTTAAAACCCCATCACTTGAAGTCCTGGTGTTGCATTCCACGTATGTACGGAAGAGCTGAGCAATAATCCCACACCTCAGAAGGGTGTTTGAAGGGAATTCTTATCAATTCCTTGCACATTCTTTCATGGGAAGAGCAGTCCAGATGCATTTGCTGTGAAATAATTTGCCTTACCGATCCAGACCAGCAGATCTGGGTCCCTCATTTGATCCTGAGTACCACAGGAGTGCTGCCTCTCCTTGTGGATTTGCTTTGTAATGGTGGTGAAGAGCTGCCCTAAAGGCTCTGAGAACAATACCCTTCTGAAGGTATGTAGATGATAGGAGGGTGGACTAAAGGTGTTTTGAAGCCTGTGTTGATATAGTCTATTATTTTCTGTTGGGGAGGGATGAAGCGGTTGGGAAGCTCAGTCCAGGAGGAATGAAGGGGTTGGGAAGCTCAGTCCAGACTAACCCATTCACCAACTGGCTTGAACAAAGTGTGCTGATTTATTCATTTTTCCCAAGGCCTGGATATGCATTTACAGGTAGCATAAATCTACAGAGACAAAAAAGAAAAAGTGGCAGCCTGACATCCAGGGCCTGAAACCTACTTTGCTGCAGCATTAGCAGAGGTGTGGGTTGGTTACCATCTGGAGGGATTTGCTGGTGGAAGTGCTCAGACAAAACAATGAGAGGCTAAGTGGAAAAGGACAGAAGTGAAGTGCAAGGCTACTTAGACAAATAATTCTTTCTTTATGCCTTTGACTTATTGACTGCATTGCTGCAGCCTGATCAATTAACTGATTTTATTGAGCTGCCCCTTGTCAGCGGCTTGCACTGAATAACTTAGCTCAGTCTGAATGTGGGGAAAAGTGGATTAGCTCTGTTGCTTTTATTGAAGTGCTTATTTCTCCTCACATGCCATAGCATGAAGTTAAGCAACACAGATTTAGCTGTCTAACTATTAGGCACCTGAGGTTAGTTGAGATGCATCCCACTGTGGTTTTGCAATAATAGGTATAACAGCTTCTGCCATCATTAAATCATTCGATCCCAAAATCATCTCATTCATCCTCATGTGCTTCGGGCTGGATTAAATGTACCTCGTTCAGAATGGTGAAGAAGTAATGGGTGTAAAAGGTAGTTAGCACTGAGTCATTACTAACAAGAATATCAGCAGGATAAGGAAGGAGCTTGCTGGATCACAGCCTTATTCTAACAGGACAGGTCATGGATATTAGTGGATTGATTGCAACACCTAAAAGTCACTTACAACAGAAGGCCGAGGGAAGAGTGAGAACCAGTTTTTGCCGAAGAGTATGAGGTCCAGACAGATGGAGCAAACAACTGAGTTGAAAGAGAATAGATAAGGCACATTAGCAGAAGATTGGGAGTCAGACAGGGAAATGCTAATTCAGTGGCCACCGAAATCCTGTAACTTGCCCATGGGCATATTGGGAAGTCTGTGATAGAAAGGACCATTGAGTCCATCTGTCCTGCTGACGCAATGTGTAGTCTCGGTCTCCTGGTGAATGGAAGGTTCAAGCTCAGACGTAATACAAGGCACTATGTTGTTAGTACAGCTCCACTAAAATGGCAAGTAAACTGTCCCATTTACCAGAATGAGCCTCCACTAGCACAGAAACTAATTAGCACAGAAACTAATTCAAGGGTGATATAGTCCAGCATGTATTTACAGCCTCAGTCACAGTGGTGATGTCTGCCCCTAACAGTAATGGTAGTGCTGGCTCCTGTTGCCTCTGACACTGGTACTCAGAATAAACTGAGAAATTCTGTCCTGCACGCAAGCTCCAGAAATAGGGCAATAAAGGCTCTTGTTTGGATTCTTACATGGAAGACCCCAGTTTTATCCATCTCTAGTAGAAGAAGAGTAAGACAAAATGCAAGACCTTGACTGACTAATGAATTGCAGACTCTGTGATAAACGAGGGCAAAAAGACAACTCAGAGGCTAGACCAGATATAAGGAATAATTTTTTTTAATTTTTTTTTTAAGTGAGGGTGGTGAAACACCAGCACAGCTTGCCCTGGGAGGCTGCAGAAGCCCCATCACTGGAAACATTCCAGGTTGGGTTGGATGAGGCTCTGAACAACTTGGTCTGGTTAAAGATGTCTCTTCTCACTGCATGGGGATTGGACTAGATGAGCTTTAAAGGTCCCTTCAAACTCATACCATTCTATGATTTGATGACATGGGATCTCTGTTCATATCTCTTCTCTGCCCTCCACAAGCCTGAACAAATATCTTGGTGACCTGAACAGATGAGAATCAGAAAGATGGAAAACAAGGCTCTGGCAGAGACAGGTTGCACATGCCCCATTTCAATGTACACTATGAGGTCACTGCTCAGAACGTGAGGTACAGGAGGAAAAGCTGTGCTGGAGTTACCTTTGACTCACTGTTTCAAAAAAATCCAACACTGGGGTGAGGAGAACAGCCAGGGCAGCTGGACACATGTGAGTCAGTACCACAGAGACCAAGTGGGAACGGTTTAGGTTTGTTGACTCTGTTGTAGAGACGTACATAGTGCTTGCACACGGCAGCCGTACTGAGCAGGATTCGTCATACTCCATCTCAGAGCTGGACATCTCATCTGACATAGTCATCTAAGCTCCCTTTCTAGTCAATGAACGAGGGCTGACACTTCCTCACTGTGACTCATCACACCTATCTTAGATGTCAATCTTAGGATGCAATGACTCCCTCTGAAGTCGCTGATTTCTCTGTACTGGTGATCAAAAGAACCGAGATGGGTGCCTGACTTCTGGATGAACAAGGTTAGGTCAAATGCTCGAACTCCAATCGTGCCCACATCCTTATGTTCATCCTGCCCACAGCTGTGGTGCCTCATAGGGCAAGGAATGTGTATTTCTGCAAAAGTTTATCCTTTCTGGTTTTCTATGGTGCTAATCTACAATGCAAAGGCTGATTCAAGGCAGGTTCTCGTGCAGAAGCATCATTTACCAAGGAAACAGTCATTTGGACTGATTTTTGTAACCAGTAATGAGTTGCAGAGTGGAGGTAGCGTGACAGAGACCACTCTCAATCCCAATCACGATTCTGAAATCACTGCAGCAAGAGCCACCAGCTCATACTGTCTACTGAGCTTGATATTTTCATGGTTCTGTTGACCTTGCTGATAAGATCTGTACAAATTTATTCACACACTTGTGCTGTCTAGTCCTCAAATTCCCAGACTGCTTCTGTTACTGTGAATGAGGAAGACTTTGGCTTATCTTAAATTTCCTTGATCTTAAAGATGTCAGGAAAGATGCCTGCGATTTTCTTCGATGCTAGAAGGATATGGTGGCATCAATATGATGGAAGAGTGAGAGGAAGCTGCCTAAATTCCAGGTGTCTACATAGGTTTTGCTATTAAAACTCTGGGTGCTAAGTTAGGCATGAACGTAGCCTCAAGTACTAGTATGCTAAGTTAGACTTTGTTATTAATATTAGGACAAAATAGATGGAGACACCTTGGGTGTAATTTCTGTCATTTTCAACCAGTGTTATTCCCTTTCTTTGTGAAATTCAGGCCCTACCAAAATGTTTTTAAAATGTAGACCTGTAATTGTAAGGGGAGAGCTTATGCAAGGAGACTGATGCCCTTCAGGGCAGGTGCTTCAAGGTCCTGGAGGGGCTGGCAGGCTGTGGGCAAGGAAGGGCTCATGGAAGGGCTCTTGGATACATCTACTCCATCTCTTATCACTGGTTTCTGCATGAACCAAGGCTCAGGCAACCTGTTGCCTGTTTGTTTGTCCCCATAATGACATTTGAACCTATCAGCCTAACGAGCTTCGTTCAGCAGAAGTTCTCAAAGATATTGGATACCCACAAGTCTCACAGAAATGGGCAGTTAAGAAGAGGAGAGATGTGACCAATGCCCTCACAGAGGGAGAGGTTTCAGTGTGTGTGCCCATGTGTGTGTGTGTGTGTGTGTGTGTGTGCATGTAAATCAGCCTGCATATGTGTGTGTGTGTGCAATGTTTCCTGGGCATCAGAAATCCAGACAGGAGGACAGAGAAGTCAGTGTTTATTAGCGAGTTTCGGTGCCCATAGAATTATTCCTTGCTGGTTTTTGTTGTTTGTTTGGGTTTTTTTTTTTTATAACCATTCATTTTCTCTTTCTTTCCCCTTCCTTCTCATTTTGACTATGTGATTTGTAGGAGAAAGGAGAAGTTGGAGGGTGTGGGCCATGTCCATAGTCTCTTAATAGACATATTGCATTGTACAACTGAGGTAGAGATGAAGTGAATGAGTCTTCCCATTTAGTTCAAGAGGGCAGAGGGCCCCAGTTCTTGGAAGGTCCAAGATCTCCAGCCACTGCTTGTCTCCCATACTAGGACAACACATACCACACGTCACCTGGGAGGCACCTGACAGCAAAGCTGTGCATTGCAGGCGTTTTGGTAGAGGGTCACAAGATAGAGTGAGTGGGAGCGAAGGGCTGGTGAGAAGGGCCTGCTTGTGACTTGTGAGCACAGAGCAGGACAGCTGCAGAAATGCACCCACTTCCCTGGTGGACTGGTACTAGCAGCTCCCAGTGACATCTCCCACAAAAACACAGTTAACAAATGCTTTGAGGATTCTTTGGTGAAAAGAAATAGCTATTATGTAGGAAGATAGTTATATACATATAAAATACAGACACCTAAGTATACCTATGAATATGCGTAGACAGCACCATGCATATGTCCCTCTCCGTAGCTTGAGCTTCTACTCCAAAGACAGGTCAAACTCAAGGGAAATTTTCCCTTGAATTCAGCAGACTTTGGAGCAAACTTTTCATCTCATGCTTTAGACTCTGAGCTCCTTTAGGTCTTGATCCTGCAAGTTGCCTCATACTTTTGAATCTGGGCCAGGAGAGCACTGCTTAGCCTTGTGTTTGTCCTTAAATATCTGGGCAGTTCTGTTCATTTTCTATGCACAGGCATCAAACTGGGTCATACAGGTTGAGATCAAGCCCAAAGAGCAGGGAGTCTTTCCTGTGTTGGGCTGATACATAGCACATTGTTATATATGCTATCAGGGACATATAGTAATAATGTATGCAAATTACAGGCATATCTCTCAGTCCCATCTCCTACCCCATTGCAGGAGAGAGGAGGAACCCAGTTAAGGCTTGTATATATCTGACAACATGCAGCAAAACTTGGCTAGGGGCTAGATGGGGTTTTGGGGCATGCAAAGGCAGAATTGCAGAACTTTCGTGTATACCCTAATGGACTTCTGCATTTGCAAAATCCACCCTTATACTGCCTATCCTGATCTGCACCCAGGCCCCAGCTACTACTATGGGTGTTGAGAGCTTCTGCTCTGAGCTCCAGAGGTTTCTGGCTGAATCCCCAGTGTTGGCCAAGACTCAATCAATGTGAATAATTGATTTAGTAGTTCTGTGGAACAGCATAATGTGTTGGCTAAGGTGTGCTACTGACATTTGAGAACCCTGGGTTCAAAATTCTGCTTCAAATCAAGCAGAGGAAACTTATGAAGCTCATTTTCCCATACCATGGGTAAGTGGCCTAACCACTAAGCTGCTGACTATGAGTATAAAGGGGACATTGCGTCCTCTAACTTCACTTTGGGAATGGCACCTTAGGAGATGGGCACATGAACAAATTACCACAAGGTATGTTAGGGTGTGAACTAATAAGATGCCAGTTTTTCTGTGGTAACTGCCCGTGTGAATGCTCCTACTTTGCAATAAGTACAGGATGGTTCATATATACCAGGGGGTAAGAACGTTCACATGGGTGCTCACATGGCTCACACCCTGGTTTGACTCCCCCAGCAGCTTGGGTCCATGCCTTTAACCTTAGTATGCTGGAGAATACATCCTGGAAAAAATAATAAATAAATGAAACTCTTCTGTTTTACAAAAACCCCAAATCTGCCCTTTCTACTTTTCCAATTATATTGCCAGAAATTATTTGCTGAGCTCGACTCCACTCCAAGGTTCTGGCAGAGAACAGCTCCACCTGAGATCCTTGTGGCCAGATTTAGCCAATGTGGGCAGGTAGTCTACTAATGTCCTCACAAGCTTTACCTGCTTCATAGTCAGAGACCTTCTGGGCGTTGACATAACATTAATATCCACCGTTTCTCACAGCCAGCCCCTGAGCCCTGAAGAGGTTTAAATAGGTGGAGATATGAAGTTAGACACCTAACACACTATTTAGCCATGTGGAGAAAAGGTGGTGTGGTTGTGAGATGAGAAGTGCTTGGAGATTGCCTTGAGGTCACTGGGTACTCAGCACTTTTTCCTGCCCTTCTCATAGGGCTGAGAAATGGCCATAAAGGAAGACAGCAGCTATGAAGAGAAGACCTTGATTTCATTTCTGGATGTGCTGGTCTGGGAACCTTCCAGGGTTGCAGATAGACAACTTTTCCATAGCTGTGCACAGGCCCAAGTGACTGAACAAGGGAAAATGCCTCTAAAACGTTCCAGGAATGGGACTCAGTGTTCCAGTAAAAAAAACAAAACAACACAACAAAACAAACCCAAACAACTACTTGCTTATGGGGTGAGACCTTGTCTCATGATGATCCCGAAGGCTGGCTGACTCAAATTATCTTGAGGCATCTCCTTTCAATTCAACTCAATTCAATTCAATTCATCCTTGACGAAGCGTTCCACCAGCTGGAAACAATTCTGTTTTGAAAGCAGGGCTTTCTCAGAACATTTGAAGACACCTTCTGTTTCCAAGCA
This sequence comes from Actenoides hombroni, assembly GCA_024336885.1. NCBI lineage: Eukaryota > Metazoa > Chordata > Aves > Coraciiformes > Alcedinidae > Actenoides > Actenoides hombroni. Next base: position 15,516,963 of record WUAM01000179.1, on the reverse strand, counting down.
TACAAGGAGCTGTATCTGTACTCTACTGGGTGACAGCACACTTCCCTAACAGTCCTCTGGATGGAATTGACTCGCTTAATTTTAGCCATGTAACGCTTAAGTATCTGAGCTAATCATCTTACCTCCCTCTGGAAAGATGGGCATCTTCTGCAGGAGATTCATCCTTCCTGAGATAGGTATCTTTTTAGTGGATGTGATGAGTCACTGTCTGGAGTTACCTATCTTTCTCCATCCACTCTAGAACCAGCCTAAACACCTACCTTTTAGACAGCTGAAGTTGGGAGCTACGACTGACTACCTGAACACCCAACAAATGTCATTGATGTGATGCCAGTTGGTGTCTGGAAGGTTTTTAGCCCTATTTTAAGAGTGGCTGATGAGAAGCTTTAAGTGTTTGTCAAGTCCTTGACCTTCCTTGGTGATTTTGCCTGAAGATAAGAGGTAAAAGACCTAAATCCTCTCTGGTGCAAACAGCGCAACTCTTCCCATTTAAGCTCATAAACAAGCTGAAGTAGATACTGCTTTGCAGAGTTACTTCAGGAGAAAGAAATAAAGCTTGCCATTAAGAAATGAAAACTGAGTGGGAAGGCAGGTCTACTCTAAATGCCAGTAAGGCCTCGGAAAGACATTGCAATGACCTCCCTTTCCATGGGAAGCGAGTTTTATATTCTGTCTGAGGTAGAAGTAGAACCTGCCAGTCTTTAGCTTTGGGGTGAGCAACAAGATGTCAATCAGGCCAAAAACTTAACAAGGTTCAAGAGGGTTTTTCAATAGCAATTTTCAAGGCAGTATTTTCAGAGATATTACAAATATTCAGGATTGGCATAATTAGTGACAACAAGTATTTGGCGCATTTTGTTTCTGGGCTTAAGAGGGCGTCTGGCTATTGAAGGCCAGAATAAGATTCATGCAAGCAAACAATGTTCCACAAATGTCTTGTGCAGGGTACTTACATTTCCTTCTAGAACAACCAGTTCTGGCCACTCTAGGAAAGGGTTACTGTCCTCAAGTCTTCTAATTCACGTTTTTCTATAGGACTGGAGTACTTTTACCATCCTGGTGTTCAAAGTGCTAATCCGTTTAGGGCTGCAATGGGGATACCAAGATCTTTGCAAGGAAAGGAGTTCATCATTGCACCCTTGAGAGGGCAGCCGATGGTTTCTGACTGGCCAGCATCTCAGTGTAACTTTGATATTATTCTGGGGAAATATCAAGCTGAGTTCCCAGCTGTGCGTGCTAACCATGCTGAAAGGTGACTTGAAAACCTCTCCCTCTAAACTTGGCTGTTGAATCTTTTGTGTGTGTGCATATATGGCTCAAGAGAAAGGTAACCTTGGCAGGCTTCTGCCATCTAAAAACATCTGGTTAATGGCTTTCATGTAGGCTCCTTTTGTAGGGACTAACTGCCCCAGAAGCCAGTTCAGCCCACCTGTCGCAGAATCAGAGAATGGCAGGGGCTAGAAGGAACCTCTGGAGATTATCTAGTCCAACCCCTCTGCTAAAGCCAGTTCACCTGGACATCTATCTTAGGACAGAGCAACTTGTTCTTTCGAGGTCCTGTTCTCTCTGTTATGAGGAGAGAGGAAGCCTAGGTGACATCACTAACTAGATTCCTAACTTTTAGGTGGCTACAGACAGATGAGATGAACTCTATTCCAGGTGACCAGCTTTGGTTTCTGCCATGAGCATGTGTGAGGTTTCAGTCCTGGTGAACCAAGAGGCTTTTCTGCAAATCTGTTGAAGTCTGGCAGCCTTGAGAACCTGTTTAAAGCTGAAATGGTGTGAACTGGCACAGCTTTATAGCCTAGAGGATGGGGACCGCAGCTGACAACTATCACACCAACGGTATTACAGTGCAGGGATGAAATATGAGGTCATTGCGGCTGAGGAAGCTGCGGAAGCTGTTTGCAGTGTTATGGCTTGAGAAGTTTGCTAGTACCTACACGTCTTTTCAAAGTCTAATTGTGCTAACACTATAGCAACCTTGACTCCAGGGAAGTTTTTAACCAAGCTATGAGTCTCTGGAAGCTTCCTTCTTGCTTCGCTTCAACCCTCCACAGTGAGAAAGTCTCTGTCTCGAGACTGGTTTCATAAGCATGAACCTCAGCATTTCATGAGGCTTTTGTGGATGCATATTCAGCTGAGGCAACCTGGAAACAGGGAGATTTCCTCAGAACCTCCTAAGTAAATGAGAGATCTCGCTGCAACTGCTGTGGCTTTGCAGAGTACGGGTCTGGTCTCCACCAACCTTCAAAGCCCTATGGCAATTTTTCTGTTAATGATGATTATCTCATTCTTACCATTACGGCAAAAGTGATAACAATCAAATTTCTAAGTAAATGCAAAGTTTCAGCTTTGCAACATTTAAACAAAATTGACCTTGTTTTACTCTAACTGAAACATACATCTGCTTTCCTGCAACTCCACTACATCTGAACACCTTTCCCTTCACTTTCCTGGTCTTGACATGGTGCTTTACCCGCTTTTTAAGGAATTGTTTCATTTGTCAGTAGAGTGAGGTCTATGCACGTGCATTATTTAGGAAGTCAGAGGGAATGGTGGGAGTAGCAAAGTAATCTCTGGTCCAGGTTTCCAGATCTTTCTTAGAAATACTGATAACTCAGTCCCAGAGATGACTGGGAACCCTTCCAGTCCTGGATAGATAAGGTTTGGTTGCAAAATATTCTGTGTGTGGTGAATTCCATAAAGCCAGAAATAGCCCCATTGGATATTTTTTGTATGCAGACATCTATGTGTATGTGTCTCAGTCCATGAACTGAGTCCTACCCCAAGAAACTTCGGCATTAGGTGACTGATATTTCGACCCATTTCAAAGTGGGTTTGGGATGTAAGGCTCTACAAGCTCATTTCTTAAGATGACAATGAGGATTTCACTTTTTCCCCTAGTCATTCAACTTGTATGGGACTGAAATGCGTTTTGGGGAAGAGATTTCAGTTTTGGTACTGAAGCTGTTAAGAGAAAGGGAGAATCCATTTTTTTTTCTTGCTGGACTTGGACAGTTGGGGATTTATAAACTTCAGATCTAACTCTGAGCTGAATTTGACTGGTTTCAGTGAGTCATTGCTGGTTCCCATTTCACTGCTAGATTGAAAAAAGACCTCATATAATCCAAGTATCTGTTTGGGAGTTTGTCCCCTGCTGAGCAAGTCATTTCAGGAGTGCCCTATGAACCACTGGAGGTCGAGGAAACAAGAGTTTCTGTACTCTGTCCTAGGCTTGTTGAGGTGAGCAGGTCTCCCCTTATGTTGGGATTGCTGCTGAACATGTCTATGTTCTACCTGGACAGCAGGCAACACAGATGGGATGAGGAAAAAAAATCGGTCAGTGTCTGTCTTGGAAGACGTCTCTTCTAACAGCAAAGAGGTTGTGCCTCTGACTTTGAGCTATCAGGACTGTCATGGTATCTATGACTAAAGACCTTTGGTGACCTAAATTTGTTGTTTCCAGTCTCAGAATCAAGAGTACTATTAAGTTATTTACGTTAGTTTATATTAAAGGAATAAATGAGGTTATTGCTTTCTTTTAGGCACAGCTCTGTTAGAAGGTGTGCTGGCTGCTTCTAGTGAAACAGATTAAAAGTAGCTAACAAGTAGCTGTAAATGTTTTAAGCTGAAAAAAAGATTTAGGAATTTAGGTTGGGTTATTATTACCACTGTTAGATAACTTCATTTGTGAAAAATGGAAGGTTTTGGAGGACTACAGACTGATGCCCACCGTGTCGTAACACCTCCCAGCAGAGAGGGGTATTGGTGTGACCACTCCCTCTCCTTAATACAACTTTTAGTCACTTTTGTACTGCCTGAGGCTTTAGGAGGAATTAGAATCCAGGTCTAAGGGTTTGCCTGTGTGTGGAAGTTATAGCAAATTAAACTCACGATCGAGTTTCTGTGGTGCAACAAGTTACCACACATCGGCTGACCCTTGGTAACTGTCTGTGTGCTCACTGCTAGCCTGCAGCAAGTGAGGTAATTAGACTTTGCTTACCCACAATAAAAAAGGGTTAATTTAAATCGCATTCACTCGCATTTGCTGTAGGCTAGGAATCCACATATGTAGGATGGCCGTGGGTCAACTAGCACGTAGTAATTTGAGCTCCACTTGCTTGACCATGAGATTGAGCCCTAAGCGGAGATGTGAATTTATTGTGCAATAGTGTCTGTGGACTGATTCCTTCAGGTCACACTCTAGGACATGTACATTCAGACATCTGCAACAGAGACATCTTCTTCTGTCTCCTTTATAGTCGACGAAGAGGAGAAATGTGTGGTTATAGAGAGACATTTCCCTCACCCTAAAGATGTTTGAAAAAATATCATTACATGAAAACACATTGCACTATGCCCTAAAATGTCATTCTATCTTAATGGCTGGAAAGGAAACCTGGATGACTTGCTCATATGTAGACCACTACATTGTAGATGTCATCAGCTGGACAAATGAATCTCATGTCCTAGCGCACACCAAGGGTTCAATTCTGTTGCAGGCCATAAGTGTCTAATGCCACCCAAGGGGCCTGCACCTGCCCCTCCAAAAGGGCTCATGTCTCACAAATATCCTGTGTCATATTTGCCAATCCCATAAGCATATCTCAGAAACTATATCCTAAATGTGGAGTGACTTGTCCCCTTTCAAAGAACCAATTACATTTCATAGAAACATAGAGTCATAGAATGTTTTGGCTTGGAAGGGACCATTTAAGGTCATCTAGTCCAACTCCCCTGCACTGAGTAGGGACGTCTGCAACTAGAGCAGGTTGCTCAGAGCCCCAGCCAGTCTCACCTGGAATGGTTCCAGGGATGGGACAGCGACCACCTCTCAGGGCAACCTGGGACAGGGTCTCACCACCCTCAGTGCCGAAAATTTTTTCCTTCTCTCTCATCTAAATCTCCCCTCTTTCATTAAACCTATCGCCCCTTGCCCTATCCCAAAAGGCCCTGCTCAAAAGATTGTTCCAATCTTTCTGACAGGCCCCTTTGAATACTGAAAGGCCTCAATAAGGTCTCCTCAAAGCCTTTTCTTCTGCAGGCTGAACACCTGCAACTCTTCCAGCCTGGCCTCCCAGCAGAGAGGTTCCAGCACTTGGATCATTTCTGTGGCTTCTTCTGGACTCACTTGAGCTGGTCTGTCTTTCTTGTGCTGAGGGCTCAGAGATGGAGCCCCCCAGATTGCGTAGAGACATTCAACTGTAGATTATTCAAATGCATGTACTGTTGACTATTTGTATTTCAGGCTTTGTGAGGAACAGGTAGTGCTTAATGTATTTACAATCCAGGTTGCTATGCGATGATATCCCGTGTAGGTAAATCATTAGTGATTTCTGTACATGTTCTATAGGTGTACATGATGACTCAGAGAACTGGAGATTTTCTGTAGCATGCAATTCCTACCTTCATGCAAGCCAAAAAAAATAGAATTGGTCAAATTCCAAGGCAGCCAGGTACCCACAAGAGATGAATGGAGAGGCTGAGAGTTGTAGGAATAATTACCTGACCAAGACATTTTTTATTTTTTAATTATTTTTTTTTAAATCAGTATCTTTCAATAGCCTGGACAATTTCTGGTGCAACCTTAAGCAAAGAAAAGAAGGAGGACTTCAGTCTTAGGCTATGAAAATAGTGACTTTTCAAATTGAACAGTAATAGTTCCTGCTGAGAGTTTGATACATTTGGCTAAACATAGATGTCTAAAGCCATCTGAGATTTCCCTGGAGTCCATGTGCTGCTCCAGAAGGGTAGAGGTCTCTGACAAGTCTCATGTCATATTTGCAAGCCTTGTGTAGGTATCTTCTACAGGGTCTTTCATGTGGAAATATTTAGGCAATTGAATTGGTTCCTGAGCTTTAGATTCAGATAATTTCATTTGGGTTTCTACAATAAGGACATCAATGCCTGGCTAGTTTTCGGAGTCCCAATGCAGTCAGTGGAGATGTAAGATTCAATGTAAGATTCAGTGTTATGTATCCAGAAGGATTTAGTGCCATTCAGGATGTTTTATGTCATCTGAGGTATTCACATGCTGTAGGAAGGCAGGCTGGAGCCAGGCAGATACCGTAAAGCACCTCTAAAGGTACTCAACACACTTATGAATTCCATCAGTTGAATTCCACTCTGAGAATTCAATGTGATGAACTATGGGAAAACAAAAAAAAAAAAACCAAAACAAAATAAAACAAAAAAACCTTCACAATAATTTCAAGCAGGCACATACAATTTTTCCCAAAAAGCAGCTGTTAGCACGCTTCAGAACACTGTTTTCCCAATTAAAAAGGTATTATGTAAAATAATGTTATCTAAATTATGTGCAGCAATGAACATTTATCCTCATAATGGGAATGATAGGTGAGATGTCTGCTAGCCTGGCCATGGAGCTCTTGACTATAGGACCTAGCAGGAGTCATTGATCATGGAGTCTGGGGGATGAAATAGAAGAGACAAGAATTAATCATCTTTCTGTGTTTTGGTTGGTTAGTTTGAGTCAGGTTTAGCCTTATGTTCAGGAAAGCAGAAATTCTCTTTACAAGCGAAGGTGTGGAGATGAAGAGCACAGTTTCCAGAAACTAGTAATTTAGCACCAGTCATTGATTTCAAATTGATTTTAAATACCTTTCACTTTCAAGAGTAGCCCAGTAGTACTGTTTTAGATCTGTCTGATAACTGTTGAAGAAGAAAATGAAGATGTTAGTCTTACCTAGAAGGTTAAGTTGTGGTGTTGCACAAGATAATCTTGAATTTACTACCACTAAAGTTAAAGACAGGTGGGTTATCAAAGCATTTAAATTCTTTTGTGGTAAAAAAACCCGTCACCTTCCAATGACCAAATGCAATACAGTTGCTGTGGCTCGACAGACACCAGCAGCACTGCAACACCTATACATGACCTCAACTTAATCGAATGTCAAGGCTAAAGGAAGAGACTTAACATTTCCCAGTTGGTGTAGGCTAAGAGAACTTGCATGGACAGTTGCAGCAGCTCTGCTGGCAGGCAAGAACTTGTCAATTACTTGATCTCATTCATTGTGTGCCAATGTCTTGCTTCTTGTCACCCTGGTGAGTAAACAGAAGGAGGTAGAGCCCCTACCTCCACATTTATGAAAAGTGTTGCCATGTCAACGTGCACAACTTCACGTAGCTACACGTGAACAGATCAGCTATGCACAGGCATGCATCCTTCACCCTAAGTGTGAAATGCAAGGTGACAGGAGAGAAGAACCCGCATGATCCAGTGCACTGAGCCCTTGAATTGAGTTGATACGATGATATGGCTGCAGAGTGCGTGCACCTGGACTACTATATTTTCATCCCATGCTCATGCCAGGAACACTTTGACAAACTGGAGGGTATTCAAAGAGCCAGAGGGCTGGAAGGACTGATGCTGATGAACGAAGATTAGCAAGTACTAATCTGGGCCAAATAGTGATATGATAATAGCTCTGAAACATTTGTCAGGTGTATATAGTAAAGGAAAGCAAGGAGGAATCATTCCGCAGGGTACCAGTGGGCATAACTAGAAGAAAAGGGGAATACCAGTTAGATGTCATGGAAAGCAGCTTCTCTGACATTCTAGAATGTCAGAACATAGAGGAGTGTTTTTTAAATGGTGGAATTATCACCATTTGACTTATTCAACGTGATCCCACACAAGACCATGGAGAATTTGGAATAGAGGTTTCTATTTTACAAAGAGGCTGGGTGAAACCAAGATAAATCAGCTAATTTTTAAATGAATTTCAGTGCAGACCCATCATCATCTGGTGTGTATCACTATGGCTCCCTAGGCATTAATCCATGTACTCAACCTGAGGACTTGGACCTTTACTTATTTATATGTAAAAAGATGAAATTGCCAAATTGTGGGTTTGTGTACCAGATATAACAGTGTGTAAACTCATCATTTCCCATCAACTCCAATAATTTGCTGTGACCAGGTTCGTGCACCTTCACAGTGTTAGTCGTGAAATATATCTCCTCATCCAATAAACAATGGTATTCCAGAAATAGGTTTTTTCTCAGGTTATAACAACTCAGATGTGGTAGGTTGAACTGCCGCCTGAAAGTGCCTTTCCTTCCATCAAATCTAGAAGGAAACAGATGAGTAGGAAAGACTAGACATCTACATTTTAGATGGCTAATGTCAGGTGAGATGGGTCCTACCTGAGCTGCAAATGAGCACCTGAGAAGTTCCAGAGTGTACAAGAACAAATAATAATTTGTCAAAGATAAGGTCAATGCTTTGCTTTAGATGTTCGTAAGTGAAGGAGTGATCTTCTGCTGCTTGCTAGAATAGGACCTAGGTATTCCCTTCCTTTGGACACAACCTCAGTGTGAGATTGTAATTTTCGCAACTCCCAGGTCTTACAGAGTGTGGAAGGGCTGCACCTGTAGCAGATGTAAAAAGATTCTCAGGATCAACACTATTTAAGCACTGTGCTACTTCTCTCTTCAGCACCCTACTGAAAAGTTGGGCAACCAGCATGCTCATGCAATCAAAGAGCTGGTGTTAAAGAAGGGGTTCCTCACAGGACATGCAAAACAGCCAAAGTAATGCCTTTGGCATTCCAAACATGGGGCTGAGAGTCAGAGTTTAGTGACTGATGTGACAACATGCAGTTACAAGAAGGGGATACGTAACTTGCACACTCATCTTTGAGGTCCCCAAGTCTGTGTTGAAGTTTCAGTATGCTGTTAGCTGTGGAGTGGCCACCAGTGCTTAGATCACTGAGTAAATGCACAGGTATGCAGCTGATAGGAAGTAGAAAGGGTTTTGTCATCATAGTTGAAGTGGGATAAGTATCTTCAGAGACAAACTGGTTGCTAAATGCCTTTAAGGACCTGAGTCCTGGTTTACTGAGAGTCCAGGAGTACTGCTGTTTGACACAACCTGAGGATCTGTCTTCCCTCAGAGCTGATAGAGATCGCTGGATTTCAGCAGTGTTGTTGTGTTACATTATGCACTGCTCCAAAATGCCCTGGGATGAGATTTATACAGAAAACTGCAGAGGCCAGAGTCTGGATGAATTATGTCTGCAGTGAGTTCCATCCAGCTGAGACAAGCTCAGGGGCAGAATCTCACACTTCCCATCCAGCTGGCATCCAAATACACTAACAGATCTTCCCCACTCCTTCTCCCAGCATTGGCTGGACTTCATGGCTCATATGCACATTGCACAGAGACCCTCATGGTCCTTAGGCGGTAGCTTTATTAGATGAGTCAAAAATGGATCCTCCACCCCGTTGGCCAAGCCATGCTGAACTTGTCTCAGCTGGAAGTCACTGTTTGCATATTTTACCATAGCTACTGAAATATGATTGATTCCAGGTTGTGGTGTGGCATGCAGGTTCCTAACTCATATAAGCAAATTTGCCTAGTGAACTTGGATTGTCTCCCAGCTCCTGAATTATCCAAGACAGATTTATTATTTTCCTTCACATTTGTGATGCTGTATTCCAGGATCTTGGGTGCACCAGGAGACAAGATCTCAGACACCCAACATTTGAGCCCGAAGAAACGCTTTTGCTTAGTGATGGTCTATCAATCCTATCTAACTGACCTAATGCCTTCTCTCACAGCCTGTGGTAGAGACTGTGTTAGGCACATGGCAGGAATTCTGCCATGCAACAGCATTCCCCAGATTCCTGGGTCTTCAAACATCTCTGAGAAGCTCCAAGGTTATTATCAATTATGCTGGTATCTTGATTAGTCCCTGCTCTGTCAGCTTATCAGTAACAGAGTCATAAAGTTGGCCTTTGTGATTCTTATCTCCTCACTTTGATCAAATCCCTGAATCTTGATTGGGTGCTAAGTTGATCTTGTCTGCACTGTATGGGTACCCAAGAGCAGTTAGTTGGCAGAAGTTATGCATGGGACTCAAGGTGTAAAAAGATGACCAAGATCCTGCTTTGCTTTGTCCAAAGCCCTGGTAAAGCTGAGAAGCCAACTCTTGCGAGGAAATAATTATTTCACTCAAAGCAGATTGAAATGATGAGCATACAATGAAAGAAACATGCAAAATGCCTTTCATTTACCATTCTGCAGAAGCTGAGCTCCTGGGTCAGATGAGGGCAACCTGTTCTGGACTTACTTTTCCTGGGACAGTGTATGTGAGAGTTGTGGCCATCTGGATGCAGGCTTTTTAGCAAGGGACAGCTTGACCACATGATTCCTTACCTGTCTCTAAAAAAACCAGAAGAAATAGCAGAAAAAGCAAGGTGAAGGTTGACATTATCAAAAATTAAGGTGCTTGACTTGACTGCCCCAATGCTTTCCTCTCATGTAACCTTTAAACTAAATAGAAACAGAACCTCCCAACTAGTTTTGAAGGTGCAAGAAGATGGTAAAGGTATGCAGAACACATGCAACAGTGGTTACAGTGAATATGAGAGCTCAAGACTCTTATCTGTCTCTTCTCTGTATTCTGTTTATGTGATTGTCTTGAAGGTCAATGTCTTGTCAGGATTTTTGCCTTCAGCTCTGTAGTACCAGATCTTAGACAACTGTGGGATGCTTGTTCTCTGGATTCATCTGTGCTTCCTACCTACTTGTGCTTTGTAGGCTGAATTTGGCCTGTTGGCCGTCATTCAAGATGCTGTAATAGAAAGAATAGCTGAAAACATGTCAGTTAAAATATCCATTACTCAAAGACACAAGTATGCCACCTTGGTATTCTCATTTCCTAACTCAGGCTACTGTACCATGCTTGTTTTGGCTGCCCTTTAAGCCAACTTCAACCACCTCCAGAGGCAGAGCTTTCCTAGAGGTCTCTTTATTGGAGGTCTCTACTCAGTAGTAGTCTTTGGACTACATGGATCAAGCCTCCCACCTAATGTAGGTGTATGGTAGGCCTGCTTTTGTCTATGACTTCTAAAGTACACCCCAAAGACCTTTGCTGACTTAGTAACTGATGAGAAGAAATAAGTAGCCTCAGCAAACAAACTTTGAAGTAAATCCATAAATGGATGAGTACAGTTTGTAAAGTAGATCTTAACACAAATTTATTGGAAGTTTTACCTGAAAGGTTTTCTTGGTGTTTTGTTTTCTTTTGGTTTGTTTGTTTGTTTAACATTTGAATATTTTCATGCTTTAAAATTCAGAAAGTCTTAATTTAAAACACAACAGCAATTTCTTCAGGATAGGCTCCAATGTTGTATCACCTAACAGACAAAAACCTGGGCTATGCATGGGATTACTCACTTTTATTGCATTAAAACTAATCCTTATGAAAACTTTGGTTTAGCCAAACACTTAAACCACATGTTTAAGCAGCTGGGACATCCTGTCCTTAAATGCTTGCTTATGTCTTATTGATCCGGAGCTCAACTGGGGCATGGGGTAAATCAGGAACAAAGGTAATTGACTTGGGAGTGAGGAAAGGAAATTTTCATCTTTCCACCATCTGCCCTATCTAGCAGGTTTGAAAAGGTAAAAACAAATATCCACCAGTGGTCAGACAAGGCTTTAGTAAACCCTCAGAAAACAACTGTGTTGGTGTTGCTCTGATGACTGTAAAGAGAAAACTTAATGGATGAGGTGTGTGTGTGGTTTCCTACATAGAAATAGAAGATCATCTAGTTCCAATCCTCTCTGACATGGGCAGGGACAACTTCCACTAGATCAGGTTGCTGAAAGTCCCATCCAAACTGGCCCTGAACACTTCAAGGGATGGTGAATTCACAACTTCCCTGGGCAACTTGTTTCAGTGCTTCACCACCCTCAGAATGAAGAACTTCTTAATTTCTAATTTAAATCTACCCTATTTCAGTTTAAAGACCATTTTCCCTCATCCTATCATTACAAGAACTTGTAAAAAGCCTTTCCCCAGCTTTCTCATATGCCCCCTTCAGATACTGCTAGGCTGCTATAAGGTCCTCCTGGAGCCTGTACTTCTCCAGGCTGAATAACCCAAACTCTCTCAACTTGTTCTAACAGCAGAGGGGTTCCATCGTTCTGATCATCTTTGTGGCCTCCTCTGGACCCACTCTGACAAGTTCATGTCCTCCTTGAGCTGGGGGCTTCAGAGCTGGATGGAGTACTCCAGGTAGGGTCTGACGAGAGTGCGGTTGATGTGCATCTTTGCAGCCTTTCTAGAACACGCTCAGTGATCCCACAGTTACCTTGTGTTCCCGTGGCTGGCATGAGCCTCAGTTTACCACTGCAATATGGCTCATTTATTAATAATCCACCATCTAAGTGTTAATGGCCATTGTCTTTAATTCCTTAAATACACAGGTATTTTCATGAATGCGTGTGGTAATATTATTGCCACTTCACAGATGGGAAATTGAGGCAAACCAAAATGCCTGATTTGCCTCAAGTCCACAGGGGATCTTTTGTGCAACGAGGTATTGAACCCACAGTCCTCTACCCATGCCTTAATAACTATGCCATCTTCTCTCCTAATTAAAGTTAGTCACTGATATAATTGATCCATGTGCATGCTGGAAGGATTATTATCTCAAATCTAATGTCAGCTCCATTAAGGGCAGGTTCATAAATCACATAATCTTTTGTTGTTGAAGGTTCCCCATGATCAACAAGAGGACTGTGAGGTTTTGTTAGTTAGTGAAGTTCCTATCTGAGCTTAATCCAGAGTTGAGTCTGAAATTATCATTCTTAAGGTAAAACAACAACAAAAAAAAAATAAAAAAAGGGGGGGGGAAATCTGCTGCAGTCCTGATTGGCAGTGTTTGATGATTAAAAACATGATTCATCCAAAACCAACCCACGCCTTTTAGTCTGTTCCCAGCGCTCTGGCGCCAACCAAATTCTGGGTACCGAAAAGACATTTCTGTCCTGTCACAGCAAGCCGCATAGAAGTTGCAGCAAGGCAATTCCTTCCCTTCTGCTCGCACAAGTGTGTCTTTCACAATGACCCAACCTGAGTGGAGTATCACTTACAGGAAGAGACCAGGGTGCAAAACCCTTTCTTGAGTAGGATGCTGCAGGACAATGGAATGAAAGGGCCACAGCCCAGATGTTTCCAAAGAGCGTTTTTAGTTTAAGACCTTTGCTGATAAGTGATTAGATGCTCTAAACAAAAAGGCGGTGCTAAAAGGATCAACAAGGAAAGTCGGTGCTGAGTGGGAGCAATTTGCTGGTGAGAATCAACATCCTTATTCCTGTAAAGCTGAAGAAGGCTGGTAATTTCAAGGCATGAAACTCTTTGAGGCTTGCCACATCCTGGTTTCAGCCAACACTGGGATGGGTTAAAAGCAGGAGGGGCAGCATTGTAAAGCCATGATCTTATCCAACTCTCATCCAACTAGCAATTTATATGGTTGTAGATATATTACTTCCCATTGTCTAAGGCACATCTTGGTACTCAGCCCTTTGAGGGCTTGTGGTGAATGCTCCTCTGATCAGAGAATTTTATAGCACTTGGTGATAGGGGACTTTATGGCCTGAAGCCATGGACCATCATGGGCTTGATCATGTCAGATTCCTTACCTAAAACAATAAGGAGGTTGAGTCACTACTTGGGTGGGAAGCCTTCAAGGAAATCTTAGTATGATTCTGTTTCTTCAAGACCATTATGACCGTGATGTCTCAGAGTTACACGTGGTCACTCCTTTGTCAGGTCCAATAGTTGCGTTTGAGCTAAAGCATTTAGAAAGCTGTTCAAGGTGGCATTTCCAAGAATTCCTACAGTTCTCTTTCAGACCACTATTCTTAGAACTTAGAGGAACTTATCGGTGCATACTACGGCATCAGAGATCAAGAAAGTAATGAATAACTCAGGTCAAAACTCCAGCTCTCTCTGAGTCACCAGAAAGAAGCTTTGGTAACATTCAAAGCATCTCCTGTATGTGACTGCCTTCAACCCTGTGTCTGCTTTCTTCATTGGCTGTAAAGGGAGCAATGATGTAGCAGCTATGGACTGCAGATGGTATGAATTTTTGTTCCTCTCAAATTTAGATGTCTTTGTGTTTCTCCAGGCTTTCTCCAGCTTTTCAGAACATCTGAATGTGATATTTTGGTAGTATCTTCACAAGTGCTATGTGCAGAGGCTATACTCTCCTCCTCTGTCCTCACTCTCCTATCCAGTCCTGCTGTGCTCACTGTTCACATCATGGCATTAGTCCCCAAATTCCTGCATTCTCTTGAAGCCTCAACACAGCTTATTTCACTCCTGCAAGCCTGACTTGGTACCTGGGACATGCAGGTGGCTTTAGGGGGGCACATCCTGATCCATCACTTTGTGCTGCTGCCTTGTTCATATCCTTCACTCTCACTCCCCTGGGGCTTCAATATCCTACAGACTTTTTCAATACTGATGTGTCTGAGGGATTTTTTGGACTGTTGCTAAGAAAGTTAAGTAGCTCTGAGATGATCTCACAGAATTTCAGTTAGAAACAGCCCCATCTGATGATGATTGGCTAAGGAGCAGAAGGATACTGGAGAGCTGTCAGCTGTGCATCTATTTATTGTGTACTATATTGATCCTCCATATTACCACTTTGAAGTCTTTATTCACTCTTGTACTTTACATTCTGACAGAACTACTTTGATCACCTCTGTTTAACAATCTCCTTTAAAAATTGCGTGAAATTAATTTTTCATATGACTGTGGTTACTACCACTAATTAGATTACATCTCTTTCATTCTCTATGGGTTCAGTCTTGTATCATCCATTTCCCTTTTGGGCCAGATAACAGATTTACAGTTAGCCATTTACTCTTTAACAACACAGTAGATTCCTAACCTGTTTGGCATTCTCTTGTTCTCCATCATCACTTCGAGATTTATTACAAACGTTAACAGCAGTTATCCAGAAATATCCTAGATTCCCATCATTCTTTATCTCCTTGTTTATCTGCACGTGGTTAATATATTATTAGGGACTATAAATGTGTGTGAATATCTCTGTATATTCTCTAACAATGTATTAAACAAGTATTTATTGGTCATTCTGATGTTCTTAGCACTACTAGTCATGGATTATTCACTGATGGCTTGAGTTTCCCTTATCACTTATCTTCCTTACTTAGTCCTAATTTATATTCACAATGCTCACAATTTCTCACCCTTCTCACATTGGCTTTGAGCACACATAGAAATGAAGAGAGTTTGAGATTCGTGGGCAGTGCTGTGAGTTCATGGATGATTTTTAAACTACCCCATAGGTTTTCACCCACATTGTCATTATTTTTGGTAAGAGCAAAGGTGTTCGCATGGGGAATTACTTTTACTTGGGGAATTACATTCACTTTACCTAAACTTCAAATGTGTACTCCATCTGGGCAGAATTTTCATTCATTCTTCCTGACCTAGACTGTAGTTCAGGGTTCATGTATCATAGCCCAGGTAGAGGCATTAATCATAGACTTTCTTTTTCCTATATAAAGCCAGGAAATGTGTGCCTTTTTTTTTTTGTCTTTTTTTTTTGTCTTTTCATTTACAAACAGCTTTCAAACAAATTTTAGAACCCTCCCAGCCCCTCTCAGCTGGTCTGTTGTCGTTTCACATCTTACCTTTTAAGATCTTTCCAATTATTTATTAATTGCACTATATTAGCAGTTTCTGGTTCCAAGGAAGTCGAAAGGCTCCTTGTCCTAAGCACCGTATGTGCATATAGCAAGAGACAGTCCCTGCCCTGAAGCGCTTCAAAATCTAATCTAAAGAGACAGAAAAAAAGGTGGGTGAAATGAAGAATTATTAGTATGGCATGATGTTAGCAACTCCTTACCCCAGATCCTTGGCAGCTTTCCAGTCCCCAAAAGGGACATGACTGCAGATACCTCTTCTTGAGGTAAGAGTAACATAGGGGTTTTGTGGTGGAAACCTTTCCACCCTGATTTTGCCACAGAAGAAGGGCTTTTTTTCTGGGCATTTGATAGACTTGGAGCAAAACTCTTATCAGTGAAGAGGCAACAGCAGCGATCAGCCCTGTGTGCAGCTGCTAAAGGCTCTCCCACTGTCAAAAAAAATTAAAAAATAAAAAAAATCCTCCTTTCTGCAGCTGGGAAATTTAAGGGAGCGTTCCCCTTCTCCCTGCCGAGATTTGACATGTGTGGACACAGACAAGGAGCAGGGTTTGCTTAGGCAAGGCACCAGTGCTGACTCCTGCTATTCTGCTAACTGCTCTTCATTTCCCACTTACTGCTGCCTCTCATCCTACCTCATTCCTGGCCCCTTTTCTCTGTTCTGTTCACCCCTTCATGTCCTGCCTGAATGCAGACAATGAGCTTCCTACAGCAGGAAGAGGCTCCTTGACATTTCTCCATCAAGCACTTAACACAAGGGGAGCCCTAATCTGAGACTCAAGTTCAAGGCATAATAGTAACAATTATTGTTATTATCATTACAATAACAATGATGGAAAGATTTAGAGAAAGCGGGGTGGAGGGGGAAATGTTGCTAACAGCAAGGGAAGATTATCCTGATCCTGGAAAGAGGTGTGTATCAGCAACTTCTATCCACCAGATGGTCTTTCTCTTCCAGTGTGGGATGATACTAGAGCTCTGTTTGTGCTCCATGATGGAGCATGTGCTAGGAGCTGTAGGAACGAGTCGGTGAAGTTACAAAGAGGTGCAAGAAGTTGTTTTCCTAAATGCAGGTGTACAGAAAGATGGGGCATGGACTGCAGACATCTGTCCAGGTTCATCAGCAGACAAGTAGCCCAGATCTCATTCAGAGAGGGGTCAACGTTTGGCCACTCATGGGGTATGTAGGACAGGGTTAACAGCCAACATGGGCATGTAGGGCTTTCTCCCTCTCTCTTATTTCTTCTGAGCACACCAGATAAATAGCTCCAGGTGAAGGCCTGCACATTCTTTATGAAGCAAAACGTGCTGTCGGTGTAAGGAGGCGAATCTGTGGCCCGGGGCACCATGTGCAATGTAATGTGTCTCGAGTCCCTTGCACAGGCTTGTTTGAAATATGTGTCAATAACACCAGCAGCAGCAGCAGCTCGCTGCTCAGAAAGCAAAAGGAGGTTGGCGTGGTGGGGAGCTGAGGGGAAAGCAGCATGGGGTGGAAGGGAGGTAGGTCCCCAGTCCTCCCCTATGAGCCTCCTTAAAACAGTACAAAACTTCCCCTCCTCCTCACCAACTCCCTCTTCAGCTGGTGAGATCACCCTCATTAAAGTGAATACCCAGCAGAAGCCCTTCCAGGAGAGATCCAACATATTTGCTTACAAGCTTACTTTTCAGCAGAAAGAATAAATGATCTCTTGCAGGGAGTAGGTGAAATCTCTAATTATTATTTTTAAGGAAGGAAAACAAAACCAGATTACCAATTATAGGGACAGCCCATCTTCCCCTTCCTGCTTCCTATTCTAGACAGGATTCACATCTTCCTGACTTCAATCTAGTTAAAATTAGCACTTGCAATTCCCATGTCTGGAAAATCATATTTCTTTTACACGAGCCTCTGCACCGTGGTCTATGATTGGCATGGCTGCCACGAGTGATTGGCTTCGACAGCGCCAGCAGCTCTTACCAGCAAAGGTAATTTGCACGTCCCCAAGGGGAACTGGTTGATACCCCATCTCTAGATATCTTTGGATCAAGACTGGGCACCTTTCTGAAGGAGGTGATTCAACAATGGCCAGTGGTATAGAGGAGATGAGCCAATGTGTGGCCTAGCTTGGAAAGTATAAATGGTGATGAATCTATAAGATTACAGTGCTTTTGAATCTAAATTAGGCAGAATTCCTAGACTTTTGTTTATTCACAGAATTGCACAGAATTATGGAATGATAAGGGTTGGAAGGGACCACCAGGAGTCAGCCAGTCCAACTCCCCTGCTCTATCCAGCAGGGTCACCCAGAGCAGGCGGCCCAGCATCGCAGTATCCAGGAAGATTTGGAATCTCTCCAGAGAAGGAGACTCCACAACCTCTCTGGGCAGCCTGGGCCAGGCTCTGACATCCCCACACCACTCCGAAATCCTCACACCAAAGTACCTTTTCCTCATGTTCAGTTGGAACCTTCTGAGTTCCAGTTTATGCCCATTGCCCCTTGTCCTATTGCTGGGCACCATTGAAAAGACTCTGGCCCCATCCTCTTGACGCCCACCCTTTAGCTAATGATAAGCATTGATCAGATCCCCTCTCAGTCTTCTGTAGCTGAAGAGCCCCAGGGCTCTCAGTCTTTCCTCAGCACAGGCTTTTCTTCATCATCTTTGTAGTCTCCACTGGACCCTCTCCAGTAGTTCCTTTTTTCTCGTGATCTAGGGAGTCCAGAACTGGAAATTATATTCTAGGGGTGATCTCACTGGGGCAGAGTAGAGGGACAGGTGAACCTTGCTCGACCTGTTGGCCACACTCTTCTTAATGCACCCCAGGATACCATTGGCCTTCTTGGCTACAAGAGCATACTGATGGCTCTCACCAGTTTGCCTCTCACCAGTCCCACTGCCCCAGCTGAGGAACAAGGAGGCAAGTGAAGGGAACAGTGCTGAATTTTCAGTTCAGAAATTGGTGTCTCACTGAGTGCCCCCATCCTGGCTTGAGTCACAGTGGAAATCACTGGATTTGGGTCTCTGTTACTGTGTTTATTATACTTCCCATTGAGGTGATTTCTACCCCACTACAATCCCCCTTCTCACCAAGTCTCTCTGGAGGTCCTCCAGAATCAGGTCTTTGTTTGGACAAAAGGTTTGGTACAGGTGAATACAAACCTGCTGTTCATCACCTGACCACAGGATCCCGAGTTTGAGGTGTGATTCATCTCACTAAACACTTTATCAGTAATTCACACCTGAGGTATTACTCTTCCAGCCAGGGGGGTCCAGCACATGACTTAATATCATATTGAAGCAGATATCTAAGCAAGACCAAATTACTTGTGTCCTAATTTTGCCCTTTTCTTTCCGTTGAACACATGGGAAATGTAGGATGGCTAGCTCAGGTCTATGCTGGAGCCTTCTACAGGACGCTGAATCCCATCCAGATTGAGGGGACCACATCAAGGCACCCAGGTCTGCCACAGATTCTCAGTTTTACCCAAGACACCCAAGTGGGAGCAGAAGATTTGTGTCCTTTTGGTGTAGCAGCTGGGAGCCAGGTAGAATCCCCAACAGTAGCTGGAAGGGTGTGAGATGCCTGTGTGCAGTCAACCAAACCTACCCTCCCATGTCTTGAAATCCCTCCCAAGGTTTTGGAAATTTGACCCACCTAGTTCTGAGCTTCTGATTTCCAAATATTATCAGTGAGTATTAGGAGGGAAAAAAAAAAGGGTGTAAGAAAGAGTTCCTTGAGGGCACTCAATGTTTCTGGTTGATGTTTGTGTGCACTAGAGCAGAGAAATTTTAAATTGTGCCTCCACCAACAGGGATGTGTCAATAGGTGTGTCTCTGCATGGGTACAGGCAGGAAGGGAAGGGAACAGAAAGCAGAAAACACCTGATGGTGGCATCAAGGGTAAACATGTTCTCATGTTCATGGTTTTGCTTCTGTTGCCGTTTTCAGCCTTGCAGTTAAGGAATAGACTTCCTTCCAAAGAAAGCTTCCTCTTTGTCCTCCTAGTTGGCTAGAAACAGGATAATGTCTTGTAGATTAAGTGCTTAGAAACCTTCAAAACCCTGGTGCATCTCTATGCTGTCAAATCACTAGATGCTCCTGCTTTGTGTAAAATAACCCATCCCTTCTTATTCCTGCTAAGCTCCAAACCTCAATGATAATTTCTGAAACTGAGTTCCATTAATTAATTAGTTGAGCATTGTAGTAAAACCCAGAGTTGTGCAGAGCATTCTACGACAGTAGTTGTAACATCTGTGCCTCACTTATTATGTTGTTCCTGTAAAAATCCTTGACAACCGAACTTTCTCCTTTCCAGGCAATAGGGACAGTTGGAAACTTCTTTATTTCTTAATCAAAGAAAAGTTACTAAAATACAGAGTGATTTGTTCAGTTAAATATTTCTGGCCAGTCAAAACATCTCCTTTAGGTTTCTACTTTTCAGTGTTCTACTGCATGCAGGACTGCAGTGAAAAATTACAATGCTAAAAGTTGTTTCAATGTGGAAAATAAGCTACTGCAACAAAACATATGATTTTTTTTTTAAAGTAAAAAGTAAAACCCTAGCAGGTTAACCCTGTAATGGTGTAGGTTCAGTGTTCTGTATATTACCTGTGTATTGTGGAAGATAATTGCAAAAAAAAAAAGCAAAAAAAGTTTTGTTTTTTTAGGATTTTGAGGATTTGGCACAAACACATCCAGAGCTTCAGGTTTTGATTACAAAAGAAATGCAAGGGAATATTCCTGCAGACTTTCTGTCTCTGACCCTGCTACTGTAGGCACCATTCATATTTAGGATCTATGAGCATGGGAAAGCCAAAAACTGGGGAATGAGCAGCATGGTTGCTTGCTCCTGCAGAGCTGCTTCTGGGGCAAGAGTGATGAACTCTTGCTGCAGAGGTTTTCGTGGTCCCTGTGGCTACTCAGGCTCCTTAGACCAAAGTGAAGTCCACAGGTTCCACGTGAGATCCATGGGTCGATTTGGTTTTCTCCAGTGGAGCTTCCTTCCCACAGCCTCCCATTGTCACCGATCAGATCTCCTGTGAAACCTAATTATTAACATTGCATAATCCCTCAGATACATCTATGCATCAGTTCTGCAGGTAAACGAGGAGAATTCCAAGCTGGAGGGAATCCATCTGCTAAGCCGAGTGACCCTGCAGCTTTATTAATATTATTATTATTATTATTATTATTATTATTATTATTATTATTATTAGGAGGAGGTGGAGGAGGAGGAGGGCTCGTCTCTGGTTTCTAGAGTAAACACAGGAGGTATCTTGGCAGAAGAACGTGCAGCGGA
>WUAM01000179.1:15482631-15494416 GCA_024336885.1 Actenoides hombroni | reverse complement strand
TTTTTTCTCAAAAGAAAAATATAGACCTGAAAAGCTTCAGTGTAGTTTTGGAGGGAAGATTTCTTTCTTGACTGACTTTTGTGTCCCTTTCCCATATGTGTTTCTACGAAGATCCAGATAAATATTCCCCTTAGTCCTAAGTCCACTCTGTGTACAAGAGTGCTCCTTAAAAGAGGATGTAATGTGTCTTCATATTTCTGTGTGACTTTGGGGCAGCTGATTCAGTATTGATCAGTCTTTGAGCCTTTCAGAGGGATTGAATGAGATGAGTTTTGTGACACTTCAAACCAGAGGAGAAGCAGATTCTGTGATGAATTGGTGATGTGAAAGGAAGCACAACCATAATTGATTGCAAAGTAGTCAGATGGTATTTTGATGGATAGTGCAACTAGATGAAAAGCTATTTTGGATTTGGGATCTTTTTATGTTGTTGTTTTATTTTTTTAGTTTAGTATTTCAGCATCTTTATCATGGTTGGAAAATTAAGCATTTGAGAAGATGTTCTTTTTCCATAGAAATCAAAGTGTTTCACTTAAGTTTGGAAGTGCTGTGTATTTTAAGATAAGCAAAAAAAGATGTTTTTTCACAAAGTGGAATTGTCTGCAAAACAATCCCCTTATAAAACCATATTTTTGAAGTGGTCGGAAAAGTTAAACTTATTCTCAGTGCTTGGCAAATGTGGCAAATTAATAGATAAGTGACAAATATGAGATTTCATGGTGGGATTTTATATATATATGTGGTTTTATGGGAAATAGATCCATTTTAAAAACATTAATTGTGCCCAGTCCTAGCTGGCAGTTTCAGTAGGATAGATAAACTAGTGTAGGAGTTTGCTCTTCCTCAGATGATCATAGTTTGGACACAGTGATAGTAAAAAACTGCAAAATGCCTGATGCAACTGGAGCTGTGCTCTGGATCTAAAAAGGAAGCAGTGCCTGAGATTGCTCAATCAAAACCGCTAATTTGGTATCAATAATTAAAAAAAATAAATAATAAAGCACACACGAGTGTAACAGAAAGTTCCTTGCTGACTGTCTTGGAACAATAAAAGTCCCTAAACACATGCTTAGTTCTAAATATGTGCTTAAGTCCCATTAATTACAGCGTTTACTGGAAGCATGGACTGAAGTGCTTTTCTAAATCAAGGCTTCTTGCATTTTTCTTAACAGTATTTTATGACCAGAACGAAAAGTAGTTGTACGATTCATCAGAGGGAGAAGGAAAGAAGAATTACAAAAAAAAAAACCCAAAACCAAAAACAAAAGAGAGAGTGCAAAAGGAAGGAAAAACAAAGAGGAGGAAACTTTATGGCTCCGTAAACAGCTGTAAGCAATGTCTCTGGTCGGGTCAGACCGGTCTGAGTTGACAAGGCAGTGTCTCCAATTATATAGCATGCTGTAGCCTGTAAAAATGAAATCAATTTGTTATTTTTCTGGGAGAACATTATAGCGTGAGTTCACACATTTGGTGAGCCTGATGACTCAGTGAAAGCCAAAGAAGGAACTCGCAGACGTGTGTGTTTGAGTGCGCGCACAACAGCGCGAGTGTATGTGTGTTTAGCATGACCAAATGCATATTCAAAATGCATTCTTGGAATAAAGGGCAAGAAATAGAACTAACTTGCTGTATTAGAACAGTGGACGGTGAAAATCATGTTGTTCTTATAGGGTTACCCAAACACCACAATGATGGAGCTTTCCATCCATGGTTCTCATTTCAAAATTGGCTTCATCACTGAGGCGTTTCAGGATAAAATTCCCCCAAGCACTTAAGCACTTAAGCAATTTAGAAGTCCAAATCCAATCTTCACAAGGATCTGAGGTCTTTGAGCCCAGTCCTCTGAGGTATTTAGCACTGACATAGCCCAGAACAGACCTCGGTTCAGGGGGATGAGCATTAATGAGAGGTTTGAAACCACAATATGTACTTTATATTGCTGATCATTTAAAAAAGGTTCAAGCTGGAATGCTTTGGGGATGGGGGGGAGCTTGGAGGGTTAAGACTAGCCACACTCCTAATTATTATTGAAATTCATAGTAGGAGTCTAAATATCTTTAAATACTGCAGGCATTTTTCATTGCCTAATGCGTTGCCTTCTCTCTTCCTTCCTTTCGCCTAATTTAGCAACCCTGAACCAGAAAATTTGCTCTGTTTTCATCTAAAACTTGATTCCAATGCCCAAGATCTGGAAGCATTATACAGGGTAGAAAGAGGCAGGTTCTCTCACAGGCCAGCCAGTCGTTGCATCACAAACACACATCTGTACATACTTTCCATTTGTCATGAAACCCTGGTAGGGGTTAGGCTGGGAGAAGTCAGAAGTAAGGCAGCAAAGGTGTTTACATGAAACTTTAAATTGCTCTTCTTTCATTTGCAAGTAACTGTTGTTCCTCATCCCAGGTAAATTTATCCATCAGCAATATCATTAGATGAGTTCATTATAACCACGAGATTTACAGCTCTCATAAACTGCAGTGTAGGTGGCAGATTAAAATGTTAAGGCTTATACATCTCTAATACCATGTACTGAGGTCCTGGCAAAGCTTATAAGATAAATGGAGCTGGATGGATGGAGGCAGATCTCAGCAGAGAGACCTCCAGGGAGAAGCCCTAGAAGTAGGATGCAGTATGGAAGCAGTATTAGGGTCTCTGTGTCCTGGAGCCAGGCTTGAAAACATGGTTTGAGGGGCTAGTATTCTGCTGGATGGGTTGTTTTTCAGATGGCATGTAAAACAGAGGTGTTAATTGCCAAGGGCAATTAAAGAGTTCCTGAGACTTTTTGCAAGGAACTGGGTTGTTAATGCTCATATTCTCTCCTCTTCTATTCTGTTCTGTAGATCCTAAGGGAAGACAAAGTCAAAGAAACATCTCTTGCACTTAGAGTGGAAGGTGCTGAGTGTTGCGGTGTGCCTTAGTTCCTGTGGGAATTCACTGTCCTGGCCAAACCTCAACTCAGATAATTACACTCTACTTTCTTAGCATCCACTCGAAGTTGCCATTAAGTATGTTATTTTCCAAATCCAGACCCAAACTGCTGTTGGGTATTATAAATAAGCTGCCATGGTCCATTGTAGAGATAGTTGCTGGTTACCTCTCAGCAAACACTTTCCTTGGTGTCCTTTTACCATCCCTCCAGGGATTTCTGAGATTCAGCAAAACCAGGAGAGATTCCTGGTCCTTACCCTTAGCTTGCTAAAAACAAGGTGTCTAGTTTATGCTCAACGCTTTTCCACAGCCAGTGCTGCCTCCTGGGCATCTCCAGTGATTCAGCCCACCTATCTGAGGCAACTATCTTAGGATGGGCTGAATTGCCCTCTGGAGATGCTGATCTTGCTCCATGGACTCTAGTAGACAGCTAACTTGGCTGAGATGCCTAACTTATAAGTGGTCAAAGTCGGGTGAGATGAGTCCCACGCTTAGAGATACTCTGATGAAAGGTGCTAGAGAAATACAATGCTGCATCATCATCACCATCATTATTATTAATGCAGGACAAGGGTGAGGGAATTATTCATGGGAGAAAAGTTACCTCCGTGCCTGAGTGTTTGCAGGATTGGACCCAGACACAAAATTATGTACAAAGTTTTTGGGCTAGAAGAGAAAAAGCATTTCAGTATATCTCTTGTGCTCTACTTGAGGATGGAAGAGGAGATCTCTAACAAGAGAAGTGGAATGAACAGTTAATCCAGTAGGTTTAAACCTTTTTGTTTTTCCCAGACTGGAATAAAAATACTCTGGAAGGTCAAAGGCCTGCACAGTGAATTTGATCTGTCTAACAACAGGCTTAGACTTCTTAGTTCTTTTTGTGAACCTCTTAGGAATAATTTGTCTATAGCCAGATGCTCAGAGACCAAAAGTTGAAGAGCCCACTGCAATCAGTGTTACAGACACTGATAACTTCTGAATTAATAGACATCACTTCTGTAATTAGTGTTAGACTGCTTGGGCCTAGGTTTGATTACTTCTGGACAACACACAAACAATAAAACCACACTCAAACTGAAAAGATATTTTCCATGATAATCAACTACTTGATTCATGTCTTCAAGAGCTAAACTTACTGCTTTGCTGATCTACGTTAAGGTGGTTTTCAAATTTTTAACTAAAACATGGATTTAAAATTTCATTATTGTCCACATTTTGTAATTGCTTGGGTTTGGGATGGTTTTAATATCATAGAAGAAAATCCCTTCCATCCAAGGGGGATATTAGCAGAACGATTTCCTTTTCCATTTAATATGATGGGGTTTGGTAAGTTCCATTTCCTTTCTTTCCATTCTAAAATTTGTCCAGGTTTTATTTTCATTCTTAGTAAAAAAAGAAGAATCACAACATATACAAGATTATTGGTGTTTTCCTATGGAAAAAAAAAATTGTCATTAATTGAATATAGATTTATTAATTTTTCTGCTTGTCCACCCACTTGTCCTCTGGGCTGCTGGTTCAGCTCTAAAGAAGAGTTCTGTGGAGACTGGGAATTGATGTAGGCTGTTGGAGTGTAAAAGAGGGCACAGTAGGCTCAACTACATCTCCTCTGCCTGGTCCTTAGCTCTGGTTGAGATGTTCTGGAGAAGCATTCCCCGCTTCCACTTGTCCACACTATGGTGGGCACCATAGTCTTTCAGTCATGTGGTGAGGCTTTGTGGGAACTGAAGCTAGGATGACTTGAAGATCCTGTCTGGTGAGTCTCTTGAACATTCAGGTGCCATTGGCCATTCTTGGCAATCTCCATTTTTTTTAAATTTCACAGCCTCCTAGTAGCCCAGTTCTCCCCAGGTGTGTTTTTAGGCATCCTCAGATGCATGAAGTACTTGCTGCTCAACCTTAGTAGCCCATTTGGGATTATGAGTAGAGTATGAGAGAGGGCCTAATTCTAATGCTCTATGATGGAGTAAGTGATGTGCACTCATCACTTGCAAGCAGCTTCAATGTGAGCTCTTCTGTCCATGTATGAGGATATGTGAGACAATCTTAGGTGGGCTTTCCTTATAGCCTGACAGGATCTATGAGACTTCTCCAGCAACCTTATTCATTTCCATATTTTAGTGTCAGTAATACCAAGGCTGTACTCTGAACGTGCACCGTTTTTAGATAGGCAGCTCTGCACAACTTGTCCCCTTCTGCATTGTGTGGCTGAAATTAATCTACAAAGAGTTAGATGTGGCACCAGGAAGAGGCAGAGAAAATGGATGAGAAAGGAAAAGAGAGTGAGGTGAACCTCTGGAGAGATGAACGGGTTATGAGAAAGG
The DNA here is from genome assembly GCA_024336885.1 of Actenoides hombroni. Lineage (NCBI taxonomy): Eukaryota > Metazoa > Chordata > Aves > Coraciiformes > Alcedinidae > Actenoides > Actenoides hombroni. The sequence goes on along the minus strand of WUAM01000179.1, from coordinate 15,489,164 downwards.
ATTTGGAGGAGACGTGACATCCTTGTGGTAGGGGATCCCATGCAAAGGGAGTGGTGTGGAAGAAAACCAAGGGCATTGAGAAGCAAACATAAATCCCCTCTATTATAAGCAGATGGACATCCTTTGACTTGACTTCTGCAGCAGGACTGGCTGCCACCTTGCATTTGCATAAGACAAAACGAGCAAAATCACAGCTCTTGCTCACATCTCAATATCCAGTGGGGACTTAAGTGCTTTCTGGGCCTTATCCTGGGTCATTAGACAAGTTATACTCTTGCCATACAACATTCAGAAATGCAGTTATTTTACCTCTGTTGGAGACCTCAGAAGGACGTCCGCAGAGGAAGTTCTCAGCCACACTTGGAGTCAGCACAAGGCCTCTCCAAGATGAATAGCAAAATAAAGCTCTTACAGAGTTCAAGGATACCAAAATTCAGGAAGAAACAAGTAGGTGTACGTGCCTCTACATGCTGCTACTGATGTGTAAAGGACTTTTGACAGCCATACTGAGAAGGTAGGGACTGTGAAAAGTCAGTAGAGTGGTGCTGTAGAGCAAGGTCATCCAGAACTGAAGCCTTCTCTTTTTCTGAAAAAGCCATGAGCGTGTATTTCCTGCATGTTTCTTCCTCATAAACAGGTGCCCATTCCAAGAAGGAGAATATATGTAATTTAATAAGAAGGTGGCCAGGTACTTATTTACAACGGCTCTGCTGAAGGAGCAGACAGTTTGAGATAAGGGAAATGAAGAGCTCTCTAGGTGTGTTGGCAAAGAAAAATACTCACTGAAGGCTGGATTAAGCACTTCAGGGCATGCGAGGCTTAAAGATAAGTCAAGAACTTTGGCTGTGGACACACAGGATAGTGTTTTCGTGGCTCCTCCTGAGCTAATGGAACAAAAAGGCTGATTGGTTTGAAAAGAGCAACTCTTTGACCCGTTCCCCTCAGTTCAGTCGTGAGCTGCACCTGTTCTGGGGGTGTGTTTGTAAACTTGAATGCTTCATGAATTCTCCAGTAGGAAAGAAGAGGTTGGTGTCAATGCATCCAGGGAGTGTTGGTGCTTAAGAAATTTGAAGACAGTGCCTGGTTAGACCACAACGGGTGATACTTGGCCTGTTTCTCTACACCACATTTTCAAAATCGCCCACATGCAGAAGGCAGTTTGGAAGCAGTTTGCAGGGGAGTGGAAAATGTGAAAGACTAGTTTAATCACTGGAAACAGTGAGAAAAATGAATTACAGGAGCTACTAGAGACTTGAGTAAGACTGAAATGAGATTCTGATCTTTATAGACTTTCCCAGTGTTTTCTAAAGGTTTTGTTTGTTTGTTGGGTTGTTGTTGTTGTGTTGGTTTTCTTTTGGTGGGGAGGATTGGAAGGTCCATAAGGTTTATATCAATAAAAATATCAGGAAGCTGAATGAACTTGGTTCTCCTAAAGATAAATTGACTTTAGAGAGAGGGAGAAAATGTTTACACCTGGAAAGAGAGACCAAAAGAGGGTGCTTGGATAGATGTCCTCACACTTCAGAGTGAGCTAGGAAGAGGACTGTGCTTAGCTATGTTTAAGAGCAGAAGCACCATTCATGTTTTGAGATTCCACCCTGTATCTTCAGCTGAAAGTCAAGTGACTACACACTCCTCCATGAAATGCCAAATTTGCATTACGTTGTCTCAGTGCCTGATGACACCTTGAGAACAAGACTCTTGCTGGAGATTGTCTTTTGCAGATTAAACTTTCCAGACTGCAACACAGATCAAAGCAAGGTGTGACTGTTTCCCTACTGTATTGAGAAGGGAGCAGTGTGAAAAGCAATTAAAAGTATTTCTACATGGTTTTATTTATTTTTTTCTTTATCTTACATGATCTTCCCAGCAACGGAAACAAATAGTTGAGGGCACCAATCTATAAGCTCTTCTTCCTATGACTGGGGTTTTCACTCTGCCACTGTAGTAACCACCAAAAAACAGAGTCAGGCATGAGTTTGGCTGTTCACATGAATTAAATGTCATGAGGCTGCCATTGTAAAGCTTCATCCAGATCCTATTGAAATAGCTCAAGAAAGTCCTCTTGGCTTCACAGTATGAAGGATGAAGACTACAGCAGTTTGATTCTATCTCAGTAAATACTTTGTCTTCGATGGGAACTAGATGGTGGACTTTTGAAAGCTTGGGGAAGGATGCTGGTGACTTCAGTTGAAGTGGGAACAACCTCGACAGATGTTTCCACCGAAGTTAACTTTAGATACTGCAAGTAGCCATCCTGGACTCCTAGTAGAGCAAGCAACTGAACTATTCTCTGAAAGATGAGTGAGAACAATTAAGTTAGTGTTCTTTGCTGGTGGCTTCAAAGAACACATCTATTTCTACCCATTGTTTATAGAGATAAAGACCACCTAGCTCCAAGCCTAAAGTTCATGTCTGTGAACACCTCCTAGATCCCTAGATCCTTAGGGGGTTAGATGGGTTGAGATGTGGAGATGCAGAACCTTCAGAGTCTACATTCCCAACAAGGCCACAGGGGCAGCACATTCAACAAGTCCTCTGAAGCCTGAAAATGTTTTAGAAGGTGTCATTAGTCCAGAAACTGTGATCCAGTGTTTTGTATACAACTCAACAATGAAATAAAAGTGTACACAGTCCAGCCAAAGTGAAAACACCCTTTGGCTTGGCATGGGTTCCAATTCACAAATGCTTTTCTGCCACTAGTTGTTCCCTGAATTAATCTAGAGCTCAAGACAACCCACATCAAGCTACTTAGATATGGAAAATGAGTTAACTGTGTCCTTTCCTTGGTCTTCTCCTGTGGGTTTCTGCAGGCTCCTGCAGGAACTTGCCTCCTTCCTACAGCTGAGTTCTTTGCATGGGCTTCAACACAACACAGCTTTCCTGGGTGGGACTATTTCAAGGAACTTAACCATCCCAATTGTTAGGTATCATGGCATGATTCATCTGGAGACTTACAGTGCAGACATACCCCACTCAACCAGTCATCCAGGCTGTCTTGATAGTCTAACCAATAGGGTCAATGGAGGCAAGGCCATGATTCACCTCATCCCAAAGCAGACATCTACAATGGGGCAGATGAATCGTGCCCTAGAAGTGACTGTTTCTCTCCACTGACTGATTACAACAGCAAGCTGGAGTGAATAGATCATCTGGAGATGTCCACATTGCAGACATCAGAAGGTAGGTGAGATGAACACAGTTCCTAGTCAGTGTGAGCTGCCTTCCTCCCTCTTTTAACTCAATGGAAAGAGAGACGCAATTCTGGAGGGCAGTTCATGCTGTCTGTCTCATCTTCCCTCCCTGGGGTATGGTGATTTGTCCTCTAATGTTGAGATTAATCTTCTCCCAAAAGTGCAGCTGAGGTAGAAAGAGGCATCTAAGTTTAGGAAACCAGCTGAAAATCCTTGCTTTTCCACCTCCTACCTTGTCCATGTAAAGTTTATTTACTGGAGGACACATTCTCGGCTGAGCTGATTATTTTAATTCTGGACTCCTACCTAGAGTTACTTGGGATCCAGAAATGGATGCCTGGCCAGGACTAATTTGTGAAGCCCAGTCTATGCATAGTTAGCAAAGTCACTGAGATGTGACACTTGACTATCTGAAAATCCATCTTTTCTTCAATTCTGTCCTCTCTTGACCAGGTACCCCCCAGGAAGGGAGCTAGGTGGCTGCAAGGGCCCTTTCCCCATCAATAGAGAAACATTTTTTATCCTAGCCTAGAGAAATGATAAAGTCAAACCAACTTTCTTATGAACTCCAGCAATGATAGAATTCTTGTACTACACTTTTTGCTTTTTTTTAGAGCAAAAGAGAGTGAAGCCCTATTTCCTGACTGGCCTGTTGATAGTTCAAACACACCAGGCTGTTCCCCAATGAAAACCACATAGCAAAAAAATGAATGTAAACAGAAATACACACTGCCCAGGCAGGTTTCTGTTTGTTATTAATTCTGAGCAGAAAAGCCAATCAAGAGATTTAATTAGAAGAAAAGGAAATCATACTCTAAAAATCCCATCAGTTTTAGTAATCAAGGCTATTATTAGAAGTACCAGTAAAAAAAACGCTTTAAAAATCTATCTAATTAGCTACATATCTGCTGATCTCTCTGCATAGCTGACTTGTTTGTCTCTGAGGCTTCAACCAACATCATGGTTCGTGGACACTCCTTTCAACAGGCTCCCATTTGGCTGAGTGCAGAATTTGTACTCGAGTTGTGTTGGAGTGCATGGTGTTTTCTACTGTTGGTGTTATTACTTTGTGCAGCCCTGAAAGTGCTTTTGATTGTCTAATCCCGGGTCTTCCTCAGATGCTAAAATTTCCTGTAAAGCCTACCTGCTCTTGTATAGGTGTGCTTGGCTTTCAAAGAAAGAAATACGAGGAAAGGCTGAGAGCCCTGGGGCTGTTCAGCTGGAGAAGAGCAGCCTGAGGGGAGCTGAGCAATGCTGAGCAAGAGCTAAAGGCACCCCACGGGGACAAGAGGCTGGGACCAGAATCTTTTCAGTGGTGCCCAGCAACAGGACAAGGGGATACGGGTACAAACTGGAACCCAGTAGGTTCCATCTGAACAGGAGGAGAAAGTTCTTTTCTGTGAGGGTGTTGGAGCCTACCTGGACAATGTGATTCTGGGCCCCCTGCTCTGTGTGACTCTGCTGGAGCAGCAAGGTTGGATGAGATGATCTCCAGAGGTCCCTTCCAACACCTACTATTCTGTGATTCTGTTTGACCCTCTGGTTACAAAGAAAACTGAGCTGTATGAGCTGAGCATCTTTGGAAAGAAGCAGCACAGTGACGGCTTAATACTTTGAAAGGAAAAGGGAAGGAAGATATTTAAGGTAGAGTTGCTTGCCTTTTGGGGCCTGTAGGGACCTTTAGGAGAAAGGTGATGTTGTTTTACGGAGGGATGATGGTGGAAAGGACATCTTCTGGAGTGTGCAGAGGAACTGAAAGTGTTGATTTTTTTCAACCCCATTCCTGTGAGCCAAGTACAAAGGTGAAAGCCAGCCTAACATCCTAACTCTTTTTCTATGGATTTCTTTTTCCCCAGGTCCTTGGCAATTGGTCACCAGTATTCCTCCCTGGGGACTCAGCCCATCCTCTGTGGGAGCATCCCAGGACTGGTACCCAAGCAGCTACGCTTCTGTCGGAACTATGTAGAGATCATGCCCAGTGTAGCAGAAGGAGTAAAGATTGGGATCCAGGAATGCCAACACCAGTTTCGAGGGAGAAGGTGGAACTGCACGACCGTCAATGACAGCTTAGCCATCTTTGGACCTGTGCTAGATAAAGGTGAGTGCAGTGCTACGGGTTTGGTGACAGCAGCATCTATGGTGGAGTAGCAGCAGAGATCTTGAAAAACCTGCTGTGAACTCATTTCCTTCTGATAAAGTGTCAAGTAAAATGGGCTGCTGGAGACAGGACTTGAGCTTGATAAAGGAGACATGTGACACAGGCAGGGAAAGTTTTCTTGGCCCAGGACCCCATCCAAGAATTTCAAACCTGACCCAGAAGGTCTTCTGTAGAGACAAGAGCATAACTAAGCTTTCTTATTGAGATAGTAAGTACATGTGTACCTCTGCAATGTAAGAATGGTGGTTACCCATTACTTCCCTTGTACAGCCAATATCCAATCACAGGTAACCACTATTTCCACCTCAAACCTCTACTGGTGACCCAGAGAACTGGGAAGTGCCCCATTGAGCCATGTGCAGAGTGGGGTCATCTCTGACCCTGCTTGAAGCAGGAGGTTGGACTAGAGACCTCCCAGAGTCCCTTTCAATATGAATTATCCTATGATCCTGTGTCCCTTGAAGGAACACAAAGGATTATTGTGGTTTCAGTGGTCGATCTGGACGTCTGGCTCCTTTGCTGACCCTGTGGCATTTCATGCCACGTTTTCAGCTCTCTTCGTGATTGTAGGGGGGAAATGATGGGCTGCTGGGGATGGTTCCTAAGGGCTGGACTTACCAGACAACATCAGTTTTGATACCATAATGTAATAGAATGAAGATCAAAGGCTTGAGGAAATCGCCATCAATTAATGGTTCTGCTTTCACCAATTATGAAAGTAGCAAGTTAAGACAGGGTGCTAATTCCGACAACTGATTCTGACACAGCACCCATTGATCAGAGCAGGAGCCCTTGGAAATGCTTTGCCTTAGATTGTTGAATGTCGTGGGATTTAAGCACTTATCTGAGTATCTAGTCTTTCCTCCTTTAAGTTGGCAGGAGCCTATTTTAGCCTGTGGTTTATCCTTCTTTGCCCTTGTAGTATGCCTTTTAAAGTCCAGCCTGGTCTTCATAAGTGTGGGTCAAGGTCTGTCTTTCCCTTTAGCAAAAAGGGGTTCTTCCAGGTGAAGACTTGTTTTGCATTTGTTTCCTGCCTAGATGGTAAATCCAGGTGTCTTATGTAGTCCTGTGCAGGAAAGCACCATCAGAAGAGGCTTGGAAATATTTCTCTTTCCTCTCCTCTCCTCTCCTCTCCTCTCCTCTCCTCTCCTCTCCTCTCCTCTCCTCTCCTCTCCTCTCCT